>JAWNOV010000113.1:5530000-6265000 GCA_035045575.1 Drosophila falleni
GTGATGATACAAAACTAACTAACTTTAACTAACAGAATAAGTTAACCATTTTAAGCTCAACTAAGACAGACTTTAAAGCTTATTATACGTATTTAAAAAGAAAAAAAACACACTTTTGAGCTGTCTTTGGCACAATTAGCAATTAGCTTTGTTGTAAGTATTCTGAGTGCAAATAAGGTTATAGTACATCTGTACAAATGCTTTGACAGACAGACATACCAGCATTACAGTGGTCTCCATAATTGTATTAAAACTTAAGTACATACATCTACAGCTACATCTGTATGTTTGTATGTATGTGCCATAACCTTTTAAAAGGGAATCAGTTAAGAGACAGAGAAAATGCGGGGTAGAGAAAGAGACAGAGAGAGAGAGAGAGAAAAAGAAAGACACGGTATTCTACTTATGGACTTATGTAGTATGTGCTTACAATTATTTTGGCATTCGGTATTTACGTACAACAAGAGCAAACAAACTGAAATAAAAATAAGAAAGGAAAAGGAAAAGGAAAATGAAAAACGTAAAAACCAAGTAGAAGCAAATAATGCGCTTTTTACAACCACATAGCGGAACAGTCTAATATATGTATATTTATAAGAACAATAATAATAGTAAAAAAAAAAATAAACAATGGGTTAAATTTCAAGTTCAATTCAACAAGGCAACAACAACTACGAGACAAGAGCGAGACAGCATGAGCAAAGGCAAGAGCTAGCGAGACATACAGAGAGAGATAGAGAGAGAAATAGAGAGAGAGAGAGAGAAGGAGTGATATAGAGAGAGTGAGACAGACTTACTCCTTACCTCTATATGTGTCAGTTGGTTTTCTTGTACATTGTTGTTGTTGATGTTGTAGTTATTGTTGTTGTTGTTGATGATGATGTTGATGTAGTTGTAGTTGTTGTTGTAGTTGTTGTTGTTGTTGTTGTTGTTGTCGAAGGTGGCAATACTTGTTGTTGTGGATGTGTCGATTGTATGATATTTGAGCATTTAAAATTGTTGCAACCTTACAGTGCGTGTCTTGCGTGTGTTGCCAAGCAGACGAAACTTTTCATTCTCTTTATGTTTCTTTTCTTTGCATTTTCTTTTTTTTTTGTTTTTTGTTTTATTTATTTATTTATACTTCCGCTTTTTGCTACTTTTTGCGCTTTGTTTATTTTGAACAGCGGTAACGGCGTTTAACGGTGCAAATTAGTGTATGTGTGTCTGTGTATGTGTGTGCCTGTGTGTGTGTGTCTGTATGTGAGAGAGTGTGTGTGTGTGTGTGTGTGTGTGTCGAGGTCGAGCAAACACTCAATATACAAATTCCTCTTGCAGCTATGCACATACATACATGTATGTGTAGGTGTTAATGCCTGTATGTGTGTGCATGTGTGTGTGTGTGTGTGTGTCTGTCTGTCTACGAATCATGTTCAATGGCTGAATGTACCGTTACATGTATGCACTACATATACATATGCATATATAAGAATGTTAGCAATGTACGAGTTTTAGACGATTTTGATTTAGAATATACATATATATACATATATGTTGTAAACAAAATATATATATATATGTACATATATCTATGTTTATGTCATTGTTTTTTTGTTTTTTTTTTAGAATATTAGCTGAGCTGTGGCGTTACGTGGGCGTGGTCGGTAGTCGGTGGGCGTGGTCGTGGTTAAGGTGGCGTGTCAGGATAAACGTGGATAAACGACACAATATCAAAGAAAAGATAAGAAACAACAAAATTGTGAATGATTATTAATTTTTTTAATTTTTACTATTTTCTTTTCTTTTTTTTAAGAGCTTAGCTTTTTTTGATTCAGTTTTAACTATTTTTAAAGCAGAGAAAACTAAATAAATTATAGTTTTATATATTTAACTCCTTCCATTTCCTCTTTTGTTTTATATCCTTGCTGTGTTCTGTAAAATGTAACTGTTTTTAAGCTATTTGAATAAATCTTGAAACATCTTTGAGCTGATTTGGATTAACAGAACTTTAAGTTTTTATCGAAAAATAATATATTTTTTATTTTAAATTTGTTTTAAGAAAAAAAAAACAACTTTATAAATCTCAATATTTCAACCGAGTTTCATTAAAATCGTTTGACTATATCATTAATCGGTTATAGAAACGATGGTAAATAATTTTTTGTATACAAAACATTATTATTTTACAAAATATAGCATTCGCCAAATCCTAAAATTGTTTATTGTTTTGAATCGTAGATAAAGAAGATAGATCAGAAGTTTAATAGGAAGCATCTGCAAGGATATATAATCCTCGGCAATCCGAAGATAGCTATGATAACTAGATATATTTTTGAATGATGTTTATAGCATACTAGATACTAAATATAAATTTGATTTAGTTAGCAACGGACCTTACAAAAACATAATAGTACAATTAAGAAGTAAAACCTAATTGTTCCTAGATACGTATATTAATATATAAAGCATACGTATTCGTATATTTCGTAAGATCGTTAGGCTTAGGCATACCTGATCTGATCTCTTCAAACATTGGTCTGCAAATTTTTAAGCTACATACATACAACATACGTAGTCCGTTATATAAGTATACAATATATAATACCTAATGGATCGATTTTTTATTTTTTTTGATTATATTGTTCGAAATGATAAGGTAAAACTGAAACTGAAATTGGTGGCAATGTGTTGTACACACAGACACACACGATAAGAGTCTCAGATACTTTGAAGATACATAGTCAATATTTAAGATACATATATATTGTATATAGTTTATATATATATATAGAGTATATATAGTTAGTTTACATCTATATACGATTATACGATTCAGTATCACTTAGTTACATACGTACATACGTATACAAAACGCAAGAATATATATTATTAATCGAACTGTAAACAGAGCAAGAGACCGGGTACATTTAGAGACTTGCCGTTTGAAGATAGTTAACAAAACCCAAAAAAAAAAAATACATTAAAGACGTACCAAAATAAAAACAAAACTAAAAAAAATAGATAAAATAAACAACAAGTTAAAGTAAAATATAAGTGGAAAGAAAAAACAATTAAATGCTGCAACACGCAAAACCGTACATGCAACTCACTTGAGGAACCGCCGCCAGCGCCAGGTGGCGGATAGGAAAACCAAAATTGATGTGCCAGTTTGAAGTGGCCCAAAGATGGGCTTGCTGCAATGCAAAGAACAGAAAACAAAAAACAAGTAAAACACTTTAACACATTGCATTTTGCGGCAAGCACTTAGAAAATACTTAAAAGTACAGTCAACTCCGGGTCCCACCCACCCACGTGTACAGCAATCTCTCTGCCTCTCGCTTAATTTCAGACCTACTAACCTAAGACAACCAAGAAAATAAAGAGGGGAAGTAATTTTAACGATTTTTCATACATTTTCAACAGCTTTTGGCCTAGACAATAAATTTTAAAATACTCCTGTCAACTTTTTTGCTATAAAATTATAAAATATGTTAAAGGAATGTTCACAAATGTCACAAATGTTGAACAACGTACATATTATCAAAATCAACTTAAGTTTTTATCATTGTTTCTCTGTCGATTTTCCATAAACTTTTAACTATTTTTTGCCTAGTATAATCAATTTTTAAATACTTCTGTTTTCTCTTTAGCTTAAATTTAAAAATATCTTAATTTTTCTGAATCTTATGTTAAATAGTAGATCACATATGTTAACAACTGCCTTTTTTGAACAATGTACGTAATCAACTTAAGTTTTTATTATTGTTGCTTATGACATAATTAAAAAAACATGCATGGTATATATAATATATAATACAAATATATATTACTTGTAAATTATATATAATATATAAAATAATATTATCTTATATATTTAATATAATTACGGATCTTAAGAAAAAATACAACATCTTGAAGTTTGGGTTAGGGCTAAATTTTTAAGTATCACTGTAACGAATTCACCATGGAAAAAAAGGTCCGATAATTTTACTATTAATTAAAATTTTTTGTTTTTCTTAATCTGAATACTCAGGATAAAACCAAAATAATTTTATTAGACTTTTCGAGACTTCCCTTAATGTTTCGATCATAGTCGGCTGATTTAGAGTTGACATATGAAGTGAAATTTAAAAAAAAAAAAACCTCTTAACGAGGTAAGAGTCTAGGGACGAAAGGCTAGATGCCCCAAAATTTCTGATATCCAATTTTTTGACGAACAAAAAAGAATTTATTATGGAAATTATATAAATATTATAATGATATTTAAAAATAAAAATAGTTCGGCATTCGGCACAGTGGGCAAAAAGCCCAATTATTTTTATTTTTAAATATGATTATAATAATGCATTATTATATGCATGTCTTCAGATTCCTTTTTTAATTATAATACTAGTAAAATATTCTGAAATCGGAAAATTTTCAAATAAAATATTTTGAGCAGACTATGGGAACGCAGACAGTATTGTAAAATAGGAACAGCACGTGACTTCTAGAAACCGGCATGTTTGGGAATTATAAAAACTTTCAACTGAACTGAACTAATTGACGAATACTCACCAATAAGCTATGTATTTGTTTTAAAGTTAAGGTTAAAGGTTTTCCGGTATTCACTCGCTTTTTCTTTTTGTTGTTATTTTAATTTACATATGTGAATTAAAACTTTTTCAAAGCGTCTCTGAGCTTATTTGAACGGATCGAAGTTATGTTTGGGTGTGTGTTTGTGTGTGTTTGTGTGTATGTGTGTGTGTGCGTGTTTGCTTAATGCTTTTATGCACACACACACGTATGCAGATGCATTTGCATAAGTATGTGTTAACTTTGATTAAAAAAGTTGAATTTGAACAATAATTGCAGTTGCAGAAAATACAACTTGGTTACTTAAAAGCACGCACACACACACATACACATACGCATACATTTGTGTGCACAACAAACAACAAAGTACACACACACAAACACACACATGCACTGCATACATATGCATATGCAATGATAAGACTTTTAACTTTTACCGAGCTTATTTTAATTTGATTTCTTTTATTTGTTTTATAATCGAATTTTGGGAATTAAATTGTTATTGCAAGCCGTTAAACGGTCGGAGGTGTTAAATTAGAAAATCAGCGCAGATTTGTAACATTTTTGAAGTGAAGTCAAGTGTAATTTAATATGGATAGCTGCGATATGAAATTGAAATTGGAATGCGAGACACTGAGAGGCAGCAACAGCAGCCGTTAGCCGTTTATCGCGACTCGAGGAGGGTTCTGCAAGTACCGAGCCAAAGTATCACACGCCGACGCCAACGTCAACGGCAACTGCAGCGTTGGCGTCGACGTCGACGTCGACAGCAGCATCAAATTGTTTGTCGTCGCGGCCTTCGCAAATGCAGAAATGCTGTCGACACTGTCTCTGTCGCTGTCAGCGTCGCTGCCGACGCGCTCAACACTCGCAGTCTCGTCGGCTATTCGGCAACTTACAGAATTTCTTGTTGCTATTGTTGTTGCTTTTGTATTTTCTACTGCTGCTGCTGCTGCTGATTTCGTATTTTGTTACACTGCAGTTTGCACCATAAGTAGCAGGGTATTCTCTCGTTCTGTATTTATTCACTCTTCTCCCGAGTGACTGTCGCTCTCTCACATTGCCACTCGCTCACTCTCTTGCTTTTACTCTTGCTCTTGCTCTTCCTTTTGCTTTTGCTCGCTCATCGTTGTTAACGTCGCTTTTCTTTCATTTGGCATTAACGATACGAAACCAAAATAATAAGGTGCTAACGCCGCACACACAAACACAAACACACACGCATACAAAACAGGAAATGTTCATAACACACACGCGGAGGAATACAAGCGACAAGACACAACTACAACTAATTACATATTACACAGTGTACAGTTGTTTATCTATTTACACTTTATGCACTTATGCACGATTATATGCTAGAAAAAAAATCCATAAACTACTATAATCTAAACCCACACCAAGAAAATGGCTGACATCATCAGGCGGCCCAAAAAGAAGCAAGGATTTTCCATATAATTTCACTAAGAACAGTTTAATTTAATGTAGATTTCACACGATACAATTCCTTAGTACTAAGCTGCAAGCCGGAAACGAAATTTTCAGCCCCTATGACTTCTTGAAAAGTTCAATTCGAGACCCAAAATTGTTATATCCATTTAAAACATTAAATATTTTAAATATATTTTAAATTAAATTGGATTATTACAAAAGCTTGACATTTTTTATTTAAGATATTTATAGAACTAAAAATGTAACTAGAAATGTATATATTTTATTTTAAAGAAATATTGGGATTTGTTTAATTAAGTGCCTAAGCAGGCTAAAAAATCGAGTAAAGAATTAAAAACATAAATTAAAAGAATATTATCATTTTTTGTAAAAAGAAAAATCTAAAACACAAGCCTAAAATCTTTCTTTAAGGTTTAAAACATTTTCAAAATTTTGGAGGTTTTCCTAGCCGAGCCCAAATTTAGTATATACTAGATGTAGTTTATTTGATGGATTGCAGGTTTGGTCACTCTAAAATTTGAATGCTTTTGATGAGAGCGCGTTTCTTGCAGGAGTGTCAAGTGTTGAAATTTAAAATTGCACTAAAATTTAATTAATTCTTATATAATCAATTTGTATTCACTGTCGCATTTCAATAGCTTTCTCCACATTCATTGTATTCAAATTTGCAGACGAATTCAAGTTGAGTTTTGTAATAAATTTGATCATATAATATGAGTTAATTCTTTAGGCGTAATCCCGTTTATTGTAAATAATTAAATTACTCGATTTTGGAGCAAGCCTTAATATACAAAAAATTAGTTATTCAAGGACTCACGCTCTCACAGATTAAACTACCGACACACAAAACATACATAGTATACTATATAGTACATTTATGTACAAATATATACTATATATACAGATAGATAGGCACACATATTTATCTGATTAGCAAATTTTCAGACGAGAACGTGAGTTAAATTGTTACGCTTATATGTTAGTATATAAGAAGGAAGCTTCTTAGACAACCGCAAGTACAAACACCCACAAACAACTATATGGATAGACATACTATTTTGTATTTATTGTATATAGTATACATATAACATATGAACAATACGTGACACAGTCCATTAATAGAACACTTTGGTTTATGAAGAAATTTTGGCAAATAACATTACAAATTAAACAAAAAAAAAACAGACGTAGACAATCAGATGAATTTGAGCACAGAAAAGAATTTGATAGAAAAATAGGCACTTTTGGATATATATATATGTATATATCCGTATCATTAGGCATTACCATTGGCTACACACGAGTAGCCAGAACCGGAACAAGCTAAACCAGGGCACGTTTGGATGCGTGTGAGAAGTGAGACTTGTCGGGGACTTGCAATGTGAATGTGACTGTGGCTGCTGGACTTGATTGCGCGACTGCGGCTCCCACAAAGCGTCGTTGCCTCGTTGTTGGCCCAAACTATGCACATTGTCTCATAATGGATGCCTGATTACAGCCGAGAACGAGCGCCAACACATGGTTAAAAAAATAAAAAAAAAAAAGAAGAAAACTCTAACGAGCCACGACGGAGCAGCGGCTCTCCCATGTTTTATTCTACTGAGAGAGCCAAACAAAGAGAAAGTCACACAGATAGAGCGAGAAAGAGAGAGAGCGCACCTCTCAGCACGTCTGCGTGAGAAATTGGGAATTCGGCGAATGACCCAACGGGAAATGTGCATGAATCCTGGTCTCATGTCTCATTCACCCACTGCAGATTCTCATTTATATTCAAACCTTGTGGACGCACTTTATTATAACCGGTTAAATGTCTTGGCTGTCAATGTCCTATTAATATATCCCTATTAATATATCCCAATATAATTCATTATTCATTACAAATAAAAATGCATTCTTAAACTCTACTTCATTCTTAAAAAAAAAAAGACTTGTAAGTAAAGTATATTAATTACAATATCATTCGTTGAATACCATTCAGCATTTAAAATTAATATCAATTTTCGCTTTTCAATTTCGAAATTTTAAAAGCTTTGGCAGTTACAAAATACCGATAAGATTATTCACTTGGATATCGATATGGGTGCGTATGATTGACACCTATCGTATGCTGAAATATCGATATAAGCAGGTGACGACTGCTTTGATATGCTGTTATCGACTCGCCACCACTTTTCATCAGCTGTCTTTGAATGTGTCCAAACAGAAAGCGCTTCTTGTCTGCTTTTAATTGTTGATTTGACTATTTACTCTCATTTTTGTTGCAGGACTTTGTCGACTTCAGATTTTCACTATGCTGGGCGCATACATATGTCACAATTAATATCACGGCAACTGTCATTGTTGACTAACGGTACAGACCTGCCATTTTGCAATAATCTCTCATTAATTTTCTCTCGCGCTCAATGCAGTTGAATGCCAATATCTTTTTCTCTTCTTATCGTTTCTCTTAAACTTATTTGAATTCAATTCCTGTTGTCATTTTAACAAGCTTTGACAGTTTTTTTAAATTAAGGCCCGTATCGTATTAAAATAAACGATATCCTAAAAAGAAATAGAATAATTTTACAAACCAAAATTATAATTTTTTTCTTTTGGTTTTAAGTGTAGTGATGCTTACTCTTTTTGGAAATTTTCTCTTCTTTCTTCTACTTTTGTGCAAACTACTAACGCATTTTCGCCGGCCAAAAACTGTTGCCAATAGCTTCTTACACAACCTGTACAACATTTACGTATAAGTTATTTTTTTTTTAATTCTTCAAATTTAAAAAATAAATAAATATATTTATAGCCATTTTATTAGCTTAACAAAAATTTCAGAAGGACTAGCAGCCATTTAGCAGACTGCCATGAGAAGTAAATTAATATTTGAGAGTAAATAGGCTAAAGTATGTATACTTATTTATAAAGAGCAATTGTTGTTGAGTTTGCATTTGGCAACTGAGTGTGAAGTGTGCGTCCAATGAATTAATGTTAATACATATTTAACTACCCAAATAAAATGCGCGCCCAAAATAAACAAGATGCTTGGCTGTCACTGTGTGCGAGAGCTTTAATGTGTATGCACGTACAAAAGTCGCTCTGTGTGTGTGTGTGTGTGTGTGTGTGTGTGTGTGTGTGTGAGCAACAAAGCAAGCCTAGATTATTAAATAGCAGAGCTCAGCAGAGTCGAAGAGCAAGGTGGAGCAGAGAGGAGAGCAGCTTTAACAGCAGCAGGCAAGCCTCCAACGAGCCACAGTGGAACCACCCCACCCCACTCTGTGCCACCACAGCGCACCGTCGAACAGTGGGCATAATGGTTGAGCTAGCAAGTTTAATTCAAAATTAATTGTTATCAAAATTAATTTTAAAAAATTGTTTCTATTGGTTGGAGTATTATCTTTAAATTCTTAAAAGCTTTTGATATATTTCTAAGTCTAGCTACAAAATACTTAAAAAGGCGAAATATTTATTTGTTTTCTTAAATACATATGCATATTTAGATGCTATTCGTACACACTGCTGCCAATTTTCGCCATTAAAAAATGTCAGATTTGAAATTACATACATATGTAGGTATATAAAGAAATAAGATTAAAAACAAAAAAATTAAAAATGATTAAAATGGAATAAACATAAATGCACCGAAAACTTATAGAAAAATTTTATAATTCAAGTGCTGTTTTTTACTATTAAGTTTCAAAGCCTTTAAAACAAATGCTGGCCTTAAATGAAGATACATCCGTTTTCCAATTAGGCAATAAGATGCTATAAGAAATCAAATTTAAACTGGCTTTTCGCATATCTATGTAAAAAATGAAAAAATATGTGTTTTAATTCAAAAAATATTTAGCTACCATACTTATTACTATTGAAAAAATATTAATTAAATTTATTTTTTTTTTTGAATTCTCACTTTTGTTAAGCTTGTTCGCCCACTGTGCGTAGTGCAAAACGATGTGTGAGAATTTGAGTCAGTTTTAGTTGAAGTCTGAACGAAAAAAATAAATAAAAAGAAAAAAAGAAAACAGTTGCTTGCGCACAGTGAAACGCGAAACAAGCGCTGCCGACGTCGCGTCGTCTTGTCGTCTCGTTCTCTTGTCCGCTTTTTTTCGTCGTCATCGTCATCGTCAGCATCAACATGTTTGCGTCGCGAAGACCGTTACAATAAAGCCAAAACAAAAAATCTGAAAACAATAAGTTAATAAAAAATCTAAATATTAAGGAGAAATAAAGCTTATTTTTTTTTGTAAGCAGAATAAAAGCTAAAATGTAATTTTTAAACACCTGCACATACACACACGCACACATACACAGTGAGATTGAGAGACATTTAAAATTGTTTAGCTTTTAACAATTGATCAATGTCAGCGCATGGGAAAATGCAATAAATGAAACAACCAGGGTTGAAACAATCATACAAGTATTGGATTTACAGCGGCATCTGCAATACGAATATACTGTCAAATTAAACAAAATATAACAATTCAATTCCATAGTTCCCTAAATTGTGTCCGACGCTGCGACTGCGTGCCAGCCCTAGAAAAAGCGATAACACAATGACGACGCATCGCATCGCGACGCCAGCGTCAAAGTCGACTGCACAATGTGGACGCGTGCGTGCGTCTGCGTCGGCGTCAGCGTCAACGTTATCGTCGGCGCATGCGCGAGCGCACACAACAAACGGTTGCATTGACTATTTTCGCGCACTGCAAATGTGTGCAATAATAATGATAATAATAATAATAAAGCTAAGGCTACAAGTGTGAAATGTATTGACAAAGCTAATTGGCAATCTCGCTTAAAGCTTTTGCGCTTAAAAGAAGCTTTCAATTGAAAGTTTGTTCAAGCAGCAGTTGAATATTTCGGTCACTGGGCCACCAGCAAACGAGTATAAAGTCGAAAGAGAAAGAGAATTGAATTGAAGTAGCAAAGCTTAAGAGAGTGGCATTTAAGAGACAGATTGCAATAAAGTGTGAGAGTTGATTATCCTTCAGTTTGCTTATTGTTTGCCATTTCGTCAATTGCATTGACGTAATGCAATTGCTGTTCAAACAACACACACACACACAAACACACACAGACGTACAAAGAATTTAGTGTCTATCGCAGGTGTGTAGCCTAAAGTGGTTTCAATTTCGCAACTAAACAACACTATGGCTTGTCGGTTAGCGACGGGGGTGGTGGAGGGGGACAGATCGATTGCTTAGCGTCATATCAGCGTCAGCAGCAGCAACGTCAGCGTCAGCGTCAGTGCCAGCGCACCTTTTGTCCGCTCGTCAAAAGTCTTGTCAAAAATTGCACTTTGTTTTTTTTTTTATATACATGTACATACATATGTATACATTTATAATTTTTAATTATTGTTTGCTACTTATGCCGCTTGATGGGCGGCAATATTGTTGTCAACCTATGCGTCGCTGCGTCGCCGGACGCCAACGACGACGCCGACGCCGCCCACAGAGCTTGCATGACTGATCTTCATATATATGTATGTATGTATGAATGTATGTACATTTATGTATGTGTGTAGGTGCGCCGATGTCTCTCTCTGTGTGTTGGTCGCTGGCCACTGTCCGCTGTGGCGTCTGCGTCTGACAAAATACGCGCGTCATGCTGTCGACGTCGCGACGTCGGCCAAAGCCACTGACGTCATAGCGAGAATGGAGCGAACAAAGTGCGATGCCGCACATTGGGACAACAATGATCGTAAATCGGAATTGATATTGAACTGACATTAGCCGTCCGTTAGCTTAGTGTAATCGATCATTGTAATCGATACGACTGAATATTGCAAATATGTAGGTAATAGTAATCGAAGATCGGGTATCTGAATCATTGTCGGATCACTCACAACTACTCATCATCATTTGAATTAAGCTCGTTAACAACTAAATTCTCAACTATTTCATTGCTTTATTTAACTGCATTATGGACATTATTTATCGGAATAATACTCGGTCTTTTCTCGGACAATCTGCTAGCAAGCATTAGGTGGGCAGATGTTATTATCTAGGAAAAGAGTTTCAATCGAAGCAAGGCCTTAGACGTCGCACCTCTTCTCTTAAGATAAAATATTTTATGCTTCTTTGACTTTTTGAATGTTGAGTCGCTGCCATTTTATCCGCATATTGTCTAAAATTTATCAATAATTTCCTTAAATCATAATTAAAAAATGTTAAAATAAAATATTTTAAGCTTAAATTTCAAAAATATTTTATAATATATTTCTTTATATTTAAGCGACAGAAATATGATATTTTCAAGCTACCAGTGTTATCAACATAAGTTTACTTAATGATCCTTCTGCTAACGTAAGGTGAATGGTTAAAAATATCCTTTAAGATACCTTAATGTTATTATAATTTGGCACAAAACTAAATTTGTAAATAATTTAATTGATTTTCTAATTAATAATTTATTTTTTTTTTTAATATTTTAATTCAAAATACCAAATAGTAAAGATATTTTAAAAGCCCAACTGAAGACAATATTGAATCTAATAAATTATAGCGTTTTGGATATTATATTTTAAAGTGTTAAAAATAATAATTTGTAGCGATCTTTATATATTGAAACAAGTGACATGGCTGTTCTCAGCAACATATGTACATATATTGTAAGTAGAATAATGTGAAAGTACGAGTATCTGTGATAAGTAAATTTACTTAATTATAAATGAATAACATACATATGTACATGGTATGTGACTGATAAATGGCTTATCAAGAGAACATGTTCTCATGTTGCTTACGTAGTTTAACAATTGTATCAAAATCTACGTTCTTTTGCGTATTATTCTATTCATTGGCAAATACATACTTAATTAAAGCACTTGGAATAATGTAATTCGATTAAATGCAGTTTTGTCGCTTATCTTGCTTTGACTGTGTTGGTTTCTTTCAATAGATAATCAAAGTAAATGAGAGTCAAACATAAATACCAAATAATTAAAATAAATAAAGTACCAAATATAAATGACAAAGTAATCGTACCTCATACGAACTCTGACTATTTTTGTAAGAATTACAAAAACAAAGAAAAAGAAAAAAGAAAATTGAAATAACAGAAAAGGAAGCATAAGTATTTAATTTAACTAAAAAAAACTCCATTTACAATAATTTGTTAGTTTGCTGGTTCCTTTTTAAAAATATTTTTAAAACTTTACTAAAATATTAAAATACAAAGACCGTGATATTTAATATTTCATAATATCATAATTTTTAATGTTAATAATAATACTCTTTTCAAGTTACATGCTTGTTAACAGTTTGGTTTTCAAATTTCGATATTGTGAGAACATTTATTTTTCGAAATACTTGAAGAGGATTGAAGTGATCATTTTGGACAATTGACAATGGTCGCATTCTCCAGAAAACACGCTCCCTGATCAAGTATCACAAAAATGGAATGCTACAGATACTTCATAGTGAACGCTTTTCTGTCAACAGCTGATAATCAAATTATCGATAGTAAAAGGTATAAGCAGCACAGATAGGAAATTAAATTAAAACTATCTAATAAATTGTATAAATTTAAAAAACTGCTGCTGCAGTCGCACATTGATAACAAAGAAAACTTTCGATAAACATTTCTGACGGGAGCAGAAAAGTAGCAGCCTTTTTTTGAGCTTCGTGCTGCTTTCGTCACTAGCGCAAACTGCCGTCCGCAATGATGCATGCTCAGGTATCGTGATGCATAAAATTTGGTATCATGGTACGGTATCAGTCCCGTTCTCCAGAATAGTATCCATAGGTATCATAATAATTATCAGGGAGCAAAAGTGCCTGATGAATGCGACCAATAGCAACATCAAGAGAAATTTTAGCACTTTGTCCCACAGTGCGTCAGCATATGAACATGACGTCTGTCAGTCTGTCAGTTTGTCAGTCGCTAAATGTGTCTCTGTGTGTGTGTTTTTGTGCTTAAATGCAATTACGCGCTCAAGTTAAGAAAACTAGCAAAGCAATTGGAGCGCAAAAAAAAAACTAAATACGAGTATAAATAAATAAATAAGCAGCAAACGAGAGTAGTTAGTATGTGTGTGTGTGTGTGTGTGTGTTTTTGCATGTGTAAGTGCGGGATCATTGCACATTGCGTCAACGTTTCAAGATCACACACAATTCCAATTGCAATTCCAATTCCAATTCTGCTTACAATTCCAGCAAAAGTTAGCATCAAAAAAAAAAAACAGTCAGCGCCACTGAAAGCCGCAGCGGTCGCGGTCGCGTACGCGGGCAATGAGCAATTACAAAAAAATTTAAGAGAACGGGGTAAACATCAGCAATACCAACACCACCACCGCCAACATCATCAACACCAACACCACCACCCTCACCACCAGCAACAACAATTGGAGCAACATCAAGAACAACAACAACATCAACATCAGCAGCAGCAGCAGCACGCTGTCGCCGTCGCCGTCAACGTCGCTGTCAGCGTCGCCGTTGCAGTCGCAGTTGGAGACCGAGTTTACAGTCAGAGCGACAGTTAAGCGACGGCAGCGGCAGGTGTCATTTGAATTGAAAGTGCGCGGACGCGTTTAAAAATCTAAAACCGAGTTTATAACGCACGCGACGCGACGCGAAGCTAACGCCAACGACGGCGACGTCGACTGCGATGAGTGCGCGTTGCCGCGACGGTCAACAAAATGCCGCCGCGACCGAAAGAGAAACAGACAACGAAACAGAAACAGCAACAGAAACAGGCACTGTAAACGTAAACGTAAACGAAACTGATTTCATGCTCAAGATGATGATAATGACAGCGACGCCGGCGTCGACGGCGACGGCAACGCTGACAACGTTGACAACGGTTAACGCTCAAAATAAATGCGCGACGGCAGCGCCAACGAATTTTAGTTATCAGAGAGCAGCGAAGCGTTGCGCACGCCTCGAATCAGCAGTCACAATAACAGATTCAGCTTCAGCTTTAGATACAGAATCAGAAGAAGCAGCAAACAAAAGACAAGAGACTAACGAAGCTACTAAGAGAGCGACAACAGTAAGAGAGGCGTGTGTGAATCCATGTGAACGACAGCGTCGTCTGGCCGAGCACAAGGCGCAACTGCGCAACGCATTCTTTAAGGATCTCAGCGAGCTTGCAGCGCAGCAGCAGAAAGAGCGACACAAGCAGCTGAGAGAGCAAGCGAAAGCTTTTGATTCAACGAGACGTATACAGCAGCTGATTGAAAAGTTTCAGGCAATGATTGTGCAGCAGCCAACAGAGCAGCGATCGGGCAGCGCTGCAGCGGGAGTGGGAGTGGGTGTCGGAACAGGAGAGCGAGAGCGAGAGCAGCAGCAGGCTCTCTTAAAGCCCCTTACGATTGCGACAGCGGGCAGCGCTGCCAATTCGGACGAGGGCTGCAATGCCGGCGGCTTGAGTCCATGCAGCAGCGACAACGAATGCGACGCTTTCGCCAGGCGTCGCAAGCCGAAGGTGACGCGTTGTGCGAGCAGCGACTCGGCGTTGGGCTTGGAAGTGGATGATGTGAATATGGATGTGCTGCCGCCGGCAACGCCGCAGCGACGCATGACATTAACCGTTACCGATTTGCCATTACGTCCGGCCTTATTGCCGCTGGCTGAGCCAACGGCATTGCCCGACTCACCGTTAACCTCACCGACCAATCCCACAACAGCAATGTCCACGTCCACGTCCACGTCTGCCCTAAGCTTGATCGGCGGAGGCGGCAGCGGTGTGGGGGGCGTGCCCAGCAAGGTGCTGCTCGAGGAACGTGTCGTCGCAGCGCTGTCGGCGCCGCCAAGCTCACGTCGCGAGTCCACACAGAGCTGCATTAGCGAACTGGGCAGCACTGGCGGTGTCCGTTATGTGCGCACACCTTCGGTGGTTGTATCCGATTATTCGGATGATATAACCGCATGTGGCATTAGCATGGAGGAAATGGAGTATTTTCGATTGCAGCGCTCACGCTGCCAGCGTCGCTGTTCGCTGGAAGCGAGTGCCGCTGCCGCCGGCAGCATCGGCGGCGCCAAGGATGAAGCTCAGTCGGATGTGAGCGCTGCCAGCAGCTGCAGCAATCTATACTATTGCGGCTCCACAATATCCGCTCTCGATGGCGGCGAATGCATTGTGAATGGCGTGCGTGTCGCTCTAGCCCGCAAATCCAGTCACAGTAGCAGCGGCGATCTCAGCGGCGGCGAAGAAGATGATGCTGAGGACGAAGAGCTGGAAATTGATGTGGATGCGGAGGCGGAAGTGGAGGTGGAGGTGGAAATGGAAAAGCAACGTCAAAGAGAACGTGAGAGGGAGAGGGAGAGGGAGCGACAGCTGAGCGAGCTTTTGGCTGCCACACAGCTTGGCGATGGCTTTAAGAAGGTAGGCAGCGGCCGCAGCAGCAGCAGCGACGTCAACGTCGACGTCGACAATGGCAGCGACAGCAAGTCACAATTATAGGAAATCTCAATTAAGATTAAATAGACACACTGTGCGCTATGTGTGTGCTATTATCATTATTATTATTACTATTACTCTTACTCTTACTATTATTATTATTATTATATATATATTTTTTTTTGTCTGTTTAAAATAACTAAGTAATATATATACTTTATATAGATACATACTCTTTTTTTTTGACGCTGAGCATAGTTACGTGAGAGAGGGAAAGAAATATTAGAGTTAGAGTGCAACGGATGGGGAGAAAGGAGAATGGAGAATTTGCTGTGGGGGTAATTAATTTGCCGCTTATCTTATCACTAAATGAGATTTCATTTTGTCGCGGAACGTTGTTGTTGAGTGGTGGACGGGGGGGGAGGAGGGTGGTTTGGGGGGTTAAACCTACTGTTTGTTGTTGTTATTGTTCTTTGTATCTTATGACTCGGCGCCGACAAATATGATGATGTTGAAATTGGGTGCGTTGATAAAACCTTGTTGTGCCACAGACTTATAACCCAAAGCGAACTGTGTGTTATCACAGCACACACACACACACACACACACACACACACATACACAAATACAACTGCTGCAACAACGGGCGCTTATCTTAGTGATTAACTCAGTATATTGTATTATAGATATATGTTATATTATATATATATATATTAAACAAGACAGACAATAACAATAACAAACGGAGCAACTATTTGTAAAGTAAATAAAACAACAACTTGGATATACTAAGTACATTCCTCTATTTATGTACATATATAATAATAAAGTCATAATCTAAATATTTATCAAACTTTTGTGTAACGTTATACATAATCTACATATACATATATCCATACATACATACGTACTTTGTATGTGTATAAAAACACATTTCATATCATATTACAAGCTTATCTGCAGATATATGATATAGAATATATATATGTATGTATCGGACTTACCCAGAAATGTATATAATATATACCCGGTACCTGTTGGTACAATTGTATGTAATTTTCTATATACATTGTGCTTTACGTAATACCCATTTAGCCAGATCTTTTAATGGGCCTGTGGAAATACGTGCATAAACAGTATTTCCAACATTTCAACTTACGCACGAAATTTGTTTAGGAATTTTGTCGAATTTTATATATATATTTACTTATATGTATGTACCTGTTCATATATTTAATTACAGAGCTCGGCACAAATTTAAGTTATTCTTAGAAAATATGATGTGTCATATATCTTGACCTATTTAACTAGAATTGGGATACGAAAATGTTATAGAAATCGAACTAATTTTGATTTCGACTGAATTTTGACTGAATTTGTAAGGAAAAACGTCAAAAACTATATGTACCAAACATAGCATCTTTTGATTTACTGAGGTATTTAAGAGAATTTAAAAACTTTGACTTCATTACACAATTCCGGTTATTAGAACATTAAAATATCTCAACCATTATAAAGATTAGCTTTTCTGTTCGTTAAGACATATTTGATAGGATCATATAATAATTTTCTTTTAATATTTCTTTCTTTAGTTCACTCATTGCTCTTGACAATTTCATCATTCTTTTGACTTAGAGCATTGACACGTTTGTTTCTTTTGCTGCGTGTCGCTGGCTTAGAAAACGAATTAAATTCCTTAAGCAATATATACTAATATATATATGTATATATTAGTGTCGTCTTTAAACGCATATCTGTGCTTACGAGTGAACTAGTTACGCTTATCATTCACATACACAATCCATCGTCATATATTATATCTATATCTTTGCAACACACGGCTCTTTGTTATATTTCTGTCATATATTTATTTCAGACCCAAATAGGTCTCACTTTAGTTTCCATATATGGGTATTATGCTTAAGGGTTTATCTCTATGACAGAACTATGCAACTCTGATAAGATATACGCTTAAGAATTTCCCGCTAATTAAAATGGAAATTTTCTCTGAATTTTTTTCGAGAAGTTTCCCATGAAATTATATATCACGATCGCATCTGTTTTGTTTACGATCTCATCAACTGTTTGTGATTTATGGCATTGTGATATCACTGTCGGACTTTTTTTGGATCTCCATTTCCTGGAATCCTACGCCTCTCACAGCAGTCTCTGATGGGAGAAAAAGAGTGAGAAGTGGGGAAGGAAAGATTGTCTAGCTGTTTTTTTTTTTTTTTTGTTTTTTTGCATTCAATTTTGGAGATGCTGTCTGGCCGCGACATTGCGGCGTGGGTTTCATAGAAAACTCATACGTTGATTATTTTAGATAACGATTGTTGCTCTCTCTCTCTCTCTCTCTCTCTCTCTCTCTCTCTCTCTCTCTTCCTCGCTCCGTCTTTCTTTGTTTGTGTGGGTGTTACTGTGACGTCACTGGGACCACCATTTACTTATGACTTGAGGCTCTCCAGTACCTCGGTCATTAATAATGGCAAATCTTGGGTCTGACTTGCCAGGCCCAAGGCCATAAAATTTTACAGCAACAAGCTAAATAAAAAAAAATAAAGTGTACAACAACAACAAAAAATAACAACAATAATAAGCCTGATAAACTCTCTTGAAGCACCGATAATTTAATACTCTTGTGGTTATATTCAACTTTAGTTGAAATAAAGGTATTATATTTTTGTATTTACCTGATGCAATGAGATAATTTCTAAAAGACATAATAGACCTTTGAGTTTAGATATATGTATCAAAAATTCGTAGATTTAGAACTGAAGTTAGTTTCATATGTGTAATATATACATGTATCAATTTTTTTTTGTTTATTTTGACTTTATTTTAGATTTCATATAGCTTTGTAGATGCCCCGTAAATCGTGAAAAACGGTATTTAATTGCAGAATATAATGTAGGACTTGTATTATGAATATTTAATTAAAATCGATGTTTAAAAAAAGAATTTTTTCAAAATTGTTTCATTTAATTTTAAACAAAATACGTATATACATAGAAATATATTTTTTTAATTCATCATATTACTTTTTATCTATTCTTTTACAATACATTGTACATTATATATCATTTAAAATAATTCCATATGTATATCGCGGTTAATCAGAAATAAATAAAACATTTTTAGCTGATTATTAAATTTAATTATTTATTTATTTTATTGAAAGTCAACTAAAAACAGTAGACACTGATTTATTTAGTTTTTAAAGTACAATTAGAAAAAAAAAGAATTGAAATTTGCAAATAAATTAAATTGTTTATACAATTTAACGTTAAAATTAAAAGAGTAAAAAAGGGTGAATATTATATCTTGTATAAATTTAATTGTGTTGAAAAGGTATTTTATTATTATTATTATTACCATCCTAGCGCTACAAGTTTAGCTTATATTTAAGGGACTAGTCACAAGAACAAAAAATATTTTCACAATTACAATGATATTACTGAAAATCTAAGTTGATTTACTTATTTATTATATTTTAACTTATTATTTTTTAGTATTCTTTTTAATTGTGGTATTTAACACTTATGGAATTTTAATATTTATACTGAATGTTGTTACAATGAGAAAAAAGTTATAGTATATTTGAAATGTAAGATCATATTCGTATTAGAATTTTAATGAATATATGACGTTGATCATACAGTTTATGATTATTATTTTGTAGTATTTCATTTAATTGTGGTATTTATCACTTGAGGAATTTTAATATTTATACTGAATGTTGTTACAATGAGAAAAAAGATATAGTATATTTGAAAATGTAAGATCATATTCGTATTAGAATTTTAATGAAAATATGACGTTGATCATTCGCTAAATGCTCGGAGCATTACTATTATGTCTGGATGGTGTTGTTGTTGTTTTTTTATGGTAATTGTATGCTCGTTGTTGTTGTTGTTGTACATTTCATACATACATAGCATACACATCCGTCAGTCTGAACAACCCGTAGTTGTGACAGCGCTCGCTCATATCTAATCAGTTTCCCCCATCAACGTTAGCGACGCCGACGCCGCCGCTGGCAGCGCAGTTGACGTCGCTGCCAGTTGAGTGGAAATAATTGGGGGTGGCTGCCCGCTTGAATTATGACGCTTGCTAATGGCGCGAGAAATCGATTAAGTTGAATGAGTCGACGTCGACGCCGCCGTCAACGTCGACTTCTCAGTCGCAGTCGCAGTCACAGTCTCCGTCTCCGCAATTGAATTCGGAGCCTCTCAGGCGACTTCACACGCAAAACAATGGTGTCGACGTCGACGTCTTCGCTAACTTCGACGTTGGCGTCGGCGTCTGCGTCGGCGTCGACGGCAACTTCCGTTGACGTCAGCGGCCCATCAACGGCCACCGTGTGATCGTCAAAGTAATTACATGATCGAGCGGGCGTCGCTGTAAGCCACGAAAAAAAATACACAATACAATAATAATAAAATAAAAATATAAAATAAAAATAAATAAATATAAGAAAATAACAGCAAAAAACCGCAAGTCAAGGGTAGCATAAGGCAAACAACAACAACAGTAACAACAACAACACGATGGGGAAAAACGAAAGAACAGTGTTGGGTATTCACTATGCGCAATTTGCGTCATTAGCTCATGTCGCTTTATTGTCGTTGTTGGTGTTGTTGTTGGTGTTGTTGTTGGTGTTGTTACTGTGGTTGTTTTAATGCCCTACCCAGAAAGTATTTTTACTGTGTCGTGTAAAATGTGCTATATAGATATTATTAAATAATACAAATACACTTATTTCCAAATCACTTATTAAAACCTAACCTAACTTTTCTTATATCAGGCTTTTATTTTTCAGTTTCATAATGAACATTTGATAACATCTTTAACAATTTTCCTCTCACCTAAAACTATTTTTTTTGTCTAATTAACTAAATTTCTTTATCCGATGTATTATTAATAGCTTATTTTCCTTCCTGTCGTGCAAAATGTGCAATATAGATATTATTAAATAATACAAATACACTTTTTTCCAAATCACTTATTAAAACCTAACCCAACTTTTATTATTACAGGCTCTTATTTTTTAGTTTCATATTGAACATTGGATAACATCTTTGACAATTTTCCTCTCACTTAAAACAATTTTTTTTTTCTAATTAACTAAATTTCTTTATTTCTTTGTGATCTTATAGATTAATTTTTTTGGTTAGCAAATTTTTGGATCAGCTGTATTATTAATAGCTTATTCTTCTTCTTTTCTATATTTTTTTTTGTTTTAATAATTAAAAATAAAGATTGAAGAGAGATTTGGTCGAACCTATCTTTTAAGCTCGAACTAATTTAAGTGATAGTAACTAAAAGTTAAATGAGAACAGTTGCTCTTAAGTCTGAAGATACCAAATAAACTTTTATATATCTACCAATCGAAATCGTAAGTAGGTGAAACTTTATTAAACAAATTATATCTAGCTTATTTCATAAAAACTTAGTAATTGTACACTTATAATATAAAAAAAGTGTATATATATAAAATGTCATCGATACTTTATTTAAAATCAAATATCTTACAAAGACTATTTTTTTGGTAGATTTTTATTTTATAATGTTTAATCTTCTTTTCAAAATCTGATATAATTTCATTATTTTGAAATGGACAACTTTAATATAGAAAGAATCGTGTAGAGGCTAAGAAAAGTTTTAAGTTTTTAAACAAATTATATCTAGCTTATTTCATAAAAACTTAGTAATTGTACGTTTATAGTATTGTATACAGTTTCTTGTTGGAAGCATTTGATAAAATAATTTATAAAATGTCATCGGTACTTTATTTAAAATCAAATATCTTATTAAGACTATTTTTTTGGTAGATTTTTATTTTATAATGACTAATCTTCTTTTCAAAATCTGATATAATTTCATTATTTTGAAATGGACAACTTTAGTATAGAACAGTGTAGAACAGTTCGTGTAGAACAGTTCTATGTAAGGGCATCATTTATTCATCGAGGCTAAGACAAGTTTTAGGTTTTTAAGTTCTTTTTTATTTTATTTTGGATGCTGTTGGGTATTCAATTTCCAGTAAATCGATTCCGAGTGGTTGTCGCTGCTGTTGCAGATGCAGTTGCAGTTGCTGTTGTTGCAGTTGCAGTTGCAGATGTTGTTGCTGCCGCCGGCAGATCAAATGCAATCCAAGTGCTAAACGTGGAGTCGAGTTGTTTGTGGCGTCGTCTGTCCCATTGGGAGTTTGCGTGCCGATTGCCGCCAGCATATTTGTCATTCTTGCGGCCGCCTTGTTGCAAGCAGCAATCTCTGCTCTTGCCACTTCTCTCTTCCGCACTTTAGTTGCAATTGCAGTTGCAGTTGTTGTTGTTGTTGCTGTCGCACTCGCTGCTCCGATTGCCTAAAAGGTTATGTCGCCTGTCGTGCGACACCCAAACACGACAACAACTCGCACTAAGGTACATGCAACACGGCCTGCAATCTGCAATGCAGCATGCACTGCAAACAATAAGGAGTAACTGTTCAAAGTCACTGTTATTGGTAGTTATTAGAGCTGTAATTCTTACTTGTAACTGTTCAAGAAACTGTCAAATCAGTAACTATTGTTAAAGGAACTGTTAAATCAGTAGCTGTTACATCAGTAACTGTTACATCAGTCGCTGTTACATAAGTAACTGTTAGATCAGTAACTGTTACATCAGTAACTGTTACATCAGAAACTGTTACAACAGTAACTGTTACATCAGTAACTGTTCCATAAGTAACTGTTACATCAGTAACTGTTACATTAGTAACTGTTACATCAGTAACTGTTACATCAGTAACTGTTACATCAGTAACTGTTGCATCAGTAACTGTTGCATCAGTAACTGTTACTAGTAACAAGTAATGTCTACATGTCAAAGCAATACTGTTATACAAATAATTTACTGCTGATCTAATTTCTGCTCAGTTTTAATATTTTCTTGTTAAGTAACTGCTACTACAGTAACTGTTACTTTACTAACTGTTAGATCAGTAGTTGTAATCACTATCTTCTGTTTAGTAATAGTTACAGTTATAACTGCTACTTGAGTAACTGGTAATGCAGTAACTGTGATCAGTTTCAGTTTAGCCTTCTTTTTGTCATTCATTCATTCTTTTTTCAACTTACTTTCTATAACTGTTACTATAGTAACTTCTACTAAAGTAACTGTTACCAAGTATAACTTTTAGCAACTAATTTTTAACTGTTAACACAGTAACGAATAGAAGAGTTTTATTATAAAGTAGCTGCGATGTAAGAAAAATAATAGCATTATTTTTTGCAGTGGTAACTGTTACTGCTGATGTTAACACTATAATTATTTCGTGGTTTAGCTGATTCACTGTTACTGCCGTAACTGTTTCTTTAGTAAGCTGCTTAGAATGATTAGTATTTCTCGTAGTATCTACACAGTAAAACTTGGTTATTTACACTGCGCTTATTTATTGTTACTGAGTAACTGTTACAGCACTAACTTACTGATAAAATATTGTATGTGTACTGTGAATATATATGCGGGTATTTTGTGAACAAACTATAGTCCACTGTCAAGGTTATTTATGTCTTGGCACCACATACATTTTACACATCTATATTCCTAATAAGCTTTAACTGTCATAAAACGAAATGATTTAGATGTAAATCGTGGGTAAGCAATATCAGTTACTTATTTACTTAGTAACCAGTTACTTATTTACAGCCTGACATTGCAATTCCATAGATAAATAGTTGCATTTTTCTCGCAGTGTATGCGGGAAATTATTGGCGACAACATTTTGTGGCATGTCACAAACAGACAGAGAGAGAGAGAGAGAGAGGGAGAGAGAGAGAGAGAGAGAGAGAGAGAGAGAGCAGCACAGGAAATGCAACGTGTTCGCAGTTGAAAAATCTTTTGCCTGTTGGGCGCCAGTGGAGTATGAAGTATAACACTCAGAAAAATGATTCCAGAGCAAGCCCATGTGTAGGTTCTCTTTTAAAGTCTATAATAAATAGATTTGCTTAGATGATTTACACTAAATTGCAACCAAAACGTTAAATTGGAAACCCAAATTCGTTATTTACACTAAATTCTAAGATGTTTTCACCAAAGTTCTATAGTTCCAAAATTAGTTCCTAGTCCCCACTTTCTGAGTTGAAAAATTTATGTTTTTGAAATTTTTAGCATGCGTTATAATAATATAATAATTATTAGCATATTTTTAGTGGTTTTAGTCCGATCCTGACAAGATTGGTATTAAAAATCTTGTTAGGACCAGGACTTTCAAAGTCAAAGACCTATTGTTCTTAAAACATACTTTTCGTCCATGCAAGGACTAAAATCACAAAATTTCTTAACTCAAAAAGCGGGAACTATGAATTGATTTAAGAACTACGGTTTCTTGGTAAAAACATCTTAGAATTGACTGTAGATTACGAATTTGGGTTACTATTTTTTTTTTTTTTTGAAAAATATGCATACATATCTACATGGTTATCGTTTTTACAATCCTAAAAAGGATTGACTTTAAATATTAATTATAAGAATATATGCATTAGAAATTCAAAGACTTTACATTCATTTTCCAACATAAAACACGAATTGCGCTTTTTGAATGATATTTTCTAAATAAAAAAATTTTGGAAATTAAAATATTCCAACAATATTATATGAACGAGAAATATGCGTTTTTTAAAGTTGTTTCATAAATAAAAATAATATATATTGTTTAAAACCAATTGGAAGATGGATACGGATAACAAGAAAATTTTGCATACTATAATTTCTTAACAATTTTCTAGCGTGGGGAAGATACTTTTCCGTATACTTTCAAACAACCTCTTAACAGTTTAGATTATTTTTTTATGGTAAATATACTCGTGTTATGTTATTTTTGAATTTGTTATAACTACCATACAAGAATTTCAATACAATATTTAACAACTTATTCTCCAACTAGTGGGATGAATTTTGTAATAAAATATGTGTTAAGACAGCTGAAATGTAATTTTAAAGGGTTTTAAACGAACAGAATTAATGTGTAGAGTTATTTTAAGTACATTTCATTTGAAAATATAAAACAACTAAATAAACATGCACAGGTTCTAATTGGCATTTGGCATTTTCTAAAATGCAAACTATTGTTTAAATTTAGAGGGATATAATTCGAAATTAAAATAAATGCTATTAAAGTAAACGACTTTTTTCTGAGCTCTATCAAATATATTTTTAATATTTATAAATACGAGAGAAAGAGTATCTGAGAAATACAATAAAAGTTCGTGTTACTTGCCTCGAGAAAATTGTTAGAAGACTGGAAAGAGACGCAGTATAATTTGATATAACAGATAATTGAGAAGCCTTGTAATTGTATTGGGAACAAGTTCAGAAATAGCCCAAAAAGAGTGTCAGATAAGATAAAAGCAAAAACAACAAAAAAATACGTATCTGATTAAAAAAGGGAGAGCAAGCGTAGCTTCGATTGCATAGTTATGTCACATGAAATGTATATACTATATAGTATGTGTAGTATCTATTGGTAATAGATCAATTCAGTTTCGTTTCCTCAATTCTTGGTTGCATGCGTTTTGGTTTACCAAATGTATCTTGTATCTTGTATCTATTGTAAGTGTATATAGTATATAGTATCTATTGGTAATAGATCAATTCAATTGCGTTTCCTCAATTCTTGGTTGCAAGCGTTTTGGTTTACCAAATGTATCTTGAATCTTGTATCTATTGTAGCCGTTGCATGTGGCATGTAGCCTCCAGGGACAGTCGATATTTGTATCTATGACAGGCTATGAGCTATGTGCCACAACCGACTCACTGTCTGCTCTCTCACTCGCACTCGCTCTCGCTCTGTCTCTCTCTATCTGTGTGTACGTTGCCTGCGGGCTTATCAGACTGCCCCATCTGCCTGACTTCATAAAACACTTAAACATGGTTGGGGAGAAGGAGAGAGAAAGGAGATGGAGGAGAGTCTGGGGCCAGGCGTCAAGTGGTCAATTAATACCGTACAAATATTGTGACAGCCGCCAGAGCCTGTCATAAAGTAAAGCTGGCCGATCGCCTGCTCAAGATTAGACCCAAAGCCAATTTGCATATGGAACGAAACGGCATGGAACGAAACGGAATGGAACGAAACTGTCTCTCGGTTTGATTTGATCTCAGTTTGATTGTGGCCATTATGCAAATCAAATGCATGCCGGCAATTTGCCAACGCAATTAGCAGCCTTGTTTTCGAGGATCGGCACATAAGATCAGCACGATCCTGTGTTGGCCACAGAGAGTTGGACAGTTGGACAGTTGGACAGTTTGTCGCAATGCTTTTCATGTTTCAATCAGCGCCATTATTCCATCAAGTCGTCGTTGTCTTCGTAGTTGTCGTTGTCGTTGTCTTCACTCTTCTATTTTTTTTATTTCTTTCTATACCCTAAGAACATTGAAAATGGGCAATAAAAGGGTATAATGTGTTTAGCAGAATGTATGTAACAGGCAGAAGGGAGCGTGGAGGACCCCAAAAAGTATATATATTCTTGATCAGGATCAACAGCCGAGTTGATTAAGCCATGTCTGTCTATCTGTCCGTCTAAAAGACTTTAGACTTGGTATGTAGGTTCCTGGATACCATAGGCAGATCAAGTTTGATTTTATTTTTGGATTGGGTCACTATATCATATAGCTGCCATAGAAACGATATATCGATAATGAAGTTTTAGTATGAAAAAGTTTTTTGTTTGTTGAGATATCAGAACCAAACTGATAGATTATGTATCGGAGCTGGTATTATACATTCTGAACAAATTTGATGAAAATCGGTTAACTATATCATATAGCTGACATAGAAACGATATATCAAAAATGAAGTTTTAGTATAGAAAACTTTTTGTTTGTTGAGATATCAGAACCAAACTGATAGAATATACATTTGGGCTGGTATTGTACATCCTGACCAAATTTGGTTAAAATCGGCTTACTATATCACATAGCTGCCATAGAAACGATACATCAAAAATTAAGTTTTAGTATAGAAAATTGTTATGTTTGTTGAGATATCAGAATTGAACTGATAAAATATGCATCAAGGCTGGTAATATACATCCTGCACAAATTTGGTTCAAATCGGACCACCATATCATATAGCTGCCAAAGAGACGCTCTGTCGAAAATCAAGTTTTAGTATGAAAATAATTTTAATTTGTTGAGATATCTTAACCAAATTGTTAGAATATGCATCTGGACTGTTATTATACATCCTGACCAACTTTGGTTAAAAACAGCCCACTATATCATATAGCTGTCATAGGACCGATCGGGTGAAAATCAAGTCTTTGTATGAAAATTTTTTTTGTTTTTTAAGATATCTTAATAAAACTGATAGAATATGCATTTAACTTGGTTTTGTACATTCTCACCAAATTTGATCTAATTCGGTTTCCGATATCAAATAGCTGCCATAGGAACAATCGATCGAAAATCGACTTTTAGTACAGAGTAACTGGGCACAGGGTATTCTACCGTCGAGCGTGCTCGACTGTTTACTATTTACTTCCTCTTCTTGTTGTTGCTGTTGTTGATTGATGCCGCGATCAGTGCCTAGGATTAGCTATAGCTGAGTTGAGGATGAGGCACAAGCAACAAGAACTTTGAGAATAAAAAAGAGTTCGTTAAAAGAAAACAAAAGGCAAAGCCAACAAACAGCTTCGGCTGCTCTTCGTGCCTTTGGCGATCATCGTCGGCTTGCTTTGCGATCTTGGAGCTTTGCTTTTTCGCTTGTAGGTCCAACGATTCGTTCAGTTGATCGTGCGCCGTTCCAAAGTCAACAAGCGATCGGCGTCTCATTCGCGAACGCGTCTCGTCTCGTCTTGCTCTCAATCGATAGACCGACCGATCGACCGTCCGACCGATAGACCGATCTATCGTCCGCCCGTCTGTCCGCCCCATCCGCCCGCACCTGCCAGCCTGCCACAGTCTGCCTCTCTGCCCCTTTATTCTGCCACACGGCAACCTGCATTCCGTTCTCTGTATACAACAAAAATAAAAAAAAAAAACAATTCATTACTAATAATATTAAGAACACTTTATTTTTTTTTTTCTGTTGTGGTTTTCTAAGCATAATTGCTTTGCGTGAGTTGGAACTAAAAATTGTAACTGAATTTGTGCAGCGGCCGCCAAAACCATAACAGTGAGTACGAAATAATGTCTCTCAACCGAAAGTTATCTGCGGAGTTTTCGTTTCGTTTTGTTTTCGTTTTCATTTTCGTTGTTTGAGAAATTGATTTTGTTGATTTTGCGACGCTGGTTGTTAATTAAAAGTTATATTTTTTCGTTGTTATTGTTTTGGTTTTTTTTTTATCTGCGTCGCAAACGACGCTGCGATTTATTCATTTGTCGTACAGTTATTTTTTTACATCCACTAGATACCCTGTAATTGAATATTCAAGCTATCTACTTTGGTTGTCTTTGTGAATCATTACAGTATTTAAATAGATACTTTTTAAGACTATTTACAACTTTACTTACAACTTTATTTGGGTTAGTTTTATAGTTTCTGATTTGATTTCCAACAAAATGTGCAACATTATACGTAAAAGATACAGTTATAGGCAGTAGATACATTTCAAAAAAATATCAAATACCTAGAATATACAATTGAATTGATTTTAAATTGAACTTGCATTTTTTTAATGCAATAAATAATTTTATACCTGGCAGATACATTTCAAAAAACTATTAGATACTTAGAATTTAAGTGCTTCACAGTTTCTGATTCGATTTCCAACAAAACTTGCAACATTATACATAAAATATACTTTTATAAGCAGTAGATACATTTCAAAAAATATTAGATATCTAAAAAATATAATATAAAGCATTTAAATTGATTTTAGATTGAACTTGCATTTTTTCAATGCAATAAATACTTTTATACCTGGCAGATACATTTCAAAAAAACTATTAGATACTTAGAATTCAAGTGCTAACGCAGGATAGCATGTGCATTTGAATTTAAATATCTGTTTTATATACAAAAGATATTTTTATATCCGTCAGATACATTGCCTAAAACGAACAGACACTTAGCATACAGTTGCTGAATGCTTAATTTAATTGCCTTTGATTGAATGTAAAACCAAGCTATCTAACAGATACTTAGCTACTGAAGGCTAGAGAGATAGAATTAACACTTAGACCCCATATTTATTTTTAGCTAACTTTTAAACTTAACTTTGGCACTTTCGGTGCAAAAGTTAAAGTTTTTGCTCAAGCGTTTACTTGTCATAAATTAATAGAAGCCAAAATATTGCACAGTTTTTGTTTTGTCATAATGTTCAAATTGTTTACTTATTTATCTTAATATTTTTTGTACAAAAGATACATTTTTTCGTAAGAAAATACTTTGAATATAATATTTTATATTATTTTAAAAGAGTTTTTAAGCTCAAAATAGATACTCTGTCTTTTTGGCATTAAAACTAACAGAAAATATAACATTATTTAAACCTTTTTTTATATAATCTTTCTTTATTATAACACATATAGTTTGAGTTAACAGTTAACAGAGTTATAAACTTTAGACATTTTCCGTCTCTCTCTCTCTCTCTTGTTCGTTCTTTCTTTCTATCAGTCAGTTTTATGTTCAACATTTGATTAGCTTGTAGATACTTTCATCACTTTTCTAGCTTTTAAAATGATATTTATTTTTTCGTTTCAAATATAAAATTATTCCTTAAAATTTATTCTTATAATATCATTTATTATTTTAAGCAGATACTAAGATACAATTGTAAATAGACCAATTGGAATGTGCGTGGTCTTTTTTTTGTTGGTTTTTTTTTTTATTTAAAGAAATAAAATACATTTCTTAGTAAAAAGATACAGGTTTGCGTTGCCTAGCTAAAAGATACTTTATTTTTCGTATCTATTGTTCAAATATAAATATTATTCTTTAAAATTTTTTCTTATATTATCATTTATTATTTTAAGCAGATACTAAGATACAATTGTAAATAGACCAATTTTTTTGGTTTTTTTTTTATTTATAGAAATAAAATACATTTCTTAGTAAAAGATACAGGTTTGCGTTAGCTGGCTAAAAGATATTTTTTTTTCGTATCTATTGTTCAAATATAAAATAATTCTTTAAAATTTATGCTTATAATATCATTTATTATTTTAAGCAGATACTAAGACACTTTTAAATAGACCAATTGGAATGTGCGTGGTCTTTTTTTTTTTTTGGCTTTTTTTTTATTTAAAGAAATAAAATACTTACATTTCTTAGTAAAAGATACAGGTTTGCGTTAGCTGGCTAAAAGATACTTTATTTTTTGTTCGTATCTATGCCACGCAAACGGTTTGACCCTTGCCAACTTGCAACTGGCCAACTACCATAAACAGCAGCCTGTTGGGCAGTTGCAGTTGCGCATTTATGGCCAACAGGTAACCAGGTAACAGGTAACAGGAGATGGGGCAGCAAACTGTACAGTGGATGCAATAAGTATGTGGATACAGTGGGACTGTTGGACTGCAGTGTTGCTGCTGCTGTGTGCTTGCCACATTAATCATCACAAGCCAGCGATAAACTTTGACATGGATGCGTGCAACACACGCAGTGGCAGCAACCGTGGGGCATGCAACCGGGAGGCAGAAGCGGCAAATCGACGCCAAATGAAGCGATCTTCATAAATCAAAAAGCTAAAAGTGCAGTAGTGACCAAGAAGAAGTTGGGCATGGCATAGAGACTGTGGGCAACTTGCAGCTTGCAACTTGCAACTAGCTGCTTGCAACTTGCAACTCCTCCTGGCGGCTCATTTGATTTATCGGCCTGGCCAGCGGTCGCCAACAAGTTAATTGAAAACGAGGCGTGACAGTGAAATTTGCCGCCGCACGCCAAGCATCCAATATATATACATATATATATATATATATATATATATAGACTTTGACTCTGTACGACTCTGAGGAGAAGGGTGGTATAGGGGGAGGGGGGGAGGGGGTAAGTTAACGAGTCCGCACTTTACTGGTTACCCGTTCAATTTTTCCCCATTTTTCCAAATGCGCCACTAAACTGACAGATTTGGCCATAATAAAAAACGAAAAATCGCCGCGATGCAGACGCAAAATGCAGCCGGGAAAAATAAGTTGCCAACTTTAATTTATTGTGACATAACGGTATAATCTGACATAAATTATTGATAAGACGACCGACCATAAAAGTACAAGACAGTTGGCTTAACCAACAACAACAACAACAACAAAACAGCAACAACAATAACAACAGCAATGAGAAATCACAACAAATTTCTTAACAAAGTCGACATTTTGTTGCTCTTCTCGATCATCAAAATCTTTTAAAAATTTAACATTAGTAATTATTTTTATTCTTATTCTTATTCTTGCGATCATAGGCTGATCAGCTATATGTAATCTATATATATATCTATAAGTAATCTTTATAAATCTTAAAGAAGCTATGTCGTTTAAAATTAATAATATAATTTTATTATAAAACTTATTCTTGCAAATCTTAACTCCTTATCTATCAACATGTTAACAGCTGATCTTCAGTTAGGGAAATATCATTCTAAAATTGTTACAAACTTGTTGAAGATCTCTTTTTTTTAACAAAACTTAACATTAATAATTATTTTAAACTTTATCAAAAATTATAATGATTGCTACTTAATTTAGCGATCATAGGCTGATCAGCTATATAAAGTTATCTTTATAAATCTAAAAGAAGCTGTGTCATTTAAAATTATTAAAATTTTTTTATTATAACTTATTCTTGCAAATCGAAACTCTATCGATGATCATCAAAATCTTTTTAAATTTAACATTAATAATTATTTTAAACTTTATCTAAAATTATAAAAACTGTTACTTATTTTTGCGATCATAGGCTGATCAGCTATATGAAGTAATCTTTAGAAATCTAAAAGAAGCTGTGTCTTTTAAAATTATTAAAATATTTTTATTATAACTTTTTCTTGCAAATCGAAACTCTATCGATGATCATCAAAATCTTTTTAAATTTAACATTAATAATTATTTTAAACTTTATCTAAAATTTTAAAGATTGGTGATCAGCTATATGAAGTAATCTTTATAAATCTAAAAATTATTAAAATATTTTTATTATAACTTATACTTGCAAATCGAAACTCCTTATCTACCAACATGTTAACAGCTGATCTTCAGTTAGGAAGATATCATTCTAAAATTGTTACAAACTTGTTGAAGATCTTTTTTTTTTTAAACAAAACTCGTCGTGATCTGCATGTTATCTCTTAATTAGCATTGTAATTATAAGATCACTTAGAGATCAGCTCTAAAAAGTGATCTATATACATTTAAAATAAAATGATTGACGATCATATGCGATCAGTTGTAAATTACAGCAATTATTAGCTGCAAGCTGTGCGATCGTTTTCGAACGTGTGATATATGTGTAGGATTCGATCAATTGATCAATTGATTTATACACAACACGATCAGTAACAATTACGATTGTTTTATGACAGTTGATCTATTTGCTAGTATGATACTTATACTCGTATGCCAACTTGCAACTGATCGTGTGATATATGTAGGATTCGCTCAATTGATCGTTTTTTTATACACAACACGATCAGTAACAATTACGATTGTTTTTATGACAGTTGATCTATTTGCTAGAAGTATCATAATACTCGTATGAAAACTTGCAACTGATCGTGTGATATATGTAGGATATATGTAGGATATACACAACACGATCAGTAACAATTACGATTGTTTTTATGACAGTTGATCTATTTGCTAGAAGTATCATAATACTCGTATGACAACTTGCAACTGATCGTGTGATATATGTAGGATATATGTAGGATTCGATCAATTGATCGTTTAATATACACAACACGATCAGTAACAATTACGATTGTTTTTATGACAGTTGATCTATTTGCTAGAAGTATCATAATACTCGTATGACAACTTGCAACTGATCGTGTGATATATGTAGGATATATGTAGGATATATGTAGGATATACACAACACGATCAGTAACAATTACGATTGTTTTTATGACAGTTGATCTATTTGCTAGAAGTATCATAATACTCGTATGACAACTTGCAACTGATCGTGTGATATATGTAGGATATATGTAGGATTCGATCAATTGATCGTTTAATATACACAACACGATCAGTAACAATTACGATTGTTTTTATGACAGTTGATCTATTTGCTAGAAGTATCATAATACTCGTATGACAACTTGCAACTGATCGTGTGATATATGTAGGATATATGTAGGATTCGATCAATTGATCGTTTAATATACACAACACGATCAGTAACAATTACGATTGTTTTTATGACAGTTGATCTATTTGCTAGAAATATAATAACTTGCAACTGATCTTGAGTTGAAGTATAACATACATATATATCAATTGTGATCTTTACTTCTGGCTCGATCGAATTGTGTGGCTCATCTTATGGTCAGAGTATGTGAGAGCAACAACAACAATGTTTGCAGTGTTCGCTTATAAATCATTCGACTAACAACAACAACTAACAACTGACTCTCTGTCCGTCCGTCTAACTGTCTGTCTGTCTGTCTGTCCGTCGGTTTTCTCTGTCTGGTTGCAACGAGTTGCGCTGCTGCTGGCAAAGTATCTTTTGGATCTATTATTTGACTTTTATGTGCGCATAAATGCGGCGATATGACGACGACTGCAAACGATGCCAACATTCAACATTCAACATACAACATTCAACATTCAACATTGGCCACTAACAAAAAAAAAAGCCTAAGCCTGGCCAAGGAGTACAGCCAGCCAGTTTGGACGAGTTTTCGCAGCCAACTTGCAACTGGATACGGTCAACTGTTGCAACTGCAACTGCAACTAAGACTGAGACTAAAAAAAAAAACATTCAGTCAATTCAACTTAGGACTTCGCATTGCACTTTCATGTTAATTAACAAGAAAACTTTTATCAACTGCGATTATACACATATGCCACACATCTATGTATGTGTATATATATATATGTATATATAATCTCTACGCCCCGTTTTTCCGATAAGATGCGACAGACAACAAATTGTGGGCCATCAATTTGATGCAGTTTAACAAGACGACAGTTCTACAGTTACAGATAAATATATAGATAGTCAGGCACAGATAGAGACGGAAATAAAAAAGAGCGAGAGGGAGAGAGAGGGAGTGAGAGAGGCAGAGAAAAGACGCAGAGTTAAATACTGAAAATTATCCACAAAGTAGTGCGAAAATGGAACTAATTAAAACATGCTTTTCATGACGCAGAGCATTTAATGATAATGATAATGATAAAGAAATGATAAGAGCTTCCTTTAAACCAATCTCTGCTATGATTTAGTGAATAAAGTCCTATTAATTATCCTATCATATAAATAAAATATAAAAAATAACATAAGTGCGCTCAAAATGTTTTAATCATGTGAGCAGCGAAGAATTGATTGACCGTTTTTATACCCTGTTCATGTAGAAGGGGTATGTTAATTTCATAGGAATGATTGCTGAAGCCGGAAACATATATTCTATATGTACATATATATATGTAATTGTTTAATATGTACACAGAAAAAAAAATTACGGGATTCTGGGCTAAAATTAATCCTTGCGGTGTCAGAAGTACGGTAATCCCGGATTCTTATAAATCAAGTATGAAATACTTAAATCAAGCCCGATTTTTCTCATCAAAACTTTCAATTTGGGGGTTCTGTAATATTTGTTTTCAGTTAGATCGAATAATTTAGACTTCTTTGATATTTTTTCCTTTTTTCCTCCTAAAACAAGTTAAAAAACAAAAGAGAAAATAAATATAATTATTACAATATCAACATAAATTTGGTAGAATTTAATCAAGTAAAAAATATTGAAAAATGTTTAGTTGTTGCTTGAAAGATGACATCTACATAATTTGCTAATATTTAAGATTATAAATGATTTAATATTATTAAAAACTGATAATTAAAATGATAGAAATATCTATTACTTTGATAGGTACACAAACATAGGGTATTTGCCAGTCGACAATGCGTTGCAAGTTTAAGCTTTACAGTTATTAATACTAATGCTGTCATCTCTTTCTCTCATTGCAGGTATGTTGCAACTTGGACGTGGTTAAAGCAAATACGAAAACAAAACTAAATCAGAGAACAAAACAAAAGACTTAAGCAAAAAACTTGTCAGAGTAATAATAATAATAAACGATAAAGAAAAGAAGGAGGCATGGCATTGTTCCCCTCCTCATCGCGTCCGCGCACGCTCATGGAGCAGCTGCTGGCACGTAAAATTGAAGCGGCTGCTGCGGCTGGTGGCGGTACTGCTGCAGCTGGAACTGGTTCCGGTTCCGGTGCCGGTGCCGGCTCTGGTTCCGGTGTCGGTGCTGTGGCAGGTGCTGGTGTTGGAGTTGGTTCCGTAGCTGGTTCTAGTTCCAGTGCCATAACCTCACTAGTTACTGCAAGCACAACTGTCGCTGCCGCCAGCGCTGCCTCAATTGTGAGTCGACTGCGACGCACCGACTCACTGGACTCAACGAGCAGCCTCGGCTCCTTGGCATTCGGCGAAGATGTTTGCCGCTGTGACGACTGCCTGCTCGGTATTGTCGATCTCTACGTGATCAGCGCAGCCGAAGCGGCCAAAAAGAAGGTATGTTGGGATGGCAGTGAACATGATCGTTGGCAAGTTATAATAAATCGATAAAGGGGATCCATTTTTATAGAAGTATAAAAATGAATATATTTTATCTGCTTTACACTGAATGAATTGGAGTTAGCTATAGTATTTGCATTTTTTTTTTAAATAATTTAATATATCAATATTTATTGATTAATTGATTTCTTTTTGATCATGTAACCAATTATCATTTTATTTTTAAATTAATGTTGTATATATACCATTGTATGAAAATTTGGTATTTGTTTTAAGTTCACCATTTAAAATATATAATTAAGGGAATCAAAACTGAAACAATTATTGGTTCCGGTTCCAAAAAAGTACTTTTGGTTCCGGGATAAGCAAACCGGTACAACAATAAAAAATTACTTATATTTTAAGAAGTTTTTTAACATAAAACAAAATTATTTTTATACAAAGTACAACAAAAATGTGTTGGAAGATATACCGAAACCCCTCTGGTAGAAAAGCTTAGAATTTCGGTCTCAGTTCCGGTTCCGGTAGAATAGCAAGTGCCATCAATTAGCTTAGTCAGAGCGAGCAAATAAAAAGCTCGCGTTTTGGTTCGCAACTTGACTGAATTGATCGATGCGTGCAGAAAGCTTTACGCTTAAAGTTCTGTGGGAAAGCAGCGACGCGTCGCTGTCAGCAGAGATAGCAGTTGGCAGCTTTGACCAAGTCAGCTGCGGTCTTAGCTTCAGCTTCAGCTTCGACGTCGCGACGTCGTCGTCAAGTTGCTGTTGTCACATTGAATTATTGGACTGTTGGACCGGTCTGAAAGCTGCTGCTGCTGCTGTTGGTGCTGCCATTGACGTCACTGGCGTTATGATGCGACGCGACGTACGCCCCGACGCAGACGCTGACGCGCTTGGCCTAACTAGCGCCCAAGCGAGCAAGCGAGAGAGAGAGAGGGAGAGCGAGAGAGCGCACACTGAGAGCAACAGCAGCAGCTCATGCGTAAAGCGATGAACAAAAAAAGCATTGGGCAGCAAGGGAAAGTTCTGATTCGTACTCAGAGGGAGAGAGAGAGAGAGAGAGTCACTAGATTGAAGACTTCACTGATCAAAAAGGAGCAAAAAGAGATAACGCTGTAAGCTGGTGGAGAAAGCAGCTGCAAAGAATCATTAAGAATGATTAATAGAGCACTTACATATAAATAATGAATATGCGATAAAGTGAATGATAAGTCAACAATGCTGTGATGCTGTGATCAAATTCCACATTCCACAATCCACGTGGAACATTCTTGAATGCAACGAACGCCTTTAGTGCTGCTCTCTCGTATCCTTTTGCGCTCTCTCACATTTAATACGCACGCTTCGGCGCTCTCTCTTAAGCTCACGCACTTTTCGCTCTCGCAAGCTTACGCACTTTGCGCTCCAACACATACACGTACATGCATGTACGTCACAGGTCAGGCGAACTGAGCAACTGAGCAATACACTCGTAATGAGCTTTGCCCCAGCAGCGCTGTCAATGGAAGCTTCCCATTGTTTACATATGTCTGGCGCCTTGCCCTTCCATCAAATGCACTCTGCACTCTCCGCTCTCTCTTACTCTCTTTTTGACACACACTCTCTTTGTGTTTGGCATTTGTTGTTATCAGTGAAGAGTCTATTGTAGTTAGGACTTTAATGTGTGTGCTGAAATGAAACCATTGACGACTGCGTCGCAGCCGATGTTTTTGTTGTTGTTGTTGTTGCGCTTGCTTGCTGCTCATCGCGGACGTCGTCGTCGTTGTCGTCGTCGCGTGGCGCTGGCGTTGCTGCTGCCGCTGCCGCCGACAGTGGCTCTGACTCTGTGTGTCTGTGTCCCCCAGACCAGTTGAGCTTTCGCAGCGATCGCGTGCGGCTGGGCTCTGTCTCCGTCTCCGTCTCCGTCTACGTCGCAGTCAACGCTGTTAATTTGTTCCTCTCTCTCTCGCTGTCTCAAACACGCGTCGCCACCAGCAGCTGCAGCAACTGAAGCAGAAGCAGCAACAGCAACAGAACCAGAAACCGTAAACATAACAGCAATAACAATAATAATAATAACAATAACGACAACATCAACAAAACAAGAATAACATTAACCAGAGCTGTTTCAACTTGTTCGCTGCTGCTGCGCTGTTTCCAAAAAAAAAATAAATAAATAAAATTAAAAAAAAAAACAAAAAATACGCAAAATAAAAGAGAGAGAGAGAAAAAAAATTTGTAATTAAATTTCATTTCGATTCGCGTTTTGTGTGTGTATTTTCATTTTGTATGCTTATTTTATTATTGTTTTTGTGTGCACTTGTGTTTGTGTATGTAAAGAAATAACAACAAAAAAAAAAGAAAAGAAAACAACAACAAGAAAAAAAAATACAACAAAAATACTGTATATGAGCATTTCTTGTAGTTGTTGTTGCTGCTGCTTGTTTAACATGAAAGCTCGATGACAATTTCTACTCAATTTGAGTTGAACGTTGCAAGTTGCGCAGTTGTTGTTGTTGTTGCTGTTGTTGTTCTTGTTGTTGCTGCTGCCACAGTGTAAAAGGTGTTAATTAAAGCACGCGCCGCAAGAGTTACAAAAAAACAAACTAAGATGGGCACAGTGGGCGTTAAACCAGCATTTTTAGACACTTTTCCCACCCTCTGTCAACTTCCTCTGCAACTGAAATGAATTCAAATTCAAGTTTATGTAAACATTTTGATGTCGACGTCAATGGAGAATGCTACGCACTTTGTGTGGAGGATTTCTTTTTTAATGGGAGGGAGGGGGCGGGGTTTCGTCTGAACTCATCAGCCGCGCACACAAATTGTGAATTATATAATAGTAGTTTAGTTTCAATGACGCTTCGCATGTTTTTTATTAAACAATTTCGTTTGCATCAATTTGGCAATTGAAGCTCATTTAGCGCCAACGTCCCAAAAATGGCAACCCATGTCCATTTGTTGTACTTCATCAGCCCCCTCTCGACACCCACCCACCCTTCCCCACCTACTCCCCACACTCTGTATTTCTCTTTGCGCCATAATTGGCGTCAATCGTTCAATATACATCCGCCGTCACTGTACCGCCCACCCACCCAACAATAACCGACAGACCGCAATGACGATCAGCACTTCTACACTTCCATCCTCCCCTTCGCCAACCCCTTCTTCAACCCCTTTGCACTTTTCTCCCCTCTTCAGCCTTACTTCTCCTGCTTCCCGTAATTCTATCGCAATTTGTGCGTCAATGGCGACCCCCCGACACAACCGAAATAGAAAAAAGTGTTTACTTTATTAATTTTAAGCTTTCGGCAGTTAAGAAACAAAAAAAATACACACACACACACATACATACATTGTGAAAACGTTGCTTTTTTTCATTGTTATGCGGCGTGAATGCCGCACATTAAGCGCAGTTCGCCAGAGTGAGAGAGAAAGAGAGCGCGAATGAGCGAGAGAGAGAGAGAGGGAAGGGTGGTAGGTAGGGGGTGTGGAGATCGCTAGCTGGATCGTTAGAGTTAGCTGTAACTTTAGCGTTACGTATGCATAGATACAGATACAGATACATATGTATCTAAGTATATATACATATATATTCATGTATCTATAATCTATACATACATTTATCAAGGCGTATATCGAGCTTTTGTCGTCGACGATATCGAAAATACTACGAAATTTGTGTTTATTAGATAATAAAACATATAATAATTGGGTTTTTGAGCAAATTTAAAACGAGTAAAGAAAACAGAGAAATAACGATAATAAAACGGGAGTATCTCTTAAAAAAATATATATTTACGATTGGCTAGGCTAACAATTCAGAAAAAAATCAGAAAGATTAAAGAATAATACTAATAGAGGGAGAATGACAAAAATACGGCCTTTGAATGTTTAAAGTTATGAGAACGATTAAGCTAAGAATCAAAGAAAGACGAACATGTCTTTAGAGACTCTGAAAGGATAACAAAAAAAATAACGCCGAAGGATGATAATGTTTTTAGAACGAGCGATATGATAGAAGAAAAATGATTAGAAAGAAAATTAAAAACATGGGAAGAACGGCGGAAATTGGACATGAATAAAAAAATAAAGAAGTAAGAATAGGATAAACATTTTAAACAGAGTCAAAGTAAAGTAAAACTAATTTTTAAAGAAAAGTGAAGATCTACGAGAAATAATGGGAAAAAATAGACTTTCTGAAAGAGAGAGGAAAAAAAAAATACAAGGCTAACTTCCAAAATTTTGGAAAGTAACTAAACAACTTGTCTTGGAAGGACTAAAAGAGGCTTAAAGAAACTTGGATAAGATAACTTTTAAACAGAGAGAAGACAAGAAGTTGAAATCAGAAGAGACAAAAATTGAGTAATAAAATCAATGTAAATGTAGTAAACAGAGCGAAAGAGTGATAAGAAAGAGAGAGAAAGAGATTGAGTGAGAGAGAGAGAGAGAGAGAGAGAGAAAGAGAAAGATAGGAGAGTGCAATTGGTAGAAAGATAGAAGTGAAGCTTTACTATATAGTAGACGTGTTTTAAAGACTCTCATGCAAGTTCCTTAATCGGCTGTCATTGTACTTGGTTCAGTTCCGATTGATGCACTACGAAATGAAATACTATATTGACTATATATTGATTTACGTATATGTTCACATTGTATGGGGGTATATATATACAATATATAATCTGCATTTGAATATACGTAATTGTTTATGCGGATGCACTATGGTCCGGATGACAATTTTTTTGGAATAAAGTCATTTCTTAAAGTTGTTCAGATTAGCGATTTTTTGATGGCGATGCATTCAAAATACTTCCAACTCAAATGTTGCATAGCTAAAATTTTCACATTGTCCAACACTGTTTAGCAAAAAGCTGTGAAACAGAGTTGCTTTAAACAGAGAGCACATGAAACGGGTATTCATATTTTTATAACGTGAACATTATGATATTAAAAATTATAGTATTCTGATCTTGATATCTGATAGCCATAATGTGAGGAGCATAATATCACAAATATACGTTCAGTTTGGTCAGATATTTCGGAAAAAGCATGGTTTTTGTACTAAAAGTGACTTTTCAACCTATTATTCCTATTATTTCTATATTATATAGTTATCCGATTTGGATCAAACTTTACCAACACGTTAAGGGCATAGTAACACGCCTATCCTGCAAATTTAGTGCTGTTAGCTTGAAAAACAAAAAATTTGCATATCACAGAATCCAAAGTAAAGGCGGCACCACGCCCACTTTTTAGACCATTTGGACCATAGTGGGACCATAGTTGCCTGCCTCATTATTCCTCTCTCTCTCTCTCCCTCTTTCTCTCTCTCTCTCTCTCTCTCTCTCTCTACCTCTCTCTCTCTCTAGTGGGATATGTTTATGTCTGTTTAGTTCCCTGCCTCACTGTTCCTCTCTCTCTCTCTCTTTCTCTATCTCCATCTCCACATTTTCCCTTATAACTTACTAGTTTTCTTTTTCTATTATCCCCTTCGGTCTCTTTTTCTCTCTCCCCCTTTTTACCCATTCCTGTCTTCCTTTTGCTCTCATTTCCACACTATCACTTTCTCTCTTTTTCTCTTTGTGCCTCTCTATTTTGCTTTCTATTCACTGTCTCGATTGCAGATTTGTAATTACATTGTATCTCTTCACTTCCATATCGATCGGCCCACATATAGTCGCCATATTGTAGCCTATATGCGGTCACACACACACACGCACACACACATACATGCATTCATAAGGTGCCGACGTTCCAAGGTTCCGAATGTTGTTGTTCTGGTTGTGGTTGTGTTTATTGTTGTTGTTGTTGTTGTTGTTACGTTGTTATCGCACAACGCAACTTTTGCAAATGACGTCAAATGTTTTTGTAGCGAAGAAGAGAAGACCCACAACGAGAGCGAGAGTGAGAGAGAGAGAGAGAGAGGTGGGGAGAGACAGAGAGCAACTGGATAGCTTTGTTGCCATGGATAGCATGATACTCTATTGTTTACCGTTCCTGTTGTCATAAACATTTACATTATTATTATAATGCGGTTGTTGTTTGGTTCAGTTTCAGTTCAGTTGTTTAGTTATTTGGTTATTGGTTTACCTTGTCCCCGACTCTCTGCTTGGTGGTGCTGATTTCTCGTTCTGATTTTGGTTTGAATTCAAATCCGTTTTGTTCGTCCGTCAAGTTTTGTGGTTTTCAAGAATTCGCTGTCAACACGTAATTAGCTAAAGGTGGTTTGCTACTTTGCTACTTTGCTGATGGTTTTTGTGGTTTGGCGGTTTTGTCAACCAGCACTAGGCGTTGCCCCCACTCTCCCCCGGGCCACCATTTGGCTACCGTCCACTCGTCCAAACCGCAGATGGAGCTGCCAAGATGCCAACACGCTCCAACAATGCCTACTTAGATGTTTCTTTCTGTTTCTGTTTCTGTTTTTCACTCTTTTATTTTTTCATTTTCTATTAAATTTAATCAATTTTGATTGATGTGTGCGCCAAGCAGCAGCACCAACAACAACAACAACCAGTGACAACAACATGCTGTAACAACATGCTGACAACAACCCAAAACAAGTTGCAGTTTCCTCAGCTTTTGCATTGAGCAACAACGAATTGTTGATGTCCTCATTGATTTTATTTAGCATCACATAGAACCCTTAAACGTATTTAGAGCATTTAATTTTAAAGCTTATTAAAGGCGCATAGAATGCACTGATAATTGTTTACTTTAGAAAAATCTAGTTGAGCTGAAAATATATCATATAAAGTTATTACACTGAAAAAAAGAAAGCACACACTTAGGGAAACCCTACTCACAGAGACAACTTATTAAGAGGTACTTTACGAATCAAAACACTTCGTAAAAGTATCCTACAAAAGGACACCCTACTTACAGAGACTTTAAGAAGAGACAAAAAAAAAGATCCTCTTCCTTACTTGCGTTTGACCTACAAAGATTTTACAAGTATACAGTTCAGTAAGAGAAAACTTACAATAGGATTCTTAACTGTATGACACCCAAATAAAACTTGACCTTATTAAGGATACCCTACTTATTGATACTTTATCATTCACAAAGACTTTACGAAGAGACTAAAGAAAAAGACCCTCTTGCCTACATACGTTTAGCCTACATAGATCTTAAAAGTATACAGTTCAGTAAAAGAGAACTTACAATAGGATTCTTAACTGTATGATACCCAAATAAAACTTGACCTTATAAGGGATACCCTACTTATTGATTCTTTACAAAGAGATAATCTATAATAATAACGAAGTTACCTATGTACTAAGCTTCAACTAAACTAGACTGGAATTTCAATAATTTAAACCAAGCAGATAAACATTTAGTACTCGGATCCTATTTTTGAGTTCCTGTCTCTATTAAAAATCAATTACCTTACTATTTCTTTTGAATTTATTTATGTGTGATCCCGTGGCTCAGCTGATCTATTACATAACTAGAACTACATTTTGAAAATTTAATTTTTCAACTTAGAAACCTACTTATTTACTTTTAAAATTATAATAATTATATAATATATTTTTTGAATATCATGTGTGCTAAAATTCAAAAATTGTCTCCTGTAATTTCGTAATATTTTAATAATATTCTATCGCTAACTTGAGCGTCTTTGGGTTCTTCAAAAATCTACATACCAATTTTGGTGTCTCTAGCTCTTATAGTCTCTGAGATTTAGGTGTTCATACACACTTATAAGGGTCAGGAAAGTTGAGGACTAACAGAACTGAAGCTAAATGAATGTAATGTAGGGTATCAGTCGAGTCGGTTACGCTAGCAATCGCATAGCTCTGAGATTGAAACGTCAGTGGATTCGTTTGCTAAACCGATTCGATCGATCGGTGGTTTTCAATTGTGAGTTAGGCGCGAACGAGTTCGCAAATGCGTTGAAATCAATCAAATCAAATCAAATGCAACAGCAACAACATTGAATGCAACAACAGCAGCAACAGCAGCAACAACAGCAATAACAATTTGTAACTCTTAGATACAGGGCGTCTAATGCGTAAGTGGACGTCACATGTCCTGTAAAATGTCCGTGTGCGCTCTCACGCAACCGCCCGTGCCACGTGCCACACGAACTGTAACCACAGCAACAACAACAGCAGCAACAACAGCAACAACAACAACAGCAACAGCAACAATCTCGAATTCAACAACTCCAACTACACCAACAACACCACCAACACCGCCACCCTCTCCACAGGTGCGCATCTACGAGGACTTTGACAGGATGAGCGCCAAGGAGGTTTACTACAATGAGGCGGGCAAGAAAGTCACGGTCAAGTTGCTGCACTTTCCGGACGTATTGCCCGAGGACATTGCCAAGTTGCGATTTGATGATGAAGATCACGACGATGCCGATGCCGATGTGGATGATAATGATGATGATGATGGTGTGGATAGCGATAGCGTTGTTAAGGCAACCAGTGCGGATAGCGAGGATGCGGGCAGTGAGGCGGAAACGGCCTTGGTAGAGCCGGGCAGCAGCGGCGGCGCCTCGAGTTGTGGTGGTGCCACCACCACCACCACCAAAAAGATCTTTCGCCGCAAACTCTCCGGCAACAATATGCAGGCGCGCAAGTGTAGTCTTGCCTTTGCCCAGGCCCATGGGATTAAACAGCGGGCCGTGAAGAAGCTATCGATGCCCACCATCAGCATTACGGCCAATGCTGGAGAGCATGTCAGTCTCTCCTCCGCACTCGCCGGACGTAAACTGTCGCAGCAGCTGTCCCAGCCGCTGTCCATGATGATGACAACACCGCCACGACGTTCCCATTCGCCACTGGGCCAAAGCCTCTGTCCCGGCTACATTCAGTACTCGAAATCATTGCTAGAGGTGCCAATGCCCCGAGATTATGGCTATGCCAGCAGCGATGATCTCAGCTCCGAGTGGGATTCGGATGTGTCCACATCGGCGGCCACATCCTCATCCTCCGCAACGGCCTCCGGCTCCACATCCGCGTCCACAGCAACCACCACGAAAAAGGTAAGAGCTGGAATTAGTGCAGTACCGGTTCCATCGAATGGTATCTATTTCTAAGAGCTGGAACTAATGCTGTTCCGGTTCCATCGGATGGTATCTATTTCTATTACCGTTTCCTTGGGTGGTATCTGTTTCTAAGAGCTGGAACTAATGCTGTTCTGGTTCCATCGGGTGGTATCTATTTGTAAGAGCTGGAACTAATGCTGTACCGGTTCCATCGGATGGTATCTATTTTTAAGAGCTGGAACTAATGCTGTACCGGCTCCATCGAATGGTATCTATTTCTAAGAGCTGGAACTAATGCTGTTCCGGTTCCATCGGATAGTATCTATTTCTAAGAGCTGGAAGTAATGCTGTTTCGGTTCCATCGGGTGGTATTTATTTCCAAGAGCTGGAACTAATGCTGTACCGGTTCCATCGGGTGGTATCTATTTTTAAGAGCTGGAACTAATGCTGTACCGGTTCCATCGGATGGTATCTATTTCTTTTAGAAGCTACTCATACACTTCTTGACCGGTGTTAAGCGGTGCTACATATTTATCCGCTGGAACCATTTGTGGTGCTACCTACCTATAACTGATCGTACCAAATGATAATGCTGTTCCGGTTCCATCGGATGGTATCTATTTATAAGAGCTGGAACTAATGCTGTACCGGTTCCATCGGATGGTATCTATTTCTTCTAGAAGCTACTCATACACTTCTTATCCGGTGTTATACGGTGCTACATATTTATCCGCTGGTACCATTTGTGGTGCTACCTACTTATAACTGATCGTACCAAATGATAATATGTGCTATCCGATGGTATCAAGCTTTATGTAACTCGTATTAAGTATTATACGTACAACCACGGTAGATACTCTGTGCTAGAAATTACTATTAAATATTATCCGATAGTGTTTGTTGATACTGCTTGCTATAGGACTAGTACACAGTGTTATCCGGTGCTTTCCGCTGGTATCCGGTAGTTTCATGTGATACAACGCGCATTCCGGTGGTATTAGAACTTAACTCACTAATATTACGTGTTATTCCGCACAAACTTGAATACCTTTACTTTTATCCTATAGTGGTAACGAAGGTTATCCGATGCAATCTCGCGATAGGCCGAATGCACTACGATGGTCTAACTAAATGTTATCAGATATTTTGCTTATTGCAACCTAGCGGAGTATTAGACGCTGTACGGTGTTATCTACCGTTAGCCGTTAGAGCTAGACTTTGTCCTAGAAATATCCAGTGTTATCCGGTGCAATTATTTGCGCTACAAGATGTCTTCTAGTGGCATTCGATAGACTCTGATTTAAGTGGTTGCTACCCACAACAAAATCAAAAAAAATTTTACATCACACAATGCTATTCAAATCTACTTAAATGCGGTACAATCACAACTCGGCGCTAGTCAATATGAGCCCAGGCGCTATCCGGCGTTTCCCCAGACGCTGATAAGCCGTTGACGTCATTGAGCGCGCTTTCGATCTCAATGTCGTGAAATTTTAATAGTCTTGTATTGTTAATGGCCCATGAACACAGTCGAATCGAGTTTTGGCGTCATCTCCCTTGTGACCCGTTTTGAGAATTTGAGGCCGCAGCTGTTGGAGCCTCAGATTAATTGCGTGTAGTTAATGAAACGGATAATTTAATGTTCCCCAATTGTCGCCAGATGGCGCTACGTCAATTATTATTAATGTGTTTCCAAATGCACAGGAAAAATAAATCCAAGATTCCGCGAAATGCTGTAAGAAGTTCGAACAATTTTTGAATTTCTTCAATCATGTACACAAATAATTGATACAAGTACTTTTTCTTATATTCTCGAAATTCTGAAATTTATCTCGTTTAGCCTGCGTTTAAACTGAATTCAATACTAAATATTCTTAAAATCAATATTGACTATTTTTTTAATTTAGCTTTAATTCTAATTTTTACATTTCTTATTTTTTGGGTAGAGTTCCGGATGGCGCAAGATACGCAACATTGTACAGTGGACGCCCTTCTTTCAGACATACAAGAAGCAGCGTTATCCATGGGTTCAATTAGCCGGACATCAGGGTAACTTCAAGGCCGGTCCCGAACCAGGCACCGTACTCAAGAAGCTCTGCCCCAAGGAGGAGGAATGCTTTCAGGTGCTCATGCAGGACGTGCTGCGTCCTTATGTGCCCGTCTACAAGGGTCAGGTGACCAGCGAGGATGGCGAACGTAAGCAATGTCTACTGTACTTGCAACTGACATATATTTATTAAATATTTTTCCTCCTATATTTCCTATATTTCAGTCTATTTACAGCTGCAGGATCTGCTGAGCGACTATGTGCAACCTTGTGTCATGGACTGCAAAGTTGGTGTACGCACCTATCTGGAGGAGGAGCTTTCGAAGGCCAAGGAGAAGCCCAAATTACGTAAGGATATGTATGACAAAATGATACAGATCGATGCACAGGCACCCAATACCGAGGAGCATGCGGCCAAGGCGGTAACCAAACCCCGATATATGGTCTGGCGAGAGACAATCTCCAGCACAGCCACCCTGGGCTTTCGCATTGAGGTAGGATACTTACAACTTTCCTAATTACTACTCTTACAGAGCGTACGATAAATATATCTCTTCGAACTAGACTTTAAACTAGTGAAAAGTCCATGTAAAAAAAATGAAATCTTTCTACTCTCAGATGATATAAATATATAATTAGTACAAAGTATATAACAGAATTTTGAAATGTAAATATCGGGCAAAAGAAAAGAATCGAGTTGTCGATCAATTGGCAATTAATACATCGAGCTATAAATGTCGAGTTTACCCAAATCTCTTTTGATTTTAAAAAGTGCCAAGGGAAAACTATGAAAAAATTCAAATTTCACTAGGAAATCGGTTTAGATTTGAAGCTTTCGATAAGGCGTCCAGGAGAAATGATAAAAAAAAATTAAATGATGAAAAATATATGAGCTCTCAAGTTTGATGATGAATAAAATATGAGGCCAAATAATGACAAAATTGACATTCCTCAAAAAAAAAAAAAAAAAAATACGGTTAATCGGATTACACAAAGTTAAAAATTTTGGAAAAACAGTCAATTATATTTTATAAAAGGGGGAAATATTCGAATATGCTAGCACTATAAGATCAATTCTATTTGAAACTTGAAAAGCATAATATTTGATATATTTATGTATATTTTATAAACATACATATGTACATATATATTACATTTTCTGGCAGGTAATCGGATTTGACAAAGTTAAAAATTTAGGAAAAACAGTCAATTATATTTTATAAACGGGGGAAATATTCGAATATGCTAATAATATAAGATCAGTTATATTTGAAACTTAAAAAGCATAGTATTTGATATATTTATGTATATTTTATAAACATACATATGTACATATATATTAAATTTTCTGGCAGGTAATCGGATTTGACAAAGTTAAAAATTTTGGAAAAACAGTCAATTATATTTTATAAACGGGGGAAATATTCAAATATGCTAACAATATAAGATCAATTATATTTATTTATTTTAAAAACATACATATATATTAAATTTTTTGGCTTTCTCTTGCAGGGCATCAAGAAAAGCGACGGCACCAGTTCCAAAGATTTTAAAACGACCAAGTCACGCGAACAAATCAAATTGGCCTTTTCCGAGTTCCTCAGCGGCCATCCACATATTCTGGTACGTACCTAAATAGATACATTCTTATTTAGTTCGAGATCAATGGGTTGCTAATTGTAATATTATTTTTTTTCTTTTTTTCTTAGCCACGCTATATACAGCGATTGCGGGCGATTAGGGCCACATTGGCCGTATCGGAATTCTTTCAGACGCACGAGGTCATTGGCAGCTCCCTGCTCTTTGTCCATGATCAGACGCACGCGAGTGTTTGGCTAATTGATTTTGCCAAGACGGTTGCGTTGCCGGAGCAACTGCACATTGATCATTATTCGGCCTGGAAGGTGGGCAATCATGAGGATGGCTATTTGATTGGCATCAACAATCTCATTGACATATTCGTCGAGCTGCAGGCGGCCATCGAATCGGAGTCGACAACAACAACACTGGGCTCCGCAACTCCTTCGGCATCTGGTTCCGGCTCTGGTTCCGGTTCTGGTTCCGGTTCCGGTTCCGGATCGGCATCTGGTTCCGGTTCAGTATCGCCAGCGCCAGCATCGAGCGGCCAAGAGGAGGAGGCCACTAAAATGTGAAAGCAAACAACAAAAACAACAAATTAAGAATACTATGATTTATATAGCAAAAACGATTATACTGAAAGCGTTCCATGGGGCTGTGCCCCACAAAGAACATTTCCTACCACATTCCCCACAACCCAAAACATTTCCTATTTTCCTTCCCTTCCAAAGCAAAAACAAAATTAATTATCAATTTCCCAAAACTTAGTTTAGATGGCAATCATACATATATACATAGATGCATTTACATATGTATGCACACATATGTATACATTTTTTTTTTGTTTTTTTTTCTCTTAACTGCATACTTTTAACCCGTTAAGTTTAAAATCAAAGACTGAACAACAATATGCGTATACCCTATATAGATATATTGCGTATATATACATATATATATATATATACATATATAGTATATTTGATGTGCTGTTGCATTGCTGTTGTAGTGTAATTTATTTATGCAATTTTTATCTCCAAAATTGTACGCTGCATAAAACAATGCGAAGAAAAAACCGTAACAACAACTACAAAATGAAAGAAACAAAAACATAAAGCACGTTCTATTTAAATGTGCAACACGAACTACTTATTAATAATGTTATTAATCTTACGTTTTTTTGATTACCTACTAATAACAATATACTAATAATGTGCACTATTAAACTAATGTAAACTGTTCAACAATTACAAGTCTTTTACTTTTTTCACATAATTTTGAATTTGCGCGCGCATGTCGCAATAATACATCTGCCTCAAAGTATGCTACAAAAAAGAACAAATCTTTTTCTTTTGCATTACTTGCTCATTGTCATGTAAATCAGTAGACATTTTGTGTAGCATACTTTTGTGTGTTTACAAAGTTTAGGAAAATAAATTATAACATTTTGGTATTAACAGTGCGCTGTTGTCGACTTTTTAGAGAAATAAATAGCTGTATCTGGCTGGAAAGCTTCCGAAAAATTAATGAAATTCCGATGCAGAGAAGGTAAAATACTAGCCAACTTTCTTAGCACTGGCCTCACGTCAATTATTGCCGAAAAAAAAACCGTTAAATTTTCTACCTAAAATGAAACAGTTGTGGTGCATCAGATGGTAATTAATAAATACTGAATTAGTATTAATTAAAACAAGTTATTGGTCTCGTGTGGCCCCACTGGAAAATTTAAATTTCGTATAATGAAAATGTTAAGAAAACTTTAGAATTAATTAATAGTTTGATTAATATTCAAAATTCGAAACTAGATAAGATTATGGAGAACATTTTTATGAAGGTCTGAAGTTCGTCAGCCACAGGGGAAAGAAGATACAAATTTAATTCTAAAAAAAAAATTTACAAATTTAACAAATTCTAACAAAAATTCTGAAATAATATACAAAATTCTAGCTTTAAATTTAAGAAACATTTCAATTCAGGTGAATTTTCTTGTGCTACCAAAATTTCATTTTGATTAAATTACAACAAGTTGCCAGATCGGAAAATTCTGCGGGGTGGCAGCCCTTGGACCTAGTCGCAGTCTACCACACCAGTGCTGGCAAGTTTTTGGGAGGAACAATAGCTGTTTTTGTCGAGAAACCATTTAATTTGTTATTGTGGGCAGACTTGCACAGTTTTACCAAAAATATTAATTGCAAAACTAAGCTGAATATATATTGAAAGTAGGCAGATTTTCAACTAGTAGCAATTTTGAAATTTTTCTAACAAACGAATTCTGAAAATAGCCAGATCTAGCTATAAACTAGCTAAGTTGGCAACAGTGCCAGCGCGTAACTTTTTTATGAATGCTGGGGAGTTCGTTCTGTAATTTAGTTAATGCTTGTTGTTGCGCGGTTCGCACGTCGCGCCTCTGAACGCGCACGCATTAAACTGTTACATATATTTTTTTTTTAAATGTTTGTTGTTGCATTTCCGAACGTCGCGCGCTGCTGATGTGCATTTTAAACTCGTGCGTTTAGTCGGTGTTTTTTTTAAAACTGTATGCGCTATATGCAAAGTGTTTTTTTTTTTTGGGTGTGTGCGTGTGTGTGTGTGTTGTTTGGGTTTGTTGGGCGCATTTTGTTGCTGGAGTGCGCGCCGATGTCGCATTTGTATTTTTAAAAATAAAAATAATACACCCAAAAACACATACACTTGCAGTTTGCTGCAGCATATATGTGAAAAAAAGTTTCTGGTTTCGTTGCTGCGACAACAACAACAACAACAATCACAACGGCAACAGCAACAATAAATACAACTTCAATATGCGTCGACCGGCCTTCGGCGCAGAATATTAACAATATCTATGCATGTGTGTATGTGTGTGTATACAGTGATACAACAACAACAACAACTGTCACGCATCGTCTGTGACTAAACGTTGGGGGAGTCGAGTCGGGGGGAGTCGGTCGAAGTTGACTGTCGAAAAATCGGAGAATAAGCATCTCTCTTGCTCTCTCTCTCTCTCAAATCGCCTGCGGCCTGCGCTCATCTGTTAAGAGCGCCAACAACAACAGCAGCTAAAATAGCTAAAATAATCACATACACAATCACGCGTGAAACTTACACAAATAGAGTGGGAGGGAGCGAGAGTGGGATCGGGAGCGGGTGCGCGAGAGAGATAGGCATCATTGGAGCTTGAGTCGTGCGTAAAGAAAACCAACAAATAAATATAAAAACAAAAGCAGCAAATCAAAAAAAAAATATATAAAATTAAAAACGAAAATCGTTTTTTTTTGTTGTCTTCATCTTCATCTTTCATTTTTCACGTTTGCTCTTGAAAGGCGCTTTTGTTTTGCGTTGTTTTTGTTGTTGTTGCTGAGATTTTAACCGATGCCAAAACCGAAAGGGTGCAACAACAATAACCACAACTGAAACTCGATAAATGTTAAAAAACGTTGGTTTTAATTTGTTTGTGTTAATCTGTTTTTTTTAAGACAAGTGCAATAAAAAAATCATCAAGTTGGCCAACAGCAAATAAATAAATGGCAGCAAAAGTCAGACAACAAAATCAATATTCAAATTAAGCAGAATACAACAACAGCAACAACAACAACAAGAACTACAAACAGCAACAACTACAACAGCAGCAGCAAATTCGACAACTTGTCGATAGACCGATAGATAACGAGTAGCAGGCGGCTAAAGAGAGCAAACGTAAAAGAGAGTGGGAGCACAGACAGAGAGAAGGTGAGAGCGGACGCTGCAGCATCCCAAATAAGGCGAAGGAAGTGCGAAAGGAAACAGGCGACAAGCGACAGGCGACATTCACTACCACCCACAATAAACATGGGACGACGCACGTATCTAAATCGCTCCTATGCAATTTACTACCCCAGTCGCGTCGAGGGCTGGCTTGATGTTTGTGGTAAGTATCTGGGCACAAGTAACCAAGCTTAAAATATCTCAAAATAGTTAAAACACGTTATACGTTAATGTCGCAACGACAATCGATCTTCTCTATAGTGAACTTTTATTCATTATTATGCTCTCTCTATTATAAATTCAAATTTCAAGTTCACAGCTCTTTCGTTCTGTTTAAATATAATAAAATATCATAAAAAATAAATATATTACAATTTAAAAATAGAGAAATGGTTAAGATTTTCAATCTTACGTACTTCAAGTTAGTTAGTGTGCTAAACTTTCATACAGGCGTCATATTAGACGTCATCATTGAAATTTCTGATTAAACGACAAGTAAGTAAGAATGTAGACATATGTATTTATAGATGTTTCGACTGTGAATAACGAAGCTGACCCGAATATTACGAATATTTATATAGTATATACATACATTTTTAACAGCATCTCGCTATCAGCATATTTTGGAAGTTAAATAAAACACTTAAGAATTGATACTAAAGAAGCATTGAATTAAACTGAGATTTATAAGAACTGAATTCCTTTTTTTAGGGTTAAATAAAAAACTTAAAAGGATCATTTCAATGCTTTGTTTTTACTAAGCTTTTGAGAAACTAGATTCTTTAAATAAAACTATAATAAAAAAATTAATTTTTATATTGGTACATCTAGTTGCAACCCTGGTCTGTGTATGCGAGTACATACATACATGCATGTGTATGCTAAGAGGGTGGTTGGGCACACAGCTGATGCTGATTTTGTTCCGGATGCTGCGATAGCCTGTCTCTCTCTCTCTCTCTTCAGTCTTCCTCTCTCACTCTCCTTCACCTTTAGCACCTGTGCAAATGCCGGTTTGGCCTGGGAAAACTCAACAGGGTTGCCTCTCAACAGCAGCAACAACAAACAGCAACTTTGGGCAGGTTGTCTTTGCTTGTAGTTGTTGTTGTTGTTACTGATGACCGTTTTCCGTTATCTTCGAGTATTAGCATTTTTACCTGTCGCTCATCCGTTTCATTTTTATTATTGTAGTTGTAGTTTTTGAGGGGTTGCTCGTTGCCAGCAAGGTAAAAGATATGCAAACAGACACACAAATACTCCTACGAGCACACAGGCAACGATAAATGTATGACCAATCCACAGACAGGCGACAAAAGAACGCTAATAGTTTTGTCTAATGAGTTGACCTGCGTTTTTCCTTAAAAATATTATTTAAAAAATCGTGACGAAAACCTGTAGTAATTAGTTTGTTTAATAACAAGTAAAATATTTATTCAAATATGCGTAATATTTTTAGATTTAAAACGATATTACATGACCAAATTAACAAGTTCTTAAACGAAGAAAAAGAGTACCATGATTTTAATAGCTTATAACATTCTATAAATAGTAACTATTTTAACTTATACCATTAATAGGATATTGCCAAAAAAGAAGGGTAAATAAAAATATTAATAGACGTAAATACAAAAAAAAAAGAAATTACATAAATACTACCTTATATATATTATAATAGGTATGCTTATTAAAGTTTGCTAATTTATTCTATAAGTTTCTTGATATTTGCAGTATTGCAAATCAAACTAATTAACTTTAGACTTTCTCATGTTTATTTTGCAGACAATGTCCCAAATTTTATGAAGCTGAGTGTTTAGAGATTTACAAAACACGCCTGAATATAGTTAAGAGAAATTATATTTGAAATACCTTTAAGCTATACAAAGACCAAGTTTATTCTTTACAGCCAACTTCACGTGGTAAACGAACACAATTCAAATACATGGATAAACATTTGTCGCCTGGCAGCTGGTACTTCCCAGTTGAAGAAGCAGTATTGTGTGCCGTGACAATGTAAAAAAAAAGGCTCCAAGACAGTCCAAGCCCAAGTAAATGACCAAGTAAATGGCAACGAGTCGAAGCACTGTTTTGGCCATATTCGCATATCATTCGTTTTGTTCGTTATGGTATTAACTTTATTGTTGTAGCCGACAGCGGAAGGAAGGTGTGTTTATTTCAGTGTGTGTGTGTGTGTGTGTGTGTGTTGCTGCAGGTTGGTGTGTCAAGGTCATTAGTGACATTCTAACAGCCTTTTCGCTTAGCCTTGCCTTTTGCCACCTACACGCACAGGTTTCGACCATTTGGCCAATGGCCCCTGCTGAGCAGCTGTTCATGTTCATGTTGCTGGTTGTTTTTGTTGTTGTTGTTGATGGTTGTTGTTGTTGTTATTGTTGTTGATTGCCCGCTGGCTTGACATCATTTCTGTCATGTTGCCCCGTTGATGTTGCTTCTTGCTGCTTTCGCTTTGCATGTCACTTGACCGTCTTGGTTAAGTTAACACGTCTTCGTTTTTGGTCTTGGTTAGCCCGACTTGGCACGACTTGGTTCTTGGGCACTTTGGTTTTGGTTTTCAGGCCATTTGCCATTTTAGATACCTTTCAAATAGGCGGCATAAGGGTATGTTGTTTACATTTTAGTTTACGACTACTTATACAAATTAATATGTTTTAAAACATTTTTTCACTGACTAATTTTTTGGAATTCCTACAATCAACAATTTTACATTTTTTTATTAAGAAAGAAAAGCAAGCACGTAGAAAAATAGACTACAATTTTTGAGTGAAGGTATTAACTTATTCTAGATTTAGAATGGTTTATTTTTATGCATATTTATATATCACGATATTCATATAAATTTTATTCTTATTTTAATATAAACATAGTCTACTTTGACTAATCAATTTTATTTATATACATATAATTTCTAATATATGTGTTTATTATTTTTTTATGTTTACAAATCATTTTGTAGAATGTTTTTTTTAAATAAAAAAAAAGATAATACTTAATAAGTATGTAACTGTGTGTAAAGGGTATTGTCAAGTCGAACCGCAGATCAAAGCTAGATCATTCTAACCCGTTTTTATTTCATTTTTTTTCTAAGCCCGTCAGAAACGCGCGTTAAAGGAAGACAAGCAAAGATAGATAGTAAAAAAGAGAGAGAGAGAGAGAGAGAGAGGAGAGAGAAATCGTAAAATCCGAAAAAGCGTCAATTGGCGATGGCGTCATTAACAACGCGTCGTCGTCGTCGTCGTGGCACAGTTTTGGCCAAAATGTTGCACTTGCTTTTGACGCTTTTATTATTGTTTGTTGTATTTAAGCTGCGACTTTAGTTTATGGGTTAAGCGGCAGCGCCACCTGTCGGTAGAAAAGTCAATGCGCTCTTTATCGGGATGCAGTTGAGATCAGTAGAAAGTGAAATAACGTTGCAGAATTCGGAAATTCGAATGCGACACACTCGTTAATGTTGTTATTGTAGTAGTTGTTGCTGCTTTCTGATCGTTGTTGTTATTGTTGTTGTATTTTCTATTTTCAAGTATCGCGCTCCATCGCAAATGTTGCCCAGCAACTTTCTATGAAAAAATTCACTTTTTCCTGAAGTGTTTGGGACGTCGACGTTGACGACGTTATTGCCAGGCCCAAGCAGGCTTTTGTAGTTAAGCCTATTTTCCCCCCTCCCCCTTCCCCTTCCATCGCTCCACCACACCCCTTTACTCCATTTCCCTGCCACACTAGTTACTCTTGTTGTTGTTGTTGTTTTGGGTAAATCGAACGTCGAATGGATTAACACGTTGCCGCTTGGTCTGTGTCTCAAGTTTTTCCTATTCCCCTTAAAAAAAAAAGAAAAAAAAGAGGAAAAACAACAACGAAACAACTAAGAAATGGAAAAAAAGGAAATTTATAAAAACAAAAAAAAAATAAATAAATAAAAAAATGCAAAAACCTGTTGACTATTGAAATTATAGCTGCCATATGCCAAACAAGATCTGCATGATACAGAGTGAGAGTAAGAAAAGGGGTAAGAGTAAGACACAGTCGGAATTAGTATTGGCCAGTAATACAAGCAAGTGCATAGATTATCACACTCACAACAACAACATCAACAGATCTACAGATCTGCAAGTCTATAAATTGAAAACTGAAAGCCGACTCGATAATTGCATATCTCTGTTGAGAATTACCTAAAGAACTGGATATACTGGGCACTATAGTATGACCCAAATGATATATTAGACAAATGGACAGATATGACAGTGATCAATTGAGAATAGTTTTGGCTTCAGGTAACTAAACTAATGTGTAAGTTGTTAAGAAGCAACTCGTTGCTCTACTTTTTAAGCAAGAGTTTTGTATTATCGAAAAAACATACATACATATAATAATTAGATAATAGATTTACCTAAACTTAAGGTTGCAACATGCCTTCAAAGTAAACTTATCTTACCTCTAAAACTATTTCAGATAATAGAATGACAATTGGTGTAGTCTGGTGAGAATAATAGATTTTATCGTTAGAAAACCTGTAAAGTCAAAACTTCTTATCTCTAAAATTAATTGAGGCAGACTGATAAGAATTTATATTGTGAGTAGTACAAAAATTACAAATTACTAAAGTTATTAGAGTAAAAAATATGAGTGTTGTTAAAGAAAATATAAAGCGTATGTATGTATGTATTTTAGATTTAAAATGCTAGATTTTTTAAGGGCTTACAACATAAAAAGTTAAAGCGAGTCAGCCTTTTCCATTTACACTTTTTTCATTTGCACCTTTTTTTAACTTTGGTATAGCCTCTATATGTAGAGTCTAGATTCTTTTCTTCATCACTTGTTTTCTAAAAAAAAAAACTACTTCAGTTACATTTCAAAGTAAAACTGAACTCGTTTGTTAAGCAAAATGACGGTTAATAGCTTTACAATGTCATGTCATTTTCTTTTGCTTGAAGTTCTTTAATTTGAACTCATATTTTCTTATATAATGTTTCTCGAACTGGAATTTTAAAGACTGTCTAGCTGAAGTCAAACTGTTTAATTTGTTCCTAACTTTTTAAAAGCATGAAAGATTGTCTAACAAGTTATTAACTAGTTCTGTTCTTAGTTTGAATATGTATAACAATTTCTTGTGCAACAAATGATTACATCTGCTGAGCTAATAATAAAATATTCAAAAACTCTGTTTAAAGTAGTTCACACAAATTGCATATTGCATTCAACTGCGCATTTGCGTGTCTTCTGAGAAATATTACAAAACTGTGTTGCGTATACGCCCTGGAAAAAATATTGAAAAAAAACACAAAATCACAAAAAATGCTAAAAACTTCACACACACATAAACACATCCCGTTGGCATTTGTGTGTGCGTGTGTGCGTTTCTTTAGTCTGATGAATTTTGCAATAGCCAAGATAAAAAAAAGTAGAGTAAGATTACTTTAGCAGAGATTGATCTTTGAGCAGATACGCTGCAAATTTTCAATGATTGACAATTTTTCCAATTTATGATAGAAAAAAAAGTAAATGGCCCACTGTTATTTGATATTTTTCTTGTTATTTATCACATCGGCTTGAAATTGTTTTTTAATCTAAGCGAAAATATACTATTCTGTATCCTGATTGGGATATATATAGATGGAATTGTATGGTAGGATGCATAGAAGTTAATAAATATATCTAAAATGGATACATGCTTATGCATATTTTATTTTATGGAAAACTTAAAACTTTCAACTTAAATAGACAGATGTTTTCATCTCCTATCGCCAATATAATATTCTTTTGTAATTTCAGTGTTGAGATCAAATGAAATTATAGAAATTATACTTTTTTTGAAACAAAAATTCATTGGATGAAACAACTTAAACTTTTAAATTAATTCTGTTGAGGCTTATTAAGAATTAAACCCTTTACATAATCATAACTGCTCGTATCTCCTGTTTATAATACACCTTTTTTGTTTTGTTTATAGGGTATAATAAAAATACAACGTGCAAAAAAAAATAAATCTATAAATGAATTGACAAATAAAATGCGGCCCGGCCCGGTTCGGTTTGGTTGAGTTTTGGCTCTGAGCTTATTACATGATGCGAAATTCAAGTTATGCTATAATTCTGCATTGTTTGTCTTCAAAGGGGACAAAGAAGGAGAAAGAGAGAAGAAGCAGACAAAAAGAAACAGAGACAGAGAGAGATCGGTTTGAGTTTGTTTTGAATTGTGTTTGTTTGTTTAGTATTTGCGCTGATTTTTTCTCTACTTTTTTTTTTTTTTGATCATTACGTTTCGCATATTTCCCATAAACCTAATTAAACGCGTTGCTCTTATTGTTGTTGTTGCTGTAGCTGTTGCATTTACGCAACTATTTGTGTTGGCTTGCATGTTTATGCATGTAGCGACAGACAGACAGACAAACAGACAGACAGACATATGTATGGTACATATGTTTGTACTTATGTTCGGTCTGCTTGCTTGGCATATGGCCCGAATCCCGTCTATAAACTCCCACCCCCTCCAGCTTCCACTTGTTCCCCACCCCCTTCGCCTATCTTCTGTTGATCGTCTGTCAATTTTCAAGTTTCACCCACACACAAAGCTAAGACTGTCGAGAGAGAGGTTGGAGGAATTTTGGCTCATTTGGGATTGGGGAATCGTGTCTATGGGGTTTTCATAATGAATTGGGTGGTGTTGTGTCTTTCTTTTTGGTATTGGGTATTGTGTCTGGGGCAGCTGCTTCCATGCGGAAGTAGCAACAACTTAGCTACCCATTGTTGTCGCTCTTCGTGCTGCCGAGATGTTGCTCCACATGTTGGCGCCTGCGACAACGAAATAAAACACATTTTTCGTTACCCTAACAGCCTGGGTATGTTAGCTATTGTTTAATCAAAATGTTACTTTAGTTATGCGTATATTACTTACATAGATTTGTAAGGTATACGTAGACGTTATATAAGTAAATACTAACCCTAAATACTATAATTATAAATAACTGATTAGACATTAGTATAATAAATAAATTAACTTAGGAATACCTATAATATATATTAAAACATATGTAAGCCACCAATCTGGCAACTCTAAAAAAAAAAGGAAGAGTAGTTCACGGAGAAGGAACAAGTTTAAAAAAAAACGGCACCCAAAAGAAGAATTGCTAACTCTGCGCAAAATTTAATATAAAACTTAAAAATAAAATTATCAACTTACAAAATAAAGAAACTTAATTGATCTCTGTGTGTGCTTTTTACCCTTACAGATTTTAATATCAATGTCTAGTTGTAATTGTTACTATCGATAGTTTTCTTTGTTCTAATAATCTTTTATGGTTTTTCAAAGATATGGATCTATAAATATTCTATTGAAAATCAATGTTAAAAATAACTGGGAAGGTTCTCAACAAACTTTAATATAATAAAGTTTGTTGAGAACCTTCTTAGCTTCGTTTTATATTATATTTTATTTTACTTATTTATATTTAAATATTATCAACTGTTATTGTCAACAGTTGACAGACATTTTAATTACATAATATAAATTAAAAAATGTAAATTATTTATAAATTTAAATATAAAATCAAATGAACACTTTAAAGTACAAAATGTCTGATTAATATATTAATATTATGGGAGTAATTATATCGCTAAGATAGCGTATATAGTCTACAGCTTTCTATAAAAATGAAGTTCTATTGCAGTTATTCCCACTTTTTGTAGTTCTCTGCGACAAGCAAATAGAAGCAGCTTGGCCAAGTAACAGCCAATAGGCACGGACAAAGCAGTGAAGAAGAAAAAATATATATAAGAACAGAAATGAAAATGAAATAGAAAAAACTTCGCGCGTCGATCGTCACTACAAATGCCTCTGCCCCCGCCTCTGGCTCTCTCCCTCTCTCCTACCTCCCCACTCCACTTTCTGCTCCAGGCCTTGCCACTGCTTTCCGTCAACCGCAACAGGGCCACACACATATATACTTACACACTGCCACACCCTCCCACACACACACTTACGCACACATGACGCATCGCATAAATTATTTTAAATTACTTTTAATTGGCAATGTTTTTTTTTCTGTTTTTTGTTGATTTTTTTTATTCCTTTGGGTGCTTTAAACATTTAATAATTAAATTTTGTTGCACTTCTTGTCGCTTTTTTCTTTTAAGGAAAACAAAAAAATCTTTACAGCCTTTAATTAAAAATGTTTCTTGAATAAAAATTGTGCTTGAAATCTTTGGAAAAAGTTAAGATAGTAAAAAAATATTGTTACATATTAATATTCAATTCAAATCTGCAGATTTAATATTATTACTAGATCGGTAGAAAAGTAAAATATAAAATTGAAGAACCATATCTGTCATAATGACAAATATGTGAGATAATTAAGAAAAACCTTCATGCCAAAGATCTATTGAATTTCAATAAAATAATGAAGATAATCATAGAAATATGTAAAAGTAAAAGAAAATAAAAAACGTCTAAAGATTTACCTAAATATCTTTCGATTACCTATCATAACTCTGAAATATGATTTGGAATTCAGTAGATTTCTACAGTAAATAAATAGTATTTATTTATTTATTAAATACCACATAACATATGCACACAGTACACTCATAACTAAGGTCTACGATAATTATAAAAGTTGAATAATTATTTAAAACCATTTTTGGTTTCCAGCTACAATCAACAGTTTTCATAAGATTCATTTAATTAGCGCTTAAGTAAACGTTAATCAATTAAGCAACATTCAAAGCACGGCATATATGAGTACGAATACGGGTATATGGACATTCATATTCTCGTATTCTCTGAGCTCTCTATCAATTCCAGTTTTAAGTGTGTTTGGAATTTTTAAAAATAGATTACAGGGAGTATTCAATTTGCACGTTTCTAGCTAAGTTAGTTGGATGTATGTATATTTAGATAGACAATAGAATAAACAAGGCTAAGGTTGCAGAACCTTGGGGGAAAACTGAGTGGGTTTTTAATGTATAAATAGAAATTGTATACATGGGCATAAGTTTATTATCAGATGTGTGTTCCATAAATCTATAGAAATGTTGAGTTACCGATATCCAATGCCGTAAATTTTTGTAAAATTTAAAAATGAATTAAATTATGTAGGGTTTTTTATTAAATTTTATTCAATATAATTTTATAAATTAAAGTATTCGTGATTTTAATTTTTTCAACAATAATATTGACAGTGGAAAGCCAAGTAAAACTGTTCATAGGAACATTGTCTAGACAAAGATTTGTAAAACATGTATTACAGGGTATATTCTGTAGTTGTTCATATTTTGTACATGCTGTTCCGCACGTTGATCAGCCGCCACATGATGATGTTGGTGGTGGTGGTGGTTGTGGATGGATGTTGGTATCCGATCTTAGTTCTTTGCCCTTATTGCAACGGCATTTAATATTTACACAAATTGTTGAAATTCTATTGAAGTGGCGTTCACCGTTGCCAGCTTAGCTTATTTTATCGGTTATCGGTAGGCTTTAAAGTTTTTTAAATTATACCTAAGCATTTAAATCCAACATTTTTTAATTATTTTAGAATTTAGAATTATTTATTTTACTTTTACCTCTTTTCTATATAATACTTTTTTCAAATCTAGCTTATTTTAACGGTCGATTACTGGCAACACTGGTGGCGTTATGTGCATGAACGATTTCAGCTGAACAGTGTTGGACAATGTGTTTGCGAGTGCTAATCGATAATTAATCGAACTGGGGAATCCTTTTGCCAGTCACAGTCACAGTGACGTAACAGACAGCTGTTGTCAGCGATCGCAACGACAGCTGTTCAACTGCAGCTCAGCCCCTTGGCAGGTGGGCAGACTACAACATACCCCACAACACTCCACCCCATCACTATATCTCTCTCTCTTTCTTCCTCTCTTCCCCTTTGCACAAGCTCTGTAGAGGCATTAAAAAACGCTGACAAAGTGCATTGAACTCAGCAGCAAGAAATTCTTATGCAAAAAAAAATAAAAACGACCAACGAACATTTCAAAATTAACGCAAAGTTGCTGAGCCACGATGCGCGGTCGCAATCGACGCTGACGACGCCGACGTCAGTGGCAGCGTCGCCGTCGCCGTCACCGTCACGTTGTGGTCGCTCTTCACAATTACATACAATATTTATGTTAAATGACCAGACGGGCGCCGGGCTTAAACTCTCGCGTTTCGTACTCGAACTGATGATAGAGTAGGCAACACTCAACAAGTGACCTCCCCCTTCTTCCCCCTCCTCCACTCCACATGCCTTCCCTAACTCCGAGTGTGGGTTAAGTTCTTTTTTATTTTTTATTATTATTATTATTTAATGTTTTTAGTTATTGTTGCTTTTCGGGGTCGTGTTAGGTCGACGTCTCAACATCTCTCTTTCATCATGTGTACATCATCAAATATCATCATCATCATCTTTATACCCGTTACATGTGCAAAACTAAGGTATATTGCATTCGTTGCTATGTTCGTACATACATATGTAACAATGAGAAGGAAGTCTTGCTGACTCCATCATATACATACATATATCGCTCGATTACCTCAATACTGTCATAACTCAAAAAAAAAAAAACAAAATTTTGCAAATAAAAAACGCGTTTAAATTTTCAAATTGCAGTAAAAAGAAAAGAATCTTTCAACTCTTACATGAAAAGTGCACAATATATAATAAAAGATCAATATTCATATTTTAAATACGAAAAGTGTATAGTTTGTAATAGAATTATAAATAGCATGATTGGTATATTGTTTCCGACTAACACTAACCAATGTATTATTAAAATCGGTAAAAGAATTATTGGTAATAGAATTATCGGTAGTAGAATTATTAATAGAATGACTGATATGATGTTTCCGACTAACTAACTAACCAAAGTATTATTAAAATTTTATTTTTAAGTTTGAGCAATTGGTTTAGTAGTGAACGGTTTCTTTTATTATTTTCAATCATCCTATTTTCCAAGTTATGGATGTTTCAAGTTTTTAAGCAACACCTTGATATTTTATTTTGAAAATACGGGTATCTCATAGTCGGGCACTTTTATTATTTTAAATCATCCTATTATCCAAGTTATAGATGCTTAAGTTTTTTAGCAACACCTTAATAGTTTTTATTTAAAAAACGGGGTATCTTATAGTCGGGCACTTGACTAGAGCTTTCCTACTTGCTTTTCTTATTTATTTATCTTGTTGTTGTTGTTGTTGTTGCTGCGCTTCACATTGTTATCGCATACGTTGACGGAACCGGGAACCGAAGTGAAACGAACTTTGAGAATTATTTTGCCGGGGCACGAAACGCAACGCGACGACGAGAGGAGGAATGAGGAATGGGTGATGGGATTATTGAATCAGATGCGGGCAGCCACACGTTGTCGGGAAGGGGGGCAATAGAGCATCACAGGGGTGGGGGGAGGTGCTGAAATGGAGTAGAGTTGAGTGGAGTGGAGTGAGTGATGAATTGTGGGTTGGGGGCGGGAAGGAAGGTGAGAGGCAGTCGCAGTTACTTAGTTCAACTTGGCTGCTCATTGTTATATATTTACTATTTTATTGTTGTTGTTCTTTTGCTTCTATTTCTTTCACTTCTTCGTTTTCATCTTCTACTTCTAATCCATACAATTTTCACATTTCCACAGACGGCAAACGGCATTTGACGCTGCTGCTGCTGCTGTTGCAGACGCTGATCTCGTGTGGCAAAATGCATTTCTAATTTTTTTGGCCGTTGTCTTATTAGCAACAACACGCATGCGTGCAGCGGCATTCGATATGTGCAGTCCCAAGAGGAGTGAGGAACTAGATGACAGTTAGTCTGTTTGCTTTTTGGTATTTTTTAGCCCATTTCTTTTTCTGCTGCGCGCGCATTGTAAATTATATTTTTAATGTACCACCTAAAAGTATGCAATGTTTTTCTTCAAAGCATGAAAGGGCTGTTGCTACGAGGTAGAACTAGATGGCGCCAGTGTGAAATTATTGTGAATTGCAGCAAATTAATCATTTTAACTAGTACAGTAATTAATTAATATAAAAAGAACAAATTATGCAATGAGTTCTTAAGTTTACAAGAAAAACTTGTAGTTCTAGAATGTAAAATATATGTACAAATCGTTAAAATAACGAATAGAATTTGAATTTCCTAAAATATAGTACACTTAGAATTAGAGAAGATGTCACAATTGTAATAATAAATGAAAATGTCGATTAAATTGATTGATTTTCTCGCTCCTTTACAAAAATACAAATTTGAAATGTTAATTCGATAGATCAGAAGAGACTGAGATTACGATGATAACAGAATTCTCGAAAATATTATTGTGTCTAGTTTAAGTCATAAAAAATGTTAAACTAACGTGACAATTAAGAATTTCTCTCATTTTTATACCCTGTGCCCATTACTTATCTAGAAATTTATTCTGGTTTTAATTAGTTTATTTTTTATTTGCAGAAACGGAAGGTGAACTAACACGTCTAATTAAAACACTGCCATGGGGACCGCTATATTGTGTGCTGCAACAGGATGATCAAACATTTACCGCCTACTGCAGCGAAGAGATATCGGTAAGTAACGAGTAGCGAGCAAAATACAACGAGTAGCGAGTAACGAGAAACGCTTGTACCAAATAACAAACTAATAATGCCAAGAAAAAACACTTTCTCATAATCATTGTATGTATCTGTGCTTCTGTTTCTGTATCTCTTTTTTCACCTTCTGTATTGCACCCACTAATAACATGGATCCCACAAAAATTATATGTAAAAAAAAAAAAAAACAATCGCTACTAATTTTGTAGATATTTCCGGCAACGCCAAAAAAGGAGCTTGAGGTGGGTAATGTGCTAATCATAGTGTACTGTTTAACTTTAAGTTGACACCATTTTGTTTTGACTTGACTGACTTAACTATGTTTCTATATCTCTCTCTCTCTCTCTCTCTTAGCTGGGAGATGTTTGTTATGAGGATATACCACGTGTGCGTCTGGACCGTGTGCGGCGTCCAGCTAAAGCTCTCTGGGATGGTCCGCCCACGCTCGCCGAGGAGAACGAGGATTCCGACACGTGTCTGGGCAACGGCATGAACGGACTTAACGACATCGTGCTGAACACAACGCTCTACAATGATCTAGGTAAGTTTTTGGATAATGACAAATAAATATGTAGACGATCTGCTGAGCCAACTACTTTCCAATTTCGGGATTAGACCGATTACATCTTATAAGTTTCTTATTTCAATAAGCGTAATAGTCAACTATTTCAGTTTTGTCAGGCAACAAATCAATTTTGAATCATTTTAAAATGTTCAAATTTATTATCACAAAAAAAAATCATCCCATTATGTATATTCTATAAGATTGGGTACGATATCTCATAAAACAAAAAAGTTTTTCATACTAAGACTTGATTTTCGCCCGATCGGTCCTTTTACAGCTATATGACATAGTGGTCCGATTTGACCCAACTTTGGACAGGATATGTAAAACCAAGTTTTATGTATATTCTATAAGATTGACATTTTTGAGTGCAACAATATTTTGTTATTGCAGTTAAATATCAGATAAATTTAAACAGAAATTTTTCTGTAACATCGAGATACGATTGCATTTTCTGATAGTATTGAAAAAAAATCGGACTAGTGTGCTTGTTAGATCGCTACAAGTTCAGCTTGATAACTGTCTTATGTAACTCTCTTGGCTAGGTTTTTGGAAACCCTCAATTGCGGTTGACTATTAATTGCATTGACCTACGACTGAGCGCAGTAATTGCAATACGTGTTGTTGTTTTGGGGCCGATGATCATCATCAAAGCGTGTGTCTGTGTAACTGCCCTTTTCTCTCCAATAACTCATACACTACCCAACCCCACACCCTCACCCACCCCCTCTTTCTCTCTGTCTCTCTTTCTCTGTGAGAAGTCACTCAGGAAATTTGTTTGTATCGTCGTCACGCATGCCAGCACATTGAGCACAATAGCAACACAGCAGACAGACAGCGTTGAAGCTGAATGGTTGTCGAGGCCCGATGGGGAAGCAGGAGCGGGAAGGTAAGGTAAGGGAAGGGAAGGGAAGGAGTAGCGACTCTGTGTGGCGGAAGAGCAACGATACACTATAGAAAACAACCATATGAATACAACAACCACCCGACACACGACAACAATGGCGAACTCTCGTTAATGACAATCTACGCGCGATTGAACAACATTTGAAGTGCAGGCGACAAAACGAGCATAACAATGGTAACTTTGCGCATCGATATTATTGTTTATCGATTAGGCATTTAATGTACTCCCTTTTGAAAGAATAAAGTACTTGATTGATGATTCCAGCTTGTACACTTTAATCGCAATACGAAATGGCAATCGGCTTTGCTAATGTTTTACCAGCATTGTTTATGTTTATGTTTGTCTATTTATCAGTAGAATATATAAAATTGTTGCTTTGCAAACTTCTGGTTTAAGAAATTTTGAATCGAGTAAAATAATAAATATTAGTTTTTTGTTTTTTTTTCATTGGCGAAATAGGGGAAAAAACTTCATTTTATTACTGCGTTATCGCTACTTCTATCGTTACAGACATTAAACATTAAATGTATTTTGAGAACAACTCACAGCCAATGTAGCTTACAGAGTTGCCTTGTCTTAAACTAGGTACCCACATCGATAAAATTTTATTCGCTGGGTCTAAACACCATTTAAAAAAAAATTGGCAAAACGCTAGACAAATTATTTCGCTTGAATTTCGCTGGTGCGATATTCACCACAGGCATCAAAAAAAGGTTGCCAGACTACTGTAAAAATATATGTCGTGTTTAATATTTTTAGAGTCGTCAGAGAAATATCGGCAGATTGGTGCCTACAGAAAAGAATTTAAAGTAAAATTGTAAAATCACAACGCAGGACATGATTAATTAAATAAAATAAGTCGAAAAGTACCCAATATCGTACGATTTGATAGAAAACATTTTGTAAATTCAAATTATTTTAAGCTGATTTGCGCTTTGTAAAATGTAAACAAAGCACAGCTGACCAAGCACAGTGTGACCAATTCACATTTGGTTATTTTTCGGTGTTGCACACACTAAAATTCGATGGTCAGCGTCAAAATATATGACACTTTGTTAAACGCTTTGTCCAATTTTAAGTGAATAACTTGCTTTAATTTAAGAACCTATCGCTATCATTATTGGTATTGTATTTTTTTATCATTTCATGTTGTTTTGAAATTCACATTGTTTTTCTATTTTGTTGTAAGGTTGCTTTTTTTTTGCATTTATTCAATTATTGGTCACTGGATCGCTTGTTGTTGTTGTGCGTGTCTTTTAATGTTGTTGTTAATGTTGTTAATGGCTGCGTATCAAGGCTGCTGATGTTGCTGTTGGACGAGTTAAGCCAATTCAAAGCTAAATAATCACTGAAGCGAACACTGCGCAGGCGTCGCTGCTCGACACCAAAACTAAAATGCAATTAAAACTGCGATTAGCTCAAGTTGCTTCTTGCTACCTGCTACCTGCTGTTGCTGCTGCTTTTTCTTCTTCTTCTTCTACCTTTGTTTCTGCTGCTTGCTGCAGCAAATGTAAACAAAGCGTGCAACAACAACAACAACAACAACGGCAACACGACGCAAACACTTGCAAAGCTTCATGCGTTTGCCGTTTCAAACTTTGTTTCTACTGCCAAACTGTTCCATCAATGAACCGAGAACTTTGAGAGAGAGAGTGCAAAAGAGAACGAAAGAGAGTAAGAGAGCGCAACGTGTCTCATTTCCGTTGCGTTTCATTTCATTGCAAGTCAATGCACTGTGAAGCAAATACTACAAAATAAGTGCATAAATGTAATGTAAGAGTTTTACTTCTTAGCTATTTAAAAAATTTAACTTAAATAAATATACTCAATAAAACTTAAACACTATTTAATTCAAACTTGGTACATGAAGGTGTTGTTTTTTTTAAAACCTTTTTCTGTGTTGAAACACACGTATTGTAACTCAAGTGTTAGACTTAGCTAGACAAGCTAAATTGCTGCAAAATTATCCAATTTGTATTAATTTTATTTTTATAAAATCATTTTAATTGCAAGCCTTTAAATTCAGCCCAATTAAAGTAATCTTTAAAATATATTACTGTTGCATATTTAAATCAATATAATTTTTTAAATAAATTTTTTCAATGCATCGTAAATAAGAGTTATGAACCAAATAAATATATGGATAACAGATAGATTAGGATCACGCGGAATATACCAAAATTTCTTATTTTTGTCGTAATTGGCTATCTCAGCTAAAAATGTATGTATCCGATTTATATGATAAAAATAATTCTATATATGTTATTTCGTATCTTTAAGAATAAGTTTGAAAATAATTGTTAAATTGCAATTATAATTTTTTAAACTTATTACAGTTGCAGTGACTGATTTATTTACTTCATTAAATATAATATATGAAACCAGAGACACACAACAATTTAAGAAAATTTTCCTTATCAACATATTGAATTTTCTTTTTAACCCAAGTGGGGAAAAGTTTTTCGGTATTTAATCGGCTGTGTACCACTGTAAGAGCATTTCGGCCAGCTTTGTTGCTGGCTGGCTGACTGACTGTTGTTGAGTTTTGGTTCGGTTCGATTCGTTTCAGTCTACTTTAAGCTTCCGGCGCAGGCGGTTGGGTTCGTTTTACTCGTTCGTTAGCTCTCGCGCTTCGGTACGTTTTCTTCTACTTGCAGATGGATTTTCTTGTTTTTTTTTTCTTGTTTTTCTTTATTGTTTTGTGCTCGGGTTTACAGCTGAGTGGCGGCTGGCTGGTCGATGTTGCAAGTGTGTGTGTTTTTGTTATTGTTTGTGCGTTTTTAGGTTTGCATCTCAAAAAAGAGACACAACATTTACATATGTTAGTTATTATTATTTTTTTTTTTTAATATTTGTTGTATAGCTATTCGATTTGTTTTGTGAAGAGTGAATGAAAAATCATCGAGTGAAAATATTTTGTAAAACTATGCGCGCCGTTGAGCGTTGCGAATTCGAAATAAAATGTTCTATAAATAGATGCAAAAACCAACAACAACATCAACAAAAATAAATGCAAAAAACAACAAATAAACGGGCGACGCACAACGCACAACACAAACAAAAAAACCAAAAAAAAAAAGGAACTAAGCAAAAATCGCCCATTAAAACTGGGCAACTACAACAAACAACAACAACAACAACATAATTATCATGGCTAGTCTCATCATTATCATCATCATTATGATCTGGGCTATAAATTTAGCAAAAACAAAATTTACAACAACAATTTCTGTTTTCAGTTTTCAGTTTTCCTCCACAAAGAAAAATTCGTAACGTCTAAAAACGCCCACAAAAACGCACGAGACGCGTTCTGTGCGCGTTTCATGCGCGTTTCGGGCGCGTTTTTATTCGCTGTCTTCTTTTGATCGCCACAGAGAGTGAAAGAAAATCTGCAAACTAACTGAATGAATGGAGGAAACAAAATGAAATTAAAGAAATGTTAACTAAATTAGGGAAATGAGCGCTTGACACCAATATATTCTTGCGGTGGGCAAAAGGGGCGTGGCATGCCGTGGTAAGCGCCCAAAAGTCGGCCAAGAGACACCGGAAAGCCAACGTTTTGTGGTTCTCCTCGTTGTTGTTGTTGTTATAATTATTATTTTTATTATTGTGGTTGTTATTACTGTAAACCGTTTACGGCCATAATCGCATCCGGATCAGCTTTTGGTTAAAAGTGTCTCTGCATGCGACACGGATCGCGGTCAACGTGGAGGGGTTTTGGAGGAAAGGAGGGAGGGCGGGAGGGTACCATCTATGGCCTATGTAAATCAGAATTCAACTGCGTGTTGTCTTTGCGAACTGTGTCAGTCGCATTTGGCCAAGTTAACAGCAACACAACACAAAACAGAAAAGTAGAAAGAAAAAACAAGAGAAAAGTTGCAAACAAACAACAAAAAATTAGGCAAAAAGCTTTAACACCAAAACAAAAACAACAACAACAACAACAAAAACACTGCAAATACCGCCAATTGACACCAATTAAATAATTTGATGCACATGACCCACATTTTATTTATATTATGCGCCAAGAACAACAAAATGCTGCTAAATATCTAAATATACATTTTTAAATAAAACTGCATAAATACGCAATTCACAAGTGTGAATTTTTGTCGTTTTTGTGGTTGTGGTTGCTGCTATGAAAACTTTCTTTTTTTTGTTGTTGTTTTAATGCTGCGCATAAATAATTGAAATTGTTGTGTATTTTTAAAGGCATAAGATAACCATTAATCAAATGCACTACTGCAACACCCAACAACAGAATTTTGGGGACTGTTCCTAGCTAGAGATTGTTTCAAACGAGGCAACAACAACAACAAAACAATGACAATGACAACCACAGCGAAATTACAGACAGACGAAAATTTTAAAGTTAAAATTTAACTTATACCCCAACTTTATTCATACTCTAACCCGTAGAACTAAGCTTAAATTCAAGTAATACTTTAATATTAAAAAAAAAAAAAATATTCGCTTTTATCTTTTCATTTTCTTTTGAATATATCGAAAACACGAAATAAGTCAACGCATCCAAAATTATCTATATTTCTACATAATTCGTTTAGTTCTCATCAAAATTAATATATGCATAGGTTTATATAACAAATGTTGAATATAAGTTTAATTTATCTTTGAGATAATAGTTTTTCAAGGAACCTTTTTTTTAATTACTTTTTTATAAACAACTTAGCTGGAAGAATCTTTTTTTTTTAAGATATGCAACGTCTTTGAACTCATCTGTAAATAGCTTTCATACAAAGAATTCATTCAAAGAGAACATCTCTAAACAAACTTTTTGTTATGATAATGTCTTTATGTCAAAAAAAAACCTTTTGTGTTATGAACTTTTATAAATTTTTGTGGAAAACTTCACGATTGCAAATTTCGTATGGGGAACTCGCTGTAAAATTCCCCTTTTTTTTTAAAGATCATATTTAAGGAAAACTTTTAGGAGGCCTTTGTATTAAAAATGCCTTTTAAGACAACTTGTCCAAAGGAATCTTTTCAATGTTATATATTTCGAGCTTCAGCTTTTGTTATTTAGATCAGAAAGGTTCGGCAGCATCTCATCAAATATTATAACATATTCAAATTTTATCAATACTATTGTCTGATTATACTAACCGTAGTTTTTTTTATAGCTGTAGAAAGTATTTTTCTGCTCTGCAAACGAACTGATAACGAAAGACAACTTGATAACTTAACAGTTTCTCCCAAAACGATTAGATCGATTTTAAGCCAAGCTATCTGTGTTAATCTAACAATCAATCTGCAGATCAAAGTACAACATATAGTTGTACTATCCGTTATGAAATACTCTACCTTTTTTTTCGGTTTTTACAATGAAAATTCAAACTTCAAGCGAAAACAATAGACGCTCCCTTTGTTGGGTTGTTTTGCGGGTTTTCTGCGACTATTGCCATTGTTGATGATGAATGCCATTGTTGTTGTTGCTGTTGTTGCTGTTGTTTTTGGACTTCTATCCATATGACTGAGTGTCGCGTTGTTGCCTTGTTGTGGGTGAAATTGCCAGGCCAAAAAAAGACGCGTTTTTATGACGGTTTTTGTCGCTAGCTTGCTTGAGTTGTTGCTATTGTTCTTCTTCCCCTCTGTATTTTTTTTTCTCTCAATCTCTCTCTCTCTCTTTTCTGTCTGTTTACCTCTCTGTTAGCTAATTTTATGCACAAATAGATAAAGTCAAATTTAAAATGCATTGCAATAGGCAATAGGCAATAGGCAACCTTCAAGTCTGTCTCAAAAACGACTCTCCCCTTAACTTGTCTCTGCTCTCCTCTCCGCATTCAGCTGAGACAGCTCTCCATCTGCCCGTCCGTCTGTCTGTCTGTCTGTCTGTCAACAGGTGCATTATGGGTGCTACCAGCTGGAACAGCCATGCATAGATAGTTTTAGATACACACACACACACAGACACGCACATGGTATCTGTTAGATACAAATGTATCTGCAACTGTATGTGCAGTTGATTAAAAGTGAATTTCCTCAGTTTGTATCCGTTACTTTGAAGTCGTTGTTGTTGTTGTTGTTGTTGTTGTTTTTGCTGCTGCTGTTCAATTGAACCATTTGAGGCATAACTACAAAACAACGGCAGCAGCAACAACAACAACAATTAACAACGCCACATTCAGTAATTCATATGTCATAAATATCTGTCAGTCACTCGGTTCACGCTCAACACATTTGCATGACTGTATCTGTATCTGTATCTTGTATATGTATCTGTATCTGTATATGTATCTGTATCTGTGGCTGTGCATGTAAATTGCCCGTTCGCACTTTGCACAAAAACTGCGCGATGTCGTCATCGCCATCATCATCATTATGATCATCATCATCTCCATCATCATCTTCATAATCATGAACGTCTTGCGGCCCCGTCGAGAGCAGTCGATCTGCATAAGGCAATTGTTTCCACTTCCAATTTCAGATAGCCAATTATATAATAGATATATGTATATATGACGACTGGGTATACTCACTAATTTACTCACATTTAGTCTATTTTTAAAGAAAGTGTAAAGATACCATTTAAACATCTCTATTTAGGCAAAACAAATTCAAGAAAACTCTTATAAGACTGGAGAATATTTAAACATTATTATTCTAATAATATCGCTTGACATTTTAAGCAAAATGAAATGATTCTTTTAGTTCTTTTTATGGTTAACTTGCTGTCTTATAAATATTTCATTGTAGTTGAAAGTAGCATCAACGTAAAATTTGATGACTTTGACATTCAGATTCACTTTAATTTCAACATGAGCATTTTGAATATATATCTTAAATTTCCCATGACTCATTTCCGACTACATCATTTTGAAAAGTGTTCAAATTCTAACAATGTTAAGTATTTGAAATCACATATAGTATATATTTATTCATTTGTATTTTAATTTAATTGTCTGAAAAAAAAAAACTGTCTTAAAAATTCTTATATTTGTTATGTTTATTATAATATGTGAATTTGTTATTCCATTGACTATACCTAAAAAAACCCATCCAAAACGATTGATTTTATCGATCGATCGCTTCTCCTTGCAGATCACTTTAGTATGTTAACTCGATTTTGTCCAAAGATCACTTAACTATACCAACTAGAAATTCTATCGACTTAAAGATATATCGTAGACAGAGATCTATCCCAGTTAACTCAACTTTTGCATCTTTTAGTTCAGTTTAATTGAGCGATCTTCTCAGAATAAGTTGATCTTGCATTGGCTTAGTTTTGACCAAAGTTAAATAGATCTTCGTTAACTTTACTTTTGCATCTTTTAGTTCAGTTTAATTGAGCGATCTTCTCAGAATAAGTTGATCTTGCATTGGCTTAGTTTTGACCAAAGTTAAATAGATCTTCAACGGATCTTTACAGCTATGTAAACTGTAAACATGTCCATTGTGTGCCCCATTGCTTATATTGAATCACAATACGGAATGGGGCTACAATTTTATTATTGGTTTCTGGGGTTGGGGTTGGGGATGATGGCTCGGTGAATGGTTCGACTCTCACAATTGATTCGGAAGAGTTCGAGGGAAGCGCAGTTATTCTGGAACTGAAGCACCATGGCCACTATTTTGCTTTTGATTTGTTTACATGAATGTTTATCACACCTTGAGATGCGTTTGAAATCATTTCCAAAAATAAAACTTTTCAAATTCAACGCCAATCCGACGTCTTCTGCTTGAAGGAAAAAAAAAAAAAATCAGATAAATTTAGCGAAAAGAAAAACTGAAAATAAGGAAAAATAATCGCGTAAACAAGCAAACTAAAGGCAAACTAAAAAAACAACAACAATAAGTTCACACAATTCTGCCATTAAAACACAAAATGCCCAACAGTGCCCCTTCCCCTACCCCTAACTACTCCCTCTAAACCCCTTTTAATAGCGGAGGGACAAAAAGAGAGAGAGAGAGAGAGAGCACAAAACAGTTAAATTGCTTTATGTGCCCATTTCAACATCACAAAGACCCCGTTGGGCGCTACTACTTAGAGGCCCGCAAGACAAGGCCCAGACCCCTACCCCTACCCCCGGGTTGAACCCTCTTTTGAACCCCCCTTCCCCCCGTTTGAAAGCAGCTGTAGTTTTTTGCCCTGCTAAATAATTTACATAATATGCAACACATGTTGACACGAATAACGAGCCAAAAGTGGGCGGTCGGGCGGCCGCTTGAAAGACTCAGCAAATGAGAGACAACCCCCCCCCCCTCCTCCACCCCTTGCTCTTCAACACCTTACCCCTCAATTTCAGCAAGCAGTAAAGCTATTTTACTTACGACAGCCCCTTTAAAGTAGAGATAGCTAAAGACGCCAACTAACAATCGTCCGTTTCTTCTTCTTCTTCTTCTGCTGCTGCTTCTTCTTTTTCTTCTCTTATTCGCAACCGCCCCTCTCTTTGCAGCCCCCTCCCCTCCCCGCTTGAGCGTGTGAAAAATTGCGTTTGCCAAGTGTTGAGTAGTGGAAAGTGTGGCTCATTTTCAACCACAGTGTTTCAGTCATTTTGATGATAATGAAGCACCAAGAGTCAAGTTAATTGGGGAGAATTAGTGTTAGACTGTAGTGTAGTAAAATGTTAGAGGCAGTAGCTCTAGATATTTGAAAAAGACTAGAGCAACATTTAGAACTAGTGTGAGAAAGGCAGAGAAGAAGAAGTTCATTATTTTGTAATTTTGGAAAAGCCTTTCCAATAAAAAGTGTAAGACATATTGCAAAGAGAAAGGATAGAAAGACAGATACAATGATAATAAGACAGAGAGAGAAACGGATACAGACTCCTCGAAGAATGTGAAAATATCACTTAAAACTTAAAAGCCACATTACTGAAAAGATGTAGACAGGTATAGCTATATATATATACCCCGGGAAAGGAAAAGTGACATAAAATAAAAGTACGACTTTGCTCCCGTTTTATATTTAGAAATGTGATTATTTGGAATCTGTACAATACATCAATTCTAATAAATTCTTCAGCTTGAATTGCAGTTAAGATTATGCGTTCATGTTCAATATTAATTTTCCAAAAAGTGGTCAATTTAACCCAGCTACTGTGACGATACGAAAATATTATATAACAATATTATATTATATATTATATTATATATTATATATTATATTATTTTATATTTTATATATTTTAATATAATATATTTAATTTTTATTAAAATAAAATAATACATTTTAAATCATTTGTATCCTAAAATAAAAGAAAGAAGAAATGCTACTACTGTTCAGATAACAGTTTATAGGCAAACAAAAAAAAAAGAATAAAATCTTATAACTCAAGTATTTAACGGACTTAAGTTTATGTATTTGTATCTGTAAACTTAAACGAATGTTTACAGATTAAACTGATGATGATGATGATGATGCTGGTGATCGAGTGGAATACAAAACGAGAATTTCTCAAGAGTTTATTCGGTGTGATTATTGCGAGCCCATTGAAATTCATGGTCTGTTGTGTACTATGTGAAAAGAAAAGACAATTGGAGAATTCTCTTCTTGTTTTTTTTTTTTTTTTTTGTGTATCTCTTTCTCACTCTGTAAATGGGCTGTCCCCGAAAAGAACCGCAAATATCCGTCTGAAAAAAAAAAAAATACAGAAAATAAAGAGAGAAAAAGCTGACCGGACGAACTACAATAAACAACAATTTTCACTTTTTTATTGTTGTTGTCATTTGCTTTCTTGGCTTGTTGTTGTTAATTTAATTTGACTGTGGCCAACGAACGATCAACGACCACAACAATAACGATTATATACCTACCTCCCGTCCGCCCACTGCCACGCCTCCGAAAGCACATTACCTGCTTAGTTTTTCAGTTGACGTTTTCAAGCTGAATTGTGTGTTTGCATTGTTCTGAATGAATCACACAAAAGGCCAACACGTTTATGGCTATCTGCCCCCATGTGCCGCTCCCCCTCCCCCTTCCCCTTCTTTCCTTCCCCCTCCTCCCTCTTCTTTTGTGCCTCCCCTTTTGACTGTTTCGTTCACGTACTTCAGCTGTAGTCAGTCTGTCTATCTGTCTCTTTGTTTGTCTGTTTGTCTGTGTCTCTTTCTTTCCATTCATTTGATTCTCTGTGTGTGCCTCTCTTTCTCTATCCTTCTCTGTCTTTCTCACTTTTCTGCTGGCTTTATGTATGTCGCAATTATCGCCGCAATCATCGTGGTCCATTTTGATCATCACCGACGTCAATTACCCTAGCGAGAAGAAGGAGGAGAAGGAAGGAGGAGAAGAAAGGAGGAGAACCGAAACGGAGACTGAACACACTCCGACCGTGCAAATAAAACTGGGCACAGCATATCGTATAATACCATAAAATAGAAATCTCTCTCTCTGATCTGCACACTTTCAACTCCTACCCCCTCCCCCTCCCCTCTGTCTGTTGGCGCCGCCGCAATGGCAACGACCTTAGGGGCCTTAGGTAGCTCCCTCCGGGAATTGTGAGAGACCAGACCCACAATTCAAAAAGACCCTGTGACTCTGACTCTGCTTACATAAGGCTCATCATCATACTCGAAATGGCCAATTGTTGTTGTGGTAGCTCTAGCTGCGTTTTAAGCGCTGCGTCAACGTCAACTGCGTCGCTGACTGAGACGTCGACGGCGACTGCGACTGTGTCGTCTGACTTTTCGCATCTTTTGTTCTATGCGACAATCGGACAAAGTTTCCCACGTCCACGTTCAAGCGAAGAAAGTAATGGTTGAATGCCTTCAACGAGGGTCGATCGAAAACTATAAAACTATAACTATACTTTAACTATACGATATATAATAACACATAGAATGTGTTTAGCTGCAAATCTAACTTTTACGTTAATTTCTATTGCATTTTACAAAACAAAAATGTTTGTAATTGTATTGAAATTCATTTTAAACACATTGTTTAATGCACTTTAATTTAATTTGCTTTTTTTCAAGTGCTATAAAACTTTAGTTTTGTTTGTAATCAATTATTTTTAATTCCACTTTTACAAAACAACAATTTTTTTTAAGACTCTTTGTGAAATGTAACCTATTCAAGTTTAAGTAGCTTAAATTTTTCAAAGCTAAATCCGGAAATATTTACTTTTCCTTTTTTCTTTCAAAAGTTGTAATTTTAATTATACTTATGTTTATTTTAATGGTAAACTTTGAAAGCTCTTGAGGCTTTTACTCTTTATAAGTTCACTAAAAGGAATTTTGAACAATACAATATAATCAAAAACAAAAAATATCTTTTAACAAGCTTTAAAAGCTCACCTAATGTATAACTCACTGATTTTCTTGCCATAAATTAATCTCTTGATGTAATAATGTATTGCTAATAGTGCTCGTCAATATAGACTAAAGACAGTACCATGTTGAGCAATAATTCAACCGTTTCCTTTCTTTCTGCTTTTTTTTTTTGTTAACAAGTGGCAACGCTGTTAAATTACTGAGATACAGAAGCTCATTAACATTGAAAGTGGCATCGCTGAAAACGAACTCAGGCAGTTTCGTATTAGCCAAGTCAATCAGTGTGTAATTACAATTATCTTTACCGTATAAACATTGTTTCTTGATCATTTCCTTGATGATAATTATAATACGCCAGTCGCAGCCAAGAATCAAGTTAAAAAGTGACAAAAATAAGAAAAAGAAAGAGAGAAAAAAGTTGATTAACCTATAACAGGAAAAATTCATGACAGTAAACACGTGTGAACGTTTATGCGTAATTCTGATCATGTTTAGATAAAAAAAAATCGTTAAATTTGTCAACTGACTTAAGTACGTTACTCTTTAAACCCGTTTCAAGTACAGTAAACTCTCTCACAAGGTGGAACTAATTTGACATTTGCTTTCAGTCACAACATACAAATGTAAAATACCCATTTAAAACATTTCTTGTTGAGGCAAAATCAAGGAAATCTTAAAGAATTTTGAGAAAAAAAATCTTATCAAAATTTACAAACTAAGTTTAAATAAAATATATTTGTAAATTTTCAAAATTGAGAAATTACATTTAAAGTAAAAAACAAAAGTTTAATTTTTCATAATAACATAAATTTTAACATAGTTTCTTAGATGTTATGTGTTAGCAACTTTATGAACAACCCTCTAAACTTCTCATGCATAAGTTGTTGCGGCGACGTCGACGTCGACGTCAACTGCGAATTTGACGCGTCGTCGCGACGTGCAAAAATGCAGCGCTGCCAAATTATTCATTATGTTGCGACCCACGCGAATGTGTTGTTGTCCTTTGTTGTTGTGAGTGGCCTATGTTGTTGTTGTTGTTGTTGTGAGATATTATAGTTGCATTAATCAGCATTAAGTTGGCTGCAACTCGCTGCAATGATTGCTTTATTCGGCGCATCCGCTGTTGCAGTCGGCGTCGCTTTGTTGTTGTTGTTACTCTTCTTCCTCTTCACAATCACACTCACACACACACACTCACACACACACACACACACACACATTCCCATGCACATATGGTTGTTCGATCTTATAACCATATGTGCACGTATATCAAATTCTGTCCATTTCTGGCCACTGGCTCGCACTTCCGTTCATTCCGTCTAAAGTCCTGAACTGCGCTTACAGGTGCGACGTTGCCGTCGACGTCGACGTCGACGTTAGCGTTACGCTTCGTTGCAGTTGGCGTTGGCAGCGACGCGACGCGTTGAGAACAGCTGCGTGCGGCGTCCTCTGTCTCTCTCTGTATGGAGAATGGAGAAAGTAAAGCGGCCGAGACGGCGAAATTTATGTTTTTTATCGCCACAACTATAACCATAACTATATGCATAAATACATACGAATGTGTGTGTAGTCATCTCTTTAGACCTCATGCGAGTTTTTAGTTTTCTTTTTCTTTTTTTTTTTTTTTTGGGCTCACGCAGCTGAAGACAAAAGCAAAAAATATATAAAAAGTAAAAAAGAAAAACTGAAAATGATTATGGAAAAGTGTTCATGGCAAAACGCACGCAACTTGGCACCGTAACGCAATCAAAAAGGAAAATTCATTAGCCACAACGACAATCCACAATAACAACAACAACAACAACAATAGTAATAGAAAAGCCGCAGAGCTAAAAGAAATGTGAAAAATGGAAATGATAAATTGCGGCCTAGAATTGACAAACATTTGAGCGTATAATTTTATTCGTCAAAAGCACTGTGGTTAATTATGCATAAATGTATATCGATAAATCAATTTTTCATGCTAATCGGTATGCATGTTATTGATATTTTATGTCAAATCGAACTATCATCACTATGAGAATTATTACTAAAATTATAAAGAAACACAAAAATTATGTTTTTTAACAATAACAAAGGTTATGATTTATCGATTTGTTGGAAATGTAGTTAACTCCGAGTATATCGACACATTTATTAGTTAACACTTGTGTTAAACTTTCCACAACTGACTAATGATAATCATAGTTATCACGTAGTTATCGATAACAATTATATTGGTTAATCGGCTGCAACAGATAGTGTAGATGTTTACAAAATCCAGTGCAATTTTCATTATTTCGTTTGTTATTAAGCTAATCGATTTATTATCGATAAGTCGTTAAGCCGATATCAACAACTGTGTCAAATATGTTCGTTTCATTGCCATTCCATTCCGTATAGTTTGCTAACGCCAAAAGTCAACTAGCGTAAAATTGTACAAGTTAAAAAGAAAATTGTTAAAACAACGATGACGATAACACTTTTGGGGTAAAGACAAGCAAGAATAAGAAGGAGAGGAGAAAGAATAAGCCAAAGTGCAGGAACAGACGCTGCGCAGTCGCGCGTGCTGCAAGCCCAAAAATATATAAAATAATAATGAATTAGTTAACAATTTGCCACAAATGGAAAAATATGTTGGGTTATAGGGCAGGAGGTAGAAAAGGTGGGCATTGCGAGAGTTTAAGGGCTGCGGGCTGAGGGGATGTGGTTGTCCCTAAACCAGCGAGTCAGGGTCAAACCTTAGGGCACCCAGCACGCCATGACCATAAATCTTAATTGCCGACGCAGGCAAGCGAAACCGCCAAAGTCGCGACGTTGGCGCCGCTGCCGCTGTCGACGTAGCAGCAGTGTTTTTTTTTTTTTTTTTGGGCGGCATCCGTTGTGACCAATGATTCAGTCGGTCGAGTCAGTTAGTCTGCCAGTTAGCCACTCGGTGGGTTGACGGGTTTAGCGAGCGTGTCGCGCTTTTAAATTAACTCGCTACTCGCTACTGGTTACTCGCTACTCGTTACTCGTTACTCGTCGCCAGGACTAATTAAAATATGAAATTGCAGAGCAAGTGAATGAATAACATGCCGTGAACTTTTAACAAACACACGCAACACAAACCAAAAATAAAACAACTAACAAAAAGGCATTAAAAACAACAAATTAAATACAATACAAAATACCAAAAAAGTACCAAAAAAAAAACAAAAAATACCAAGCGATAAAACTGCAAGGAAAAGGAAACCAAAATACGTTAATTGAATATGAACTGCGGTGCACTGCGCACAGTCAACGACGAGGCGCAGCTGCAGACGTCGCAGCAGCAGCGCAGCAAGCAGCGACTGCAGCAACAGCACCAACAACAACAACAACAACAAATCCAGGATCAAAATCAACAGAAAATGCATTCAATGCCACGCACACCGACGCAGCAGTCGACGCTGCAGCTGCAGTCGACGCCAGGACAATGCTGCGCCGTTGCCATGGAGCAGCCGCTGCGGCGCAGCACAATGCCGCGTGGGCGTGGCCTCGCCTCCTGTTTGCGCGGCGAACGCGATGATGCTCCAACACCGCCCATACACGAGGTGCATTTGCTCTACCAGCAACAACTACAACAACAACAACAGCTGCAGCAATTGCAATTGCAACAACAACAACACCAACAACAACAGGAACAGCTGCAATTGTGCAGTGGCGGCAGCAGCAACGGCAGCGGCATTATGCCGCCGACAGCAGCGCTCGAGGCAGCGGGCAGTAGGAGTAAGTAATCGAAGGATATATATTTGTGAGCTAGAAATGACGACGGAGAAAGAAAGAGAATAGCGTCAGAAAGAAAAAAAATACATTCTCTTGAAGATTTCGTATAAAGGTATCGATAAACATAGTTAGTGGATATCGATATGTTTGTTATCGATGTATTAATAATACAGTAGGAGTAAGTAATCGAAGGATATATGCATTTGTGAGCTAGAGATGACGACGAAGAAAGAAAGAGAATAGGGAAGGTAACTAGCGTCAGAAAGAGAAAAATACATTCTTTTAAAGATTTCGTAATAAGGTATCGATAAACATAGTTAATGGATATCGATATGTTTGTAATCGATGCATGAATTATCGATAATCAATTATATAACTGCGTCAATCAAACAAAAATCAATATGTTAAGAATGTTATGATTAATCGATACGTTGCACATTTTATTTCTTAACGTATACTGATATATTTGTAAAAAGAAATTTAATTTTCCAATTTTAACACAGAATCAAAGTAGAGAATCAAATAATGATAAAATGTATATTTCGCAAGGAAATCGGTAAAGATTTGATAAAGTTGTTATAGCTTGAAGTTTTCGAAGAAGGATCAAGGGGAAAATATGGCAAAAATAAAAGGGAACAATAATAAGAAAAAATTTCATTCTTCAACTAAATTTAATATTTCAACTAAACTGACTTTTCCTCGAATTTTAAAGTAAAAAAGCTAAGAAAAAAGCTTTAAAAAAATCATCGTTTTCTTAATTCAAGAATTGATATCTCGTAAACTACAGGTTTTAGTCTAAAATGTTGTATTAATGAACTATAGATATATTCATTTGCTTTCAGAAAAAGTTTTTTAAAATCGGGTTTGGCCTTCTTGAGTAATGATGACAAATGTGGGCGCACCTCTGAAAAAGTAAAAAAGTAAAAAGGCAAATTTTTAAAAATTGCGTCAAGGGGATCATATATAAAAAATATTGGCAGTGATGGAAAAAATTTTTCTCCCCAATTTTGATTCTGAATAAAATTAGAGTTGAGTTGTGGATTTTTAAGGAAAATCTAAAAAACTCGATTGATCGTCAAACAAATAATCGTGTTAAAGTTGTGTGTAAATTTATGTATTTTTACATCACTTATGTGTAGAGAGAGTTGGAAAATAATTATTGTTAGAACTGTTTAGCTGTAGACTACACAGAGAACTGACTGACTTTCGATATGTTTGAGGTGTCAAACATTCGGTATTTTAAAGATAAACAAACTCTTATCGATTCAGCATCGTAAATATATGTACATATATGTATATATTCCCCTTCTCCAAGTGATGATAAAAAAAAAATATAAAGAAGAAAGGAAAATGAAAAAGCAGAAGAAAATATAGCTTGTAAAGTTGGATTCGTTAATGTATCATATTTGATGATACGCACTTTATGATGCCAATGACATCATCAGCTACTGTGACGGGATCTGTAATGAGAGAAGAGGGGTCTGTAACTTGGGGACGGGGCAATTTTGCTTTGATGTCATTAGTGAGGCCTCGCAGAATTTTACAGTTACAGTGCGATTAAGTGCGAATGAATATCTGAAAGAATGACGGAGTGAGTGTGTGAGTGTTTGTGAGTGTATTCATGCACTCGGAGTCAGTTGAGATGCGCTCAACAATTTGTGGCGCATGGTTGGATAGATGGATAGATGAATGGATGAGTTCCGTTTGCCCTTTCGGTTAATCGATGCAATGAGCTAACGGCAATTGCAACGCTGACGTTGCAACATTTTGTGGCAAACAGACTCGCACACAATAATCCGTTTTAGTAAGCGCAACCTGTAAGAAACCGCTACGCATGCAACAAAAGCAATAAGAAATTAGAAATGAGACTGGAAGATGAGCATAATAATCATGAGGAGCATTCGTTGACATTCGGTCTGAGTGTGAATGACTTGAATGTGAATGATTCGGAATGATTCTGAATGATTTGTGAGTTTTGAAAACTGGTTTTTGAGTTGGAAAAAAACCCTTTCACTGGCGCACTGCAACTTCCTCAACAGAAGCGTCTACTGAAGAGGTGGGTGGGCGGAAGGGGGGCGGGGTGGAGAGGGGGTTTTCCATTCTATGTGAAGGCTATTCAATGTGCGTTCACACGTGGCTCCCCCTCCCCTTGCCCCCTTTTCGCCTTCCCATGCAGCTGTTCTCAAATGCAACTGCTCGTATCTGTATCTGTATCTGTAGATGTAGATGTATCTCAAGTTGTAAATGTATCTACATATATTTGTATCTGTATCTGTATCTGTAGCTCTGAGCGAGGCGTCTTTTGTCATTTGACGACACAATTATGCACATAACTTGCGCTTGCCGCTGAATTGGCGCAATTTTTTGTTGTTTCTTTTTTGTTGCTGTTGTCTTGTTACTTTTCATATTTAGCATTAATTGAAATGAATTCATAACAAGTTGGCATCGCCTTGCGTTGCGAAGCAAAGGTCAAGCTATGTAAATGGGTCGGGTTATTGTTAAAGTTCTCCGGTTCATTTTGAACAATTTGCCATAAACCTAAGCTCTATTATATAGTCATGCACAACTGATAAGAAGACACTCTTTTTAACAATATCTCTCTCTCTCTCTCTCTCTTCTCTCTCTCTTTGCAGGTGAGTACAAATCGAAGACACTGCCTCGCATACACTTTGATACGGCGCTAAACGATACGTCATTAAATGAAGGTAAACAATTTCATTGTTGGGCTGATAGAATACACATATGTCTGTAGTAAGAGTTTTTTCAGTTTGAGAAACCTTGGGTAATCATTATTAAAGTTTATTATCTATAAATATTTCCTCTAAATAGGTCTTGGTTATTGCAAACAAAAAATATCTAGATTTCGTTTTAAGCCATGTCTCACAATATTTAACAACCTTGTCAATCTCATTAGTTGGAATTATATTTAACAATTATGTATAATATACATAATACATAAGTATATATACATATTAAGTATTATATGTATGTTCGTGAAATCAAATAATAAAAGTGAGGCATTAATTCTACAGATTGATTTGTAAATAAATTGACATTCCGCAAGGAAATTTGTTATCTTTTGAGAAAGTTCTGACAGTTTGAAGTTTTTAATAATGTATCAAGGGATAGATTTTTCTTGAAAATCTTGTTAACTCTATATAACGTCAGAATAATAATCTGATTAAATTTTTTCAAAATCATTACCGCGAAAATCAAGCTATCGATTTTTATATATTTATTTATATGAATTATAAAGTAAAACATGATTTTGAAAATAAACAGCCATAAATTAACTGCACTTACTTTACCAACAAAAATTATTTATTATTAGTGTATTTATTTAGTAAATAAATGCATGTAAAATGTGATATGTGAATTTTTTTTAAACTTGAAAAATGTATAAATTTAATTTATTTCAATATATTTTAAGCTTTATTAAATGTAGTCTCTGACAGTTTGCAAATCACGACTTTAAATATAGCTTAAAATTCCGTTGCATACTTTTTGGCGCGTGCGTAGCTTTTTTTATTGCATACTTTTAAGGTGGAAAAAAAATAAAAACAATTTAAATGACACCATAACTTGAGTTGGGCCCGCATTAACAGTTCACTGTGCTGTTGCCATAGGCGTATGCAAATTGAGAATTGAAAATTGATAATGGAAATGGAAATAGAAATGGAATTGACTTGTCCAGGCTTCATAAATAAGTCGCATAGTTCCGCAAAAGGCAACGTGAAATGGTGTGGGAGGGGAGATGGGGGACGAGGTGAAACGTGTCGCACACACGTAAAACACAAAAGTCACGCACTTCCGTTAAGCAGGCAAACTCAAGTCGAGGGAGTTGGAGGAGGAGGTGGAGATTGTTGGATAATGTGTATGCCTCTAATTTGCTTATTATGCGCTGCCTCTCTCTACTTAAAGTACTATGTATGAGTGTAAGTGTATATGTATGTATGTACATATGTATGGGTATGTGTGTGTGTACCTGCGCTCAATTAGATCAATTACGGGCCACATTGCCACTCACGCCCTTATGCCGTATGCCTTTATGCCTGCCTTATGGCTTATGTCTGGGTCTCCTTCTCCATTACATTCGTCCACTTGTACTAGATGTTGTTGTTGTTCGTCTTTCCTTTTCTTTTTCTTCTTCTTGTTCTTATTTTTTGTATTCATGTTGCTTTGCTTTGAATCGGTTTCTTACAAATGCGCTGCGTTTCTTACAATCGGGCATATTGTTTTGCCCTTGATAAATTTATTTTCGCACAGTAGGTTTACTGATGTTGTTATTGTTTTTATTTTTGCTATTTTTGTCAAGCATGTTTGTTCATGTCTTTGGCTGAGATTTGTACATTTATTGGCAAGTCATGGACACGTACAAACATGCATGTGCTAATGTCGCACAAGCGGAACTCTCGGCTCAAAACAATAGAACTAGCAGAACATGTTCCGCTATTAATCGTAGGGCTGATAAAATATTTAAGATTTTAAATATTGTTATTTAAAAACCTTTTTATTTCAGCTTATTTAATTTTGGTTTAAAATGTAAAATTCGTTTGGTGCAATTTTCTGGCGTCAAAAGATGTTTTAAATCAATCATATGAAATGATTGATGAATAAATTATTTCCATTTAATTTTATATTATTTAAGCAACTTTATTCACATTTAAAAGCGTCAGAAATGTAAATATATTGATTGCATATTATTCAATTATAGCGCATTTATTTGTTGTCATGACTGGATCGTGACTCGCTCTCACGCTCCTTGCACTTTGTACATGTGTTTGTAGTGCTCCCTGTCTCTCTTGCACACTCGCAAACTCTGCTGACAATTTGGTGGCTTTGTCAACGCGCATGGGCAGCACTGTTTCTATTTGGCAGCCTCGCTTGGCTGCACTGCACATTCTCTCACTAAATTGCTTAGGGATGCAAATTATGCGTAATTTGTTTATGCATTACTTTGGAGTCACAAGTTCGTTTATATTGAAACAATATAATAAATAATAATTAAATATAAGCAACAAAACAAAAGATTAAATTTAGTAATAAATAAATTTAAATATTTTCATTATTTTAATCACTCTTTTACCATAAAAATGGCTTTAGCCTCGCCAATTGGTTCGCCGTTGAGCTGCTATGCATCCCTCGTTTGAGCTGGCGTTGATCACGTTTACGCTCTTGCTCTTTGTATCTCTGTCTTTCACTCTCTTCCGCTCTCTCATTCATTTATCATTGTCGTGTGACGCTGTTTTGTAGCAACGGCTGCGTCGGCGTCAGTTGTGAGAGAAGCGCGTCAGCGAATGGTAGTGAAGCGGGAAGAATACGACGACGTGTAGACGAAGAAGAAGAAGACGGAGAACGCCTGCGTTTCCCTCAATGCGTTTTTCTGTTTTGTGTGTGTGTTTTTTTTCTCGTGTTGCGTTTGTGGTTTAGTTTTCGATATTGTAACTTCCTCTGCCGCTTGTTGCGTTACTGTTGAACTATTCCTGTGTGTTATTGTATTTTAATATAAATTATGGCTGCAAATTGAAATTGTTTATTGTGAATGTGAAAATCTTTTAAAATTCTGCTTAAAATAATGTTAGGAAAGTTAAAAGTGTGTGTACATTTATATTCTACATATGTACATATGTAGTATTTGCTGCATGCAAAGAAACGCAACGAATGTGATGCAAAGTCGCGATAAAATAACTGCAAGCAACAACAACAACGACTACAACAACTGGCGACAACGACGCGTGAAATAACTAAGAAAACAGAGAAATAAAATAAAACGTTGGCTCGCAAACGCGGAAATGCACTTGAGCGCATAATTTTTATAAGTCAAGCGACACCAGAAACAACTGCAACAATAAAAACAAATAGCAAAAAAAAAACAAAAAGAAACTTAAGAAAGAAATAAAGAAATTGCTTGTCAGCAAATTGCAGCAGCAGCAGCCGAAGAAGCCACAACAAACATACAAAATACATAAACACATACATTGAAATACCTGCACACACACAGACTGTGCGCTCTCTTCCTGACAATTGTGCTATCTCTGTCGCACTGCAGCGCTCTTGTGCGCGCGCGCGCCTTTGCTGCCTGCTGCGTGTGTGTGTTTGTGTTGGTGAGAGAACGTGCGTGCATGTGTACACACCGAGAGAGAGTGAGTAAAAGAGCGTGCAGAAGAGAGTGAGGATGAAGAGCGAGGCGCCTGAGCGCCGCATTAGCAACAACAATTAAAACAAGCGCGCAAAATGTTGCAGGCGCATAGTGACGCCAGCAGCACAACAACAACAACACTAACTAAAAGCCAAAGCAGCGCCGATAGCAGCGACTGCGCTGCAACGACACCAACGCAGGAGGAGAAGACGCAACGACGTCGCTCCACCTTCTATGTACCGTTGGTTATTGAAGACGAAGACGAGCAACAACAACAACAACAACCAAAGGAACAACAGCAACAAAAACTTACGGCACACGGTGGCAGCAGCTCGAGTTTAAGCAGCGGCAACAGTTTAAAAAACAGTTTAAAAAAGTCCGCCTCATTAAAGAGTCAAGGTGTGTCCAAGGCAAACGCGTTGTTTGTGCGCAAAGCGAGCAACAACAACAACAGCAACAAACACAACAACATGTCGCCACCTTGCGGCTTCAATTGGAGCATCAGTGGCAGCGAGGCAGCTGCACAATATTCCGACTCGGATGATGAGGAGCAGCAATCGTTGCAACAGTCCTTGCAACGACAGCAATTGATCAAGTCGTTGCAACCAACAACAGCAACAACAGGAGGAGCAACTGTTGCAACAACTCCTGCGGCAAAGTTGAAACGTTATGGCATTGTGTTGAACGTGATCAGTTTAAATGGCAGCAGCGGCACAGAGGATGCTATTGAGGGGGGTGGGAGTGACAATGGGGGTGTGGGTGTTGATGCCACATTTGATAGCGCCAGGTGCGCGCCACGCACCCATTTCAATGAAGATAACGATATTGTTATGGCAACGCCGCCCAAACAGCAGGCTCTCTCTCTCTCGCCAGCACACTCGCGTCAAACGTCGACGTCGACAACGGCGTCGACTGCAGGCGCTGACGTCGCTGCCGGCGCTGTCGACGATGATGATGACTCAGAGATAAGCCGCATGCAGACCAACACCTCAACGCCCATCAAGCTAATGAAATCGCGTTCGCGCACAAATATTCTCGCCGTACCGTTGCCCAGTGTTGAGCGCGGTCTGGCCACGACAACAACGGCAACGTCCGTGACAGCAGCAACGTCTGTGACAACGGCAGCAACAGCAACAACATCCCCAACGCGCACAACAACAACATTGATTACACTGCGCGCCAAGTCGAAAACATTGCCGCAAAATCTATCGCCTTCAATTGCATTACGTGAGGCAGCAGCGTTAGACGATACAGCAACCGCAACAACAACAACACAACACAACTACTTCAATCAACAGCGACAACACCACAACAATAACAACAACAACAATCAGTCGCTGCAGCAACAACATCAACAATTGGGCAAACAACAACAACGTCAGCTGTTTGGCGGCAGTCAAAGTAATTTTGCAACTAGTTCCGTTAGTGGTTTCGGTTCCGGTTCCAGTTCCGGCTGCGGTTCTAGCTCATCGCCATATAAATTGCAGAGCAGCGTCTCGGCTGCCTCAATAATCACACATAGCTTTCCGCCCAAGAATCTATTCCTATTGAAATCGACACCGAAACTAACAACAGATGCCACGCCCCAAACGCCCAGTGTGCCACAAACAGCTGTAATTACCTCACCACCCAAGAAATCGTTGAGTTTCATACGACGCGCACATTCCACAAAACTATCGCGTAGCAATTCCCTGTTAAAAACAATTGGAGGAGGAGGCAGTGGAGGTGGAGTAGGAGGAGGTGTAGGAGCCGGAGGAGTATCTGCCGCTGCTGCTGTGGCAAGCGGTGGTCACCAGTCGTTGTTGCAACACGTTGGCATGCAGTCGAGTGGAGCACAACATCATTACACCTCGTTGTCGGCATCCAACAGTTGTGCGAGCGACACGGGAAGTTGGGGAAAACATTTCTATATGAATTACGATGTGTGTCCCTTGGGATTGGATGAATTGGGCGCCTACTTTCAGACGGATCACTGTGAGGAGCTCATCTGTGAGCGTTTCATGATCAAGGATCTCATCTTGCATTCGACAGCATGCACAACAGAGGCATCAACAACAATATCCGAGCACCAGCAACAACAACAGGGAGATGCAACATCAGCGGGAGATGATGATGCGGGACATCATTCTGGTAGGTTATATTATCTACACTAAAGTGTCAAAAATTCAACTCAAATTCTTCACTCAATCGACCCGATTGTAAAAGTCCCTGTACATATTCTGTGGGTTCGAATTCCCGTCATGTTCTCGATCGGAATGGAATAACACGCAATTCACAATACGTCATAAAAAAAATAAACATACTTGTTGTTGATAAGCTTTCTTTGCAAAACTCTAGTTTCCCACAGATTTCGCCAAAATATCGAAAACAAAGTAACTTTTCTGGTTCCAATGTGTACTCCCTTTCAGACTGTAGAGGCGTCTCCCCCTTCCAGAAGAAGGGTCGAAGGGGTCGTGCACTTAAACACGTCCCTCGACAACGGTTACGGCTCGTTGGGTTTGTCACTTCCTGTTACTGTTACTGTTACTGTTACTACTTATTATGATCCCTCCGATCGATCGATTTATCCCCTACTCCGACCTATACCCGTTGTACCCGTTGTATCTCCTGGTGGTTGAAATTCACCTCACGGCCAGGGTCGCCTACTTTGTCCTCATCCGTCGCTTCGATTCGCTTCGTTTCGCTCCCCTTCCGATCGTGAAAGAAAGAAGAAAGAAATATAATGAAAAAGACAATGATAAGATAAGAGAACATGAATTCGTTACTCTCCCCTCTGTATATATATAGTATGTACCTTACCCCCACTTACATACAGTTTTTATGTTCGCCGTGTTGCGATCGTCGATCGACTATCGAAGTACTTCACACATTCCTCTTTGCCCCCACTCTTCCCCCTTACTTCCAGTGCCCTCAGTTTGTTAAGCCTTCCTGTTCTTTTGGCGTGTATCTTCGCTAGCTTCTTTTTATTTACACTTGCTGACTGCTTCTCTCCCTCTCTCGTTGTTGATGTTGTTGAAATTCAATGTTCGATCGTGCGTCGTTTTTTCTTCATTTCTTATAAGAGTGTGTGTGTGTATTTGGTAGCCTAATTGTGTGGCTCAATTGTAGCCCATTTTGATAGCGTTGGCCCTGAGAAGGCAACGAAGCGTCGCACAATGGGCGTCATCTAACCCAAAAGCTAAGAAAAAAATTGCTTTGTGATCATTTCAACAAAAATATTTGTTATTGTTATTCCTCTTGTAAACATAAATATATGTACGTTTGTACGTACATAATTCACATAATGAGTTTGAGATTGGTTTACCATGAAAACAGTTCCAATTAAAATATTTTATTAATGCCCAATTCTTTGAAACGCAATTATACAGTCACATTTCTTCAAATAGAGTAACAAAAGAAAATTTTACAGAACAACAATTTTTTTCATTTCCTTAAATCTTGTTGGGGATGTTGTTTCGAAACTAGAAGTTCAAAGTCTATGTATATTAGGTCTCATAAAAATAATACATAGATATCTTTATTTTAATATATGAGCTATACATTTGAATGTGTGTTCGAAATCACCATATTTGCAAATACATTAAATTGTTGCAAAAATTCCGATTACGTTATCTTAGGTATCCAGTATATCTATATCAAAATGTTCCACCTTATAGTATTTTGATTCACTTTGAAATCGCTAAGGAAACCAGCATTTTGAGACAATTCCAAAGATATTAAAAATAAGATAACATTGCAATTTTTTCCATATTAAAGAAGATCAGAGGTAACATTCTTTAATGTAGAACTAAGATACCGTAATTGATTGAATCAGCTAATTTATTAAACCTTTTGGTAATATATAACACTATTTAACAAATTAAGATACAACAAGTTTGTTTATGTACATTTTCAAGAAATTCATGTATATGTTTTAGCCTGTACAACTTTAACTTTAAATAAGAAAATGTGTAAAAGGAAGATAAGTGCATAAACTTTGTAGTGGAAAAAAATGGAATTACTTTAGAACGGTCGTTTTACAATTCTTTATTTTAATTTCTAAACAAACTGCACTACAATCTATTGATATGACTATCCATTACAACGCTAAAGTATCGTATGTTAATTAAGAATTATAATAAACGTACAGCTGGCGATAAATAGGTAACTAGAGAAATTGCACAAAAAAACTCAAGGAAATAAAAGCATCTATTATATGCACATTATATGTTATTATTAGCACAAAACAGAAGCGATGCAAAACTATAGCGATAGCTGTCGTGTGATTTCGATAGTTCATCCTATAAAATGAACTAATTTAATGGCATGCAATACGCACTCTCACATGCATAAATACATACATATGAATGTACAGTGGCTCACAGCGTATTTGAGCCACTGATCTTACGTATTTAAAATTTTAAATAAATATTTAATTTTTTTAATGGAAAGTTAATATAAATACAAATTAAAAGCAGATTTTTTAATTAAAACTTTAATTTAACCAACAACTTAAAAAAAAGTTCTTTAAATATTTAAAATAAGCCATAAGAATAAAACAGAACTTAAAATGTAGTGGGTAAGTTAAGCTGTGATCCACTGTATGTAGTTCACTTATGCCATTGTCCCGTCTTCATTGAAAGCTGCTTGTCGTTGTTATTATTATTGTTGTTGTTGCTGTTGGTGTTGTGGCTGCTGCTTGTTTTTCGGTCTCTTTGGCTACAATTTCAATTTCATTGCGCGTTTCTTTTTTTCGCTGTTTTTATTATGATTCAGACGCACACACACACACACTGACACACCCGCACCAAAAACCAGTTAGGGAATTGAACGAGTAGAAACGAAACACGACGAAGTCGTAGTCGTGAGCTGAACGCAGCAAAGAGCATAAGATCCCAGCGCAAGAGAGAGAGAGAGAGCAACAACAAGAGCAAAATGAGAGCGTAGAAAACGGCAAACAAACGTTTTGACTCACTAAATTGTTGTTGGCATTTTTCGTGCACATTGTGCATATTGTTGTTGTACTTGTCACACACACACAGAGAGACAAACAGGCAAATGGAGTGAGTGTGCGAGTAAGCGAGAGCCAAAGAACGAGAGAGAGAGAGATGCGGTCAGCGTTTGTTGCATTTGTTGGGTGCATTTTATTTGAAATTTGATAAGGCGAAAAACGGTTTTGTAACGACACACGACTCTCAGCTGAGCGATTCTCGATAAAGCGAAAGCCAAAGCATACAGAAAATAAACACAAGAAACTGATAGAAAGACACATGAGCAAACATTTACTTGAAATGTGTGTTTTGAAATACATACAAAGTATAGATACAAACACATACACACACACAGACACACACATGTTGCTGAGTTTGTATCTATGTGTATATGTACTTTTCATATTTATTATTGATCTATGCATTCTTATCAGCTATCGATACAGATCACAAATGCATCTATTGACATTATCGGAATCTTCGTCCCCTTTCCATCAGTAAAAACGATCGTCGCCATTGCTTGACTTCAATTCCCCCACCTTCCAATAATGCTATTTCTTTCGACCATTTATCAGTCGGAGTTGACGGATCGTGTGAGAGAGCATAGAAAATAAATTTGTTTAACGCGCTGTTAATTGAGTTGACCTTATCGCACAGTTAGAAACGAAACCAATCGAATTTGTCTACGATTTCCAATTCAAATCTCCCCATCAAATCGGTTTTTTTTTTATCGCTTTCACTGCCCCACCATTCTAAATAACCCATAACCCATAACCCCTGGCCATTGGCCACTGGCCTTACACGGATTGATGGCAAGCCAAAGACGCGATGAAATCACCACAGGCAATATGCGCGTGTAGATCACGGAGATCTCACTGGAGGTCGCTGCCTCCTCAAATCACAGATCACATCTCAGCTCATCTCATCTCATCTTTTGACCAAAAGTGTTACGAGACAACCAGAGACTCTCCCCAGTTGCTGCTGTAATAGGCCCTGGCCTCACCATATCTGGCACTTGATCGCGATCTCTAAAATAGAATTGGCAAACGCAAAAACATTAAGAAAAACAGAAATAACGCAAGTCCAAAATCACTTAATATGTCGTACAGCCGACAAAATGCATAAAAACGATATTGTCTTGTTGCTTTATCAAAAAAAAAAAAAAAAAAAAAAACCGTAGAGTACATAGGAATGTATAAATGTTATATAGTATTTAAAGTAAACATTTCATACACTTGATAACACTTGAGGGACAATTTATGAGAGAATGCTAGCATATTGAAAACGTGTTTATTGAACCCCATTTCTATGTGAAGAGCCTATCAAGGGCTTCATCATAAAAACGATAAATAAACAGTCTGTAGGTTGATAAGAAAATTCCAAGTTCGATGTAAAGTTTACTACGAAACTGTTCATATTATAAGTTCATTATCTTTTCAAGACTTTAAATTTATTAATACTTATGCAAGTGTTTGATTTAAAGATTTAATGAGTCTAGAGATAATAAAGAATATTTGAAAGATTTTAAAGTATATTTCTGATGATAAATTTAAGTCAGTTGAAAAGTTCATGAACTAAGTGATTAAGAAGCTAGAATAATTTAAAATTGTAAAGCATTTTTATGATTTCAAAACTACATTTTTATAAAGAACATGTAGAGTTTTAAAAAAATAATAATATAGTCATTTTTACGAATATAAAATTAGTTTTGAGTATAATATTTTATAAAGTAAGAGAGCTATAAAAGTTGTAAAGTTAAGTAAATTAAGTTAATGATGAAGAAGCTGGAAAATATAAAACTTTTCAAATGATTTTAATGATTATAAAATTAAATTGAAACCTAAAAGGTAAAGCTTACTATAAATGTATGTGACTACATATATTGATGCATAATTAGTTTGAGAGATATTTGACTTTAAAAGTCATAAGCTAGTACACTTTACACGTAAGTAGTTGAAAATATATATTTATTAACTTTACTTGGTATTCATTACTTTTGATTACTCTCGGTCTATAAGTGCAGTGTTGAGAAGTCTCACAAATGTAATCACTGATAATAATGATAACTATATGCAACAACTTCCTCTGTAATTATGCCCCACAGTCATTTCATCTCATAACCTGATCTATATAATCATCATTCATTTTTTTCGCTTTGTTCACTTTTGTGTGGTGTGCCGAGTGTCGTCGCTCTTTGTATTTCTATAAGCCATGGGCGTAGACGTGGGTGGATGTTTTGGGGGCGTCTTCATAAGCATACAAATCATAATTATAATCATGCGCCATTTTTGTAAGTGGGGCTATATACTTTTTGTTTTGATTTTCATTATTTTTTTTCTCGCTTTTGTGACTGCGCCTATTTAGGGCTGGCCAAGAAGATGTTTCAACGAGTTTTGATCTTGTATAGAAATCTTTTATAAATAGAAGCTGCCACAACAAAAACATGACACAATTTCTGAGCATGTGTGTGTGTAAGTGTGTGTTGTTGTTGTTGGGGGTCTTTCCTTTTGGCTTTTGAAATGACAAATCGCGTTGTTTGCATCTGGGCAACTGGAAATGAATCAACGATGCGGAAGATGCTGCCCCCAAAGCGCTTTATTTTTTATCAAATGTGAATAAATCTTTAGAATTCTTTTCTTTATCTGAGGATGGGGAAGAGAGGAGCATAGAAGTACTTATAAATGATGTTTGCTTAACTTGATGAATCAGATATTATTAAAAGGGCCGCAACTGATGAGAAGCTAATCAGCTAGCTGGGTGGCCTGGGCAAGGTCGTTGTTGGTCTCTGTCTCCCTCTCTTTCATACACACACACACACACTTGCACTCCCTTTCTCTCTCTCTCTCTGTCAGTCTGGTCTTTATGCTGTGAGGGCGGCAAATACCACAAGCAGCAAAGAAGAAGAAACCAGTTTACAGGGGAGAAGAAGAATAACGAGGAGAAAAAGAATCATCGCAGCATCTTGTGCTGAGTTACTTTTTTTCGGGGCAGATGATGATGATGACGATGATGATGATGATGGTGATGAATCATGAATCATGCTACGAGTACCTGCCGTCACTGCCTCATCAGGGGCGGGGTAGCAACAACAACAACAACAACGAGAACGAGAACAACAACAACCGGGGCAGGTGATGTGCAGCAGCTGCTGCTGTTGCTGCCTCTTGAATCCTTTTGTTGTACTTATGTATGCCTTGAGTGGCATACAAAACCGGTTATCCTCTGATGCGGGTCTTAACTGGCCTTTGCATTTTTCTCTCACTCTCTTTCTCTCTCTATATATATATATATGTATATATATAAATCTCTCGTAAACCTAATTTTTAATCCTCAAATTCCAGCAAAGGTTGCCAAAGGTCATAGCCAAATTCTCAAATTCAATTCAATCTCAATTCAACCGGATATTGCAAATATTTTGTAAGCCGATTGAAACTGTTTTGTTTTTGTTTTTTTTGGAATCTCCAACAATTTGAACGAATTTAAAATTTCAGCACAGAAAAAACCAACGTCATCTTTATGAATGCATTAAAATGTAGAAATAATGTATAATCACAATTTAAAGACAGGTTTAAATACAAGTTTCTCAATGCTGATGATTTAATCGAGTGTTCAAATAAAACAATTAATTCCCTCTCCCTTGTTCATTTTCCCTCTTTTCAACAAACAGGAATTGTTGGAGAACAAAAGAAGATAAAATTTAAAATGTTTTCACTATCAGAATGCAACGTTTCAATAGAATTTGTGACATTTTTTTATTTTGCTCCTTTGTTTTATTGCCAAAATGAAAGCTGCGACAGTTTAAATATCTTTCTCTGTGTTCCATTGCCAAAATGTTCCATTGGGAGTTATAAATTTGTTAAGATATAATATTTTATCTTGTTCAAAAATTTGCAATAAGAGTTTAAGTTTCTTAGTTAATTGCATTCCATTCCATTGGCATTGTTCCAATGCCAAAATGTTTCAATAGAAGCTGTGATTGCTTGGATCATTTACTATATATTTAAGCAAAAGAAAGTAAGGACAATTCAACAAACATACTTTAACTATATGAGTTTCATTATCTAAGCGATTCACTGTAAGATGTAAATGTGCAGATATACTGTCCAATATCAACGTAACGAAGGTTGTAATGTTTCCCAAAGCTAATGTGTTCCATTGCCAATAAGTTTCACTTAGATTTGGTGCTTACAGATCCTTTTAAAAAAACTAGGTTTATACTGCTTGGTTAATGCATCTGATTTGTTTAGAATAAATTTGACTGCAATTCAAATGTTTGAAATATATTAATATAAAACAAATTTGGATTTGCAATGCGAACATGTTCAATTGTTCCATTTCATTACATTCCATATAACGCATTCAATCCTAATATCAATCGTTTTCTCTTCTGTTTATAGATACTTCATATGAGAAGGCGTGTCGTCGCGGTTCGGCGCCCACCACGCCCATTTTGGGCAACAAACAGCATCAGCCGGAACACAATGCCGCCTCCCGCTTCACCAACTTCTTCTCCAAAAGGTGACAGCAATCGAATGATCTCCAAAGTTTTAAGAAAAATGTCTAACCAAATCTTTTTACAGAACGAATCCCCTAAAGCGCACAAAATCAGTGACCAAATTGGAGCGCACTAAGCGTGGATCTGGAGGTTTACGTGGATCACGCTCTCACGAAAGTCTACTCTCCAGTCATGCGGTCATGTCCACCATAGGTAAGAATTAAATACCAGGAGAAGTTATCTTCAGCACGCCGAAGATTTGTTACCCTTGCAGACACACAGAGGATTTTCAATAATTTGTAAAAAAAAAGTTTTCATTAATTTAGTTTAAAATTTAACTATTTTGAAAAATAAAAAAATACGGTCTAAATACTTGCCTAACTCGAATCACCATTATCCAAAGAAAAAGTAAGACTTATGGAGACTTTGAGTTATGGAATTATAAAAGGAAACTACAAATTCATTCATGTTAAATTGTGATGTTTTTATTTTTATTTTTTTTTATTTTGTAGGGCTTAGAAGCTTACTTAAAAAATAAAAAATCAGAGACTAGTGACTACAAACTCATAAATTCAAATTGAGAGCTGTTAAATTTTTTTTGATCGAACTTAAAAAATCAGAAATTAGTTACTGAAATTCATACACTTTAAATTGCTTACTTTACTTTACATTTACTTTTAAATTTTCTCTTATTCTTTAAGCTAAACAGAACTTAACAAATTGGAAATTATGGTCTAAAATTTTGTTTTTGTTTATTTTATTTCTCCGAGAAATTCGAGTTATGGACGTTGAGTTAAAAAAGCAGAATTGTTTGTAATTTGCTTAGTTAACGCTTAGTTAACACCTAATTTTGTTCGAGTTAAAGAAAATTCTAGTTACAGAAGTTCGAGTTAAGGAATTTCGACTGTATATATCTTACTCTTTTCCATGACAAATTATGAATTAATTCTCTGTACGGTTATGAAAAAGCAAAAAAAAAAAATTGCTAATTCGTTGAATGTATTTAATATGACTCGTTGCTTCTACTGTTTCAATAGAAGCTGCGATTGCTTGGATCATTTACTATATAGTTACAAAACTTAATAAATCAGAAATTAGTTACTAAGATTTTTACACTTGAAATTGCTTAATTTACTATACATTAACTGAAATTTTTTTTTATGTTATTTCTCCGAGAAATTCGAATTATGGAAATTCGAGTTAAGGAAGCAGAATTGTTTGTAATTTGCCTAGTTAAAGAAATTCGAGTTACAGAATTTCGAAATATATATATTTACTCTTTTCTATGACAAATTATGAATAAATCCTCTGTACGGTTATGAAAAAAAATTGCTAATTCGTTGAATGTAATAATATTTAATATTTACTCGTCGCTTCTACTCGTTGCAGATTTGTCGTGCAGCGGGGCTGTGGGCGTGGCGCCCGTGCATCAATCGGTGCTGGGACGACGTCATTGCTTCCAGGTGCGCGGCGGTCCGCGTGGCGAGCGTTATTATTCATGTGGATCGCGGCAGGAGCGAGATTTGTGGATCTACTCGCTGCGCAAATCGATAGCACCGAATGCCGAGCACACTCGTCGCACCGACAACTCGCTAAAGCTGTGGGTCTACGAGGCAAAGAATCTGCCTGCGAAGAAGAAATACTTTTGTGAGCTGCAATTGGATAAGACGCTTTATGGACGGACGAGTGTTAAGCTGCAGACGGATCTGTTGTTTTGGGGTGAATACTTTGATTTCCCGGACATACCGGAGATCAATGTGATCACGGTGAATGTGTTTCGTGAGGTGGACAAGAAGAAGAAGCGCGATAAATATCAATTCGTTGGCTCCGTTAAAATACCCGTGCACGAGGTGACATCACGTTTAATCTGCGAGGATTGGTATCCCATACTGAGTGACAAGGCAAGCGATAGTCTTGGCCGGAGTGGACTCGGCGGCAGTGGCAAGGACAAGGACAAGGAGCGCGAAATGTTGCCCACGCTGCGAATCAAGTGTCGCTTCCAGAGCACAGATATACTGCCCATCAATGTGTATGGCAATTTTCTGGGCTACCTCAAGGAGAACTACAAACGAGTGTGCGAGACTCTGGAGCCGGTGATTGGTGTCAAGGCCAAGGAGGACATTGGACAGGCGCTGGTATTGCTAATGCATGCCCAGGGATTGGCCGGTGCCTTTCTCACCGATGTTGTGGCCTTGGATTTATTGCGGGTGGGCGATCAACGATTGACATTTCGCGGCAACTCGCTGGCCACCAAGAGCATGGAGGCATTCCTCAAGCTGACGGGTGAACAGTATCTGCAGGACACACTCTCAGCTCCCATCAATGAGTTAATACAATCGGAACGCGACTGTGAGGTGGATCCAACAAAGACAAGTGGCAGCTCGGCGGGATCGCTGCAGCGACAACAGGCGGCACTTCGTGGCGCCGTTCGCAGTGCCTGGCAATGTATCTATGAGTCGCATAAGCATTTTCCACCCCAATTACGTGCCTGCTTTGCCACATTCCGCGAGAGGTTGCAGCAACTGGGGCGACAGGATATGGCCGATAATCTAATATCGGCTAGCATCTTTTTGCGTTTCCTTTGCCCGGCAATATTGTCGCCATCGTTGTTCAACATCACCAGCGAATTGCCATCGGCACGTGCCACACGCAACCTAACGTTGGTGGCCAAAACACTGCAAACGTTGGCCAATTTTACACGCTTCCAGGGCAAGGAGAATTTCATGGAGTTTCTCAATGATTTTCTCGAACAGGAGGCATCGCGTATGCAACAATTTTTGGAGTATATCTCGACGCGACCGGAGCATGCCACGCCCGATTCCATACTCGATTGGGCCGGGTACATTGACCAGGGCAAACAGTTGTCCATACTGCACAGTCTGCTCAGCGAGAGTCTTGCCAAATTGCCGGAGGCACGACAGCATGAGCTCGATCCGTTGCAGCACATATTGGATGACATTAGTCGGGCCAAGGAGTTGACGGCTGGACATGCACTTGGTTCCGGTTATTTGCCCACGGTCATGTCCACGCATGAGAATCAGGAGAATCATCAGCCCGATCAGTTGTTGGGTGCTACATCTTTGAAACAGCAGCAGCAGCAACAACAACAACAGCAGCAACAGCAACAACAGCTGCAGCAGCAACAACATCAATTGGCACAGCCACAACATGCGGTGCTGAGCAAACCTGTGCCCGCCGAGCGTGGCATGTTGCGTGGCGTGCTCACACCCAGCGCGCTCGAGAAGAACATCTTTCGCTACAATGATCCCACAGTGAATGTGCGACTGCAACAGCAGCAGCAGCAGCAACAACAGTTGGAGCATCATCAGCAACATGCCACACATCAGCAGCTGTTGTCCAACTCACAGAGCTCACTTGCTACAGGCGGTGGTTACATGAGCTCACCCGTGTTGCAACATGCGCAATCGCAGAGTTCCATGGCATCCTCATCATTAAATGGTAGCAGCAGCAATCTTTTGTTGCCAGCGGCAGCGGCAGCAGCATATCCCGCCCAGCAGCAGCAGCAACAGTTGCAACATTGTCCACCCGCGCCACAAACAAGTGCGGCAAGCACCATGGAGCGCATGGATCGCTTGGGTCAAAGCTATCAGTATGTATCCAATGGCAATGGCAATGGCAATGACTATGATGCCTCCACAGGCAGCTCACGTGCGCGCACCTTGCCACGCAACAACAACAGCAACAATTGTAGCAACAACAATGTGGCTAATGTTGCTAACGGCGGTGGCAACAACAGCATACAAAGCGGCAGCTTTGATGACATGCACGGTGAATTCATTCAAATCTCTGGCCTGGACACGAGCAGCGCCTTTGTGCGCAAATCTCCAACGCCATTGATGAAGTCAGCTGCCAACAGCAACGGCAACAGCAGCAGCAACAGCAGCAATTTGCCACGTGCCACACGCATCAATCGTCACAATTTGAACCTGAATCTGGGCATACCCGATCACTCGTATGGGCCAACGCGTGGCCCATTGAATCCCAACTCGAATATGCCCAAGAATCTGGAGGATCTGGATGATCTGTTCAAGTATGCCGAGGAGCATGAGGTGTTGTCGGAACCACAGCCAAGTGGCAGCACTAGCAACAATCACAACAATCACAACAGCAACAGCAACAACAAGCAACAATTGTCGGCCAAGAGCAGTCATTGCAGCTCTGGCTATCAAAGCATTTCCACAAATCCCTCGCCTGCACAATCCTCCAGTCCCGTCGAGGGGCAACAACAACAGCAGCAACAACAACAGCAGCAACAGCAACTCAAGTTGAACGCACCTTTGGCCTTTAAGAATCCATCGTATCAGCTGCAACAGTGCAACATGCCACCACAACAGACGCCGTCCTCGAGTCGTGCCCCTGCCACGCCCCAACAACAGCAGCAGCAGCAACAAGCCGTGTCCGGCTCCGCCTCCGTTTACGGCGGACGTGTGAAGCCTTTGGGTGTTGGTTTAGTCGCTGCCCGCGCTGCGTTCCTTAACAGCGGCGGCACCTTGGATGCGGCCACCTTGACGCCCAGCTCATCGGATGAGCAATTGTCGGCGGATAATTATTACAGTTATGCGGCAGCTGCAGCAGCTGGCGCCACTGTTGGCAGCAACAAATTGGAGGCACAACGTTCACTCAGCGGCGGCAGCAGCTCCTCCAACTCCAATTCCAACTCCAAACCACATAATTATGGTCGCCTCAATGGTCCGCTGAAGCGGGAAGATGTGTACGGCAGTGCCGCCAATGGCAGCAACATTAATGTTGCCTATCATCAACATCATCATCCTCATCAGCATCATCACCAGCAACAACTGCAGCAACAGCAGCAACAACAACAACATTCGCATCTGCAACAACATTTGCAGCAGCAACAGCAACAGTTGCAGCTGGAGCATAAGCAATATGCCAGCAGTGGTGCAAGCAGCACAGGTGGTGCATCCACAACCGCGGTGGCACAGCGTCGTCTTAGCCTAGACTCGGCACGCACGCTCTCCGACAGCAGCACCGACACCGAGGGTAAGCAACCAGTGTATCATATATAAAATAATCTTATACAACCACTCACATTTGGCACATTTGGTCACATTTCAATGTGACTAATTTTTGGCTTTCCACAACCAAATGTGCAATTGTCAAAGCATTTGTCATTCGCCACGAAATAAATCAGCTGTTCGACTTCTGTGCAAAAATTATAAAAATTTAAAATAATGAATTTTTTGATTTTTATTTTGTAATTATAATTCATGCACATTTTTTTTATTAAACAAAACAGCTGGTTAAAGTGATAATTGCTTTTTTCACGAAATTATCGTTAAGTTTCGCGTGTTCGATAAAAAAAATACCGAAATTCGGCGGGGCGAATGTCAAAAAAACCGGCTCATTCATTTTGAATGAGCCAAAATGATCATTCGGATCATTCATTCAATAAAGGAACAGGCACCGTAACTATTTTTAGTATTAAATTTAATTTAAATTTAAATTACATGAAAATTATTTTATTCTATTGCTGACAAAACAAATTTTTACATTCACGAATTCAACCATATTTCTTTATTTAAAATAAAAAGAATAATTTTAAAATTTATATTACTTGGAAACAATGCAGTTTGTATTGTATTGGATTTTTGAGAAAACAAATATTTTGATTGTTAAAATTTAAATGACTGGTAAAATGAAATAAAAAATCTACATTTTATTTACTGTTCAAAGGTAGAATTCAAAAAACTATTATCTTATATTAATAATCTTGCATTTTGTTGTTCACTTTTGTATTCTGAATGGCTATTTTAATAAGAATTTATGAAATTTTATTCTAAGTATTTACCATTATTTGTTTTTGTAATTCTTACATGAATAAATTCAAAGTAGACTCCATTTAGTAATATTCGCATTTTGTTCAATTATTTTTATTCTTCAGGACACTGCACACAGTTGCAGGAGGGGAAGCGACGTCGGCAGCTACGCAGCAGCGGTGGAGGCGCCTCGGAATCGGGTCTGGGCAAGGGCTACGACCAGAATGGAGAGATACAGCTGCTGCAGGAGACGCTGGACACGTTGCGTCACACGCTGGATCGGGACGAGGCGGAGTTGCGTGACTCCAGCGATGAGTTGTTTGCCTTGCAACGTCCATCGGGTGCTGGCAATGGAGTCGGCAATCTAAGCCAACAATCGGAGTCCACCATGCGCAGCATTATTGACAGGTGCCGTCTCTTTTCCTCACCCACACATACACACCAGCGAACAGGCATACTCATGAGTGTTATTCATTGCAGACTCATCACCATGGAGGAGGAGCTGCGACGTGAGCAGCTGAAAATGTCATTGGCGTTGTCGCACAAGCAGCGCGTCATCGAGGAGCAGGGACAACAGATTGCGGCGCTAGATGCGGCCAATAGTCGACTGCTAAGCGCATTGACCGCACTGCGTCAGCGCTACGAGACACAGCAGCAGCAGCAGCAACAACAACAACAACAGCAGCAGCAACAACAGCAGCAGCAACAGCAGCAATAAGAACAGCATCAAGCACCAAAGAACCAGAAGCCACAGTGAGCGGCTGAAACTGAAACTGACGCAGGAGCGGATTATAGATGCAGCTCCATCCTCGACAACAACAACAACAACAGAAACAAAACACACACAACCATACACCAACACACATACACACACACAGCACACACAAGTTGTAGACGCCGCCGTTGTCGTCGTTATTGTCATAAGAACATTTTTGTTTATTTTTTTTTTTGCGCCCAAATTTTTTTTTCCTATGCTACATAAATTATGCTACATGTTTAAATATATATACATATGATATATACATATTATAAAAGAATTTCTCAAGCTATGTTTAATAACAAAACGCAACTGTTGCTGCAGCAGCGGCAACAGCAGAAGATATGATTGTAAACAGCAGAAGAATAAGCAGAAACAGAACAAGTTAAGTTAATGAATAAAATATAACCAAAGTTAGACGAAAAATCGTTGTTACTTATTTTCTTGAACTAATTAAATATTCAGTTGTAAGAAAAAACTAAAGTCGACCGCGCAAAAGTATGCCACATAAATTATAGCAACCTGTTGACTGTTTTGCGTGCTATGTTAACCAGCTATTTTACCTTTGGGTCTGAATGGTACATTAGAACCAGAAAAATTGGCGACAAAATACAAGAGATTGCCCAAAAGTACGCCGAGAGGATAGGAGCTTAGACTTAGACGAATTAGAAAAAGACTTAAGCGCCAGCACTCTCAAGACCCCCAGAGCCGGGTCTTGAATTAAAGATCTTCGAACTATAATAAGTCGATATTCTAAATCTACCCTATAATCACCTTAAGCCTCCACCGTATAAGTTAGTTTCAAACCATCTTTGTGTTGTCATAAATAATTTTGTTTTTTTTTAGTTCATTTTCCGATTAGTTTAAGTTGCCAAATAAGGTAACAGCACACTTATCTTTTGTGAAAAAACACTACGTTATAGTTTTTAATAAAAAAAAGGTTTTTTCCAGGCCAACAAAGGCAGAATAATATGGAATCTTTTAGAGCAGTGGTAGCTACCAACATTTTCCTCCTATTCATACAAAATTTTTATCAGATCATGACATAAAAATAATTATAAAAAATATAAGCAAAGAGTTTCGGAGCAAATTTTTTTGCAGTCACTATTCGAAGTGTTTGGAGAAGCTTTTTGCATCAAAACATTTTTTGTTTAAGCCCTAGGAAAAGTCAAAAAGTCATGGGTCAAAAGATCTTTCCGTTAATGCCAAAATGTACATGAACTAAGTTTAAATTATGAGTTAATTTTCCTCATACTTTTATCAAAAATAAATAAAAAAAAGACAATGCATATGCGTAGATAAATTTAGACAAAAGATTGGTAAAATGGATTTAAAAAGGACCAGCATTAGTCATAACATAATTTATAGTCAGAAGTCTTGCCTTACCGTTTATATTTTACTGCCGCCATTTAGTTAGAAACGGTGTAACTATTGAATTGAATTGTGGCGCCATCTCTGGGAAACGGGCGTTTGTGTAAAAAGATACTGGACCGAAGCCATCTATTGTATAATTGTATAACTAACAAATGGTGGCGGCGTCTCTGAGTCACTTAATTCTTTCAATGGCCACAGGCAAGCACACAAATGAACAATAGATGGCGCCACGTGACCTGTTTTAACAAATTTTATGGCTTCCAAGTGACCGTAAATTTGCTTGAGTGTCGCCGAATTACGCAATAATAAAAATAAAGTGTGCGCTTGGTTGACACACAATAAATCTGCATGCCTGATGTCGTTCGAACCGTAAGACCGTTAGGCAGCAGGTAAGAGCGGTTGTACAGGTAAAAAGACGACCCGTCACTGCGTCACTGTCAATGAGCTGAAATTCCAAGGGATTTCCAGTCGAGCTTGTCATTCATGAATTTTTGCGCACATGTGTTGTCAATTACCTGGCCATAAGTTGCTAACATGCTTAGACCCAAAAAAATCCATTGATCAGGTAATGCGGCTAACAGGGATTTTCCAGATGTTAACTGAAATGTTGAATGAATGCTGGACACTGGGTATATAACGAACTCAACCTTGTCACAGGATATTTAGAAGCCAAGTTAACATCACAGCAGACAGTTCAGTACACAGTCATGTCGTCTACATTATCAGCATCATTATCAACTTTATTGCGCATCACTTGCATCATTTGGTTGCTTGCAACTGGTGCGCTGAGCGCCACAGTTGCAGCCAGATCGTTAAGGGATCCATTGCCACAGTCACAGTCACAATCACAGTCACAATCACAGTCACAACCACTGCCGTTGCCGTTGCCGTTGCAGTTGAGAATTTGGCAGTGTCGTCAACGTTGTTACCACCAAACGTTGCTGCAACACACATCGCCGGCATTGTGCCGCTCGCGTCCCGATTGCTACATGTGCCACGACTATTGCCGTGTCCTGGTCATCGCCGAGTGGAGTCTCGCCTCGGCCATGTGTGCCGATCGCAACTTCTGCAGTCGCGGCTGCCGCACCGCCTGCCAGTTCCATCGACACTATACGGCGGCCTAGTCCGAAAGGAGTCCAGGAATGAGGCATACATATACTTAAATTCAGACTGTAGTTGTAAATAGTTAATAATTTAGTTTTAGTTGTAAACTGTAAATATAGCTGAAATACTCATATGATTAATAAAAACCAAATTTTTACATTCACAAAATCAACCATATTTTTTATTTAAAATATAAAGAATAATTTAAAAATTAATATTACTAAATTTTATTGTAAACTGTAAATAGCTCAAATACTGATATGATTAATAAAAACAAATTTTTACATACACGAAATCAAGCATATTTTTTAATTACAAATAAAAAGAATAATTTTCAAATTTTATTGTAAACTGTAAATAGCTGAAATGCTGATACTGATATTGATTAATAAAACACAGATATTTACATTCACGAAATCAAGCATATTTTTTTATTTTAAATTAAAAAAAATAATTTTTAAATTTAAATTATTTGAAAACAATGTAGTTTGTATTTTATTGGATTTTGAGCAAACAAACATGTTGATTGTTAAAATTAAAATGATTGGTAAAATGAAATAAAAAAATCTACATTTTATTTACTGTTCGAAAGTAGAATTCAAGAAACTATTATCTTATATTAATAACGTTGCGTTTTTTTTATTAACTTTTGCATTCTGAATGGCTATTTTTATAAGAATTTATGCAATTTTATTCCAAGTATTTACCATTATTTGTTTTTGTAATTCTTACATGGAAAAATTCAAAGTAGACTGCATTTGAGGATATTACTCATTTTTTCAATTATTTTTCTTCTTCAGGACCTAGTCCAGTAGGAGTCCAGGGATGTAAATTCATGTAGCTTGTAAATAGTTAACAATTTAGTTGTAAACTGTAAATAGCTCAAATACTGATATTGATTAATAAATAAATAAATGATCTTGAAAGGCAAACCACATTTATTTTGCAACCAGCAACAACAACAACAACAACACCATTAAGTTCACTTGGCGTGCACAAATTGGCCAAGCTGTTGCTCTTTATTTTTGGCCAGGCAGCTGTTGCTCCCTCTTATTGCCGGCTTTATTAATCAGCAGTCGATGAGGATGACGATGACCCTGCCACAAATAATTTAAGTTTTTGAACAGAGAATAAAGACATTAAATACAAAAGTGTTCAAGGCGCATAGAAAACGCATGCAACAGGTGGCATGCAACCAAACAGCGGAGGCGTCTCCAGCTCCTGATCAAGACTTGAGTTCGTCTTGCTTCTCATTTTTTTTTTCTCATTTAGGCCGGATATTGGCTGCTATGGCAACATATGGCAACATTGATGCCAGCACATCGATAAGAGCTTCCTCCTTTCCTCCTGCTCTTCTGCTCTTTTCCTGCTCTCCTCCTCCTACTCCTCCACTGTCCACAGTCGCATCTCTAACGGTCCACACATCATCTTCACATGCATATAAATATTTGTCGAGTCCATTGTTTGCCTTAACACCTAATTACATAATTGGAGACAGTTTCCCCCCCTTCCCTCCCCTCCTCCATCCTGCCATTTAACCCAATACCCCCTGCCAAGTCAAGTGTCACATAAAGCAGCGGAAAGCGCATAAAAAACCAGCGATGATCGTAAAAAAATCGATTTGAAGTCTATAAAAATCATATCATACAAATTTTTATATGCCGTGCCTCATTTAAAAATGTCACAAAACAAAGTGTAGAGAAGCGGGAGAGAGAGAAAAAGAGAGACAGTAAATGAGCTATTGAAAGAGGGGACTATCGGGAGTCTAACATATAGAGAAAGGGAAAAGACTAAACGGAAAGCGTTAACTCAATTTACAAAACAGTTAACAAAAGGCGACGAAGAAAAGCAAAAAGAGTTAACCAAGACCAGATCATAATATTCCAGGTTATACACTTACCAAGCTTAAAAGTTACTAGATATTAAGTATATCAATATTCGATACGTAAATGATAGTTATATTTCTAGAGACTATCCATTTTATATATTCAAAAAACCAGATAATAATTTGCTAAGTGACAGTAATATTTCTAGAGACATTCCATTTTATATTTAAAAATCAGATATATATATATTATTATATTATTATTTTATTATATTATTATATTATTATTATATTATTATATTATTATATTATTACATTATATATTATTATATATTATATTATTTTATTTTTATATTATTAAATTATTACATTATTATACACTTACCAAGCTTCTATTTTTCTAGATATAAAGTATATAAATATTCGATACCTAAGTAGCAATAATATTTATAGAGACTTTCCATTTTATATTCAAAAACTTTTAACTTTAAACTGAAGCAAAAAAAAAACTGGTTCGATTAGTGAGCAGATTTTGAAAAACAAAATTTTTAGTTAATTCATTAAGTTGTTTAAAGTTTTTTTTCAATAAAATAGTTTTAACACAGAAATTGCTAGTCTTTTAAAGATTATTACTTCATATTATAAACTTCACTTAAATCTGTAAACTATGCAATCAAATTTCAGAGTTCTTACATTAAATTTTAATGATTTTAAATGAAGATTGACATTATTAATGCTTAAGTCAGCGTCAATTAACAATTTCTTTTGTAAAATCGATTGAGAAAACTTTATGTAAATTAAATTAAATTAAATTGGTACTATAGATAGTCTAAAACTTGAGATTAGAATGTCCAGGAATGTGCCATATATACTTAAATTCATGTATTTGTAAATAGCTAATAATTACGTTGTAAACTGTAAATAGCTCAAATACTGATATGATTAATAAAAAACAAATTTTTACATGCAAATGTTAATTTCTATACAATTCTGACAAAGTGTATGACAAAGTCAACAGGCTTGCGTTTTAGATAATGTAGTGTATTACAGAGTGTAGAAGTGTACACTACAAATAGGAAGAAAGCATTTATGAAATGAAGAAAAACTAAGCTGACGCTTTTTGAAAGCAAATTAAAAGCCACGACAAATGGCCTAAGAAAACTGACAAATAAATTTCCCATTGAGGCAACAGGTGTTTAAATATGCAGTTAGTCTGTCCAAAATGTACCGCCGTCTATATGTCTCTCTGTCTGTCTGTCTATCTGAACGAAGAATTGAAAAGTTTAACGATGATGCAATAAATTCACAGATAAATTTTTATTTACGATTCGAACAGTCAAGCGCAGTGCTGCCAGAATCTCCAAAGCAAAAATTGCTAGATTTGGAAAAAAAGTTGCTAAAAATTATGTGAAAATTGCCAGAAAAAATGCTAAACATTAAAATGTTCGTTTTTAAGAAATATATGTATGAATTTAAGAAAAAAAATCGAAATTTATAAGTAACATCATTTCATATCTTAAGCAATTATATTAACTAAAGAATAATTATAAAGCTATCTAGTTGGTCAGCTTCACTTAATTTAGCGGTAATTTGTGTCAAGTAAAAAGTGCTTCTAAATTTTTGGCATTTTAACCAAATCACAAAACACAGAAAAAAAGTGCACAAGCACTTTCAAGTTATTCATATAATCGAACCACTAAGTTAAATACAAGTTCCGATATTTTTGTGAACCATTATTAATCGTTATTTGTAGTATAAATTTTAAAAATGTATAAAAAAAAAAGCCAAAAATGTTAAAGAAAAATAAAAAATTCTAGTTTTGTAATAAAGTTGCTCAAATTGCTTAAGAAAAATTTAAAAATGCTAGATTTGTGGCTAATAGCATGATTGAAAAAAAAGTTGCAAACTTTTTTAAAAGTTGCTAGATCTAGCTACTAAATTGCTAAACTGGCAGCACTGGTCAAGGGATATGAAGAGAGTGAGAGAGAGAGAGAGAGAGTTGGAATATAAATAGATAGAGAGACAGCGTGTCTAGGCGAATTCTAGTTATTGGGGAATTACAAGGAAGCTGAGAATTGAGAAAACACTTTATTGAAATACTTTTTTAGCGGAGTGATGATGATGATGTTGCGGGCGTGCGGATCACGACTGAATCCAAGACAGAATCCCAGAATTTTGAGGGAGGCAACCAAGCGACCGATATATATTAATTAATTATAAAGCAAGCAGAAAGGGAACTCCAGGTAGATGATGCAGAGCGAGTGGGAGAGGCAGAGAGAGAGAGGGAGAGAGAGGGGAAACTATAGGAGCATATAACGTGCACGAAGGTGAGAAATCAATTTTCAGTATCTCGCTTTGTGCTTAATACTTTTTCCAGTGAAATGCGCCGCTGCTGAGACGAAGGAGCAAAGAGAAGAGAGAGGAGTGAGAAGAGAGGAGAGTGAGAAGAGAGGAGTGAGAAGAAAAGAGAGGAGAACAGCGCCTGGGGTTATGAGCAGGCAGCCAAAGTTGGAGCTACAAGGCCCATTCCATTGTCGTCAAGAGACCCGAGACCTGAGAACTGAGAATCGAGAACCTTAACCGACTTCAGCTCGATTTGAAGAGAAGAGGAGCTTGAAGCTTGAAGCCTGGCACGTAAATTAGGATAACAACGTGAAACATAATTATTACTTTGGACAGATATGGCAACGTCTACTGCGCCTGCGCCTCCAACTTGCAACTTCAGCTTGGACTTGCAACTTCAACTTCAACTTCAACTTCAACTTTGGTTTTTTTACTTTGCTGCTTTTGTGGCCCAAATAAATGTATTAAAGTTGGTTAACGCCTTCATTTTTTGTGCTGCTTCCCAGTCCCAACAGCAACAACAACAACAACAACAGCAACTTGCCCCAAAGTAGGTGTAATAAAAAATATGAATTGTTGTTGTTTTAAGCTGCAACAATCAGAGCAACAACAACAACAACAGGTTGCAGCTTCAGCAGCCAAATATCATTCAACGCTTTTTACGAGCTGCAAGTTAAGAGCGGGTATTCATATTCATACCCATATTCATATTCATATTCATATTCATTTCCATGCTCTCATGCCAAGTGAAATTCCACATGATTCACGTGGTGAGCATAACTGACATTTGGCCAAATTGAATGTGTCGAGCGAATGAGTAAATAATACTTACTCAGAGACATTCACATGCATTCACAAGCTAATTGAATACCAAATGAATAGTAATTGAGTACAAGCAAATAATGGCTTATGTAATTCGTGATTGAATACAATTTATGTTACTCAATTATGACTTAAAACAAGTGCAAAGTAATTAAAATATATTGAGTGTATTCGTGAGTGTATTCATGAGTGTTAAGTCGACGTTTTAATTGATTTGATTCTATAAGTTGACATAATTAACCAAAGTTTATGAGTGTAATCATTAGTTATATGTATATTGACAAGTGTACTTACGAGTATATTCTGAATAGTTCAAATATTTTATTCATTTCGCAAATCACAAAAGTAATTAAGCCGATATTCAGTGAATGTACCCAAGAGTGTAGTCGTGAATGTATTCATACATATATATTTGTAAAATAGTTTGCGAGCAATTGCAAGAGTTAATTTACGAATGTTTTTATGGCTATTCATGAGTGTTATCTTGAGTGTACTCATGAGTGTATTCGTGAATGTATTCCTACATATATATTGGTAAAATAGTTTGCGAGCAACTGCAAGAGTTAATTTACGAATGTTTTCATGGCTATTCATGAGTTTATTCATGGGTGTATTCATGAGTGTATTCTTGAATGTATTCATACATATATATTCGTAAAATAGTTTTCGAGCAACTGCAAGAGTTAATTTACGAATGTTTTCATGGCTATTCATGAGTGTATTCGTGAGTGTATTCGTGAATGTATTCATTCATATATATTTGTAAAATAGTTTGCAAGCAATTGCAAGAGTTAATTTACGAATGTTTTCATTGCTATTCATGAGTGTACTCATGAGTGTATTCGTGAGTGTATTCGTGAATGTATTCATACATATATATTGGTAAAATAGTCTGCGAGCAATTGCAAGAGTTAATTTACGAATTTTTTCATGGCTTTTCATGAGTGTTATCATGAGTGTACTCATGAATGTATTCATGAGTGTATTCATGAGTGTAATCATGAGTGTTAAGTCGACGTTTTAATTGATTTGATTGTATAAAAAATCAAACTCATAATTCACAAATTGGCATTTGATTGTTCAGGCTCATCAGGTAATTATTGCACAGCGTTGTAGTTGCAACAAACTGTGGCACAGCTGCGTTTAGCAGTAAGGTGAAAGGATATATGGTTACGGGAGGGAGAGAGAGAGGTAGTGAAGGGGAAGCCCACCCGCTGCTGTCTCGGACGTAGGAAATGCCACAAAATTGAAAATGCAAAACGAAATTGGCAACGAGCAACAAGGCAACGTTGCAACAAGGCAACAACAGCCAACGGCGCAAGTGGCAAGTGGCAAGTGGCAAATGGCAAATGGCAGCAAACGGAGTGAAGCGGAAACGTAGGCCGTGCGTAATGAAGACGTTAAGCTGAAGATGAAGCGGGAACTCGAACTCGAACTCGGACTTGGAGTTGAAGCTGGACCTGGAATGGGAATGGGACTCAAAACTGGGACTTGAACTGGAACTGAGACTGCGAGGCATGCGTCGTTGTTGTTGTTGTTGCTGTTGTTGTTGTTGTTGCTGTTGTTGTTGTTGCAGGCTGCTGCGTAACTCTTTTAGCGGCGGCTCGTTTTTGGTTCCGCTTGCATGTTAACTGAAAATTCGTATGAAGGCGAGAAATTAATGAATCATTCACACCTGCATGACGGATTGTCGGCATTACTTACTCTCTCTCTCCCTCTGTCTCTGTCTGTCTCTCTCTCTCTCTCTCTTTCTGCCTCTCTTTCTGTGCGAGTCGAAGTCAGAGTCTCTCGAGTCTCGCTGCTTGCAACCGGAGGGCGCAACGCTCCTGACGCTTCTGCCGAAGGAGTTGCCTTCTAATTTATTTGCCTGATGTGTGTATTACATTTGTGGCAAGTCTCTCTCTCCTCTCCTGCTCCATACCCCGCTGATCGCACTCGCAGTCACAATCGCAGTCTCATTCCCAGTCCCAGTTTCAGTTGCAAGTTGCAAGTTCAAGTCCCAATGGTGCACGTTCCTTTTCTCGATCCCAGTACGTGTTGCATTTCGTAAATTGCCTCCTGGCAATGCAGCTCGACACAGAGACGATGACGATGATGGTGACGCTGCCAGTGAGTCTGCTGCCTAAAGAAGATGCGTTCAGCATTCAGTATTCAGCTAAAAAAAAGTATCTGTAAGATACAGTTGCCCGCTTTTGACCGTGTTGGCAGGCACAATGGCCGAAATTCGAAAGTGCCAGAGCGAAAATCATCATCATCATCATATTCATTGTTGACTCGCACGTGTTAGAGCAACTCTGCCACGCCTACCATCTACCGCCTTCCACCGCCCTCCTCGACACCTTGCCCCTCGACTCCTCGACACCTCGAGCTAATCCTTATGCCATTAATAATAAAGGGTCGTGATCCCTCAACGAGTATTGTAAATGACAGCCAAGAAGCGTTGCCACTTGTTTCATTTACTGTACTTCAGCTGTACAATTAATAGTTATCGACAAGTCTATCGATAGAATAAACAGAAAAATACAGATCAACTATCACAAAAACTTTTTGCCACTGATACTTCCTTTTCTGCCAACACATGATAATCAAATTTTCGATAATAAAAGCTATGAACACCGTTGATAGGAAATTAAATTAATACTATCTTATAAATTAAAATAAATTTTGTTGTAATTGAAAAAATTCTGCTGCTGTTGTACATTGATAACCAAGAAAACTTTCGATAAGCATTTCATGTATTTCGATAAGAAAATCTGACGGGAGCACAAAAGTAGCAGAGTTTTTTTGTGATACATGCTCAACAAAATTTTTTTTAAATTTTCAGCAATTGTAATCGTTTTGAAACTGATATATCGATTGTTATCGTCACTATCGATACTAAAAAGTCACTAAAAAGTCCAATTGCCAGATGTGCAAGTATAAATATGCCTTTGCCAAGACGTCATGAATGTATCATGGATATATCGAATAATCTTATAGTTATCGATATTTATTTAACATGTATTTAAACTTAAAAATAAGTTTATGCTGTTGAAACGACAAAAAAATAAAGCACATTGTTATCTGTTATCGTTATAGATATGTGAACAATATATATACTATCGATATATCCTAACGATACTACAAATGCTTATAAATAATATTACAACGTATAAATAACAATTGTTTGTAATAATTGGAGAAAATATTTATTGATTCAATTGATATCGGTATATTAAATAAGCAATCGGTACATATGGTGTCGATAACTATTGTCGATAGTTAAAGAAATCGGTTAAATTGATATCGGTATATTAAATATGCTACCGATACATATTATATCGATAACTATTGTCGATAGTTAAAGAAATACACGTTGATTATACAACTCAGCCCATGGTCAGTGACCCATAATTGGGGTTCAGCTCCAGCATCAGCTTCAGCTCCAGCTTCAGGTCCATGTCCATGTCCATGACCAGTTCCATATTGCGTGCTGCGTGTGAATTTGATGGATGCACTGCCTCCGCCTTCTGCTTGGATTGCTTCTCTCTGTGGTCAGCACCACAACTGCTGCACTTTAACTTTAATTCTGCACCACAAGCAGCCGCTGGGCACTTTGTTGGAATTAAAATACATTCTTAAATTCACATATGAATGCGCACTCGTGCTCATATTCAATCAAAATCACATTCACTCACATTCACATTCATTCAAATTCACATTCCTTCACATTCACATTCATAAAAGCCTAAATCTACAAAGTGATAATTATGCTTTAAACTCAAGTTCATATTCACTCAAATTCACATTCACTCAAATTCACATTCACTCACATTCACATTCATGAAGGCCTAAATCTACAAAGTGATAATTAGGCTTCTAACTCAAGTTGTGGTCAACATAAAATTAGGGACTTTTCACCATATTTTCAGCAACAATATTGTCAACTAACTATTTGTCTAAACCGAAATCTGAGCTATATACTTAGTTTTCTATTTTAAACATTCCTGCTTATATGGTAAGTTCTATCTGATTGCTATTTTTCAAATCTTTTAGGTATTTATATGTGAACTAAAAATTTGATTGCTTTTAATCATTTTTCTATTTTTACAGAAAGCTCCTTTTTTAAATGATCAGATGTCGCCTACTTAATAAGATGCCGAACTTGGATAAATTCATAAAATAATGAAACTGTAAAAATCATTTTGAATTTCATTGATTTTTCACTGCCCAAAAGCCTTGTGCTTATTTCAATTTCTATTCATTTTAATTTGTTAAACTGAAACCAATTTTCAAAACCAATGTAAAATACCTTTCAGATTCTAGCTTATGAAAAAATTTGACTACGCAACATTTATTACAAAGTTAAATATTTACGAAAATAACTTAACACACTAAAACTTGAGTTCAACTATTCCAGATAATTATAATTTTTTAATAATTATTTAATAATAATTCTTTAGAATTCTTTTAAATAAATTTTCAATAAAAATCGAATATTGGGGATAAAAAATATATGTATGTATTTTATTGATGGACTCGCAGATATTTTTTTTGTTTAGCCTTTAACACAGATGAGCACAACTTTATTATACCCCTAATGCCACATTTAATAGGACTTATTATGTATAGAAAAAAAAACCATTATATTAAATAAATAGGTACATATTTAAATGTATATATTTGCTATTGCTTATGGGTGTTATGGATGCTATGTGCCCAACAGGGATTCGATGCTGAAGGACGAATTGTAGTGTCCCTTGTTCGGCAGCGGCGGTACAGTATGAGGAGCATGAGGAGCTGGGAGCATGGGCAGATGCGGTGACTCCAGCGGTTCCAGTTTTATCACAGCATTGCCAGCATTATCGTTATCGTTATCGCTATCGACATCGGAGCTTCTTTGGTTTGTCTGCGGCGTCATTCTGGCAAAAGTGGAGCTCAGAGATTGAGAGTTGTCCAGACTATCGCTGCACACGCCGACCACATCGATGGCCAGCTCATCATCCAGTTCCAGTTCCAGCTGCAGTTGCTCCAGCTCCAGTTGACCACCCTCAGTCTCATCCCTGTGCGCCGCCAGGTAGTCACTCCGCAGCTGCGACATGTCCACCTCGATCCCTTTGAGACGCAGCTTACGTGCCTGCCTCTCAATCGCCTTGGCGATTCGTTTGCTCCGTTGTGCACTGATCGAAAGGTTTACCCATATAATCAAATGGAACTTGTTCACGTGTACACTTACCGCTCCCTGGCTTGCAGCTCCGGTAGCGGAATCGGTGCTCCGCTGCAGCTCTGAGGTTGTGCATTGTGCGCCGGTCGACCAGGACCCTTTTTTGTGTGCTCCTTTTTGCGCCACTTAGCGCGACGGTTCTGAAACCAGACCTGCAACAAGAATCAAAAATCGATATCAATTGAGGTGGGAGTAGTTATCGACTATGATATCGAATATCTATATGATTAAGATAACTAATCGCAGTCTTAAACGGAATAGAACGAAACAAAAACAGAAAATTTGTCGATAACAATATCGGTTGTATTAAATGAATGCTTCTGAAACCAGACCTGAAACCAGACAAGAATCGATATCGATTGAGATGGAAGTAGTCATCGATTGTGATATCGAATATCTATATGATTAAGATAACTAATCGCAGTCCTATAGAACGAAATAGAGCGAAACAAAAACAGAAAATTTGTCGATAACAATAACGATTGTCGCAAAGCCGCTGAAATCAAATCAGCAATAAAAATTGATTTTAATTGATATGGAATTAGTTATCGATTACAATAATGAATATCTTTATGTGGCAATTAAACTGAAGAATAAAGTAGATGATGATCTTAATCGATTAATCTTATAATTGACTGATCGGGTTGATGCTATTATATATAATTAACATTTCAAAATTATCAAATGTAACTTCAAATTAAAATAGAATCAGCATGTTAACGTTAAAATGTAACGATACAAGTTTCATTGGCTTGGCTTAGTCTTAGAAACTTTATTTGATATATAAACAATCTATTATTACAATCTATCGATACATATTGATTCCAATAATGACTGTTTACAAAACTTAACCAAGACCAATTCACAATATTTCCTATGTACATATGTACATTCATAAGCTAAAAGGTTATTTTGTTTGCCATTTTGGAACCAGATTTGAACTGGTTCATTATGCTGACTGGTTATTGAACAGCTTTGAGCTCATCATGAGCTTTATATTAGTCATAATTATAATATCGTTATCAACAGTTTAATATGATTGACGTGTCGCTGTTGCTGTTGTATTCATAATAGTATTCATAGTCAGAGTATTCGATATGCACTCGTTATTCATGGGGTTAGACTAAGAGTCGGCTTGCTCGTAAACAAAATGGCGTCTCTAATTGAGGGACAGTTTTGTTGAGCGACTCAAGCGCAACGCAGTTCGCGTGGGCGTATGTATGTGTGTGTGTGTGTATGTGTGTGCGCGTGTGTGTGAGAGAGTGTGTGTGTGTGTCACTTCAATTTGAAGTCATTTGCATGCATTGTGCATTTTTTAATGTGCAGCAAATTGTTTTTGAGTAGCTGCATGCGATGCTTCACAATGCCAATGCCTGCGCTTTAAACCGAAACTTCTATATCCCTCTCCCTTTCTCTCTCTCTCACTCTCTCTGTCTGTCAGCTGGCTCACCTGTCCGTCTTTCCGTCCGTCTGACTGTCTCAGTCTTGTCTTGCTTTGCCTTGCCACCTCAGTTCAGTTCAGCTTACCTCACCGCGCCATGTCTTACCACAACTCACCTCACCTTACCTCACCACACCTCACCTCACCATAGCATGTCACAGCTTCAGCGTTGCCAATTTAGCTATATTCCCGCCAGTTTTGGACTCTTGCGAATGCCAAAATATTGCTTTATTTTAACTCTTAATGAAAATCAAGTTTGAAATTCTTTAAAAAAAAACTTGACATCACTTTGTACCGATGTTTGCTGTAATAAAAAAATTTCTCAAGCACAGGGCATTCAAAAATTTGAAGTTCGCAAATTTAAGATGTCTGTCTGTAAACCAGATATGTTACACAAATCTCAAGAGATTTTCTAGGCAATTACTTTTGAAAACAAATATCACTTTTGTCTTGCAATTCAATTAATCAAAATTGTTCACTAAATTATTTGTTCACTAAATTATTTGCAATAGACAATTTATTGTATATGTAGATGTTTTACTTGAAATTTCAGACTGAATTTTTCGGATATTTTTTTTAAGTTACATAAAACGGATGCAAAAATATTTTTGGTTTAATTTTACAAATTTATTAATTATTAAAAATACACTTTAAATGATATAATTTATTGTATAAAATATACCTTATACAACAAATTATCTCAATTAAAATGTATTTATTTTATAAAATTTTGAAATAATTTTAGACATTTTTTTATATTCTTTTTCGAATATTTAAACAAAAATGTTGATATTTGGGATACTTGAGATTTTTAGAAATTAGTTTAAATGTTATGAATCAATGCAACATTTGAAAGCAATTGAAAACAGTTTCAAAAACAGTCTGCCTAACTTACTTTTCATAAATGCAGATGTACTTGAAATTTGTTTGTCCTATTTTAAAATGTACGTATGTATATTGCAGAGTTGGCAACACTACTCAATTTGCCACTCTTCACCTCACTTCGCCCAGAGCTCACCTCGCCTCTGGTCTGGTTTGAATTGACAAATTGATATGTCATGTCAAGAAACAATTTCGGGCAAAAGCGTAGACGAATGAATGTCCCAGAGTTGTGCCAAAGTTGCAGCAGCGACAGTAAAAAACCGACGACGATAATCACACGCCTGACATGCAAGTCAGCCAATGCAATCGTCGTCATCGTCATCGTCGTTGTCGTCGTCGTCGTCGTCGGCAAAAGGGGTTTAAGTCTTGGATGCAATTGAAATCATTACAACAACAAGCGACACGAAACGCAATTGGAAATGAAATAAAATGAATTATAATGAATAAAAATAGTCAGGTAATTGGTTTTATTGAGTAATTGAGTTGCAGTTTGCCGTCAAATTGTTTTACAATGCTCGCACGCAAATGTAGCCACCAATCATGTGCGATATCAATAACGATAACGATTTCGATTCAGTTATACATATTTAAAAAGATGTACAACTGAATTGCTTAAATGAGTTGATTAAAAGCCATTATGAATATAAATTGAGGGTCAAATATTTATCGATTTATAGAAATCGAGAACTACGTTTGAAATATTCATCGATAACAATTGATTGATTACTATGTATATTGAAAAGTAACTGTGATTTTGTTATTAGGATTAAGTTATCGACGACAATCGATAATTACAGATATCGATAACGATAAACATAATAATGATGCCCAATTTTAGGCGAACCGTTTTACAATAAGTTTAACAATTGTTGATAGTACGCATCAAACTATCGATAGATGTATGCTGAAATCGATAAATCGAATTTGTCTAACGCTCACATGACAGTTTAACTTTTAAAATTTAATTGACTCATATTTATCGACAACAATCAATCGATAGTTATCGATAGAAGGTACCTACCGATATATTGATAAATCGATATAATTTGTCTAACGCTTACATGACACTTTAACTTTTTTAATTTAATTGAATCTTATTTATCGACAACAATCTATCGATAGTTATCGATAGAAAGTACCTACCGCTATCCGTCCCTCCTTCAGATCCAGCCGCATAGCCAGCGCCTCGCGCATAAACACATCCGGATAGTGGGTGCTGAGAAAGGCTCGTTCCAGCTCCTCCAGTTGCCAGGTGTTGAAATTGGTGCGGCTGCGTCGACGCTTCGCAGCAGCAGCAGCAGCAGCGCAGGCAGAGGCAGAGGCAGCGGCAGCGGCAATAGTAGCAGCAGCGCTGCTCTCGCTGGCCGTTTCATCGTCGTGGGCGGAGGCCGAGGAGACTGTAAAAAAAAACAAGAAGAAGAACAAGAAGAAAAATAAAAGTCGATAAGTCGTTGGTATTAGTCTGGTTTCACTGTAGCCAACAAGCGAGCATAATTAACTGACAAGACACGAGTTTGGATCAGGGGGAGGGAGTTGGAGGTGGTGTATGCGATATGGGTACACTGATAAAAAAAAAATGTTCTAAAATCAAGATTTTGGTCTCAGAACTAAGATTTTTGGTCTAAAAAATGCGTCGAGAACATAAAATTCTCAAATTGAGAGAACACATCTTGATTTTAAGAACATTTGAAATAAGACCAAGTTCTTAATGTTCTTAAAATTAAAATCAAAAAATAAAACAAATAAAAATAAATTTATATACATATTTATAATTTTTTTTTTAATGTTGATTTATTTAGTTATTTATTATAAATTTTAGTAATTTTATAAATTTTATTTTATTTTGTTGTGAGCGGAATTCGAACCGCCGCTTACTGCTTCACAACCTATTTATACTTTCCTAGAAATTTAAGATTTTTATTCTTATATTAAGAGTTTACGCTTTTTTAGATTAATAATCTTAGTTTTAGTAATTTGGTCTTAAAATAATCTTATTTAAAAAATCAAATATTTAAGATGAGTGTTTTTGGTTTTACAAGTTGGTCTTTTTTTTCAGTGTATATAGGATATGGGATATGAGGTTATATGGGTATATATGGGATCTGTTGTCTGTCTATGCCTTTTGGTTTCGCTTACGCTCGCCTCGCATTATAATTGCAAACAATTAAAGTCTATTTATGTAAATTTCCAAGATATGCAAACGGCTAAAACCGCACACAGGAACAGGAGGAGCCTGAACAGGAACCCCAACCCCAAATTTGGTGCCACGCCCACTCACAGTCTGACTGCTGCAGTCAGTACCCCTTCCCTCCCTCCTCCCTCCTTCCGCCCCTGCCACAGATGTGGCAACAACGTTGTCGGTGCTCGTTGCCCGTTTCTGTTGCCGTCGTTTGTCTTTCTAATTTATAGCAGCGCAAATTGGTTTTCACAATTAGGAAGTGGTGGGTGTTGCCTGGGCCTGGTGCCTCGGATATGCTTAAAACGCCGCTGCGGAAGTAAATTACATGTAACGCAGACCCAAATCGGGTTTCGGCTTCTTGCTAGACAAGCCCGCCTCCCCAAACCTCCCCTACACAGAAAAAAAAGCATACATTCTAAATATTAATTTTAAAAAACTTGATTTTAGCTTGAATTTTTTAAATATGTATTCGGCATATAATTTCTAAATTAAATTAAAACGTAGTTAGAATAGCAACGATATTAAAAATTCGACATTAAAAAAGTCAAAGAAGTCTAAATTATATTAGAGAACCCCAAAAATGAAAATTTTGATAAGAAAAATTGGGCTTAATTAAAAAAAAAATATCCATTCTAAATATTAAGTTTAAAAAACTTGATTTTAGCTTGAATTTTTAAGCATGTATTCGGAATATAATTCCTAAATTAAGACAATAAGTAGATAGCATAGAACCATATTAAAAACTCGACATTAATAAAGTCAAAGAAGTCTAAATTATTTGATTTAACTTAAAACAAATATTACAAAGCCCAAAAATTTAAAATTTTGTTAAGAAAAATTGGACTTGATTTAAGTATTTCATACTTGATTTATAAGAATCCGGTATAACCGTACTTCTGACATCGCTGGGATTAATTTTAGCTCGGAATTCCGGATTTTTTTTTTCTGTGTACCTCTCCCACTTCCCTTCACCTTTCTTCCCATTCTTGCTCAATGTGTAAAATTCGAGCTTGTGTTTAGTTGCAGTTTTAAGTGAAATTTAATTGCTAAATTTGCTGGCTAACCAATTAAAACTGGCGCGGTAGGGACAAGCATTTAACAAGCCTTTAGTAGCAACCACTAAAACCGCAAAAAAATTACACAGAGAGAGAGAGAGAGAGAGCGAGAGAGATAGAGAAAATAATAGACAGACAGACAATAAAGGAAATGAAAAAAATAAAATGCACATCAGGCACATGAAGATTTGATTTGAACGCAGCTTTATCATAATGATGACAATGATGCGGCAGACCCCAAAAATACATATATACATATACATATATATATCTGTAAGTATGTCTACAGCTACTACGTGATTTTCATATGTTAAAATGCACACAGATTTCAACAATTTATAAACACATCTGCTACCAAATCGAAGGAGTGTCTCGAGGCCCGTTCAACCCTCAATTGACTTTGGCCAGGCAACAACAACAACAACAACAACAAAAGCAACCAGACACTTCATAGAGTTTACAACAACAACAACAACAGCAACAACGGGAACAACAACGGGAACAGGAGGCAGGTCCTTGGTCTCGGTCCGCTTGTTCATTTGTACACAGTTCTCTCTCGCTCTCTCTCGCTCTCTCTCTGTCTCTCTGTCTCTTGACTCGACGGCCTCATCATCACACTTGAAAGAGTAAATAAAATATAATTCCTCAAGGGTGTTATAAATAAAATTATCTGAATTATGGTTTTTGTTGACTTTCTGACTTTCTGACTCTCTGACTCTCTGTCTTTCTGTCTTTCTCTTCCTCTTCAACTCACTTGTTTCTTGTTTTCTGATGTTGTGGCAAGTTGTTGTTGTTGTTGTTGCTCTTGTGGCATAGTTATGTTGCTGCTGCTGCTGAGGTTTGTGCCCCTAATTTGCTACAAAGCGCCTTCATATGTTATGTTAACTGAAATCGATATGAAACTCTTTTGTTGCGGGCGTGGCAAGAACAACAACAACAAAAACAACAGAAAAAATAAAAGGAGGCTGGCAGTAAATCAGATAATGGTCAGGCATTTGATAAGCACATAAAGAGCGAGTTGGGGATCGAAAATTATGATAGTTTATAAAGAAAAACCCAAAGAAGATTCGACGAAATCAAATGTTTGAGCCATGAGAACGTTTAAGGAAGTAGATAGATATATACATATATAGACCTTGACAAAAATATATCTACAAATAAAGGTATGGATTTATTGTAGATATAAAAACAGATATAGATTTAGAGTTAGATATAGAAATAGTTAAAATAGCCTCATAGTATATTGTAGATATAAATACAGATATAGATTTAGAGTTAGATATAAAAATAGTTAAAATAGCCTCATAGTATATTGTAGATATAAATACAGATATAGATTTAGAGTTAGATATAGAAATAGTTAAAATAGCCTCATAGAGGTTATGGATATATTGCAGATATAAATACAGATATAGATTATAGATTTAGAGTTAGATATAGAATTAATTAAAATAGCCTCATAGGAGTAAGAATTCCACCTGATTAACAACTGATCATAATTTCATTTTAATTATTATTAAAAGCTATTGGTTTTTATTTTTAGTGCTAAAGACCAGGGCAGCAAAACCAATCGATTAGCGATTTCAGTTAGTATTTCGGTTATGTTACCGGTTTTATGTAAGTTTCGGTAAAATTTCGGTTCGCAAAAAAAAAATTATTGGTAGAAATGTTATAAAAAAGTTAATATACTAAATGCACAAAAAATGATCTTATTAAAAAGATCAATAGTTAAATCTAAAATCCAAACAAATTTGAAAAACGAATTTGATGTTTATGAACCGAAAGTAACCGTTATAACTGAATCGGTTACTAATCTGTTATTTAGCTCTGAAAAATTTCGTTCTTTCGCTTTCGGTGTAATAAAAAAATTATGTTATAGTTAGAGTTTCAGTTACAGTTACCAATTCCGTAAATACCAGTTAGGGATTATGATTTTCATTACTGTTTTAATTCCTGCTACAGACTTTACATTTTTTTTTATTTTCCCACATAATTTTTAAATGTAAGATTTTCATCGAAACTAATTTTATTAACTCTTTATAATGTAATCGGTAAAACAAGTTAAATACATGATTGCTCTCATGTTGTAAGGTTTTTTTCTCTGTCGATTTGAGATTGATAACTGATATCGATAACTGTATATTAATATCGACTTAAGATGAAATAACACTTTTGCTTTAAATTTTTATAATATTTCTCTCGAATTTAACTCTATTCTATCTCGATTTCAGATTGATAACTGATATCGATAACTGTATATTAATATCGATTTAAGATGAAATAACACCTTTGCTTTCAATTTTTATAATGTTTCTCTCGAAACTAACTCTATTCTATCTCGATTTCAGATTGATAACCGATATCGATACCTGTATATTAATATCGACTTAAGATGAAATAACAGCTTTGTTTTAAATTTTTATAATGTTTCTCTTGAATATAACTCTATTCTATCTATCTGTCTCTCTCTCTCTCCCTCTCTCTCTCTCTCTCTCTCTGTCTGTCTCTGTCTGTCGTGACGTTGCCAGGATGAGTGTCTCCTTGTCTGTGTTTAGGCTAATTAAAAACAGTAGCCCAATTTTAATTAGGCCAGGCAAATGGTACACAGTGCTGGGGTTTGGGCAACATTTGCATATAAATAGTATAAATTGTTATTATTGTTGTTGTTCTGTTATGTTCTGTTCGGTTCGGTTCGGCTCGAGACTCTGTGATTTTGTGACTCTGTGGACAGTGTCTAATCTACGGGCTGCTGCATTGGGTCCAGGTCCACAGAGCGAACCATCTAACGCCTATTGCCCCTTAGTTTTGGCTAATTTCAAAGGTCGTTAAGCAAACAAACTCAAGTGGAACAAAATGCAGCGACAGCAAGACACACAGACAGAGTGAAAGAGAGAGAGGGAGAGGAAGAGGGAGAAAGGTAGGCATGTAAGGTCGGAATTGGGCTGGCTGTGGCCCTCGGGGAAAAAGGCTCGTGACCATAACGATGAGCGGGGCTAAAACTACCCGCCCCGAAGCAGTTGAATGCGAGTCAAATCCGAGTCAAAGCCAAATCCGAGCCAAGAAAGATCCTGCATCCCAGCGGTACCACCACAGCCCACCCAAAAACAGCCCAAAAAATCACCATAAAAATCTATAAAAAAAATTAACTTGCAACCTGAAAAAAAAGTAACAAAAAAATCTAGGTTAAAAGTACAACAAAAACAGAAAAAAAATGACGGGAATAAACGTTGAGCTCATTAGCATTTATAGGCCACACAAATGCCAGACGATGACGATAACGATGACAACGATAATAATGATGATGATGATGACGATGGGTTGGTTTAGTTGTCGGTACTCCCGAAGCTGGGTCACAGCACCTTTTGAGGTTCATTAGAAACTTGTCACATGATTTGATTTGCTCTCCTTTTTTTGCTTTTGCTTTTTTTTTTTTTTTGCTTTACGTCGCGTGTTTGGCCCAAAACACACACACATACACAAAAAAAAACGCGCACAGTCAGCAAAACAAAAAAAAAAGCAACATTTTCAAATAAAAAATCAAGTCAAATAGTTGGTCGAACAGGACAAAAAATCAACGTCAGTTATTAGGGTTAAGGCTGTTAATTATGTGACCCTTGGCACAAACCCCAGGCACATCCTACACCCAAAAAAAAAACGGGGCGTTAAGTCAGACACGCGCCCCTGATGCATCCGATTCCCGTACACACTTTTTCCAAGTTAGTTTTCATTTTTTGTTTTATTTTTTGTAACGTTTTGTTGTTTAACCCCGTAACCCCTTTTCCCTGACAGTTTTCATTGCCTGTCAAAGTCGTTTAGCTGCTTGTTTTTGGTGTTGTTGTTGTTGTTGTTTCAGTTTGATGAATTGTCCAAATGAGAGTCCAATTGCGTCTCTGTGACTTTGGAGTTTGGAGTGTGTTAAATTGTTAGCACACCACACGCTAAACGCCTCCTGTACCTCATGAGAAATCAACAAAATCGTGGGAATTTAAAGGAGCTGAATTTTATAATTGACATTTTATAACTAGTTTTAGAACAAGAACTTAATCACATAAATTTCTGTAAAGTAATGCACAACTGTGACTCCAGGATTATGTTTTGAATCTCTATCTACTTATTTCTTTCTGTGACTTAAGTGACATTTTTAAATGTTTTACTAGGTGAATTTATCCAATAATACCCTCAATAGTTTAAAGTTTAAGGTCTCTTAAATATTGATTTTTTTTTTAATAAAAAAAAATACCAACTTATAATTGTCTGTAAAAAAATATTTACACCAAAATCTTTATAATTTTATAATCTCTGCATTTCCGCCAAGATTTTTATATTTTTTAAAAATAATAATGATTATTTTTGATTTTTTTTTTTTTTTTGATCAAAAATATTGATTATTTCGGATTTTTTTTCTTATCAAAAATAATAATTATGGTGTAAGTCTTAAATTACTCAAAACTAATGATTATTCTTGATGAAAAACATAAAAAAATTTAAATATAATCATTAACAAGTAATTTTTATTATAAAACTTATAATGTAAGCATGTAAGTTTTTTAATTGCTTTCCCTTTAAAACAATCATTTTGCTTTTTATATTCTGCTTTCTACGAAATTCGTAAACGTTCTATTGCCAAAAAATCAATCTTAGGTATAACTTTGAATATCTCTGTTGTCTTCAGTTTTATCTTACTATGCATTCTGCGACATTCCCAAACATTTAACTGTTTCTACCAAAAGAGCATTCGCTTTTCTTACTCTGCTTTATGCGACATTCGTAAACGTTTTATTGCTAAGGGAGTCTATCTTAGGTGTAACTTTCCAGATCTGTGTGAGACTTAATTATTTTCCAACTCCGCTTTCGACGGCATTCGTAAACGTTTAACTATGCAAATGATATAAGTTAATTAAAGACTTTTGAAATGTGATTAGCTTGTAATTTGCCAAGTTACACATGCATTTCGAGTATATGTAATAGGTGTTACACTCCAGTCAAAAAAATAAGGAAAGAGTGCGCCTAAGCTAACATAAAAGGGTCTAAGGGGGCCGCACAATGGACTACAAATGTGTGGCACTTAAATTAATGAATTTCTTTGCACTTTGCACGACGGTAATTGGAGAGGCCGACCAATTGAGTAACTGACCCGAGTATGAAACATTTACACAAATACATGCAACTGTGCATCTGTGTATTAACACAGGGTAATGGGTACAGGTATGGTAGGAACCACATTCAGGGCACTTCAATCTGCCGATCTGGCGTCGAGTTGAGTTGAGTCGAGTTTGACTCGCACTTGCCATCAAAACGTCTGCTGCCAACTTGCACATGAATTTATATGAGTTGTTTGCATTAAAATGAATTGATCGACACGACGAGCAGCGGCTGTAATCTGCTCCTGACTCCGTTCCCATCCTTGCTCCTCTTACTGTCTGGTCTCTGGTCTCGGGTGCCGGGTCATTGCTCATCTGCCACGCCAGGCACGTCAACGCAGCAAATTACTTGCCGCTGTTGCGATGCAAAATTGAAAATTCAAGTGGTTAACTTGGCAACATGTTGCCTGTTTGCCCGTTTGCCTGTTTAGACTGTTTGTCCGTTCTGCCAAAGGATCGACAGCAGCCGATCTTCACTTCTTTTCTTCTCGGTCTCGTGGTGCATGTTATGATTAAATTTTGATAGCCAACAACAATCAAGTCAGGGAAAATCAATAATTTTTACGCATCTTGTTACGTTGGCAGAGTCTGAGTCAAAGTCAGAGTCAAAACGAGATCAGAGACGAGAGCGAAGACGGGATTCAGCTCGAGCCAGGCCTGAGGAGGAGACAAAGTCTCCCTGGAATCGACAGCTCTTTGTCTTTGTGGCCACACAGAGCGAAAAAGTCATGTTATCACTGCGGACGGCAGTTCGCGCTAGTGACGAAAGCAGCACGAAGGAAAATATGCTATGACTGTCCGATATATTTCGTACACAAGACTGATATCTCACTAAAATTACATTTAGTAAAATTAGGGACCACGATTGTATTTTAAATACGATTTCCTAAGTCCGAAAATGTAAGAATTCGAGTACTTTCAAGTAGTTCGTTTAAAACTTGATCTGTAAGTATTATCGTTAAACTTTCATATACAAAGTGTCCGTACTCATTTCTTGTAAAATCTTGTTCTTATATCAAGATTATGGTTAATTTGTTGGGGCAATGTTTTTTTTGTTTGCATTGAAAAGTTTTCAATAATTCATACATACATATGTACATATATCCGATTTGGATTATACCTAACTTGAGGTCATATGAACCTAATTTTAGTAAGTCTTCTTTTCTCTCTGTGCAGGGCATGACGAAAAGCTCTCAAACGATCAAACGATCGCTTGAAAATTTTCAATAATTCGTACATACATATGTATATCCGATATGGATTATACCTAACTTGAGGTCATTCGAACCTAATGTTAGTATGTCTTCTTTTCTCTCAGTGCAGGGCATGACGAAAAGCTCTCAAACGATCAAACGATCGCTTGAAAACTTTTCAATAATTCGTACATACATACGATGTATATCCGATTTGGAATATACCTAACTTGAGGTCATTCGATCCAAATTTTAGTACGTCTTCTTTTCTCTCTGTGCAGGGCATGACGAAAAGCTCTCAAACGATCAAACGATCGCTGCCTGCGATCGACATCGACATGCCAAAGCGGCGCATAAATGTTTTGTTGTTTTAATGAAGACGTCCGACTGCAACTACAACTACAACAGCAACAACAACAGCAACAACAACAGCAACAGCAACAACTTCGAAGAAGACATCAAGGCGTTGCATGCCAGCAAAAATGTTTCCTCTTTTTCGCTTTTTTTTCGTTTTCTTTTTCTTCTTCTTTCTTTTTTTGCGATCGAGGGGCGCGTCAGCGTCTGCGTCGTCTGCACGCCATGACTATCGGCCCCTGGTTTCTTGTCTTTGTCTTCTACTCTTGCCATCTCGTTCGTGCCTGTTTTGTTGTTGTTGTTGCTGTTGCAGCCTTTGCGGCTGCATTACGAATAGGGTCTAATTATTGTGGCAAGCCCCTGAGCTATAATTTGCCTGATTGATTTACATAACGATCGAAAATGATCAAGACATTAATTTCTTATTAACGTCGTTCGGTTGTTCGTTCGTTCGTTCGCTTCGTTCGCTTCGATCGGCATCGACTCGGCGTTGGCGTCACTGTCGCCGTCAGCGTCGCTGCCACTGCACAACATCCCATTCCCATTTCCATTCCCAACATTGTTGCTTTCCTCCTGCAGCCGCTTTCGGCAGTGCTGCTGCGGAATTTGTTGCGCCTGCCCGTCTGGGGCGTAACTCTGTAGCAACATTTTGTACTGCGCACCTTAAGAGTCAAGTTTAAGTTGAGCTGCCATCTTCCTCTTTGGCTGCACAACATTTACTTTTCAATTTCTTCATTTAACAGCCCATTTGGCTTTGCTCGCGCTCAGCAGCGTTCACTCTCTCAGAGCACAATCAATTGCTCTCGCTACTGTTCTCACTCTCACTCTTACTCCCACTCAAATATCGTTAACTTTCCTTAAGTCTATGCTTGTTGTCTGTGTGTGACAATTATTGCACTCACTCGCTCTCGCTCTCGCTCTTTGACACTGCTCTGCTCTCTTGTAAGTTTGCCCAATCTGACTTGCTTTCCTTTTGCCCTGTTTCCGCGTCTTTGCTCTCTTCGCTCTCTTCGCTGATCGTTCTGTTCGTTTCGGACATAATTAATGTTAGTTTTAACGCTGCTTGAAAATGTTATTTCCCTTGATTATAGCAGGGCACAACGGACAACGGCTGCCGTAGCAGTTGTTGTTCTTGTTGTTGTTGTTGTTGCTGTTTACTGCCGCTGATTGTTGGGTCTTGGTGTTGGACAGTTGCTGGTTGTTGGTTGTTGGCGTTCCCTTGTCTGGTTTGCTGTAGGCAGTCATGGGGAAACATTTTATGACGATTACTGTAATTCGTTGCCGCAAACAATAATTACTTTCCATTACGAAAATGGCGGGCATATTATCACCTGAATATCACACACACACACACACACACACAAACACACAGACAAGCACACACACACATACAGTGACTGCAAGGCAACAACGAACACAGGTGTTAAGCGTATGTGCCGACATTTGCAGTCAGCGTCGACGTCATCGTCGACGTCAGCGTCACCAACGATCGCAATTCGCCACGGCAAATGAAACGTTTCGCTGCGGTTGCGACTCAAAAGTCGTTGTGGCGTTGTCTAAAATTTTCGGTAATAAAATATGACAACTCAATCAAGGCCCATAAAAGCCAAGGTATACAACTGAGCAACAACAACAGCAACAACAACAAAAACGGCAAAAAAAATCAACTGATGATCAGGGCGGGTCTCTGGGTCTGGGGCAAAAGCTCAGTAATTCGCAGAGGCTGCAAAGACGATCAAAATTTACGATCATTTTGTTTTCAAAATCAATTTAGAAAGGAAGCGCGGCAAAGATCAGCCAGCGCAGATGCTCAACGGCAGAGCAGAGCAGAGCAGAGCAAAGAAGAACAGAGCAGCGCAGCAGAGCGAACGAGAGAGAGCTGGTGGGAGCGAGAGCGAGAGCTTTAAGCTGTGACTGTGGAACAGAGTCAGAGTTAAAGCTTTAAATTGAGTTCTTAGCTTGAGTTCGTGCTGTTGTTGTTGTTGCTGTTGTTGTTGTTGTTGGCTGCCTCCTTTCACAGATCGCACGATCAATTTTGCAGTTCAGGTTCGAGGTTGCACAGTTGGAGTTGGAGTACCGAAGAGAGAGAGAGAGAGAGACAGGAGCGCGGGATTTGAGATGGAATATGGGACTCTTGCTTTTCGGCAGTTATTAGCCTGGTAAAACACAAGTCTTGCACATTTGAGAGCTTGTAATTTACTTAATTTGATTACGAACGACGTCCTCCTCGAGTGGGCGTGTCCCAAGACTCTCTCTCTCTCCATCTCTCTCTACTTGTCTCTTTCTTTTTCTCCCTGCATGTGAGCCTCAATCTGAATCTCAACCTCAGTCTGAGAAACAGCTGCAGGTGCAATACGGAGTTTTACCTAGGCAAATATGCAATTTAAGTGGGTGGATGGAATTTGATTGGATTGAAGTCCGATTTGAATTTCACTTGGAGCACATTTAATACTACGAGAAAGTTAAGGAAGCAATAAGCTTAGCCGCTAATCAATCAAGTAACTCATTAATTTTTTAACATCTTCTTTTTCATTGTTACCCAAAATCAGTTTTATTAATTCCAAATTATGTGTAGTCTATGCTAAATTTTATTTCGTTTAAATACGTTTTTAATTATAACAATGAACTTCACATAAAAATACCATAAAATGCATGTACACGTCTTTTCAACCCACCAATTAAGGGCATTGAAATAAGTATAAAGTCGATACATCAAATCGGGTTTAAGCATTTACAATTTTAGATATATGTACGGGACAGATACGGAAAAAAATAATAATAAATCATAATAAAAATTTATTAATTTTGCTTTGTTATTCTTTTTCTACCCTATTTTTTTTTTTTGACAAACATGAAAAATACCTAAGGAAAAAAAAAATAGTTAAAAACTTTCGCACTTTTCTTACTTGCTTTAGTTTAAATGCAATAGATTTCTAAACTAATTGTCTTACCAACTTAAATAATATACAATTCTAACTATTTCGGCATGTTCCGGACTTTAGTTTCCATACAATAAAATATTGATAAACAAAGTATAAAATTTACACCATAATTCACTTTCATTTACCAACTCAAATTAAGTTCAATTTGCAAAAAATTTCAGCAAACTGAAATAAGACCAGGTTTAACTCAATATTTAAATAATATAAAGGTAAATGTATATTTTTTACATACATTAAGAAGTCTGGTAACCATTTATCGAAAAAGAATCGACAATTTTCGTACAAGTCTCGTAAAAAATATTTGCAGAAAGTGGCTCAAATGAACTGACTCACAAATCCGTTTTGCTCAACGCGCTTATAAAAAAGCTCATAACTAATCGTATTTCATTTGCCCTCTTTGTATTATATTATTTTAAGCTTCCTTTAACACACACACAAACACAATACATAATATATGTATGTATGTAATTAATTGTGCAAACAAATTTAATTTATGAGCGGCGTGTGAAGAGCAGCAACAAAAATCTATTAATAAAAAACAATAGTTTATTAATTGAAAGTTATGTCTGACTGTGGTTTATGATTTATACCTACCTCCAACAAAAACAACAACAAGAAGACAACTAAAGCTGAGCTAATCTGAGCGACAGCAGCAACAAAAACAACAACAACAATAGCAATAACAAAATCAAAGCAAAAAGCAAAGCGCAGAAATAAAGCTCAGCATAAAAATTGATTTCTGCTGCTGCTTTAATGAATTCTCAGCCGCCGTTGTTGTTGTTGTTGTTATTGGCCCGAGCCAGAGTCAGAGTCAAAAGCAAAAGCAACAACAACAACAACACAATCTCAATCAATTTCAAGTCGCACATCACATCAAAACAAATTACCAAGGAATTAATTTGCCATCAGAATCACGCAAGCGCAGAGACTGAAACCGAAGCTCTGACTGCGACGGCGACGGTGACGTCGACAGCGACAGAGGCTGCGACTGAGAATTGAGAGGCAGACAGAGGCTGAATGCAGCAGTCCAGCGGCTGGACGCTGACGCCAATGTCAGAAGAGAGACGCCAGGGCGTAAATACACACATACATACATACATATGTATATGCATACGTATAACGTTGTTGTTTGAGGCGATGGCGATTAATAGAGCGTCATGATGTTCCCGACGAGACCCTGGTGCGTGGTGCGGCAAGAGGGAGTTAGGTGCTGTGATTAATACATGAGGATTTAATTAACTTGCCATGATGCGCGCGTGCGCTGTCTCACTCACACTTGTACACACACCGCCCACTCGCTCTCCCCGCTCTCACTGTTCATGTCCATCGCTCTCTTCGTTGCTTGCTGATGTCGCTCTCGTTTTGCTGTGACGTTCGCCTGGACTCGTACACCGAAAGACAGAGAGACAAAGAGCGAGAGAGTAGAAAGGCTCAATGGCAACTTGTTGTAAATGCTGTCTGTCCATATAAGCAAATACCCTGTATTTTTAATTGATAAATAGGCTAGATATAGTCGTATACATATATATTCTTGATCAGCATTAAGTCCTAGTTACACTATAAAATGTGAATATGTTTACTTGCAATCCCTATAAACTGCGGGGGGAGGGGCAGCTTTGTCTGTATGTGTGTGTGTGCGTTTAATTGAAACGTGTTTTTGTTTTTTCTGCCATGTCCATTATGGCTGTTGTTGTTGTTGTTTCGGCTGCTGTCGCTGTTGAACGCCTGCAGCGCGAAAATCGGTGGCATGTATAATTTTTATCACCTTTAATTAACTTTTCAATTAATAAAAAAAAATGTAACAGCAACAACAACAATATTGTTGAGCGGAAGAGTCGCAGCTGTCGTTGTTGTTGCTGTCGTTGTTGTTCTTGACGTTGCTGGCCAATAAAATGCCGTCGGCATTTGAATTACCTTTTGTATTCACGCAAATTTATGCGGAAAGAGTAAGAAGAGTAGATGATGATGGAGTAGGGAGATACGGGGAGTACAAAAGCCTTGCAGACAACAAGGCGCTAAATATGATAGCTGCAAAACGGAACTCATCTAATGCCATTAAAGTGTACTCAAGTCTCTTCTAAGCTTTCATAACTTATTTATCGATATACGATATATTTATCGATATAGATATAATTATCGTAATTGTTAAGCGGTAACTTCTCTTCATCAGTCTCAAAAAACTTCCAGAATTTTTGAAAATTTTGAAGTAGTCTTTTTCGGTTTCTGTCAAATTTGACATTAATATCTATACATTTCACCTCAAAATATCTCTGATATAGCTATCAAACACCTTAAATAGGCGTTGAAAAGCCGACCTTAAAAATGTTAAATGAATGCTTAATGATATCTATTATGACATAAGAAGTTGAATAAGAATTGAAACCTATAAGGAGTCAATCAAAAGTGAAGAATTGAGATTTTATTTTAATTTCAATTTACGAAATATTCAATCAGCGAATATTTGCAGTAAAATCTATGATCTGGAGATTTTCAAATTCATTTTGCATTATAATGAAAAATCGGTTAAATTTTGACAAAGTTATGGAAGTTTGAAATTGGTCAAGCTTATGACCTAGCAGCTTTACAAGTTAAAATTCTTGTTACCTTTCAATTTATAGAAAAATTAAAAAAAAATGTTGAAAAAATTTTCCGAAACCGTACTATAAATATATCGTATAGTTTCGGTTCCAGTACCAAATTCGGTATTATTCCCAGAATATAATATAATGTAATATAAATCGTATAAATCGAATGACTGATATGAACAGAGAATTTTAGATTTTTTTTTTCAGTTACTTCCTTTGGGCTCACATTACTATCGAATGCTTATGTTTAACATAAATTTCGTTGTGTATCGATAATTTATTTCATCGAATTCAGTTAAGTAGCTACGTAAATAAACTAATATATTGATCAATCAAGGAATTGATAATATTCAAACTAACGATACTTAAAGATACAGAAGTTTTTCACTTGAACTTGGATAATAATAGGTTAAGAATTTATCGATAATCCATCGCACCGTCATCGATAATAGATTGAATTCTTTAAATTCACTTGTAAGCTTTAATATAGGGTAAACATGTATGCTTAGAGAAATGCACAAGGACACACATTCACACACTAATACACCCCGATACACACACACACACACACACACACACACATATATGAAAGAAAAGTAAATGTCAGAAATGTTTGAAAAATTGATTAAAAACCACACGCTGCAACAACATTTTCAATGGCAACGGAAACACACACACACACACACACACACAAATAAATATATGAGTGTAGACAGAGACAGAGAGATGGGGAGAGTGCGGAAGAGAGACAGCTAGCAAAATGGCTACAAAGTCAGCTAAAAGTGTCATTACAACTCACAAAAATTCAACAAAAGCTAAGCAAAAAACAAAGCTCAACAAAACTTTCAGGGACGTCTGTGTTGTTGTTGTTGTTGTTGTTGCTGTTGTTGTTATTGTTGTTGTTGCTGGGGCATACGGCTCAATTCAATTTTATCGTTTCAATATTAACCCAAAACAACCCCACAATATTGCCTTCATTTAAGGTTTATTAGATACAACGACAACGCTCAAGACGAAAGGGGATGGGGGATGGGGGTGGGGGTAGAACCCAACGAGCGGAACGCCAAGCGTTGGATACAAGAAATATGTAGCTACAACAACAACAACATATACTCACACACACATGCACACACACAAAGCGTAAAAGCAAAAATTTTCCAATTTACAAACGTCGCCAAAAGCCAACGATGAGAAAAAGCTTTTTGTATAGAACTGTTGTTGTTGTTGTTGTTGTGTTGTAGTTGTTGTGAGTACACTGATAAAAACAAATGTTCTTAAACCAAGATTTTTTGATCTCAAAACTAAGAATTTTGCCTGAAAAATGCGTCGAAAACATAAAAGTCTTAGATTAAGAAAACACATCATGGTCTTAAGAAAATTACAAATAAAAAATTAGTAAAATGATCTTAAAATGTTTTTATTTGAATAACAAAGAATTTAATAGACTATTTCCACGACAGCACATTTGGCTCATTCGACGCCATTTTCATCATTTGGCCCAAATGTGGACTTCATTTCAGTACAAAATCCGAATGATCATTTTGGCTCATTCGTAATGAATGAGCCGATTTTTTGCCATACGCCCCTGCGAATTTCAGTATTTTTTTCATCGAACACGCGATGTTTATCGATAATTTCGTGAAAAAAAACAATTTTCACTTTAACCTTCTGTTGTACGAATTATAATTGCAAAATAAAAATGAAAATGTTTATAGTTTATTTATTTCGGACGAATGACAAATGCTTTGACAGTTGCACATTTGGCCATGGAAAGTCAAAAATGAGCCACATTCAAATGTGACCAAATGAGCCAAATGTGAGTGGTCGTGAGAATAGGCTATAAGATGAATGTTCTTGATTTGAAAAGTTGGTTTTTTTTTCTTTAAGTGTGTGTATATGTAACAAGGATAAATGCCTTGCCGTGATTGTCTGTGTATGTGTGTGTGTGTGTGTGCGTGTGTAACGGCATAAACATTGATCCAACCGTAAAACTGGCTGACAATCGCTACCGCTTCGCCCCGCAGCATTTCCTTTCTCTGCCGCCGCAAAGGAGTCTCTGCCCCTGCCGCTGCCTCCGCTGTCTCTTACTGTCCTTACTCCCTGCCCCTTGCCCCTTGTCCTCCCCCCTCCCTTCTTTTGGCCAGGCATGGCACTGAGCCAAAACCGAAACGACGCCAAGCCAAGTGTATAAATTGTATTAGCCCCGAAGTGTCGTGCGGCATTTTGATGGAGCAGACAACGAAGTGGGGAGAGGAAGAGAGGAAGAGAGGAAGAGAGGAAGAGAGGAAGAGGGGAAGAGAGGAAGAGAGGAAGAGAGGAAGAGAGGAAGAGGGGAATAAAGAGAGATAGGGAGAGGGAGAGTGGGAGAGGGAGGCATAGGCAATTGCCGTGGGGCGTGTGTGTGTGTGTGTGTGTGTGTGTGTGTGTGTGTGTGTGTGTGTGTGTGTGTGTGTGTGTGTGTGTGTGTGTTGATGTGTGTGTGTGTGTGTGTTCGTCCTGCTTTCGTGGTGGTTGATGCGCATCGCAGTCGCAGTCGATGCGTCGCCTTCGCACGCATTATTATGAGGAGACCAACATGGCGGCCAGCTTGCAACAGAGCGAGACAGAGAGTGCAAGTGAGACGGCTAAAGAGAGAGCGAGGGGAAGAGAGAGAGAGAGAGAGAGACAGAGCAGGGACTCACAACAAGTGTCATTTGCAGCAAATTGCAAACCGCAACAATTTCACAAAGGACACGACACACAACAAACATGAGAAACATGAGAGACAACGAACAAGCAACAACAACAACAACAACAACAATCAGTGAGTATATGACAACTTGTGGCAGGGTCAAGGGGGAGAGGGAAATGGCAAGGGGGAGGGGGTTGGGGGGCAGGCTAGTGGAGCAATCTGTTTCAATATAAACGCACATGAGGCATTTACGAGCTTCGTGGGTGGCTGGATATAATATAGGATATGCTTTGCTAGTGTGTGTGTGTGTGTGTGTGTGTGTGTGTAAGTGTGCGTGTGTGTCTGTATGAGTGTGTGTGGAGAAATGCCACTTAAATGCCTCATGATGTAGTTTTAGTTTAGATTTGATTCTTCTGCTTTGGTTCATACCCTGTAGTCATAAATTAGCTAAAGTGTGTTTTAATCAAGGCGGCAAACCTCCAACATTTTGTTAAAGGTGTTAGAGAAAGACATCGATTTGGTTCACAAATTGGTTTATATATCCCTTGAAACCAAGGTTTGGGTTCGAGCCTTGCTTCAATTTCATACAAAAAAATATTTTTATTGTTATATATTTTTCTCTACACTTTGAACTAATTAATTTTTTTTTTTTTTTTTGAAGAATTCAAATTTTGATGATAAATAAAATTAATTGGAAGATTTAAATATGACTTATTTTAATTCGAAGTCTCAAATAATTGCGTAATATTAGAAAAATATAGTATTTATGTATTTATTTTTATTTTTTCAAACCGAACCTTTTATTTTATAAAGTGGTTCGGCTTATCTTCAGGTTCGCAGAGTTAATAATTTCAAGGGTTCGGTTCATGATCCGGTTCGGGCTGTTTAAAATTTGGAACCGAATCGGTTCTAAGAGGTTCGGTACAGAACCGGTTTGCAGCCTTGGTATTAACTAATTAAGATGAATTAAACCAGGGACCAGCCCCTAAATCTATAAAAATAAGCTACGACTGTCCAATCGCTTATATAAACTGAAGTTACTTAAGCAGTTAGTTGAGTAATATATTTTTTACAGGGTATCTACTTGCATACTCACATTTGCTATCGCGTATTATGATGACCCAGCTGGGCTTGGGGACTTTCAGTTCTCGAAAAACACTTGACTCTATTCCCATTACTAGCAAATTCAACTAAAATAGCTTTTCCTCTAGGAACTCAGTCCGAAATAAAAATTTATAAAAACAAAAATAATAATAATATTTACTATCTTAGAATCGCTACTCGTCAATTGTAAGGCGTTGATCGTCAAGCTTTGATCCTTTATTACCGGTACTCGTTACACGTTACTTTTTACTCGTCACTTTCTAAATATAACTTGCTACTCGTTAGATGGTTCTCCTTACTCGTCACTTTTTATATATTACTCGCTACTCGTTACACGGTACTCCTTACTCGTCACTTTCTAAATATAACTTGCTACTTGTTAGACGGTACTCCTTACTCGTCACTTTTTATATATTACTCGCTACTTGCTACACGCTTCTCCTTACTCGTTACTTTCGATATTTGACTCGCTATTCGTTACACGTTACTCCCTACTCGTCACTTTTTATATATGACTCGCTACTCGTTACACGTTACTCCCTACTCGACACTTTCTATACACTACTCGCTACTCGTTACACGGTACTCCTTACTCGACACTTTCTATATATTACTCGTTACACGTTACTCCCTACTCGTCACTTTCTATATATTACTTACTACTCGTTACACGGTACTCCTTACTCGTCACTTTCTATATATTACTCGCTACTCGTCAATCGCGACCTAACACTCGCTACTTATAAATCCGTATTTGTCACTCGCCCCTTTTCATTTCATTTTTCACTCGCTATTTTTCACTCTCTACTCGTCACTCGCTACTCGTCACTCGCTACTCATCACTCGCTATTCTTTACTCTCTACTCGCCACAGTTTTCATAACTCGTCGCTTGTTACTTTAGTTACTTGAACTTTTGAAGGGCATTCCGTATTCGTTAGTACAAACATATATGACTTTTCCATTTTTTTTTGTCAGGGTTGTTTGTACAGCAACGACAAGTACTATAGTGAGTCCTGTGTAAATACAGGGTGTTATTGTTGTTGTTGTTGCTTGTTTTATTCACTGTTGCGCTTTACACACATCTTCGTCCCTTGGGTGTCATAATTCTTGACGAGCTCATCTTTTACTTAAGTTTTACATAATTTTCATGTCGTTGCCCGTACAGAGGCTGTGGGTGGACTGAACCGGGAACGAGTCCGGGAACAAGACCGGGTACGGGGCGTATCACTTGGTAAGTCCCATGGAGATAACATAAAATCGAAACGTGTGCGGTTCTTCTATCCAACCAAGGAGTAGGACATAGAATTTGGAACAGAGAACAGCAGAGGAAAGGGACTTATTTTGATGGAAAGGGAGGCGGGGAAGACGGTTTTGTGGTAAAACGCTCAACTCTACGTGTCGGTGGCTTTTTTGCCGGGTTTTTGTGCTTAAACTCCATGTAACAAAGGGCGAGAATAGACGACAGCAGGAATTAGTAAGTAGGGAATATAGGGTGGGGGTTGAGTTTGTATTAAACTCGCTTTAAGTGTTGAGAAAATCACAATATAGATGCCTCTATATGTGATTGACTAATGTTCAGATACTATGCCAATAACAGTAGACTTCTCATGTATCTCATATATTATTATTATATGGCCCAAATCCTCTATTGAGACATGGTATCTAGACCATTAAAAACGGACTTAAGAGTAGAAATTTGCTAAATGTCTTTATAGTTTTGGCAATTTATAATTTTTGAATCACAAATATCTATTATATTCATTCTATATTATATACATTCCGAATCTACTTAGCTACAAGGAAGTTATATTTAATTTATATACACTATTAGTTCTACAATAAATTTTCAATCTCTCCACTATTTATGGATAATAGTTTAACATAAACTCTCAAGCGCTTTTCTATCAAAAACTTTACAACCTGATAAAAAAGACCAACTTCTTAAATCTTAAATATCTTGTTCTTAAAATAAGATTAATAATCTTAGTTTAAGTATTTTGGTCTTCAAAAAATCTTATTTTAAGACCAAAATATTAAATCTAAGATTATTAATCTAAAAAATCTTAAAATTTTAATATCATAATAAAAATCTTAAATTGTTAGGAAATTATAAATGTGTACTTTTGAGTATTTACAAATTAAAATAATAAAATGTATATTAATCAAAATTAAAAAAAAAAATTTTAAAATAAAAAATAATTTTTAATTTTTGATTTTAATTCTAAGAACATTTATTCTAAAAATAAGAACTTGGTATTATTTGAAATGTTCTTGGAACTAAGATGTGTTCTCTTAATTTAAGAATTTTATGTGTTCAACGCATTTTTTAGACCAAAAATTTTAGTTCTGAGTAGAAAATCTTGATTTTAGAACATTTTTCTTAATAAGTACATGTTTAAACGGCTCTTACAGTTCATAGCCATGAAATGATATGTAGAGTTATTCAAACTGTCTTATAATTTATGTATGTATTCTACTATATGTAACATATAAGTCAGCCTGAAGCCTCTTAGGAAATAATTAATAGATTAACGATATATGTAGATACATATATAATTGTTATAAATAATAATTTTAACCATTTATTTTAAAAATTGTATTTTAGGATTTATGCATTCAAAGTGTAGGGTTAAGTTTATAAAAGAGAGTAGAAAAAGTAGAAGGGCAATCTGTTTGACATTAGGGCTGGCAAACCGTTATTCCCTCCTCCTCCTCCTCCTCCCCCCAAAATGCCACTTTCGATTCAAGTTTCCACTTCTGTGCACTCACCAAGCAAATTATGACAAAAAAGAAACCAGAAAACAAATAGGAAAAACTGACAAGGACGAAACAAGTAAAGCGCAAAAAAAAGTGGGGAAAAGTGGGAAAAGAGCAAGCTAGGAAAATGGGTGGGGGAAATTCAGTGAATTCATTTGCAATCCTTCTGCTTAATGGCACTTCTAAACGGCTAATCTCAAATGGCCTGGCCAATTTAGCTGCCAACTTATTGGCCATTTGTTAACAACGCTAACAAAGCTGGCAAGACAGCTAAGTGTGGAGTAAAAAGCGGCGCTTGGTGGGAGGGGGAGGGGGAGGGGGCAATAGGCGTGGCTGTTTAAGAAAAAAAATTACGCCTCAAAACTGTAACTGTAAATGGCCAACAACAAAACAAAGCAACAACAACAAGAGGCGAGACATACAAAAAGCTAGCGTTGAGTTTCATCCCTAGCGCCACCTGATACCCCTCTCCCCTCCCCACCCCCTCCCGCTCCACGCCAAATGCCACGCTGAAAGGCCGCCTGTTGTTCTTGTTGTTGTTGTTTTTTTATTTTGGCAAATTTCATTATCTAGAGCCGTCATCTTTGTGCTAAACGGCAAAGAGAAAGAAAAAAAAGAGAGAGAGAGCGGCAGCAGAGATATACTCGTAGATAGCACAAGAGAGGCAGACTAAGAGAGCGGGTGGGGTTTAAGTAAGAGAGAGAGTTGGGCGCTTGTACTTACTACGTATTTGGGGCTGTATTTTACCTAAGCTAAATCCGCCCCTTGAAGTGTTTATCCCTTTGTTGTTGTTGTTGTTGTTGCGCTGAAGTGTTTTCAATTTAAGTTTAGCGAACAAAACGCCTTTTGATTTTTATTAGATGAATAGCTCCACACGCCCAGCTCTTCTGGGGGGGATTAGGTACTGAAAAGGGGTGAGTTGAAGTTAAGGGCTGCTCTGCCAAATAAAAAAAAAAAAACCAATACCAAAAAAAAAAATAAACTAAATGCATTTCCTTTTGTTGGGCAGTTGAGAGACTCAATGTTGGCTAACGTCCAACGTCCAAAATTTATGGGCCTCGACCAGGGTTGTCGCCCTCGTAAATTATGCAAAATGATTTGAGGGCAAGTGGGGCCTTCCACTTGCAGCTGTTTTTTAACATAATGTTTTTCATTCATTTTTCAGTTATTTTTGGCAGAGTTGCCAAGCTAAATGAGAGTCACTTAAATAATTATCATTTCCCGAGGCAAAACGCTCGTCAAAAGCTCATTTGGAGCGTCTCGACGATCGGTCCAATTAGCCAACGAGACGAATGACGTCTAATGCTCAGCGGTTTATTAATTAGGGGAAAATCAGTGGAAATCGGACCAAATGTAGATCCAGAAACAGACCCAGAAACAGGCCCAGAAATACGCATTAGTCGTTGATGTTGATGGCTCCGCGTGCTTCCAGTCTTGTTTTTTGGGTATCTCTTGTTACCCTACAAATTCGAGTTACTCAACAACTTAATTATGTTGAGGTAGATTCATGAAAGAGCAATTAAATTATAAAGACTTCTCGTTCCTATTGCCTCTATACCAGACATTTAACCTTTTTATTTCAATAACTAAAAAAGTAATTTATTAGACCCCGTACTTAAAAAAAATACAGGGGTCTATTGGGTTTGTTTTACCGAATATAACAGACAAAGTTGGTTCAAATCGGTCCACTATATCCTATAGCTGTCATAGGACCGATCGGGCGAAAATCAAGCCTTAGAATGAAAAACTTTTTTGTTTTATAAGACATCGTAACCAAACTTATAGAATATACATAAAACTTGGCTTTATATATACTGTCCAAAGTTCGTTCAAATCGGAGCACTATAATATATAGCTGTCATAGACCGACCGGGCGAAAATTAAGTCTTAGTATGTTTCATGAGACATCGTAATCAACCTGATAGAATATGCATTTAAGTTAACTAAATTATTTTTAATTTTTTTCATTATAAGTTTTTTTCATAGGAAGTACGGGGTCTCCGACTGTCGAGTATGCTCGACTGTAGCACCGGCCCACTAGTTTTAAAAAAAAAAATCATTTGCCAATGCTTAAAATTTCTTAAAATAATCTTATATTAAGAACAAAATAATAAAAGTTGATCTTTTTTTAGTGTACACAATCTGTAAGCGTATTTTGGCTTCGGTGTAATGCGTATCGTATATCGTATATCATGTGGCTTTAACGTTCTTGAAGCATCAATCCAATTGAGTTACTTGCCTCCCCATTCCATACCATACCATACCATTCCATTCCAGCTCCACATCAGTTCAGTTCAGTTCAGTTTACATCACTACACACAATTAATCTATGGTCTAGGTAGCTCCATAGAAATTATGGCAATTACCAGACGCGCTCGCAGTCGGACGAGGCTAATGAGCAGTAGGAGATCAGCTCAATTCATTCATCACTGATGATCACTGATGATGATCAGCAGCAGCCAGCACCGAAGGAATGGGAGTGGGAACGGGAATGGGAATAAGAACGGGAACAAGAATGAGGAATGAGGCAAGAGAATTGGTTTAGTTTTGGGTACACAGATAAAAAAAAGTGTTCCTAAAACTAAAATTTTTGGTTTAAAAAATGCGTTGAAAACATAAAATTCTTAAATTAACAGAACACATCTTGAATTTAGGAACTTTTTAAATAAGACCAAGTTCTTATTTTACGAATTAATGTTCTTAAAATTAAAATCAAAAAATAAAACAAATAAAAATTATTTTTTATATTCATAATTTTCTTAGTTTTTAATTGTGATTTATTTAGTAATTTATTATTTATTTATTTATTTATTTATTTATTTATTTATTTATTTATTTATTTTAGTATTTTTATAAATATTATTTTATTTTGTTACGAGTGGGATTTGAACCGCCTCCTACTGCTTCACAAGGCAAGGGCAAGGGCAACTCTGACTCGATTTTGAATTTTTATATTAAGATTTTAAAATTTTTTAGAATAACAATCTTAGTTTTAGTAATTTGACCTTAAAATAATCGTATTTTATGAACAAAAAATTAAGATGAATGTTCTTGATTTTCGAAGTTGGTCTATTTTTTTTGAGTGTATAGGCAAGGGCAAGGGCAACTCTGACTCGATTTTGAACTCGAACCGAAGCGTTTTCGGGGCGTGCCAATGGCGTTCTTATTAATTTGCTCAATTTCCACAAAACGAGTGCCAAGCAGAGAGTGAGAGAGAGAGCGAGAAGAGAAGAGAAGAAGAAAGAGGGAAAGGCCAAAGTCACAGAGAAAATGAAACGAAAAACTTAATTAAAATGTCGTAAACGAAAATTGTATGTTTGTTGCGCTGTCGGTTTGTCGATTGTTGATTGTTGCTTGTTGCTTGTCGGTTTGTTGTGGTTGTTGTGGTTGTTGCAAAGGCAGGAGGCGATTAGCTACCAAAATAATTAAGACATTTCACTTCGGACCTTTTTTGGCCAAATGGAAAAATTGTTAATACAAATTGTTTGTTGCCCAATTTTCCTCATCTATTGTTGTTGCTACTACTTGTTATTGTTGCTGGCGTTGCGGGTCCGCGACCGAAAACAATAAAAATGACTAATGGCAGCTAATTTCCCGTCGTCAGAGAGCAGAAGTTGAGGTTAGGAGACGGAGACGGAGACGAAGGTGGAGAAAACACAAGACGAAGAGAAGTTCTTTCACAATTTGGGCCACTTGCCCGTTTAGCCGAATTTGTTGTAGTTCGCTGACTTTGCGGGGGCGTTGCCTAATGGCCGTCACATACTCGTAAGCAAGTGGGCAGTGCGGTGCTCTTAATAACAGGACCAGCAACAACGGTATATCAGCACCACAAAGAGAGTGACAGATCGTCGACTCTTCCTGTTTTGTGTGTGTGTTTCTCCACCTGTCGTTGACATTCTATGCTCTCAGCTGCTGCTCTTTATGCAAATATGTACCTCTCATCTCTCTCTCACTTAAGCTCACGCTCATCAAATCCTGTCAGTCTCAGTGCGGTGCTCTTAATAACAGGACCAGCAACAACGGTATATCAGCACCACAAAGAGAGCGACAGATCGTCGACTCTTCCTGGCTTGTGTGTTTCTACACCTGTCGTTGACATTCTATGCTCTCTCAGCTGCTGCTCTTTATTTAAATATGTACCTCTCATCTCACTCTCTCTCTCACTTAAGCTCGCGCTCATAAAATCCTGTCAGTCTCTTAAGGAATGAGCATAAATAATACAAGCAAATCAAGTATTGTAAACGCCTTGCAGCAGTGTTGTCATTTTAGCAATTTTATTGCTAGTTTTAGCACTTTTTAATTGCAAAAGCTAGAAAAATTGTTGAATTGCTATTCGCTATAAATCTAGCAATTTTATAAAAAGAATTTAGCTGCTACAATTTTTTTCTTTTTATTGGTAGATTTAGAATTTTTATAGTAAGAAAAGCTGGAAATTGTATAAAATGCCATGAGAAAATCCATTATGTCGAATGCGAAAACAAAGATGTCGGATTTAAGAGCTTGAAATGTTTGAATATATTGTCGAGGATGTCGTCGACATTGTCCAAATATCATTTAAGGTGAAATAAAATAGGTTAAAAAACTTTTTTTGTTTAATTTACGTAATTTATCATTAGTCTCAAATATTTTCCAAAAATTATACGTTTTTATAGGTATATAAAGTTTTTTTTTTTCAAAAAATGTATTTATTTTAGGTTGATGCTTTCTATTCTGAAGAAAAATATTAATAATTAATATACTAATATTTAAAATTGTTTCTCAATTGTATGACGATACTTATATAATGTTGATTTTCTTGAATATAGATAATATATTTTTTGAGTGTACAAACATATTGCACATTCTAACTCTCTCCATGCCACTCTTATTTTTGCCAACAACAGTTTTGGGTCTAAATTATTTGCACTAGACCAAATAAAACGCACAAAATACTTTGCTAAATTTAATTACGCGCATATTCAAAAACAGCAGCGACAACAACAACAACAACAACAACGAGAACGGAACGACAATAACAAATGTAAAGGCAAATAGCTAAGAGCACACACACAAACGTATTGAAAGAGAGCACACACAAACGCACAAACGCATTGAAAGAGAGCCGCAATATCGCCAGCATCAGGCGAAATTTGTGTTTGTTGTTGATTAAAAATTGATCAAAAAACATAACAACACAGAAATTATGCATGTCTGCCTTGTTGTTGTTATTGTTGTTGTTGTGGTGGTTGTTGGTGTGCGTGTCGCAGCGAATTGATTAAAAAGAGCAATGCGATTGAAATTTTATTGGTAAATTGAATAAAGTGCGCGCCGGGGCGCCTACAAAACTTGATTCTGTTTTTGTTTTTGTTTTTGCTGTTGTTTGGTTTTTGCTTTTGATTTTGCCTTTGCTACTGTTGTGCTCTTTAAGCGTCGCGTCGCAGTCGACGGCGCTGCCAAAATGTTTGCTATAAATTAATGAGTCTATATTGTGCTCTTTACATGACTGTGTGTGTGTGTGTGTGTGCTGTAAGCTTGCTTCTCATTGGTTGTTGTTGCTGCAATCAAGTAATTGACTTTTGAGTGTTGTTTAAAGTCACTGAACTGACAGATAATTCAATTAGTGAATACATTTCACATTCCACATTCACATTCACATTATCAGTTCATGAATTGTGCAATACTCATTTAATTTGTATTTACTAATGAGTTATTTACTTGCACAATACATTCATTAATCTCTTAATCCAATGCAAGGGAACTTTAAGCAACAAATATGTACTTCAAAGAGTAAACATTTTATTTTTACCAATAATCACATTGTACAGCAGCATTTTTTTTTAACTTTGTTGGCTTAAATAAGCGAGTCTCAAATAAGAAATAAATACAGTGTTGTAAAATAAATAAAAGATATATGTAAGTGGTTTAACCCTCAAAATGTTTTCTCCATTTTAAGCAATGGGGAATATTTCATTATATTTAGCTATTTTGCTTTTTTGTTTGTATTATTTTTCGAACGCAAACAAGACAACAAAATTTCACCTATTTTTCTATCCCTAACAAACCAGCTTTTTTTGAGAGTTAGAAACCACTTAAACAATTTTCTCGACTTTTGTTTACATTTTTTTAAGTCTATAATTTTGTTAAATTGTTGTTCAGATTTTTTGAGAGTTAGAAACCATGGTAATTGTCTATTATATGGGCCTCATCTCAAAAACTAAAAAGAAAAAAACCACAGATAGGGGGTAATTTATGATGAATTTAGCAAAAAAAATTAGATTGGGGACTCAATTGGTTTATTTTTTAAAAATCTTTGAAGTTTCCATACAAAATGAACTATTTTATTGTAAATAGTGTTGTTAAACGGACCACAATAATGACAAGTTGCACAAAACAACAATAAAATACTTCATTTTGTATGGAAACTTTAAGGATTTTTAAAAAATAAACCAATTGAGTCCCCAATCTAATTTTTTTTGCTAAATTCATCATAAATTACCCCCTATCTGTGGTTTTTTTTTTTTAGTTTTTGAGATGAGGCCCATATAATAGACATTTACCGAAACCATTTAAACAATTTTCTACACTTCTGTTTAAATTTTTTTAAGTCTATAATTTTTTTTTAATTGTTATTCAGATGTAAGCTTTTAATTTTTAATATTTTCCGATTTTAAAAAGCTTTACATTTAATATTAGCCAAAGCATAGAACTATTAATCAATTAGATAATATATTTGTAAATTTAAATTTTAGTATGAAAATTATTTTACTTTTGGTGTTTATTTTAATTTTTTTTTTAATTAAAAATTCTGGGTAAATTTTGAAAAAAAAAGCAGATGAGTTAATTTTCACTGCCCACTGTAGTTATGTACAGTGTACATAATTGCATTAATTGTGAATTATATTATATCTTATTTATATTATATTATATTTAATAAGCTTACCTTCATTGTCCTCAGCCTGCAACATGTTGCGAGTTTTGTGTTGCAGCGCCTTCTCCTCCACCTCCAGCTCGACTTCCACTTCCACTTCCTCCTCTTCCTCCTCCTTCTCCTGCCCGTCATGCCCTTTGACCTCCTGCAGCTTTGACGCTACCGCTGCATTGACGCGCTGCAGCAGCGCCATGTGACGCAGCATGTGAGCAGAGGCGGAGGTGGAAGAGGTGGCAGCGGGGGAGGCGGGGGAGGAGGAGCGGCGATAATTGGATTGGATTGAATTGGAGCTGTTAATCGCACTTAGGCCCAAAAACGGTGTCCAGCCAACAGCGGCCGCATAAAGTTGCAACGCGGATGCTGCATGCGTATTAACTTTGCCCGCACTCGGATCCGAATCCGGATCCGGAACCGTTAGCCCGGCCAAAATGTGCCCCATGTGGCCCATAAGTGGAGTCTGCGCCTGCGCAGCTGCCGCCAGCTGCCTGAGCAGTTGATCCATTGGAAGGGGGTGGGGGAGGTGGCTGGAAGGCGGCAGCGTTAACTGTTAACTGTTGCGTCAGCCGCTTAGACGAAAAAAACACATGTGCAACAAGAAAAAAATGATAAAAAGAAAGAAGTAGAAAACTAGGATGTGGCAGACACTTTAGAGACTCGAAACTCAAGACAACTTGCTCCTAGAATTCGATGCTGTGGCAACCGATGCCCACTGTGCGGCGGCCGCGGCGGCGACAAACAAATTGATTCGAATTAAAATTACACTCAAAGCTCTGTGCGCTGATTTACGCGAAGAGCGAGCGAGAGCGAGAGAGCGCGAACAAAGCAAAGCAGCCGCAGACTGAGCGTGTAAGCGAAAGAAAGAGAGACAGAAAGAGAGAGTGTGAGAAGAAGCGCGACGACGCTTCAAAAGTTGACGTCTAAATGAAAATGGCAAAGCGACCGCAGACGACGTTGACAACAAACGACGCCGACGACGACGGCGACGAAGATACATACATATGTATGTATGTGTGTGTGTGTGTATTTGCTTAATAATTGCATATGTATGCACAGCAGCAATTGTCGCCGCATTGCTTTGGTATTGGTTGGGTTTGTGTCTCTGCTTAAAAGTGAGATGACTAGCGACACCTGCAGCAACAGCAGCAGCAGCAGCAATAATAATAATTATAACAATAACAACAACAAGCATAAGCATAAGCATTTTCAACACTTGTGGCCCAGCTGTTGTTATTGTTATCGCATGCGCGACTGCAAGCAAAAATCATTAACGTTCAAATTTATGTGCGCCAAAGCGAGAAATAACAAAACGACAAACGAACGCAGCAAGCAGCGCAGCCAGCATCGACTACGACGTCGACGTCGCGACGCGTTGCAATAAAAAGAAAAATGGTTTCACTTAACAGACACGCCAAGGCGCTGTGTGCTCCCGCTCTCAACTGCAGCCCACTCCAGCACACTCAATTCTCTCACACTCACACTCACACTCGCACTCACTCACTAATAATGGTATTTTTCTGCCTCAGTGCGCGCATGCTAAAGAGAGGCGACTGCAAGTGCGAGCGAGTGAGCGCAAATGCAAAAAGCAAAAACAAAACTAGCTAGCCAGAGCGTGAGAACGAGAGCGTGAGTGTGAGTGTGAGAGCGAGCGAGCGAGGCGCAACAGTCGAGCGACGACAACGTCGTGAAAATGAAATGAAAAACGCTAAAAAAATTGATTTAAAGTGAATTTGTGTGCGTTGTGTGTGTTTGCTTGTATGCTCCTGCCTGTGTGTGTGAGTATGTATGTGTGTGTGCATTCTGTGCGAGCAACAGCGCATGGCAATATGAATGCGTGCAAGCAAGACAGCGCTACAAGCACAGGCGTGGCCAAAGAAATACTGGGAAATTTTCGTTGCCTTATGATTATGAGCAATTTAAGCAGCGGCGCTGGCAGCGCTGCCCAACAGTAAAAACTCCTCGGCCTCGGCAGTGGCAACTGACATTTTATTGATTGTTTTATGCGATTATAATGTAATAATGTCTTAAATATGCAACGGCCGGGGGCCCCCAGAGCAGCCTCAGTCTCTGTCTCTGCCTCTGCTTTCCCCAAGTGCCGCTGCTGCTCTGCTGCTGCTGCTGCGTTGCTCCCAGCACACTGCGCAGCTGCGACTTTTGCGTCTTTTAAATGAATTATGCACACACACACACACACAGACACACTGTGGGGGAGTGAGTGAAAATTGCCGCCCTCGCTGACCATTTGCTGGGCTGCAGCTGCTTCGTTCCCGTTACCTTCGTCTCCGTTTCCTTCTCCTTCTCCTTTTCAGTCTTGTGATTGGCAAAAAAGGAAAATACCATTCACATTTCAGTCTGCACTCTTCTTCATTTATTTTGCCCACTTCTCTGCTATTTCTTTATGCTTCTCTTTCTGCTTGCTTGTTTGTTTGTTTATCTGCACGCAAAAATCTATAAACGGGCAGCGGTCGCCGCACTCAACTCAATTCAATTAATTTTCACTTGATTTTTCCACACACAAACAAATTTTCATTTAATTTGCTGCGGGGCGTTTTTCTCTCGACTCCTGTTCAACTTTTATTTTTATTTTTGTTTTTTTTTTCGTTCTTGTTGCTGTCGTCTTTCAAGCTCTTTCTTTTTGCTTATCGGTCGCCATTTTCTTACGCTTGATTTTCTATTAGGTTTCTCGCCAGCCCTGGGTTAAAACTTTCTGGCAACCCTCCACCCCCAACTACAGGAAATTGGAAGCTGTTGCCATTTGGATAGAAATCTTTTGTGACATTTGCGCTTTCTCTCATTATATTATATATGTATATTATATATATATTAAATTACGGGAAAAACATATTTTCGTATTATCATTATGTTGTTTATTGGTATTGTTATTCATTTGTTTTGGGGGCTTTATGGTTAAATTTGCATTTGCATTTACTCTTATTCACATTTTCCACGAGTCTGCTCAAATGTTAAACGTAATTAAAAATAAATCAAAAATATGTCTCTGAACAATTTTCATTTTATATTAAATTATTTTCCTGCGTTGGAAAAATTACTACAATCGATTAAATTCTCTAGAAAATATTTAAATTTGTATGGGGAGAGCATAATATAATATAAATTTTAAATTTATCTGTAGATAAAGAATAAATTCACGACATAGGTTGAGCTTAAAAAATAATATGAACCAATAAGATAAGTAAAGTTTTACAATCCTTAAAAAAATACAAAAATTTTGAGAATAAGGAATTTCAATCATCTACACTAAAAAAATAAACAGACCAACGCTTAAAATCAAAAACATTCCTCCAATATATGTAGCTCTAATACTGAGAATATTAATTTTAATAAATTCAACTTTTTAATAAAAAAAACATATTAAAACACACCAATAAAAATGTTATACATTAAAAAAAAATTTATTTATGTTTCTTGAATTAAATTTTAGGAACACTTGTTCTTACAATAAAAACATAATCTTTTTTGAACTGTTCCTAAAACCAAGATGTGTTTTCTTAATCTAAGAACTTTAGGTTCTCGACGCATTTTTTAGACCAAACTTCTTAGTTTTGGAGCCAAGATGTTGGTTAACCATATGTTTTTAACAGTGTATTTTTAACAGTGTATGTTTATATAAAACTGTTACCTTTGAAGTTTTACATTGAAAACTCGGTAGAATTTATATTCTTGTTTCCTTTTTTTTGTGACCCAGAAATTCCAGAAACCGCAATCCAAAATGATATCATATTGTATTCTTCAACATTTTTAAGGTTTTCAGCTCTGTCGCAAAGTATTATAAATTTCTTCTTTTAACATAGGATCTACCAAAACAGTCAACTAAAAATTTCTCCTCAACTTTAATCGAATTATAATGGAAAGTAGTTTGACATTTAAATATTTAATTGCGGTTCAAGTTCAATTGCGAGGCAAGAGTTCAATTTCGATTTCGAAATCGATTGGAGTTGGCGTCATTTGTTCTGTTTCAATGGGTTCATTTTGTTTTTTTTTGTTTTTTTATCAAATTGCCGCAATCACAAATCAATTATTATTAAAAGCTCATTAAAAACAATAAAAATGGCATTAAAATAAAAGCGAAGCAACAATAAAAACAACAACAACAGGGCAAAAAAAAACTAAATGAAAAAAAGTTTTTGATCATTTAACATACACTGGAAAAAACAGATCAACTTCTAAAACCAAGAATACTCATCTTAAATATTTGATTCTTAAAATAAGAAAACTTTAAGACCAAATTACTAAAACTAAGATTATTAATCTAAAAAAGCTTAAACTCTTAATATAAGAATAAAAATCTTCAATTTATAGAAAAGTATAACAAAATAAAATACAATATATAAAATTACTAAAATTAATAAATAAATAATAAATTACTAAAAAAGCTTAAACTCTTAGTTTAAGAATAAAAATCTTAAACTTCTAGGAAAGTATAACAAAATAAAATAAAATTTGTCAAATTACTAAAATAAATAAATAAATAATAAATTACAAAATAAATCAAAATTAAAAAATGAAATTATGAATATAAAAAATAATTGTATATATTTTTTTTAATTTTTTGATTTAATTTTAAGAACATTTATACTTAAAATAAGAACTTGGTCTTATATAAAATGTTCTTAAAATCAAGATGTGTTCTCTTAATTTGAGAATTTTATGTTCTCGACCAAAAATCTTAGTTCTGACACCAAAAATCTTGATTTAGGAACATTTTTTTTATCAGTGCACATTGAAATCAAGTTGTTTTGCGCTTATCAACGATGGATTCATATCAAGCTCCTACCCCCCCTACCACCCCTCCCCCTTCTCCCCACCTCACCCCACCTGCTGCCAGTCGAACCGTTTCCCCACCTTCCGTTCTGGCTGTGATTTTTATTACACTTTATTATTATTTACCTACTGTCGACTAATTTGTTTTTAATTTGTGCTGATAAAATTGATGAATAAATAAAACGAACGTTGAGCAAATAATGAAATTAATAAGTGACTATATAGCGCGGCAAAAGGGGGCGTGGCCGGGGGGACACGTGGGCGTATGCTGATGAATAAACTAAAGCCCCTAGATATAAAACAACTAAACGATAAACATGCCACAATAATAATTACAATAACAAATAAACAAATAATGCCAGCCAAATAATGACATTATTTGGCTCCCCGATTGATTTGTCAAATCAAAATTATTATTATTCGATTCGAATTGGAATTAGAATTAGAATTGGAACGCTACGATATGACACCAGTTGAGGGATGGGGTATTAAGGGTAGTAATGGGTTAAAATAATATATATATATAGAAAAGTGTGGTTTATCAGAACAAAACAAGACGCTACCTTTGAGAATACGTCAAATAATTAATTGCTGTATTAATTAGCGATTTTCTAACACCTAAAAAAAAGACCAACTTAGAAAAATTTGTCATTCTAAAATTAAGTACAACCGTTCTTGAATTTATACCATTTTTTTAATTAAAATTTTAAAATTGCTGTGTACTAAAAATCTTAAATTAAGTATGAATATATCTTCAATTTAGAATTCTGACCGTCCATTTAAGGAAGCTATCTGAAATAATAGTCCGATTTTAACCAAATTTAGTCAGAATATATAAGACCATGCCTAATATAAAATCTGTGAGTCTCGTTAAAATATCTCCAGAAACAACAAAGTTATTAATTTTTATTTTTTTTTTGATTGATATATACTTAATAATAATAATATTTGTACTAGAAATAAGTTCGTTTTGGAATATGCTCAAAAATTTCTTTAGAACCAACAAAATAAACCAATATTAAATGGTATTTAATTTTGTTATATTGCTTAATTATAGTATGAGAGTATGTTTTAAGATTAAATGAACTTAAAAATAAGAATGTTTTGTACTAGAAACACTTTGGGATAGGTTCAAGATTTTTGTGTGATTAAACTCATATGTCTTCAATTTTTCAGAATACTTAAAGTATCCTCAAGAAATTTCATTTTAATATTATCGTATTTGCGAGAATCGAACTTGAAATAAGAATTTTGTCTCCAACTTAGAATATCGAAAATTTTGATTTTTCTGAATGTTTATATAAAGAAGATTCCATATGATATTAGTTAACTAACAATTCCTAAAGACAGTTTCAACTGAAATATCGAGCCTTCACTTTTTTTCGAATTAATAATATTACTATAATCATTTCTTTTAAATATTTGTATCAACTTTTATAAAATTTAATACAAAAAAGAATAATTTTATTTTCCTAATTGCTTTAATTTAATTAATCTTTGATCCAACTTTATGCTAGTACTCAAATGCCCTAACAAAACTATTGTAGGGCACATAAGCTACTTCCAAATAATGAAATAATGTGTGTGTGTTTGATATCATAGAATGTCTGGAATGAGAATTGTGCTTTTGTGTTTGGGGAAGGGAACATAATGACTTTATTAGCTAAGCACAACTCATAAATGTGACAATGAGAGACAGCAGACAGTAGACAGGAGAGAGAGAGAGAGGGAGAGAGAGAGAGGGAGGAGTGGAGAAGAAAATTAGGGAAAGGCAGACATGTCTGTTGCTCAATGTGAGATTTGCTTTGGCAAACCTCAAAAAAAAAAAAAACCAAACCAAAAAGTCATCAAGCAATCAATGCACTTCAAACACTGAAAAAAAACAGACCAGCTTCTAAAATGAAGAACATGCATCTTCAATATTTCGTTCATAAATAAGATTATTTTAAGTTCAAATAACTAAAACTAAAATTATCAATCTAAAAAATCTTGAAATCTAAATATAAAAAGAAAAATCTTAAGTTGTTAGAAAAGTATAAATATGGTACTATTTCATATCTAACAAATCTGGATAGAGAAACCGCATTGGTCGTAAAGCAGTAGGCGGCGGTTCGACCACTCGTAACTAATTATAATAACATTTATAAAATTACTAAAACAGAATTAAATATAAAAACATAATAAAATGTAAAAATAAAAAATTATTTTTATTTATTTTATTTGTTGATTTTAATTTTAAGAACATTTATTCTTAAAATAAGAACTTTATCTTATTTAAAATGCTCTTAAAATACTAAAACAGAATAAAATGGAAATATAAAAAAATATTTTTATTTATTTTATTTTTTGATTTTAACTTTAAGAAAATTTATTCTTAAAATAAGAAATTTATCTTATTTAAAATGTTCTTAAAATAAAAATGTGTTCTCTTAATTTAAAAGAGTTTTATGTTCTCGACGCATTTTTTAGAACAAAAATCTTAGTTCTGAGAAAACATTTTTTTTATCAGTGTACAGGTGTGTGTGTGTGCGTCTGTGAGTGTGTGGGAGTGGGAGGTGAAGAGGGAGAGGGAGAGAGAGAGACATAGACGAGGGGTTGGCATATTTGTTGATTTGTTTTAGGCGATAAGCACTTAAATTAAGTCTTAATTCCTAATGCCTCTTGTTGCACACGTGTCATTGCTGCCACAAAGTGTGGCACAGACACCAGGGGCAGGGCAGAGGAAGAGGCAGAGGGAGAGGGAGGGAAAAGGCGACGGTGTCGCCCTGTGAAATGGACATTTAATTATTTGCTGTGATTAAACACACACACAGTGAGAATATGGCTTTCCCTGTTTCTCTCTCTCTTTCTCTCTCTCTCTCTCTCTCTCTCTCTCTGTGTGTCACGCGACGTGTGTCAATTCTCGAAGAGCAGGAGGAGGAGGAAGAGGAAGAGATTACAGGGGAGGATTGCCGCTCTGCCAGCTTCATATTCCAATTATTTATCTTATCAGCGTATCAAACAGTTTTGATTTTCATGTTGCCGTTGCCACAAATAGTCCAACACACGCCCCAGATCAAGTCCAAAAACCCCTCCTCGAACCCCTCTTTGAACTCCTCCTCGAACCCCTCCTTGAACCCCTTGCCGAACCCAATGCCAATCCCTTGTTGCACTACTTTTGACAGTTGACAGTTGCATCAGCGAGTCGAGCATCCACACTGAAAAAAAACAGACCAACTTCTAAAATCAAGAGCATTCATCTTAAATAATTTGTTCTTAAAATAAAATTATTTTAAGACCAAATTACCAAAACTAAAATTATTAATCTAAAAAATCTTATAATCTTAATACAAAAATAAACAGAATAAAATGTATTTAAATATAAAAATAAAAAAAAATATAAATATTAAAAAATAGCTTTTATTTATTTTATATGCTCATTTTAATTACCATTTAAAAAATTACTTAATCTAAACCAGAATAAAATGTATTTAAATTTAAATTTAAAAATAAATAAAATAATATATATTAAAAAATAATTTTTATTTATTTTATATGCTTATTTTAATTAACATTTATAAAATTACTTAAACTACAACAGAATAAAATGTATATAAATTTAAATTTGAAAATAAAAAAAAATTAGAAATATTAAAAAAGATTTTTATTTATTTTATTTGTTTATTTTAATTTTTAGAACATTTATTCTTAAAATAAGAACTTGGTTTTATTTAAAATGTTTTTAAAATCAAGATGTGTTCTCTTAATTTAAGTATTTTATGTTGTCGACGCATTTTTTTGACCAAAAATCTTAGTTCTGAGACCAAAATCTTAATTTATTAACACTTTTTTTTATCAGTGCAGAGAGAATAAGAAAGGGGATGAGAAAGAGTCAGAGGAAGAGGAAGAGGATGAGAATGAGGATGAGGACCAACAATAGCACCAGGAGCTGCTATCTTTGTCTCTAATTTAGTATCTATGAGATACATATGTATCTATCTAACTGTAACTCATTGTATTATGAAAATATTTATCTTTCCCAGCTGGGAAATTTGATCAACCCCACGCCCATTCTCTGTTTCTCCCTCCCTCCCTTCCTCCGTTTCTCCCTTTCTCCCTTCCTCCCTGTCTGTCTGTCTGAAGTGCAAAGTGTGTTAAAGAGATGTGTGTGTGTGTGTGTGTATTTGTGTGTGTGGTGTATTTGGTGTGTGTGTTGTGCGCAACGCTTGTCAAATTAATGAGATTTAGAGTTTTGATTTCTGATCGATCGACTGAAATGCGATAAGAAATGCGACCACAAAACGGGTCTAAGTAGATGATTAAAGCGATAAAAGAAAAGCGCAAAACAAAAGCCAAATCTGAAACTAATTTGAGGGAAAATGGGAAACTTCAAAAATATATTAAAGAATGTAGAAAAAAAGAGCAACGGGAAAACAAATAATTGCAGCAACAAAATGAACTATAGACAAAGATACTTTAGTCTGGAGATACCTGTACTTACTTCCTAACATTGATCGGAAAAAAAATTATATAAAAAAGAGGGGCTTTTTTTGTTAAGTTGCTTAATAGGATCAAAATTTTTTAGATGATCTTATACGATATACAAGAAGATATAGAAATATATAGAAACCTTATTTAGAATAGCTCGATTTGGAAACAATTTATAAAAGACTAATTTTCTTTAGGGATCGTAAATAATGATAATTTTTTTTTGATTAGATTACATAAATCATAAATCAAATAATGATTATTTTTGATTCAAAAAAATTAAATTAAATATAATGACTATAAGTGATTTTAATTTTTTAAAAATAGAATAAAACTCACAAATAATGATTATAAATGATTTTTATTTTTTAATAATAAAATAAATCTTAAAAATAATGATTATAAATGATTTTTAATTTTTTAATAATAAAATAAAAATCAAATATAATGATTATAATTGATTTTTATTTTTTTCGCTCAAAATAAAAGCCAACAATAGTTTATGAATTATAATGATTAAAGGTCCCTGATTTTATTTCTATGAATTTACGTTACGTTTTCGATGCTCTTTGAGTTCATTGTATAAATATTGATATCATATTTCCAATTGTCACAAAAATATTCGTCAAAAAATTTAATTTATGGATATTCGATATAATCTTAAAATTGCCACAATTTTTGGAAAACTTGAGTACGACAGTCTTATAAAACCCATTGTATGAGAAAATCTGAAGCAAATATGAATATTTGCGATAAAGATCGGATTATAACAGGAAAATTAAGTAACTGAACTGGAGCAAAAAATATAGGGGACTTACACGTAAAAATCAAGAAACACAATTATTGATGCAAGTGACCCAAAGGTAATTATTGGATGAACCCACTTAAACACACTTGAAACCCAGGTGAACTCCATTTACTTATAACACCTTATACAGTTAAGGGGTAGCGGGGTATTAGGGGTAAAGTAAGGGGGTGTGTGTAACTTGTAAACTGTAAATATGCAAATGCATATGTTAAATAGATGACCTTTTATTGTATTGTTTTTGGCGTAAGCAAAAGACAATCATAACAAAAGTGTAAAAGTTGCCACATAGTCGAAACCCGGAGCTACCTATGAGAATGGGCATGGGGATGGGGATGGGGGTAAGGGTAGCAACTCAACTCAAATTGACTTCTAAAAGCAGCAAAATCAGCAAAAAATTTGCATTTCAATAAACGATTATCGTAACTTTGCGTACGGTTTTTGGTTACGGTTTACGCTTTACGGTTTACGGCACTTTTTTTTCCCCTCCCTTCCCTTTAGGGGTTGCCATTTTGTGTGTGTGTTAGGGTTCACACAAAAAGGTTGCAATAGGCTGAAAAGAATTTGGTTAGGTTCGTTTTGCTGACAAGGGTGCTCCAACAGAAAGGTGGAGAGAGGGGTAGGTGAAGAGGGGATCAGGGGGCGTCGGTTTACGACAGTCAACGGGGGCAAATTGTCGTTGTTAAAGTCAAATGTGGAAAATTTATTTTATATTTTTAGCTTTTAAATTAAATAAACTTTTTGTCGCCGTCGTTTTATTTGCATTGGCATTTTGTCACCTTTGACCTCCCTCTTCCCCCTCCCCCATTCAGCAGCAAATAAAGCTGCTCCAAATTTCCACTCACGTTCTAAGCCATAGCTCTAACTTTCTCTCTCTCTTTCTTTCGCTCAGTTCTCTCTCTTTCTATATGTGTGTTTATTGTTTAGGCTTTTTACGGTTTGCTTCGCTTTGGTGTGCTTCGATTTGTTAGAGTGGGAGGGGGTGTAGACAAGTAGGGGTAGGGGGAGGGGAGGCTTTCAGGATGGCATCACCACAAATCACAGCTCACGTACGAAGCTTAAATATGGCGCTCGTTTCATGTCCGTGTCCGGCAAAGCAGAAAAATAACAATAATAATAATAACAGCAAAGAGAAACGGCACAAGACAACATACACTGTTAAAAAAAATGTTCTAAAATCAAGATTTTGGTCTCAGAACTAAGATTTTTGATCTAAAAAATGCGTCGAGAACATAAAATTCTTAAATTAAGAGAACACATCTTGATTTTAAGAACATTTCAATTTAGACCAAGTTCTTATTTTAAGAATAAATATTCTTAAAATTTAAACTAAAAAATAAAATAAATAAAAATTATTTTATATATTTTTTTAATTTTGATTTATTTACATTTTATTCTGTTTTAGTAATTTTTTAAATTATGTTTTAATTTAATACGAGTGGAGGTTTGAACCGCCGCCTACTGCTTCACAACTAAAGCGGCCTCTCTAACCAGAGCGTCACGGTGCCACCAATTCTTTGATACGAAATAAAACCTTTTTATACTTTTCTAACAATTTAAGATTTTTAATCTTATATTTAGATTTAAAGATTTTTTAGATTAATAATCTTAGTTTTAGTAATTTGGTCTTAAAATAATCTTATTTTAAGAACAAATAATTTAAGATAAATGTTCTTGATTTTAGAACTTGGTCTTTTTTTTCAGTGTACAGCTAACAGTCTTTGTGTGTGTGTGTATGAGAGAGATAGCTATATATAGATATTGAGTGAAAGAGAGAGGGGTAGAGCAAGAGAAATGGCAACTTTAACCCATTCCCATCCAAAACTGTCCATTCTGCATGCAAACGCAATTTGATAACGAGCGAACGTATTAATATCATTGAGCTCCATTATTTCAGAACCAAACTCACCCTCTTAACCCCCTACTCCCCTACTCCCCTGTCCATTTAAACTGGCCAAAATCACAGGCATTCCCAGTGGTTTCATCGCAAAAAAAATGATGATGTTTTTATTTTTTGCCAGCGCAACAAAACAACTGAGAAATGATTTTGAGCAGAGAAAAAGTCGCTGTCAGAATGCACTATAGTCGACAGTATTATGTGATATGTATATCAAATATATACTCTCAAATTTAAGTAAGAACAAAAGAAAAATTGAATAAAGCAATACTAAAATTCAAAGTTCTCAGTAAAAGATAGTTTTCTTTAGCTTAAATTTATCATCAAGCTTAGCTAGAATTTTAATTGGGCAATTTTTAAGCCTAAAGCTAATAGCAAAATAAAGTTTATGGAAAATCAAGAAAGATAAAGATTTAAAGTTGATAAAAGTCCAATTAGTAAAACCATTTCACTTTTTCTATATACGTACATTTTCTTAAAAGTGCTTAAGAACCTTACTATATGAAAGTTTTGAAAAGTTTGTTTTTTTTTCGAAATTTAAAGATTGTCAAACAATTGTTTAAAATTCTAAAGAATTATCCTGACTCGTAGAACAAATGAAAAATATTACTTGAATTCAGACCGTCAATGCATAATAAATACTATAACTAAAACTATCTTATTAAAATACGCACAATAGATTGAAGCAAACAGAGGACTTTCCATAATATGTTATTAGCCTAAGAAAACAAACAGTCTGGCAACGCTTAAACTTAAGAGGAAAATGTAATATGCATAGAAAAAGCGTCACTTTATACTCAGATTTAAAGAAACATAGATCACGCTGTGACTAAACGGAAAGTAATTTTTAAAAACACTTTAAAAATAAATATCTAATTTAAAAGTATGCACAGAGATAGTTAAAAGTAAATTTTTAAACTTACTTCATTTACATTTTGGCATCAATGGAAAGTTGTTTAAAATTCCGTTTTAATAATACAAAACTTTCCTTAACCCATTAAATCCAAATGAAAATTTTGAATTTATGTAAAAAACTACTTTTTAACTTTTTTTCTAGGGCTTAAACAAAAATTGCTTGAATGCCAAAAGTTTCTCCGAACAATTCTAATAGTGACTGCAAAAATTTATTTTCAAAAACATTTTTTCTTATATTTTTTATGATTTTTTTTATGGAATGATTTACTATTAGAATAATAAGTAGATTTAACTTTAATTTTATATACATTCAGATGTTTCAGATATATCGAATCAATTCCAAAAATCGACAAGTTGACAATGTGTCAATTTTATTTGCAATTACTTTTTTCGACAACGTTTTTCGATTCGCAGTTCGAGTTGACAGTTGAGTTGCGAGTATTGAGAATGCTTTAAACAGCTTCAGAAGATAACTTGCAACATAACCAAAATTGGATGTGTGGCATGTCTTCAATTGCAACCGCGTTGCCAACACGTCACAAATTTTCAAGTGCGCCGCAATTTTGCACAGTCGAAAACAAATTGAGGCGTGGCAATGACAGGGGCATGGAAAGGAGGGGAGGGGTTTGTGGGGGGGGGGATGTGGCACGGCTTGCATAACTGACGGTGCTTATCGGCGCCCGTGTGCAACATATTGCCACAATTCCACGTTGCCCCACGTTGCATTGCCAATTCTGACTGATGGCCAATAAATTTTTACAGTCATGCACTGGACATGGACGTGCCAGACGAGGGGGGAGGGGGGTGGATGGGGTAAGTGCCCGTGGCAGGGGTAGATAGGAAGGGGTAGGGGCAAGGGAAGAGGGGTTACATGTCGATTTCTTTATGTGCCTGCTTATTAAATAAATCACACAAAAAACAAGGCAGCTGGATTGAGTATGAGCAGGAGGAGAACATGAGCTGGGATAGGAACGGGGGCAGGGATACACTGAAAAAAAACGACCAACTTCTAAAATCAAGAACATTCATCTAAATATTTTGTTCTTAAAATGGAAAAATTTAAGACCATAGTACAAATACTTAATATATTATTCAAAAATTTAAAATTCTTAATACAAGAAAAAAAATCTATAATTTTTAGAAAAGTGTAAATATGTACTATTGATATAAAACAAATCGTAGCCCCGTTCAGGTTAGAGAAACCTCTTTAGTTTTAACAAATTAATATTTATAAAAATAATACCAAGACAGAATAAAATTTATTAAAGTCAAAATTTAAAAAAAAATATATATAAATCAATTTTAATTTTTTATTTGTTGTTTTTAGCTTAGAGCACATTTATTTTTAAAGTAAGAAAGTAAAATAAAATGTATAAAAGTCAAAATTAAAAAAAAAATATATATACAAATTATTTTTAATATTTTTATTTGTTGATTTTAATTTTAGAAACATTTATTCTTAAAGTAAGAAAATAAAATAAAATTTATAAAAGTCAAAATTAAAAAAAAATATTTACAATTTATTTTATTTGTTGATTTTAATTTTAGGAACATTTATTCTTAAAATAAGAGCTTGATCTTATTTGAAATGTTATTTAAACCAAGATGATACAAATTTTTTTTAATGTTTTTATTTGTTGATTTTAATTTTAGGAACATTTATTCTTAATTTAAGAACTTGATCTTATTTAAAATGTTATTAAAACCAAGATGTGTTTTGTTTCATTTAAAAATTTTATGTTCTCAACGCATTTTTATTTTGGACCAAAATTTTAAGTTTTGAGACCAAAGTCTGGATTTAAGAACACATTTTTTTTATCAGTGTAGGGGCAGGAGGTCAACATGGTAGGCCACTTGTCATTGGCATAAATTCATGTGCCCAATTATCTCATTTGTCTACGCATAACGGAAATGTAAGACAACCGCTGATAGGAGAAGAAGCATACCAAAAAAGAGGAATCCGATCCGACCCAATCCGTTTCGAGTTGGGATCCTCACAGACATTTCATTTCATTCGCTTGGCATTTCAATTTCTTCAGTTGCAGCGAGGTTAGAGTTCAATTCACAGCACAACAACATCAAAAAAACTAGTCGGAAGGAGCTACAGTCGAGAATGCTCGACTGTCGGAGACCTCGTACTTACTATGTAAAAAGCTAAGACTGCTAAAAATTCATACTTGATTTGGACCCGATCGGTCCTATGACAGCTATATGATATAGGTGTCCGATTTGAACCAACTTTGGTCAGGATATATAAAACCATGTTAGATACGATATCTCGTAAAACAAAAAAGTTTTTTATACTAAGACTTGATTTTCGACCGATTGTTCCTATGACAGCTATATGATATAGTGGTCCGATTTAAACCAACTTTGGACAGGATGTATAAGACCAAGTTATATGCCGATATCTCGTAAAACAAAAAAGTTTTTCATACTAAGACTTGATTTTCGATCGATTGTTCCTATGGGCGCTATATGATATAGTGGTCTGATCCAAAAAAGAAACAATCTTTATCTGCCTGCAGTATATAGGAATCTACATACAAAATATGGGGTCACTATTTTTTTAAATTGCTCTTATAATTTGAATAAGAATTTTTTTTTTCGATTTGTGGGCGTTAAAAGGGGCGTGGCCGGATTTTGAAACAAACTTGATCTGCCTGCAGTAACCTACATACCAAGTTTGGTGTCTCTTGCTCTTATAGTCTCTGAGATCTAGGTGTTTATACAGACAGACAGACAGACGGACATTGCTATATCGACTCAGCTATTGATGCTGATCAAGAATATATATACTTTATAGGGTCTGCCACGCCTTCTTCTGCCTGTTACGCACATATTCGGTAAAACAAACCCAATAGACCCTAGTACTTTTTTTAAATACGGGGTCTAACAACGCTTGTTTTCAGCTCCCATCTTCTCTCCCAACTCTCTTTCCATCTCCATCTCCATTTCCATCTTTAGCTTCTTTTTGCCCCTGGGCCCCGCATTGTTATCAGCGTCGTTGTGTTATCAGCGGCACATCCAGCAGAGCATAAAATATACTCGACAACCAGAGCAGGATTAATACCATACATACTTGCTGTTAGAGGGGATGTGGGGATGTGGGGGGATGGTGGTTAAGGTCACTGCGGGGGCGACCCAATCGCAATTCGATTCTCAGTTCTCAGCTCTCGACATGCCACTTGTCTGGTCTCCCCTCTTCCTCTCTCCCCTCTCCCCTCATCAACCATTAGGAGATTCTGACAAGCGGCTGCCTTCAATAATAATTTGGCCATGACTAATTGGATTTATTGGAATCGAATTTATTATGTTATGCTTATTTAATATTAAATTTATGCGCTGTTTATTTTGTCTTTAGCCATTTGCCATTTGAGGGGAGGAGGAGGGAGAACAGCAGAGATTTGAAGCTACACTGAAAAAAAGATCAAGTTCTAAAATCAAGAACATCCATCTTAAATATTTTGTTCTTAAAATAAAATTTTTTTAAGACCAAATTACTAAAACTAAGATGATTAATCTAAAAAATCTTAAAGTCTAAATATAAGAATAAAAATCTTAAATAGTTAGAAAAGTATAAATAGGTACTATTCGTATTAAATTTTTATTTTTTTTTAGTTAAGTTTTAATTTTAAAAACAAATATTCTTAAAATAAGAACTTGGTCTTAATTGAAATGTTCTTATAATCAAGATGTGTTCTCTTAATTTAAAAATTTTATGTTCTCTACGCATTTTTTAGAACAAAAATCTTAGTTCTAAGACCAAATCTTGATTTTAAAACATTTTTTTATCAGTGTATAAACTATTAGCTAAACAGTCGATCCTACATACTATTACATATATATAAATATATGTACAATGTGCTCTGAACTAATAGAGAAATCGTTTGAGAATTCATTTAAGAAAATTCTTAGAACAGATTACAGTTGTCAACATTGATAAACGAGTCGATTATTATTTTCAATAATAAAGAAATCATTTGTTTGAGTACAGTATATCGTTATATTCAACAATATAGTACATATAAACTAAAGCTGAACTCTATTATAAGTAGCTTGTTCCTGTTCTTTCTATTCTTTTCAAATTCTTTACCATGTTCTAATCTCTGACACTCTCTTTTTTCCTACCTATTATTAATTCCTCTTAACAACATCGATATTATGTGCATATAAGTATTACAAAAAATATTAAACAAGCTTGTTATAAGCTAAGTTTATTGGGGATTATTATTTATATTTATTATATATTTTTAATAGCTCTGAATTTTATTAAAATGAAAAAAAATAATTAGTATTAAGGTAAATAAAATAAGATAATATATGTTTGTTAAAAGCTAAGTTTATTGGGGATTATTATTTATATTTATTATATATTTTTAATAGCTCTGAATTTTATTTAAAATGCACAAAAAATTAGTATTAAGGTAAATAAAATAAGATAAAATATATGATTAGGAATTAGGATTAAAAAAAAACTTATTTATTAATTTTAAATTAAATGAGATCAAAATAATTTTATTATAGCGTTGAGAAAACAAAAATAATTGAAAAAAATTATGCTTTAAGAAAATGAAGGTACATAATAATTTGCGTAAATCGTTATTTATTATGAGATGATTAAGTCATATTATTAAAGATATCATAATGCAATATCTGAACGCTTAATCATGTTTAGACAATGACGATCTATTAGGTTATTTTGATTTGGCCTAATGTTGCCTCCTTCCTCTCATTTTATCTATCTACGTGCAACTCCAATTCTGACAGACTCCTCAACTCCAATTTCTCTCTCTCTCTCTCTCTCTCTCTCTCTCTCTTTCTCTCCATTTAAGGGATTTGGTAGCACCTGCCAGTGTTGGTCAGGGGTATTTGTGAGTGTTGCTGCTCCAGTTACAGTTACAGTTAGTTACAGCCAGGTCTATTTCTGGCCTGGCGCACAAGGAAATGGCAAATGGGAAAATGGGAAAATGGGCCGAGGAGCAGGCTCTGAGGCGCCGCTAATGACCCTAATAAACAGTTTTGTGGGCGCTACGCATACTAATGAGCATCCGGGCTAGCGGCTGTAACAGCAACAACAACAACAACGGGAACAACAACAACGGGAACAACAACAACAGGAACAACAACGGTAACAACAACAACAATGCAAAATGTGCTACAAAGTGCAGGACGTCAACACCTTGCACAGTTCTCTCTTACTCTTCCTTTTGCTCTCTCTTCGCTTGTCTGCTCTTTTCTAAGTCTATCTATTTCCCTGCTCGCTCTTTCTCGCTTCCACCCTCTCGTTCTATATCTCTGCTCTCCCTCTAGACATAATGAGCAATCCATCTGCACAACACCCGCACGTAGTTTAGTGAAATTTGTTGATTTACATGATTCAAACTACGCCATCCCCTCTCTTCCTCCCTCTCTCCCTCTCTCGCTCTCTCTACCAACCCTCCTACTTCCCCCTGTGCCCTGCCCGATGAGTTCAGCATGTGTGTGTGTCGTCCTCGTAGCTTAATAAATTGTTTGCCATTAATAACAATAAAAATAGATAATCTCCGTATAACAAATTAATGATGTGCTCACCAAACGGACAAATGCAAAGACTGCGAGAGAGACAGAGAGCGAAGCACAGCGTGAGGAAGAGGGAGAGGGAGGAAAGCAAGGGAACAGGGAAAGAGAGCGAAAGCAAAATGAGGAGAGTAGCGAAATGTAAAGAAAAATGTGTCAAGAATTATGAAAGCTGCACTGGCTTTTTACACTCTACAAAAAATATATTAAAAACCAATAAATATATATAAGAGTCGATTTCAGTAAGGTTTAGGTACATTTTTCCAAATACTATTTTTTTGTTAGAATGCATATAATTTTTTGCATATTAAAAATTAACAAAAATTTTAACTTGTAAAGTTGCAAGGCCAAAAGTCGAATCAATTTCACACTTTCAGAACTTTGTCAAAAACGAGTAACAATTTGTAGATTGGAGTCTTAAATTTTATTATTACTACAAATAACTTTTACCAGACTTAGATACTTTAACTAAGGTAACAAAGTCTTAAAAAGTATACTGACTGATAAAGTCAGCGAGAAATCATAAAATAATTACTAAATATCACAGATTTTTAATGACAATTTAACAGAGAAAAGTTAAAAAAAATTTAATATGTGCATAAAAAACTTTAAAAAAGAATAGTTATTCTTAAATTTTTAAATAAGTCTTAAAAATCTGAAAAATTTTAAGAAAAACTAAATTTCAAAAAAAAAAATGTTTAGATCAAGTAAAATTTTTGTTTGATGGAAAAAATTTATAAAAAAAACCAAAAAAAATGGATCACTTATTCTGAAAATTACACAAGATCTTAGAATAAAGTCTAGAAACAAGGAATTTTTGCACTTTTCTTAACCAAGTCCTTTTTAAAATGTTCACAAAAAACAAGTACAATTCTAATTTGAGCTACTTAGAAATGAACAAAGTTTAAAAAAATTTAATATGTGCATAAACAATTTAAAAAAAGAATGGTAATTCTTAAATTTTCAAATAAGTCTTAAAAAACTGAAAAAAAAATTAAGAAAAATTCAATTTCACAAAAATAAAAAATGTTTAGATCAAGTAAAATTTTTGTTTCATGGAAAAAATGTATAAAAAAATCAAAAATCAAAATAGATCACTAATTCTAAAAAACCACACAAGACCTTATAATAGTCTAGAAGCAAGAAATATTCGTACTTTTTTTAACCAAGTCATCTTTAAAATGTTCACAAAAAATAAGAACAATTCTAATTTGAGCTACTTAGAAATGAGCAAATTTCAAATATTTGTTGCTTAGTGTTTTTGGTGGTTGCACCATGGTCCGTTCGAAAGTCAAAAGTCGCCGCGCCAAGGTACACCGAGTACTTGTATGAACGTGCCACTTGCCACAGGAACAACTCCCCCGGGTACCATGTAGTTGAGTACGGATTTGAAGTAAATTAAAAGTCACTCACACCCGGTAACGAAGCAACGACGAGGGGTCGATTCTACGATTCTACCCCCTCCATATTCACATCCATATTCACAACATCACCCTGTCCACATCCCTGTCATCCTGTTGTGTCCTGGCCACGCACTTGAGTTCATTATTATGATATTTGGTGTCAGCGCCATCCCCAGGAATCTACCTCCTCCTCCTGCCCCTGGTCGTCCTCCTTCTCCTCCTCCTCCTCCTCCTTCTCCTCCTCCTCTTCCATCTCCATCTCCGGCTGCTGTTGTGGTTTTTCTTATGGGCGTGGCAGCATGTGGGCTAAAACTCAATTATAACAATATGCTCAGATTTTCATAGCGAGTTTTTTGGGTTGTGTTTTTCAATTTACTTGCGCTACCTGCCACACAGCACACAATGCAACGGATGGAGGCAGTGCCCATAAAAATTTCAGTCCATAAACTACTCGTTTGACCATAACTATGGGCTAATAAGCCGAAGCATTGGCTAACAAATAAAAATACTATAAAATCACAAAAATCAAATTCCAAAATGAAAACAAAGAAAGTGGAGCAAACCACGACGTTCTCAGTTTCTCAGTCTATAGACACGACTCTATATACAACTATACAACTTCAACTGTCGACTCAACCTCCAACTCCAACTTCATTTCGAGATTTGCTCTTTTTTTCACTTGCTTAAAGAAATGCCTGCTAATCATCGTACAATGAAATAAATTACATGAGCTCTCCCATTCCCAATTCCCATTGCCCATTTCTTACACTGTTAGAAAAATGTTCTCAAATTCAGATTTTGATCTCAAAATTAAGAAAGCACATACTAGTTTTAGGAACATTTTAAATAAGACCAAGTTTTTGTTATAAGATCAAATGTTCTTTAAATTTAAGCCTAAAAATAAAAATAAGGTTTTTAAATTTTATTTATAATATATTATTTTTTTCAAAAACAAACATTTTAATCTGATTTGCTAAATTTTATAAATGTTATTTTTTACTGGTGCTCTTATCTACTATTGTCTTATACTAAAATATGACATATTTATACTTTCCTAACAATTTAAGATTTTTACTCTATGATTAGAGTTTAAAATGTTTCTTAAAATTAGAAAATTGGTCTTAAAATGTACTTATTTTTAAAATAAAATATTTCAAATGTATATTTTTGATTCTAGAGATTGGTCTTTTTTCAGTGTACTTACGGAACCCCATTTCGACCCGCTGTGAAAATTGAAAAGCGCTCGAAAGTAAATAGAAAACGCTCGAGTCGAAAACACTGAGGCGCAAAGATTAACACCAGCTCCAGGCCAGTTTTCAGTTTTTCAGGCCAATTCCAAGCTTCTACCAAAATAGTGTGAATAAATTAAGGCATCAAGATCATAATACAAACGATCTTCCACTATAAACACTTTGATTAGCAATCTGTTGTCTGTTCGCGTGTGTGTGTGTGTGTGTGTGTGTGTATGTGTATGAGTGGCAACTCCCGCTGCGAAATTGAAATGGAAGCGGCAGCAAAACGAGCCAACAACAACAATAACAACATCAACAACAACAACAACAAAAGGAGCCCAAAACTCAAGTCAAAGTCGAAGTCAAAGTCAATGTTGGTTAAGAGAGCGGCAAACACCAAAATGCCCATAATTATGACAATCAGTTGTTATCGTTGTTGTTGTTGTTGCTGTTGTTGCTGCTTTCGTTGTTGCTATTGTTGTTGCCATGTTTATGATGAAGCGTTAATCCGCATTGTTGCTACGTTGTTATTCAGTTGTTGGCTTAAGAATCTGTTACAGAAAACTTAAAAGCGTCGCTTTAATAACTTTATTGATTTCGATTAAGCGCTATAACGTAGGGTACAACAGCGGGCATATCGCCACCAGTAAGTACTTTGAGACATTCTCTAACATCTATTATAAGTAACTTTTTTTTAAAAATAACTTAAATAACCTAGAACGAACTTTTCTAAAAGAAACGCAACCAAAAAAAAATTTGCCTAGAACGAAGTTTTCTAAATGAAATTCCTGTAGAAGGAACGTATAGTACTTATAAAGGAAAATCTTTAAAAGAGACATATTTAAAAAAAAAAAATAATTGTATTTCAATAAATATTATCTTTACTGTTCTAAGAGAATCGTATTCAAATTTAACTTCTCTGAAAAGATAACTTTTAAAAAAACAACTTACATAGAACGAACTATTCTAAAAGAATCCTATCCAAAAAGCAATTTCTCAAGAACGAAGTTTTCTAAATGTAATTCCTGTAGAAGAAACGTATAGTATTTATAAAGGAAAATCTCCAAAAGAGTCATATTTAAAAAAATAAATAATTGTATTCAATAAATATTATCTTTACTGTTCTAAGAGAATCGTATTCAAATTTAGCGTCTCTGTAAAGATGATTTTTTAAAAAATAAGTCATGTAAATCTTTGTTTGTATTCTGAAACCATCAATTTTTAAGCTTTTACTCTCCAACGATAGAAAATGCTAAGATACCCTATACATCGAAGTGTAGCGCATTCATTAGTCAGTCTAACCGACCGGTCAGTCTATTGGCAGAGGCCAATAAACAATAATTCATGAACAATAAGGAAAACAAAAATATCTCTCGAGCTCAATAAAAACTCATTTACAATAACCAAACTCAGATTCACAAGCAGAAAGATACAGATGGACCTAAAGATACAAATACAATGTTAAAGATAGACTGAAAAGGTGAATCCGTAAAATTATGAGCCAAAGCAGAGAGATTTGATTCTTCTGTATGGTCAAGAGGTTTTTTAAGGAGGCAGTCGAAAAATCAGAAGAAAATAATAAAAAAAAAAACAGAAAAATAATAATAATAATAATTTAATGAAAAACGTGTGAAGAATTGTTAAAAGCGACCAATTTGATTTGCATCGAAAAGTAATTGAGCCACAAAAGTTATGGATGCGCGACGGGGGCACACGACCAGAGAGAGAGATAGAGAGAGAGAGAGGAGGACAAAGGGAACGAGGGAAGAGGACAGAGGGCAGAAATGAAAGGAGAGCAATGTGGAGCAAGAAACTGAAGAGAGGGGCAGAGCTGTAACTTAAGAAACTGAAACTGAAGGCAGCTGGAAAGCTGCTCGAGAAATCTACAAAGAGACACGCAAACTCACACACACTCACACACACACACACACACACACACACACACACACATACCGACAGATTGAGCGCTCAGCAGAAAATCTTTCAAATCATGCACAATTATTAAAATACATAAACGTAATAATCATATCAACAGGGCAGCATCGACAACCACAAAAAACAAAAAAAACAAAAAAGGGGGGCAAGCAACACGCGGAATCATTAACAGCATGATGCAACAACAACAGCAACAACAAGACTTTACAACAACAAGCAAAGCGCGAACACTGAAAAATTAATAAGCAATAAAATTGCCATGAAATGAACTCCACAAATTCCCATGAAAGCGCTTGCCGCGCAGTTGCCGTCAACTGCGACGTCGACGTCGACGTCACGCTGTGTAGCAGCAACAGCAACAATAACAACAGCAACAACAGCCAGTTAAACTAACCGGGCTTAAAATTTAAACGGTTAATTGTGCCATACCGCAACTTGGGGCCCCGAAAACTGTATGCAAATTCAATTGACACTCTTTTGTGTGTTGTTTGTTGCATGCCACATTGAATGGCATTTTGCAGCAAAAGCAAAGCGGATCAGCCTGTTGATCAGCACGCGTTCAATTAGCTTAATCTCTCACTCGATTGCTCACTCTCTTTTTTTCTCTCTCTCTCTCTCTCTCTTACTTGACCTCTTTTGTCAACTGCGATAACCATCTTAAATATACTTCTGTATAGTAGTACGAAACTACATAAAAGAAAGGACGATATTTGTCTAGCTATGTTCAGTGCTGCCATTTTATCAATTTTATGGCTAGTTTTAGCACTTTTCAATTGCAAAAGCTAGAAAAAGCTAGAATTGCTATTAGCTATAAATCTAGCAGTTTTAGCTACAATTTTTTCTTTTTATTGCTAGATTTAGAATTTGTATAATACAAAAGCTGGGAAATTGTATGAAATGCCATAAAAAAATCCATTTTGTCGAATGGCAGAACAAAGATGTCGGATTTTAGAGCTCGAAATATTTGAATATATTGTCGAGGATGTCGTCGACATTGTCAAAATATCATTGCTGTGGAAATAAAATAAGTTAAACAACTTTTTTTTTGATTAATTTACGTAATTTATCCTTAGTCTTAATCTGTTCAAAAAATTTTGAATTTTTATAGGTATGTATAATTTTCTTTTTTTTTTTTTTTAGATATTTTTAGCAAGTTTTTTTCATTCAGTTTAGCAATTTTAGCCCAAAATATTCTGTCAACACTGACTATGTTAAACCTTGCCTACCTTTTCTTGTTTATTAAAACACTCTCAACTTTATTAAGATTAAATCGATTTCAATGAATACTGTTTATTGATTCAGCAATCGAATTTCTACTCCTGAACTCTTTTAAGTAATTAAAACTTAACTTAACCGGCAACTGGTGTTATCCCGAGTAATTTCCCCGAAAACTTAGAGTCTAAATTGATAAATTTGACAAACTGAAAATACTCAAGCTCTAATATACTATATTATTTAAATTGTCTAAGAAAAACATCTCTTCTTGTTAGTTTTACTTACCTTTAATAATTTAGAGGAATATGGTTTCTGTTTGGCTTAAAAAAAAAGACAAACTTCTTAAATAGAATTAAAATAATATTACCATTGAGGATATGGCTATTAAATCCAAGTTGATATCTAAAAGTTTAGTTCATAAAATCTTTATGATTTACGCTTTGTTTGCTGAGAACTTTTTTTTTACTTTCAGATGTGTTTTTAAATAACACAACAGGTTTCCCTGACTTCTGTAGGAATATTGTAAATAGCTGAAACCTGCCAAAGAGATATCCATAAAATCCACAGATGCATTTCGATTTTTACAGCTGTCAATTGATTTGTTTATCCATATTTTTATGAGCTATTAGAAGCATATTTGATTTTGAATACCTCGCATAAAAATCAAAATCACGCGAGCCCATTAACTAGACATCCGAAGACTGTGTGAAATGAGCGACCAATTCTCAAGACCCTAAAGAGGAAGTCAAAAAGACACGTCAATTCATTTTAGCTGAATATATTTTTGATGCCATTTAAATTGTTGTTTATTGGAACGCATTTCGCCAATTTTTATTTGCCATTTTATTGGACCAAAAAAAACCATGTTTTGTGTATTTTTTGTTTTGTTTTTTACAATTTGTTTTTATTTTTGTTGGACAATATGTTGCTTTTGTGTTTATTTTTTTTGTTTTTTTATTTTTTAAATACAATATACATATGTTCTTTGCATTCTATTTGTAATATTTTCGTGTGTCTCATATGCGTTATATTTTATATGTTCTTTTCTTTACCTTGTTGTTCTTTTTCTTCTATCTCAAGACAAAAAAAAAATAGCTTAGGTTCTTATATCTTTTGCTGTTTTTTGTTTTTTTTTTGCTATTTTTAATTACATTTTTACACTCACACATACACACTCACACTCACAAATACTCAGTCATACGGCACAAAAAAAACTTATTTATTATTAATATTTATTATTATTATTACATATTATATATATCGTAATTTTACCATTTCTTTTAAGCATTGCTTTGCGTTTAAAATGAAAATCATAATAAAATAATAACTATAATAAAAAAAAATTAAAATTTGTTTATAATAATATCTTAAAAATAGTACAAAAAAAAAAATCAAACTACGAGCTAATTTTAGTCTCTCTTGGAACAATAAAAATTACGCTTAGACAAAACAAAAAAAATTAAATAAAAAAAATCACTTAGCTATAATTAAGCTCGAAGCCGTAACTGGATTGAGAGCAGATTAAACGATAAAGATTAAAGATAAGGCCGAAACAAAGAAACAAAAGGAAATAAACTAATTTTTACAATAGATTTAAATATAATTAAGAGATAAGTACCCGAGAAGAAAGAACGTGAAATGAGCAAAAAAAAAACATTTAGGAACTCATACTTTGAATGACAAGGAAATGAATAAAAGACAAATCCGAACTCCGAAAGAGCTAGACGGCTTGGTAAATGGAGCCGAGCACCAGGCCAAGTCGATATACACCTGTAATCGGAACTGGAACTCGACTGCCTCACGTGTTGTTGAAGAGCAGCGACTCAATGCTGAACGGATTGCTGCGCCGCATGCTGATGGGCGACGTTTGGTGGACAAGATTCGCTGCTGCCGCGACCGCAGCCGCCGTTGCCGTCGCAGCGACAGCGCTGTGATGCTGTGAGTTCTGCAGGTTGAGTTGATGGAATGCCTTGGCGGGGAAGAGCAACGATTTGGGTGAACCCGAACCCGAATCGCGTGCATTCGAATCGCGTTCATCGCGATCCGTCTCACCGACATCGGATTGCTCCGAGTGCATATAGCCAGCTGCCCCATTGCTGCTCGTGTGCAGCATTGATGGTGGCGCCACCGAACTGGGACTACCCAAACTGCCGCCGCCACCAATATAGCTGCCACCCCGCGAACTATCACCATCGCCATCGAGTCCGCCACCACAGTGAGACATCCCTAAATGTCCACCACCCAAACGGGGTGGACTCACCGCATCGCTGTCCAGCTCATCGTCGCTGTCGGTGCCGCCAACCACATCGATCTGTATGCCATCATCCTCCAGATCGGAGTCGGAGAACGTTCCATTCGCCTTATGCTGTGATATGTATTCGGCCTTCAGCGCCTCCAGATCAACGGTAATTCCCTTGGCCTGCAACTTACGCGCCTGCCTGTCGATCGCCTTGGCCAACTTCTTGCGCCTTCTCGCTCTGCAAGGACCAAAAAAAAAGGAAAAGGAAACAAAGCGAAGATTTAATACAAATTCAGAGCAACTAAAAAGTCAAGTTATTAAGAGTTGGATAAATCCAGCTTTCTCTCTCTCTCTCTGATCAGATCTAAATAACTAGAGTAGAGTAAAAAAACTCAAGTTATCAAGAGTTGGATAAATCCTGCTCTCTCTCTGATCAGATCTAAATATCTAGAGTAGAGTAAAAACTCAAGTTATAAAGAGTTGGATAAATCCTGCTCTCTCTCTCTCTGATCAGATCTAAATATCAAGAGTAGAGTAAAAAAACTCAAGTTATCAAGAGTTGGATAAATCCTGCTATCTCTCTCTCTCTGATCAGATCTAAATATCTGGAGTAATACAAACAATACACTATATTTAAAGTGACTATAATTTAAGTAGAAACTATAAAACAATCTGATAGAAAATAGAGAAACAGTGATGTGACAACTTTATTTACAGCCAACTTACTAGGCTTTAAAGTGTGTTTAGGTTTTTAAGGAACTTTATTATTGTTTATCAAGGCCTGTTACGGTTTTCACTTCCTATTTTATCGGATTTCAAAAAAATTTAATTTTTCACGTTGCATTTGGACTAAACATTTTAAAATTATATTTTATCACTTAATTGAACTTAAAACAAATTGATATATGAACAGAGTAATAATTTTTACATCCGACAAATCTTGACGAAAGTGAAAATCGGAACAGGCCTGATAATATTGATAGCTTGCTGAATATATATATAGATACATATATAGAACAGAGTAAAGATTTTCACTTCCGACAAATCTTGACGAATGTGAAAATCGGAACAGGCCTGAAAATATTGATAGCTTGCTAAATATTTATATATTTTCCGATTTTCACTTTCGTCAAGATTTGTCGGAAGTGAAAATCTTATATAGATATATATATATATATATATATATATATATATGTTTGTATAAAATGGAATTGTCATCTTACCGCTCCTTGGCCTTGAGCTCGTTGGGAGGAATCGGTTCGCCGCTGCACGTCTGCGGCTGAGCATTGTGGGCCGGTCGACCGGGACCCTTTTTGGTGTGCTCACGCTTACGCACCTTGGCACGTCGATTCTGGAACCATACCTATCTGGAACAAAGCGTATAATCTCAGCAAAGATGCAACAATGGTGGTGGACAATTCAGGCCGGCAGGCAGCAGAAGCCGGCCAAATTAGGCAAATTATTGCAACTAAACTCACCGCAACTCGCGATTCCTTCAGATCCAATCGCATGGCCAACGCCTCGCGCATGAATATATCCGGATAATGGCTGGCCGAGAATGCTCGTTCCAGTTCCTCCAGTTGCCAAGAATTAAAGTTTGTTCGCGACCTACGACGCTTTGCAGCACTGCTATCGTCATCGCCATCCCCAGGAAATCCTATAAATATGGAAAAATACAAATAAAATTAAATTTATGTTTTTTTTTAGAGTTAATTTGGTTGTTATTAAAACTAATTACGGTTATAGTTATAGAAAAGCCCAAAAACTAACCCCCTAACTAAGCACACACAACCACTAGGGACTCAGCAAGGGACAGAAATGAGAATGGGAAATTAAACTGAAACTGAAACTGTAAAAAGAAAGAGAAAGGCAACTGGTTTCCCTTAAAAGTCCGCTGTGACCAAAAACTGTGAATGCCAAAACGCTTTGTTATCCACACTAAATAGCTTCATAATTAAGTGTTGGAAAATTATTTAAATTAACTAAGACAACACACAAACACACACAAAATACATAAAATGCATAAATATTCATAATCATATATTTCAATTACAACGCCCCACAGAAGTGGATAATGTTCCCCCTCCTTTCCCCTTTCCCTTTTAGACTCATCTACTCCTCCCCTATGTGCCTCTGTTAACCCTAAATCCATTGGCCATGTCCTGGCTACAACAGTTGCCGTCGGCTAACAATAAAAACAAAACAATTTAATTACGTTTCTATTTTGTCGGTTCGCTACAGTTTCGCGTGAACAGGATACACGTGTATATCCATATATATTTATATATATACACCAAAAAAAAGGGGGCGTGGCACACACACACACACACACAATCACATAGACTCACTCTGTCCGAAATGCATGCAAAGCTTTGCAATTTATCAAATTAACTGCGATCGGGCCAAGAGAGAGAATCGCAGAAAAGCCGACAAAAGGTACAAAAGGTGTTGGCTGCGCTTAGAGACGCTTTTTGACTGTCTCGCACAGCGCTGGACAAATATATATGTATGGATGCTGCACATTTGTCTGCACAGCAATGCTCTCCTTTTAGTAGTTGCTATTTTAGCGATTTTATTGCTCGTTTTAGCACTTTTTAATTGCAAAACCTAGAAAAATGGTTGAATTGCTATTAGCTATAAATTTAGCAATTTTTTTAAATGATTTAGCTAATACAATTTTTTCTGTTTATTGCTAGATTTCAGTTTTTGAATTTGTATAATTGCAAAGCTAAATAATTGATTGAAATGATATGAGAAAATCCATTTTTTCGAATGGCAGAACTTTTTCGTTAGTACAAAGATTTGGTCAGAGTTCCTCTTTTGTGTACAAAGACAGCGGAATTCAGAGCCCAAAATATTTTAAAATACTGTCGAGGATGTCAACGACAATGTCAAAATATCATTGCTGTTGAAATAAAATAAGTTAAAAAGTTTTTTGTTTAATTGTTTGATTGATAATTAGTTTATAGGATTGTTTATAGGATTTTTAGCAATTTTTTTTCGATTTAGCAATTTTAACGCACAATATTCTGGCAACACTGCCTTTTAGTCTTTTTTTTTAAATCTGAATAAGTATCAAACATTTACAATTCACAAATCTATTCTGCTTTATAAATTCTAAGATTAATAAAATTGATCAAGAAATATGTTTGAAAATGCAATAAATATTGATGACATTATAGGGCTTTTTCATTGCAATAAAATTTGGATTTAAATAAGTAAAGAGAAGTTGGTAAATACACTTGCTAGCATAGATTAAACTATTCATAAATATACTCATTATATATGTATATATGGGCAATCATTTGTATTCTAGCTCTAACTGTATTATAAATACCCATAAATACATTCATTATATTCACTTTGACTTGTCTAAGCGAATGTGCAATCTAATATGCACATAGTCGTTTATTATTCATGCAACAATGAATACACTCATACATGCCATTTGACCACTTTGTAAACACATATCCTTTTCTATGCTAGCGAACCTAATGAACGTTCTTTCTCTCCCTCTCTCTATCTCTCTCTCTCTTTGTCTCTCTTTTACAATGTGAAGCAGAACCCGCCATCATCTTCCTCTTTGTATAACGCACAACTGGAGCACGCCCATAATGAATGGTTTGTGCTGTTTGCTGGTTGTTGTTAAGTGTATCTAATTATGCGGCAGGCGCTGTGTTACGTTTGTTTGCCGCTCGCAAAAGCGACAAAAAACTCGTTTGTTTTAAACGACGCGACGTCGCCTCAATGGTCAGCGGTGTGTGTGTGTGTAAGTATGTGGAAGTGTGTATATATATATATATATATATGTGTGTGTGTGTTTTAATAACTCAATAACAACGTCAAATACACAAGAATAATAGAGACATTAAGAGCAAAAGCGACTAACAAAACGCTCGACGAGACCAAAGCCAAAAGGGCGGCGTCGGCGTCGACGTCGACGTCAACAGCACAGCGTTGCCACATTTCAATGTGCGTTCGTATGTATGTGTGCGTGTGTGTGAGTGAGTGCGTTTTATGCACACAAAGTGCATTCAAATGACTTAATAATAACAGTGCATGTGAATGTGAATGCGAATGTGTTTGAGTGTGAGTTTGAGTGTAAAGACACATAATTCATTTTGCGTTTGCCTTCTTTATCTGCCCTCTCTGTCGCACTCTCTGGGATTTGTGATTTGTGCTGTGGCACAAAATGCAAACGATAATTGAAATTTATTATGATTATTGCGCCCACCGTGTGCCAAGTGCCATGTGCAACGAGCAATGTGCAACGGATAGGTGGCACTTTGCAAGCAGCCTTTCCCTTCCATTATCCCCATCCCCACTGGAACAGTGCAGTCTGCAATTTGGCAACGTTGCAAAACGATGCCAGCCCTAACCTCAAACTTCGCAACATCGCAAGCTAAAGTCAAAATCAGAGTAAACGAGTTGTGTTGTTGTGTTGTTGTGTTGCATGCCACAATCACATTCCGTGGCATGTTAGGTTTCGTTTAGAGCGCGCGTCAGCTAAGCAATATAACAGTTATACGAATGCTTGTACCACCCTTAAGCAACCCTCAATCCAATCTTCTCTGAGGGGAAAAGCGAGCCGCTTAAGTCATAAAAATTAAGGAAAAAAAATATAAAAGTAAAAAGGCAACTCTAGAAATGGTAAGAAAACTCTTTGACCTGTCCAGGTTGAAGTTAAATTCATGTTCTTGTCCCGTTTTTTTTTTGTTTTTTGGGCGTGTAACGGGATTTGAGTGGGTGGGGGGAGAAAAGGTGGCGAGAGGGGATTGTTTAGTTCCTTTTTTAATAGCCCAAAACTTAATTGCAGGCAATTGCGAAACGTGTAGAGCCATAGTTGATTCATGTTAATCAAAACACGCCAATTGAATTGAGTACCATTAGGGTATTCACATGCATTCACTTGAATTAGTCGAATAACTGCAGAAAGATTAACTCATTTCGTGTTCGAAATGTATTCACTTTGTATTCACTTTAGTCATACGTATTCAATATGCGAATGCATTCATTTGACTCACTTTAGACATTAGAATTCAATTGTAATTCACTTAAACGAAATCTGATTATTTCAGCACCAATTAAAATTGTGAAATGGGAATAGTATTCAATAAACATTAATTTATAGCATACTTTTTAAGGTTTTCGAATAAATATTAAACCATATTCAAAGAAATGTTTATTTAAAATGTAGTTTTTTAAATTCTATGACTTTTATTTGTATTCACAAGTTATTTCATTTGTGTTATTGACTTATACAGGTGTGTTCCAGAAATCTCTAGAGTTTTGAAAGAGAATTGTTTTTGAAAACAACCGTTCGAAATGTTGGTGTTTCTTAAATGTCAGAGATTTAGTTTTTTCGAACATATTTTCCAAGTCAAAAAATCGGCTTTCTTCCAGTTTCAACAAAATTTTTAGGTTGAGAAATATTTTATATAATAAACGAAACTAAAGAAAATGTATTTTATGCATTTTTATTCACTTTTAAAATTTATTTAGTTTTATTTAATAATTATTTCATTTTGTAAATCTCTCAACAGTTTTTTGACATTTAAAAGCAATGCCTGTTTTCAGGAACCCCAACAATTGCTTCTGGGGTTCTCTATTTCTTTTTTATCTACAATCATAGATTATAATTGAATGCTGTTTCAATTCCATTATGTTTCACCTTAACCCTTTGATTGACACAAAAAGCTCATTACGAAACGGAAATGCTTAAAGAATTGAAATCAAATCTATTGGGCCAAAAGCGATTCATCAAACATCATGTCATATTTCAGTTGTCAGTTTTCCAGTTTTCAGATGGACCGTCTTTATAAGGCGGAAGTGCTGTGTGTGTTTTTCTTTAAGCTCATTTCAAATTCATTATGAAAAACAACAGAACAATAAAACAACAAAAACACACAGAGAGAGAGAGAGAAAGAGAGACAGAGTTAGAAACAAAATGGCGAACAGCAACGAAAAATTGCATGATAAATGATTTCGATCGTTTTATGACAGTTTCTTCATTTCCGGCGTGAAATGAGCAAAAAGCAGCCAAAAGGAAAACGGAGCATGGCCAAGTGACTGATGGTGTTGCCCCCCACCCTCTCCCTCTCCATCTCTCTCTCTCTCTTTCTCCCTCCCTCTCTCTTCTACTCTTTCTTTCCATTTTCTCCGTGTCTGTACACTGATAAAAAAAATGTTCTAAAATCAAGATTTTGGTCTCAGAATTAAGATTTTTGTATCGAGAACATAAAATTCTTTAATAAAGAGAACACATCTTAATTTTTGCATTTAAAATAAGACCATATTTTTATTTTAAGAACGCATTTTAATTTTTACATTTAAAATAAGACCATATTTTAATTTTAAGAATAAATGTTCTTAAAATTAAAATTAAAAAATATGAAAAATAAAGATAATTTTTTATATTTATATTTTTTTTTTATTTTGATTTATTTACATTTTAATCGGTCTTAGTAATTTAACAATTTTTTTTAATTTGTTACGAGTGGGATTGGAACTGCCGCCTACTGCTTCACAACTGAAGCGTCTTCCCTATCCAGATTTGTCTGATACGAAGTAGTACCTATTTATACTTTCCTAACAATTTAAGATTTTTATTCCTTTATCAAGATTTTAAGATTTTTTCGATTAATAATCTTAGTTTTAGTAATTTGGTTTTAAAATAGTCTTATTTTAAGAACAAAATATTTAAGATGAATGTTTTTCATTTTAGAAGTTGGTCTTTTTTTTCAGTGTACACTCCCCCGCCTACCCCGTTGACGTTGTTGCCACACGGCTGCTTGCAAGAGTTTCATTTTTTTTCAGCTCGCCAAAATGATTAATGAGCATTGGCAACGACACAAGCGAAGCGTACTCCGCTCCCCCTCTCTCTCTCTCTCTCTCTCCCTCTCCCCCTCTCACTCGCATGTTGACCCAGACGATCCCAACACCCACCTAACGGCAGCCAGCTATGCCACGCCCACATCTGTGGTGCGCCCACGTCTCAGCTGGGAAGTTGCAAGTTGGGAACTCTACATATATGAATTTATCTGGCATCGCAGTTTGCTAATCAAATTGAATCAAATCAAATTAATAATTACTTTTTAAAATGGCGACACAGGAAGTGGGCGCTGTCTCCCTCTCTCTCACTCTCCCTCTCCCAGTCTCTCCCACTCTCTTTCTCTGTCTCTTGAGTTGGCAATTAATTAAACGTCTTCTCTGCTCAGCCAAAGTGCAGTTAATAACAATAACAACAACAACAACAACAAGCAGAAGTGCGCCTTTTGGCCACGCCCACCGCTAACGCCCCCAGCTGTGGTTGCAATGGTTTGCGGTGGTGCTAGCATATCACCGCATTGGATATATGCATTATGGCCATAATTACACCAACTAGCCATCATTTGTTAATGCTAATTGGCCAATGAGCCACTTCCCCCTTTCCTCCTTCCTCTCGCCTCTTGCCACTGCAGTGTAGAACGGGTCTTGGCCAGACATTATTGGCCTGCTGAGCGGAGCCAGCCGAACCGACAATCAAAACGCAGCTAACGCAACGCAATTGTCTTGAATGAGCTCATCAATTTGGGCCCAAATGATTGCGGGCCAACAAATGCTTTGGGCCAAGAGCCGGCATTAAAAAAATGGTTCCACCCAAGTACAGAGAAATTATTATATATTATTGATAACTGAATGTGATCAAATTAAAGATGGCAAATAGGACAACAATTATCGATAATATTGATAGCGTCTCTGTTCTGGGAAAAACTAAATTGTTACTTAATCACATTTCCATAGAAAATCAACCTTATTTCATGCCAATAATAGTTGATAATCGATAGTAATCGATGTATTGAACAAAAGGCAACAGCTAAACAACACAAATTGACTAATTCTGATGTGAAAACTAATTGAGAGCATTCATTTATTTTTATATTGTAGAAAGGCAACAAGATTCTCCAGAGATTCTCTTAGAGATGGCCAAATGAACAGCAAAACTATCGATTATAGTCGATAGTTATCTTTGTATTGAACAAAAAGGCAACAGCTAAACAACACAAATTGACTAATTCTGATGTGAAAACTAATTGAGAGCATTCATTTATTTTTATATTGTAGAAAGGCAACAAGATTCTCCAGAGATTCTCTTAGAGATGGCCAAATGAACAGCAAAACTATCGATTATAGTCGATAGTTATCTTTGTATTGAACAAAGGCAACAGCTAAACAACAAAATTGACTAATTCTGATGTGAAAACTAATTGAGAGCATTCATTTACTTATGTATTGTAGAAAGGCAACAAGATTCTCCAAAGATTCTCTTAGAGATGGCCAAATGAACAGCAAAACTATCGATTATAGTCGATAGTTATCAATGTATTGAAAAAAGGCAACAGCTAAACAACACAAATTGACTAATTCTAATGTGAAAACTAATTGAGAGCATTCATTTACTTATGTATTGTAGAAAGGCAACAAGATTCTTCCGAGATTCTCTTAGAGATGGCCAATTGAACAGCAAAACTATCGATAGTGTGTGTAGGTTAGAGATGGAGTCCAAAGAAACTTAAGTTTGTCTGAAAAAAACTACAATAGTTACCTGATAACTACTTTTTGTTTTAAAAGAAAATTTCCAAAAATCAAAAGTGACAAATTCTTTTCATCGGCATTACAAGAAATCAACCGTACAAATAGTGTGATTGAATACAGATTGGTTTTTTTTTTTGGAGTTTTTTAAGTCGCAGTAGACTGATCTATAATGAGTGGTCATGTCATTGAGTAGGCACTAATTATAATCAGTAATTATTTAGAGAGAGTAAGTTAGCGATTACTCCAATATTCATGTATCAGTTGAAAACAGAAAACTGATACCGCTTTTTACATATTGATAAACATAACATTTTAATGAACCAATAACATTTTTTCTATAATTAAGATTTTGGTCTCAAAACGAAGAATTTTGGTTTAAAAAGAGCGTTGAAATTCTTAAAGAAACACATCTTGTTGTTGAATTCATTTTGAAAAAGACCAAGTTCTTGTTATAAGAATAAATGTCCTTAAATTTTAAGACAAGAAATACGATAAAAAAAAAAGATGTTTGAATTTATCCATTTTTTTTTATTTATATATAAATATTTTGATCTAGTTTGGTAAATTTTAAAAATGTATTTTTACTGTGCTTTTCATTATGACGAGTGGGATTCGAATTAAGATTTTTATTCTTGTATTAGAACTTTGATTTTTTAGATAAATATTCTTCGTATTAGTAATACGGTCTTAAAATGCTCTTATTTTAAGAACAAAATATTTAAGAAGAATTTTCTAAATTTTAGAAGTTGATCTTCTTTTTCTTAGTGTATATTTGTGTGTATATAACTACGCGTATAAACAACAAATGTTTATATAGTCTTATATGCTATCATATATCGTTATGAGGACGTTTTTATGGCTACCATAGTGTGAGCCTAGCACACGCCATATAAGTGGATACAAAACTATTTTAAGCGTTGGCTTCAACTATAGAAAATTTGAGCTTGAAGAGCTAAGATTAAAAAAACGAATAAGTTTGATGATGTTAGTCAGTACATATATGACAATATAACAATAGGAATTTTCAAGATTCTTTTGAATGGAAATGAGACATGGGCCTAATGATGATCATGAATTTTGTTATGACTACCGTCATTTATTTCGATTCCGATTTTCATTCGTATCAAGTGAATAGATTTCGATTCAATTTTAATGCGACCTTCATCGCATTCATTTATAGCTCACAGCAGGCAACGGAATCTGAATCTTAAAATTCAGATTTGTAGTTCCCGGAATAGGCCACGGAGAGAGGGAGCTGAGAGAGGGGGTAACCAATCTACTTTGTATGCAAAAATTAATCGAACTTTACATAATAAACGATCGCTGATTAGCTAAATCAATAAATAAGTTTTGTAGGTAGCAAAAGTCAAATGCGACTGGCAAAATTGACAATCCAAAAACATTTAGCACACGGTTAATTGAATGAATTAACATATTCGCTAACATATTCACTCACATTCTCTCTCTCTCTCTCTCTTTCTATCTCTTTTTCCCTCTCTAATGTGGAGATAAGGAACATGGAAGATTGTCATCTTATAGATGGCGCTTATGAGTTTGACCTCCATATATATAGTATAATGCCATTTAAACTGCGATGAATGATGTCTCATCAGATTGTGAATCTGGTGTGAATCAATATGAATAATCACCAAATCCTTGAATATATCAGAATCAAATACGTTGTGCAGATATACAAATTGATTTCTGGGGAATTCCAATCTATAAAATGGCTTAAATTTCAAAGAGCTTCGATTTCAAATGCCCAAGTTTCAAATTAATATAATGAATATATGAATATATAAATATATTCATTATGTGGTAGCTAAGTGAATGAAGGTGTTAACTAAAATTTTAGCATTGATTTTAACTATACTAAAGAATCGTTTTATTCACGATCAATACAATTTTAGAGAGCTCTGATCTCGTGTTTGAAATTAACGAATAAATGAATACAAAAATAACCACATTAGAAAATAAATTTTCACAGTCTTATGCATAAGCAAATTAAAATTCACTTATCTCTCTTACTATACCTATATCTCTTAACTTTTTATTGAAAATATGTATATAGATAGATATTTTCGAGAAATTTTTTCGAAATTTCTGCTCATTGAATTTATTTTAAGTCTTATTACGCTCGCCGTAATTGAGACAACAAAGGAAAGTACTCGATTTACTTTATTATATTTATGATATATCCTGTAGTATGGAATCTTCCTATCAAAAAACTCTTGGCTTCCATCCTAGTCTTTCTTTATTCGGGCAAAAAAATTTTTTTTTTTCATTTTAGCAAACAGATATTATAAAAATCAATTATCCTTCAAAGTTTTGGCTTTAGAGTATTGTACATATTATTTAAATTTTGGGTATACCTTAGACAAATTCATTTAACCATCTCTTAGCATTCTTTGCTCTCTTTTTAGAGGGTGAAGATGAATAATTTCATCATAACGTACCTAAAATATCATTTTTATATTTTCGTACTTGCGAAAACCGAAGCGAAATAAGATTTTTGTTCTTTAGAAATTCTGAACTTAGACAGTTTTAGAGATAGTTGGTACTTGAAAATGGGCTGCTTAAGTACGTAGTCTTGAATTTTTTTTCTGAGAGTAGGTTCCTGGATACCATACGCAGATCAAGTTTGTTTTTATTTTTGGATTGGACCACTATATCATATAGCTGCCATAGGAACGATACATCGAAAATGAAGTTTTAGTATGAAAAAGTTTTGTGTTTGTTGCGATATCAGAACCAAACTAATAGATTATGTATCGGAGCTGGTATTATACATCCTGACAAAATTTGGTTAAAATCGGTTTACTATATCATATAGCTGCCATAGGAACGATACATCGAAAATGAAGTTTTAGTATGAAAAAGTTTTTTGTTTGTTGAGATATCATAACCAAACTGATAGAATTTGAATTAATGTTGGTTTTGTACATTCTGACCAAATTTGGTTCAAATCGGACCACTATATCATATAGATGTCATATGAACAATTGGTTGAAAATCAACCTCAGTGAGGTATCCTACTGTCGAGTGTGCTCGCCTGTAACCGCCCACTTGTTTTTTACTGTGCTTCTTTGATCATTTTCTGTTTGGTTTTCTGTTTTGTGTTGTCTGTTTTCTGTTTTCAGTTAAAATCGGTCGTCACTTACCGCCATCCTCGTTGGATCCCTCGCTCGGTGGTCCCGCCGGCGGCAAGCTCTGTCGATTGCCGATCATGAGTCGATGCTGTATGGTTGCCACCGTGCTTGCCACAGCGGCCACAGCCGTTGTTTGTGCCGCACTCACATTGCGTAGGGCCGCCGCACTGAGACCGGTGAGATTGGCAAAGGCATTGCTGGCATTTACCGCTGCCATTTGTGTGGCCGCCGCTGCCGCTGCCGCTGTGCTCGGATGTCCGCCGGCCGTGGCCTCAAAACGTGGTCTACCCAAAAACGGACCATTTGGCCCAAAAACACCCGGTACACCAAATTGCAGAAACGGTCCCCATGGCGGTACACGAACACCGCCGGGCGCCAATTGAGCGGCAGCGGCATAAAGCTGCAATGCCGCCGTCGGATGCAGACCCTCCGACGGCATGCTGTTGTTGTTGTTGTTGCTGTTGTTACCGTTATTATTACTGTTACTGTTGTTGTTATTGGCTGTTGTTGTTGGCGCGTTTAAACGTTGCGGTATGACTGTCAAATGATGATTTTGAGCTAAACTGTGACCTAAACTGTGACTCGAGCTGTGACTGTGACTTGTCCTTTGGCGCTTGATTTCCGCTGTTGTTGTTGTTGTTGTTTCCGGCTCTTCCTGTTTCAAGTTGAAATTGTTGTTGTTATTGAGCTTTTTGCTCTCCGTTGTTGTTGCTATTAGTGTTGTTCTTGTTTCTGTTGTTGTTGCTGTTGTTGTTAGTGTTGTGTTGGTTGTTTGTGGCTGTTGTTGTTGCTCCAGTACCATTATGGCCCACTCTGCTGCTAATGTTTAGGCCATGTAACGCCCCAAAAGTTGTTGCCATATAATAATCTAATATATATACATAGATTATCTTAAATCACTGCTAAGAACACACACATACACAGTAATTGCACAGTTATTGCCGTTAACCGTTAGTTTGTTTGTATTCGGTTTTTATTATTATTTTTTACGTGCTCAAAAAAAATACAATACACACAATTATTGATATTGGATATTTATATTAATAGAGTTGTTGCTTTTTGCCGTCGGCCGGCGTGCAAAATGCCCAAAAATTCTTTCAAATGCACAAACAAAACACACACTGTTAAAAAAGCACAGAGCGCGACTCTCAATCAAATTTCATATGTAGAGAGCGAGAGAGTGTGTGTGTGAGAGTATGTGTGTGAGTGTGTGTGTGTGCGACAGCAGCAACTGCAGCAGACGACGCAAGCGCTCGCAATGAAAATTCAATTTGAACTGAGCGCCGCTGACGACGCGCCAAGCGAGGAAACCAAAAGTCCAAACAACCCAAAAACGCAGCGTCTACGTCAACGTCAGCGTCAACGTCAACGGCTGCGCCAAGTCACACACAGAGAGCGAGAGAGCGCGCGTGCATTGAATGAGCGAGCGAGGCAGATAGCGAGCACAACCACCGCACCAACACCAACCAAAAACGACGCGACGCCAAACAGCGAGCAGAGATTGTTGCCATGTTGTTGCGGTTGCGTTAAAGTGTGTGTTTGTGTGTGTGTGTGTGTGCGAGCGAGCTGGAAATTCATCTAAAAGCAACAACCACTTAATTTTTATATGCACAGCGTCGCCTGTTTCAATTTTGATCAACTTGCTGCTGCTGTGACTGCTGCTGCTGCCGTCGGCTGCAAAACGGCAACGTCGTCGTCCCTGGGTAATTTATTTAAAAGAAATGCCACTATATCTCTATGTGTGTGTGTGTCTGTGTATGTATTTGTGTGTGTTTCTCTTTTTGTTTGTGTTTCGTGCATGGCCATTTTCAATATGGAGTCACTGCTCGTTGGACCTAAGTGGAAGCGAGACAAACAGCTTGCGTCTCGCCACTTTCATTGGTTGTCTAAAGCTTTATGAATACTGGGAATTTTTCGTCAGACGACTGAGTCGCCATTGCCAAAAACGACTTGAAGAGTTTTCAATTTTCTTTGCATTTGCGGAGCAGTTGTATGAAGTTTGTGTGTGTGTGACTTTTCCAAGGGCGGAGTTATGCAGCATTTTTCAATTTGCGCCACATCAAATTATTATGCTCCACTCCTCTGCCAGCGTCGACGCAACGCAACGCATTCAACTCAACTGATGAGCTCCAACCCTCGTTCCGCTCGCTTGCTGCTCCCAATAACCATAAATGGCAATTTCGCAGCGCCAAATAGAAAATGAAAATTCGTTAAGAATTAATTAGCAAACGATTGTGCACAGCACTCTGCCCTCTGCCTCCCCTGTGCCTCCCTACTTCCCCCTCCCAATTAGGTACACCCAAAAAATTCAAATATCACGTAAAAAACGCAAAGAAAACGCGTGCGTTTTGTGCGCGTTATTTGTTGTTTATTTGCTTTGTTGTTGCTGTTTTCTTTGCTTTGCTTTGCTCTATTTTTTCGTTTTCAATTAAAATCTCTGCACTGCCCTGGAGAGCTGCAGCGTATGCAGTGAAGCGTGCGTGCGAGCGAGATGGCAGTAGCTCAGCAGCAGCAGCAGCATCAACAGACATAACGGCGACCAATTTGCTTTTAATTTGTTAACATAAACGCCTCGTCCTTCTGCTCCAACTGCGACTCCAACTTCAAGTCATGTGTGTGTGTGTGTGTGTGTGTGTATGTGTGTGTGTGTGTGTGTGTGTGTATGTGTGTGTGTTTGGCCTGCGCATGAATCATTCATGTTATTAGTGCTGTTAGCAGCGACGCCGACTGCAGCAGCGGCAGCAGCAGCGTCACTTTACTTAGCCCATTTGCTCTGCAGCTTCAACGACCCCCATCCCCCTATTCTGCCCCCTATACACCCCCCAGCACGGTCAGTCAACCAGCCAGCAAAGCTGACTAAAAGCTGAGCAATCAATGTCATTGTTGCGTGGGCGTCTATAAAGCATATTTTTTCGTTAGCTGAAAAAGCTAACAGCAACCACCCCCAAAAGTGTGGCAGCTTGCCACACCCCCAAAAAATGGGAGCATCCCTTGTTCCCCTTTTACTGCTGCTGTTGCAATTGTCAACTGTTTTGTTGGCAGGTTACTTAATTGCTCTGCTCTTTGCTCCAACTCTTCCTCTTCCTAGTTTCAGTAGCTCCAACCCCCATCACCCCATCACCTCTTCCACCCCTTCACCCCGTCGTAGTCTCTCGGGCAAGCTGTTCCATGTCACATGTGCGCCGTTGTCGGTTGGTGTTAATTTTATTAATGACATACAACGCCAGTGGCCATACCCCAATTCCCTCCCCAACTACCCCTACGCACCTGACATCCCCTATTCACCTAACTGTTGTTAATACAATTTTCTTGCGTACGAAAACTTAATTAATTCTGCTTCAGTTTGTTGCAAAAAGTTTTACGTTCTTTTTTTTTTCATTTTCCTCGACAAAAATGGCAGCCGTCAGATGGAGAGGTACAGGAGAGTGGGAGGGGAAGGGGGTGGGGGATGGCGCAAGTTTTACCTTGTCAACCCTGAACTTTCCCCCTACACACACTTTTGAGCTTTGCAAGCGCCTGCTGCAAATCAAATGAATGAATTTTAATTATTTTTGTGGTTACCCTGCACCCTTCTCATTTCCTCCTACACAACCCCCTACAACCCCCAACTGCATACAAATTCAAAAAAAAAAAAGCACAGAAAAACAGCAAAAAAAAAATAATACACACACAAAACGTAAAGAGAGAGAAGAAAAGTTTTTGGTAAAGCAAAAAGTTTTTGGAGCAGGTAGCTGGAAAAGTTTTTCAGACTAGCCGGAAACAGGAACATAAGTCCCGGGCCGACTTTTTCGCATGCCACAAAACCGGAAATAATATGGAAAAACAAGCAGAAACAACAAGAAACCGTAAAATATCGAAAATTCAAAAAAGAACGGGGAATCGCTTATAATATAAGCCCTTATATCATACTGAAATCTGTTCCAAAATACTAGCTAAAGTAATAAAAGATATTTGGCTCACAGTTTTCTTTGTAATATTGAACCTAAAAACGGGAATCTAGATTTGAGACTTTTTCGGCTTAAGAAAACTTTGGTATATTGAAAATAAGATATTGCATATATAAATTCTTTAATTATATATCAACTCAGCAAAAAAAAAAACATATCTAAAATAAATAACACAACTTTTATTACATCACAGTAATGAGATCTCTAAAAATAATATATTTTTTACAAAACCATATTGTAATTACAGAAATTCCTTACCTAATTATTATTTTCAATTTAAAAGTATTTCTATTGTATGCAATTTTATAGAAAATAAATCTGATAAAAATTTCGATTTCTATTCAATTAATTCTTAAGTTGCTTTTATTACTATTCTATTAGTTTAATATTATTATTATTTAAAGTTTATTAATATATATTTGGATGAAACAAAAAGAAAAGTATAATAAATTCTTTAATTAACAGAATTAAAATTAATAATTAAAAACAATAAAATTATTTTAACTGAATAAATAATACTTAAATAATAATCTATTATTAAATAAATATTGCACTATCATTAGCTCTCAAATAAATAAAATATCACACAAATTGCTACGTTGCAATGCGTTGCTGAGAACAGTTGAACAATACTGGGAAATTAACATGAACGAATACCGGGTAATTTGCCGTTTAAGCTGTGGGACATTTGTGTTGCTTCCGACAGTGTTTAATGAAATTGTTGTTTGATTGTCACATCAAGTGTCACAAAGGGACGACAAATATAAACCAATGTCATAAGTAAGAGAAGAACGAAGCGAAAAAAATATTAATGCTCGTAAATAAACAATGTACGGGAAATTAACAATCGTTATATTATAAAATAAGAATTGGGCTATAAAACAAGATATCTATGTGGTTTCTACAGCATCTTATTATAGAGCGATAAGATATGATATTTGCTACATAACAAAAAAGATAAGATTAAAACGTATAAGAAAGAAGACATTTAGAAAATGTACTCGTATAATATGAAATTCATGAAATATAGATTATAAGATAAAGAATATATGAAACCTGAAGATAGAAAAAGAGATCAAATAAAACGTATAGAATAATTGTATTAGAAAATAAACTACAGCAATGAAATGTGGGATATAAGATATATAAAAAAATTCATGTTAGTAACAAGAAAAAATAACAAGTATTCCGTACTCAAATCAAGTACAATCGATGTCTATCCCGTAAATTATTGGGTCAAGTACAAAATACTCACATCAAGTATTTTTTATTTAATCCTAAAATACTTTATTCTAGACTTTTTAAGTACTTTTGGGATAAGTTCAAGAACCTAATGTACTTATTTGAAATAAGTACAGACTATATTTATTCTTTTAAATACTAATATTAAGAGCGTGCATACTCAAAATTAGTATAAAATTAATTGTGAGTATAACATTATAAAACTTAATGTATCTAGCTAAAAATAAAATAAATTTAATTTTTTATTCGTAATAAATTTGAAAAATAATTATGTCAAATATTTGTGTTTTTTTATTACATTTTTTCTTTACCTTGTTTTTTATTGCTTTATTTGTTTTATTATTTGTTTTTAGCTTTTTTTTTACTTTGTTTTCTTTTTTTGTTGTTTTTTTTATTTTCATTTTTAATTTTATATTTTATTTTTATGAATAAGACGAGGGGTGTACATTTTGTTAGACTTTCTTAAATTTACTTATAAATTTTGAAATTTTTCTTTTTTAATAACTTTTAAGAGTTAAAAATTTATGTCAAATATTTGTGTTTTTTATTACCTTTTTTGTTTACTTTGTTTTTTATTGCTTTATTTGTTTTATTATTTTTTTTTTACTTTTTTTTACTTTGTTTTCTTTTTTTTGTTGTTTTTTTATTTTCATTTTTAATTTTATATTTTATTTTTATGAATAAGACGACGGCTGTACATTATGTTAAACTCTTAAATTTACTTATAAGTTTTGAAATGTATCTTTTTAATAACTTTTAAGAATTAAATAATTATGTCAAATATTTGTGTTTTTTTATTACTGTTTTTCTTTACTTTGTTTTTTATTGCTTCATTTGTTTTATTATTTGTTTTTTACTTTGTTTTCTTTTTTTTGTTGTTTTTTTATTTTCATTTTTAAGTTTATATTTTATTTTTATGAATAAGACGACGGGTGTACATGTTGTTAAACTTTCTTAAATTTACTTATAAATTTTGAAATTTATCTTTTTTAATAACTTTTAAGAGTTAAATAATTATGTTAAATATTTGTGTTTTTTTATTACCTTTTTTCTTTACTTTGTTTTTTTATTTGGTTTATTTGTTTTATTATTTTTTTTTTTTCTTTGTTTTCTTTTTTTTGTTTTTTATTTTCATCTTTAATTTTATATTTTATTTTTAATGAATGTTATACTTTCGTACTACTTAAATTTACTTATAAATTTTGAAATGTATCTTTTTTAATAACTTTTAAGAGTTCTGACTCAACATAACTAATTTGCTATTGTCCCTTTTTGGCCAGCGTCCTTCGTCCTGTTTTCTAAACATTTCTCTCAATTGAAACAGTTGTGCTTTCAATTAAATATTATCCCTAATCGCCGTGTTAATTGCTTGTCAACGAGACAGCGAACAGATAACAGATAAACCATAACCAGAGTCATAGTCATAACCATAATGTAACCGCAACATGTCGAAAGTCAAATGACACGCCCACTTAACACACTCGCTGCCTCAATGTGGCAAGTATCAAGGATCAACAGATGCAGCGCAACATTTTTGGATGCTTCTTTTTATATAATTGTATGATTATGTTTATGATTCTTACTTGCTTTCATTTATTATTTCGTGTGACAACAATGAAAACAAAACACATGTGTCGCTAATTTGAAACGGTAACTGTGGCACGCCCACTTTGCCACACTTTGAACACCGAACACCGAATGTGGCAAGTGATGCCTTTTGCATTGTTGCAATCAAACGTAAAAAATTGCCAGGACAACCCTACTCAGTGAGGGTAGCCCTGAATCTACCCCTGCCCCTTTACCACACTGCTGCTGCCTCTTATTGTTGTTGTTGTTGTTGTTGTTGTGGCTGTGGTTGTTGTTGTTGTTAGTGGTCTCGTTGTTGCATTCACCAGCCAAAAGTCAAGTCACACGAAATTATGGCAATTACGTTAAGCAGCCATTTATTTTTATGAGCCCACGAATTATGAATAATTGCGCCTCATACAACAACAACAACAGCAACCAGAATGGCAACAACAACAGCAACAACAACAGCAACATCAGCAGCAGCAACACCTTTAGCAACAACAGTCAGTTGTTGTTGTCCGCACTAACTACACTGATAAAAAAAAAATGTTCTAAAATCAAGATTTTGGTCTCAGAACTAAGATTTTTGATCTAAAAAATGCGTCAAGAACACATCTTGATTTTAAGAACATTTTAAATAAGACCAAGGTCGTATTTTAAGAATAAATTTTCTTTAAATTTAAAATCAAAAAATAAAATAATTAAAAATTTTTTTTTTATATTTATATTTATTTTTAAATTTTGATTTATTTACATTTTATTCTGTTTCAGTGATTTTAATAAATGTTATTTTATTTTTTTACGAGTGAGATTCGAGCCGCCGCCTACTGCTTCACAACTGAAGCGGTTTCTCCATCCCGATTTGTTCGATACGAAATAGTACCATATTTATACTTTCCTAACAATTTCAGAATTTTATTCTTATATTAAGAGTTTAAGATTTTCTAGATTAATAATCTTAGTTTTAGTAATTAAGTCTTAAAATAAACTTATTTTAAGTACAAAATATTTAAGATGAATGTTTTTGATTTAAGAGTTGGTCTTTTTTCAGTGTAGAGATTCTGGCGATTTTGGCCAAGTGGCAACGTGGGCAGATTTGTGAGGGAGTATATATATATGTGTGTGTGTGTATGGGAGTCGCAGGGGGAGGGGGAGGAAGAAACCAAAGCATGTCAACAATATCGTTAGCACGCCAGTTCGAAAATTCATTTGACACTTCGACTGCCATATAATGAACATGTCAATAGTGTGTGTAATTAAATGCACGACTCTAACATACCCTGTTCGTCAATTCGTAGAAATTGTACACATGCGTATACAATCACAATTTGTCTTATTAAGTTATTTTGATTTTTGATTAAAACGAGCAATGAACGACCACGAAATACCCTATAAGAAGATTAAATGACATGCATAAGCTTATACTCCAAAGGCTAGATAGACTTTTTGTGTTATTTTAAATTTTTCAATATTTACACACTATGTCAGACAATGAAATACCCTGTAAGTTTAAGTAGAACACATTTTAAAGTTTTGTTTTGTTCAGTTACTTATGTGTTAAGAAAAATTTAAAATGTTTTACTCATCTACACTGATGTGAGCAATGATAAGCCTTAAAATACCCTGTAAATCAATGTGAAATTTTTTTTACTGCGTTCATTCTAACTGATAGTGTTGATTAACGCCTTAAAAAGTCACTAATCAGCAAAAGTTGCAATGATAGACTCTAGAATACCCTGTAATACAATTGAAAATACACATTCAGATTAAATAACATTGAATTAAAGATTCTTTCTTAAGCGACTCTTAGATGTTCTGTAAATATATTTTAAGAACATTCCAGTGATAAACTGTAATCTTATCAACTTCGATTACATCATCAAGTATCGGTCACATACTTGCCTAACATACCCTTTAAATTAACTAGAAAAGTGCGTCTCACATTTCTCTGGATCTAAGGGATGGGATGTTGAACAGCTCAGACATCAGCTCATCATCAAAGATGTTGAGATGTTGAGGGTGCATGAAGTGTAAATGGAAATTCGTCATTAGGATCATAAAATTGCAATGATTCGGCAGGAATCAAAGCAAAATCTTGCGAAAAAATAGTCAGGGAAACTTGACAATCGACAAGCAATAGATGCAGTTAAGCCAGATCTATACGACTGCGTAATACTCTACAAAAGAGCAGATTAAATTTACTACAAAGTACAGATCAAAGATTTTTTAAATGTATCCAAAACCAAGTTAAATAAAGTCCCTTAATGTAAGTTTTAAAACTCGGGACAAACTGAATGAACAAATGGTCAGTCTCCATTTGTTGTTAGGGTGACTGTTGGCGGATAGAGTACTCTGGGGATTCCATAAGATGGTTTCTGGTTGGGCGCAGACAACGACGTCGACGGCGACGATGACAACAATTGACATTCATTGGCCAGTTTGATGGTTCAGGGCCGAAACGACCCAACAAAAAAAAAAAATGTAGAAACGACCCAACAAAAAAAAAAAATGTAGAAAAGAACTTGGGAAACTCTTGCGCCTTTGTCATTGTCTCGTTCGCATTCTCAGCATCTCCACACTGATAAAAATAAACGTTCAAAATATTTTATTATATAAATATTTTATAATATAAAAAATATGAAATATATGAAAAATATACAAAATATAACATATATGAAAAATATGAAAATTATAAGAAATATATAAAAAAAAAATATGAAACAATATAAAAAATATTAAAAATATAAAAAATATTAAAATTATAAAAAATGCGTCAAGAACATAAAATTCTTATAATGCGAACAAAACATACTTTGCTTTTAAGAACATTTGAAATAAGATCAAGTTATCATTTTAAGAATACATGTTCTTTTTATAAAAATAAATGTTCTTAAAATTTAGGTTAAAAAATAAAAAAATTAAAAATGACTTTTAATTTTATATATTATTTTAGTTATTTTAATTTTGATTTTTCTATCTTTGGAAATTTTAAAACGTTTTTTTTATCTTGTCACGAGTGGGATTCGAACCGGCGCCTTCTACTTTTATATAATTTCATACAAAAAAAAAATTGTATTATTTTAAATTTTTCCTTACATTTCGAATAAATTAAATTTAAAAAAAAAAAATAAAATTTTGATGATAATTTAAATTTATTAAAAGATTTCAATATGACTTATTTTAATCCGAAGTCTTAAATAAATGCGTAATATTAGAAAACCATAAAATTCATGTGTTAATTTATTTTTTCGAACCGAATCTTTTATTTTAGAAAGCGGTTTGGTGTAGGTTTGGCTTCGAAAAGTAGATAATTTGAAGAGTTCGGCTCATGATCCGGTTCCAAACCGGTTCTACGGTTTGCAGTATGGATTCTTAGTATTAATAATATGATCATGAAATGGTCTTACTTTATAAACAAAATACTTAAAATGAATGTTCTTGATTTTAGAAGTTGGTTTTATTTTTGTCAGTGTAGCTACTTCTCAATTTCATTCGCCGTTTTCAGTATCATTTTCATTGTTGTTGTCTTCTTAGCTGTCGCGATTGATTTTCTCTAACGCCAACTTCTCTCAACATTCGTTCTAGTCCTCTTTTTCTTTCTCTTCCTCTTCCTCTTTCTCTTCCTCAGATTTATCCTTGACTGCGTCTCATCGCGACGCTGGCGGCAAATAAATTACATTGTAATTTGTGTGTCCCTGTCGTTGTTATTGTTGTTGTTGTTGTTGTTATTGTTGTTATTGTTGTGCTGGCTAGACCGCGTCCAACCCTCAAACTTGGGGCTGGTCGACTGGTGAATTCTTATTGTTATACCCTGAGCCCATTAAAAATGGGCAAAAAAGGGTATATTGTGTTTGGCAGAAAGTATGTAACTGGCAGAAGGGGGCGTGCAGACCCCCAAAAGTATATATATTCTTGATCAGGATCAACAGCCGAGTCGATTGAGCCAAGTCCGTCTGTCTGTCCGTCTGTTTGAACGTGTCGATCTCAGAAACTATAAAAGCTAGAGACATCAAACTTGGTATGTAGGTTCCTGGATACCATACGCAGATCAAGTTTATTTTTATTTTTGGATCGGACCACTATATCATATAGCTGCCATAGGAACGATAGATCGAAAATGAAGTTTTAGTATAAAAAAGTTTTGTGTTTGTTGAGATATCAGAGCCAAACTGATAGATTATGTATCGGAGCTGGTATTATACATCCTGACTAAATTTTATTAAAATCGGTTGACTATATCATATAGCTGCCATAGGAACGGTACATCGAAAATTAAGTTTTAGTATGAAAAAGTTTTGTGTTTGTTGAGATATCAAAACCAAGCTGATAGAATATGCATCTGGTCTGGCATTATACATCCTGACCGAATTTGGTTAGAATCGGTCTAAAATATCATATAGCTGCCATAGGAACAATCGATCGAAAATCAACTTTCAGTACAGAGTACATGGGCACAGGGTATTCAACTGTCGAGCGTGCTCAGCTGTAATCGCCCACTAGTTCTTATTGTTGTTGTTGTACTGCTCCCGTTATATATATTGTTGTTGTTGTTGTTGCTTTAGTGTGGACTCGTAATTTGATTTCGAGTGCCTTTTGCCCACTGTACACCGCCCACCGTACACCGCCCACCGTTTTGGCATTGCTCATTTTTAGCTTGGCGACGTGCCCAGCAGCCCTCAATGAAACCCCCTCCCCCTCCCCCTTCCACCCTCATCCCTCCCTCCCCTTCGGCAGTGCCAGTGAGCTCATTTAAAGTTGATGGTGTGTGAAAAAATGTGAACAGATTGTTATGTAATTGAGTTTTTAGGCAGCCGTTTTGAGGTCGCCTTTTGTGGCTGACTCGTTGGCTGACTGCCTGATGTCCTTGCTGCTCCTTTTAGCGCAGCATCCAGCCCTCCTTCTCACCCCTCACCCCTCACCTCTCCCCCTCCCTCTCTTGTTCTCGCTCGCTCTTTCCTTTTGTTTTGTTGTCGTATTTGTTACATTTATTTGTCGCTTGATTTGATTTTGTTCCCCGGCACGTTCTTTCTTTATTCTTTTGGTTTCACCCCTCCCTCCCCCTCCCCCTTCCCTGTCGATTTCCAGCCCCTTTGCGGTTTATTTGGCATCACAACTCTTGGCGCTGTATTAGCTGCCCAATTTGTGGCTCGTATTTTAACTTGTACAATGTTTATAGTTAAGTGATTGTATATTTAGCTTATACAATCACGTAATATAATAAAAAACCAAGCATAATAAACTTATTTAAAGTTATTTCTAGCTAGTTCTCTAAAAAATTAATTAAGCATATTTAGAAAATCAATTTAAATTAATCAATTTTTATAAATTAATTTTAATTTAAGTAAGAAAACACATCTTCGTTTTGAGTACATTTCAAATAAAATCCAGTTCTTAGAATAATTGTACTCATTATAAGAGTAAATGTTCTTAAAATTAAAGTTAAAAAATTAAAAAAACATGGGATTTTTCAATTTATAACTTTTTTATTCTTATGTTATTTTAAATTGGTTTGGTATTATTTCAAATAAAATCCAGTTCTTAGAATAAATGTATTTATTGTAAAAGTAAATGTTCTTTAAATTAAAGTCAAAAAATTAAAAAAAATATGGGATTTTTACAATTTATAACTTTTTTATTCTTATGTTATTCTGGTTTGGTATTTTTTAAAAATATTATTTTACTGTGTTTTTGATTTCGATTTTTTAGATTAGTATTCTTAGAATGAGTAAATTGGCTTTAAAATGGTCTTATTTTACAAGTAAAATAATAAAAAAAAGAAAAATGAGATGAATGTTTTGATTTTAGCAGTTGGTCTATTTTTTTCAGTGTATAATTTAATTAACAATAAAACAGTTGATGAGTTTTTATGCTTAAATTTGTTATTCATTTTAATATGTAAAAAAATCATGTGTCGAAATCATCTGTAGAAATATGTACAAAAATTATGTTTTGAAATAATTACAAAAATCATGTGCAGAAATAATATACAGAAATAAGTACCGAAAACAACAGATATATATTTATAGCGTGAAGTCGAAAGAAAAAAAATAAAAACAGTAATCGTATAAATGCAACTAACAATTTATTCATTTATTTGTTCAGAGTTAAACATGTTTGGCTAACTAAATGAATTGAAGGTGTGCAGTGATTATATCAATAAATGCACCTTATAGTCACACTTAACTGTTGTATTCATTTAACAATCCCAATATGAATATTCATTGTGTTCAACGTTTTCTTTTGTTCCGAATTTCGGAACCAGCCATAAAATGAATAACATGAAAGAAGAATTACAAAAAAAGCAAAGAAAAATGGAAAAAAGAATGCAACGATGCACATGGATTGGTCATGGTTGTCTCAGTCTCATGTTGGTTGTTGCTTGTTGCATGCAACGATCACGAATAACACCCTAACATAAGATCTTTCCCCCTGTTTTTCAGTTCTTATTAGCTTGCATTTAAAACCCAGCAGGGTTTTCACACCTTTTGCGCCCCACTGCGTCTGTCTATCTATCTCGCTCGCTCGCTCGCTCGCACTCATTCTTTTGCACTCTGCCCGAAAGTGCCGACAATGAGGAAGGAAGAGAAGAAAAGGGAGGGAGAGAGAAACTGAAGAAACTGGGAGAAGCGCACGCGCTTCACAATCAAATTCAAATCACTTTGCATCTTTGAGATCTCAATAAAAATCTTGTTCTTCTCCTTTTGTTGCTGTTCTTCTTGTTGTTATTGCACGTTGTTATTGCTGCTCTTGTTGTTGTTGTTGCTGTTGTGGTTTTGTTGTTGCCGTTGACTTTAATTGTTGCCGCAGGAGCATTGCTCAAATATTAATTGGTTTTGTCTGTATGAGGAGGATTTCTGACTAAAGATGCTGACGCCGCTGCTGACGTCGCTGCTGACGTAGACGTCAGCGTCGTAGCGGCTGGCTTTTGTTGTATTTTGTGTTGCGGGCTGCAAAAATTAATTACGATATCATGATTTACAAAATTAGCCGCAAATGGTGCGGCCTTTTTTTCAGTCTTTTTCCAGTCTTTCTTTCTGTGGCCAATTCAAAAAGAGGCGTGACATTGAGGGCATGGTTTCCTTACCGATTTTGATACTCTTTAACCGTTAAATGGCTAAGTAGAGGGTATTAATAAGTTGTGCTTATTTAAGTGAGTTATAGCCGAATGATAAACATATACTTATAAAGGTTTAACTTTTTATTTTTTGGAGGTATTTTTTTGGACGACTTAAGTACGACTTTCTGTTAAGTAAAGTTGAATGCTAAAAAAGAAGAATTTGTTTAGTTTAACTAAGTATTCCGGACAATTACCAACTTATTACAGAGTTTTTAATAATTTTTGGAAAAAACTGCGACAGTCAGTATTACAAGTATAATAAACCTTATAAATTAAGGCACTACTGTCAATATACTTAGATTTATTCGTATTCTAAAATTGTATTGAATAATCTCGGCAAATAAAAAACAATTCTAAAATCCTTATTCTTCACATAATATATAGATTTGGGATAAATATATAAACATTAAATATAAATATATATTATTTTTACTATTTTATTATCCTTAACTTGTTTATACAAAGCACAAAAAATAATAAAATCACTATCGTAAGTTAGATTTTTTTAAAGTCAGATGTCTTTTTATATAGTAGTTTTATAGATTTAAGAATCAAGAATTAATAAAATTATTTTTTCTTTTTATAATTGTTTGAAATAATCATCAATATTTTAGTTGGCTTTATATGTAAGTTTAAATATTAATAATGAATATTTAATTTCAATTTTACTTTTTATTTTATATTTGGTCTTCTTTTTCATGATTGAATTTTTAGTGACTAATGCAATAATTTATAAGTTCTTATGTACACAATTAAACATATTAAATGAAATAAATAGTACTATAGTTTAGCTAGGGTAGAAATATTAAGAAAAATTAAATATTAAAATTTTTATTAAATATAACTCTTAAATTTTGTGAAAATGTCTCGAAAAATTGTTAATTCTAAAATGAAATTCTTGACTGAATTCTGAATTGTTGTGATTATAAAAGATTATAAAAATGAGTACACTTCAATTCGCATACTGAAACCGCCTGGATTGAAAATTATAACAATTTTGAAGTTAAGCAAGTCAATAATAAAAGAAATTGGAATGTAGGGCGCAAGGGTTGTGATTGAAAGAAAGCAAACGGACAAATGCAAAGCATATAAATCGTGTCCAATCTCAGCAACAGCATCGCTGGCAAACCCTCAAAATGTATGTGTGTGTGTGTGTGTGTGTGTGTGTGTGTGTGTGTGTGTGTGTGTGTGTGTGTGTGTGTGTGTATGTGGGTTGTGCCAACGCCTACAAATATCGCATCACTTGCCAAATTGCTCTAACCGATTTCGGGGCCACAAATCATTTGGCAAAGTGTAAAGAGAGCGGCCACCCTATGACCCAACTGGCAGCAACCCCGTCATACTCCTCCTCCTCCTCCTCCTCCTCCTTCTCCTCCTTCTCCTCCTTCTCCTCCTTCTCCTCCTTCTCCTTCTTCTCCTTCTCCTTCTCCTCCTCCTTCTCCTCCTTCTCCTCCTTCTCCTCCTTCTCCTCCTTTTCCTCCTTCTCCTCCTTCTCCTCCTTCTCCTCCTTCTCCTCCTTCTCCTCCTTCTCCTCCTTCTCCTCCTTCTCCTCCTTCTCCTCCTTCTCCTCCTTCTCCTCCTTCTCCTCCTTCTCTTCCTTCTCCTCCTCCTTCTCCTCCTTCTCCTCCTTCTCCTCCTTCTCCTCCTTCTCCTCATTCTCCTCCTTCTCCTCCTTCTCCTCCTTCTCCTCCTTCTCCTCCTTCTCCTCCTTCTCCTCCTTCTCCTCCTTCTCCTCCTTCTCCTCCTTCTCCTCCTTCTCCTCCTTCTCCTCCTTCTCCTCCTTCTCCTCCTTCTCCTCCTTCTCCTCCTTCTCCTCCTCCTCCTCCTCCTTCTCCTCCTTCTCCCCCTTCTCCTTCTTCTCCTCCTTCTCCTCCTTCTCCTCCTTCTCCTCCTTCTCCTCCTTCTCCTCCTTCTCCTCCTTCTCCTCCTTCTCCTCCTTCTCCTCCTTCTCCTCCTTCTCCTCCTTCTCCTCCTTCTCCTCCTTCTCCTCCTTCTCCTTCTCCTTCTCCTCCTTCTCCTCCTTCTCCTCCTTCTCCTCCTTCTCCTCCTTCTCCTCCTTCTCCTCCTCTATCCACCAACCTCCTCCTTCTCCTCCTCACCTACCGAATCAGCAATCGCTTTGATGGACACGTAGAAGTCATCAGTGGCGTTCATTATGTTTGCGAGCGGCGGGAGAAGGGGGCATGCCACAAATTGTGGCCTCATTCATTTTCATAAGCACTAAGCTACCACACATCCAATATTCCAATGTTCCAATCTTAGCTGTTGGGAGAAGAAAAGTTGTCGGGGTCGCAGCTTCCTTGGATTCTTTAGTTCTTCAGTTCTTTGGTTCTATTTGGGATCCTGGCCAGGGCAATTAATGCGCCCAGTGGTCCACCTGATCGGCCTTGGGCCGTTTACGTTTATGCTCCGCATACACTGATAAAAAAAATGTTAAAAATCAAGATTTTGGTGTAAAAATTAAGAAATTAAAAAATTACTTAAAAAAATAATTACATTAATTTTATGGTTTTCTTATATTACGCAATTATTTGAGACTTCGGATTAAAATAAGTTATGATTTTAATAAATTTAAATTATCCATAAAATTTGATTTTTTAAAAAATAAATTTATTAAGTTCATAATGTAAAGAAAAATATATAACAAAAATATATTTTGATATATATTAATATTCTTAGTATTATTTATTTATTTATACATTTATTTATGCACGACTAAAAGCAGTCGGCAAGAAACAAAAAACCTAAGCATTAAAGTTAATGTGAAGATTAAAAATAAAAAAATTAAATAAATTGAAATTAAATATATTATGAACTGTAAAGAAAAAACTAAAATTGATTAGATCTGGGGTTTTAGTAATATGGTCTTAAAATGTTCTCATTTTAAGAACAAAATATTTAAAATTAATTTTCTTGATTTTCAAAGTTAGTCTTTTTTTGTGCAGTGTAAGAGTTGCAACTGAAAAATCTTGGGTCGCAGCTGCCCCGAAGATTTGACCACGCCCTATTTTAAGCTGGCTGCTCTTAATAAAATGGGGGGCCTTAGGCGTTGCCACTGTTACAATTTTGTCGCTTTTGTGCTCTGGTAATTAACATTGTTGCACAGTTGCACAGTTGCAAAGTTGCACAGTTGCATTTGCCGCTTTGACGTTTTTTGTACTGCCGGCTTTTTTGCATATTGCATTTTGCGTTTATTAATGTCATCAACGCCCTAATGGCCACGCCCCGCCTGTCCGGTCCGGTCGTGCCACAGTTGACAACTCAATTGTTTGGGGCCGTCGTCGTCATTAAAATGATTTCTGCGATCGCCCAGCAAAAAAGTCAACTAACAACAGCCAAAGGCAAACAACTGAAAAAAAAATTGGAGCTAATTTGATTAATATGCAACGCACAGAGACCCACAGTACCCTCCGATATAGCCCCCATCCCCATCTCCCCCCTCTATCAGTTGGCACCCTAATGATGGGAAGTGCGAATGCGTTTTGGCTCCCAAGCTGTTAAATGCGGACGCGGAACCCGCAATTCGTAATTCGTAATTCACAATTCGCAATTCGCACGACGCGTAATTGCAATTGTAATTAGTGCAAGTGTTCAATGCGGCAAGTGGAGCAATCCACACATACAATTGCCCCTCATCCTGCAACAGGCAACAGGCATCAGAAAGGAACCTTGCACCCATTAACCCCATATCCTCATTTACCCCATTGCCTCAACACACTCTGCATGTCATATCTAGCCTAAAAAAAATGTTTTAAAATCAAGATTTTGGTCTCAGTACTAAGATTTTTGGTCTAAAAAATGAGTAGAGTACACTAAATTGTTAAATTAAGAGAACACTTCTTGATTTTAAGAACATTTTAAATAAGACCAAGTTCTTATTTAAAGAAAAAATGTTCTTAAAATAAAAATCAAAAAAAAAAAAAAAATAAAAATTATTTTTTTATAATTATAATTTTTTTGACTTTTAAATTATGATTTATTTACATTTTATTCTGTTTTATTTTAGTAATTTTATAAATGTTATTTTAAATTGTTACGAGTGGGATTCGAACCGCCGCCTACTGCTTCACAACTGAAGCGGATTCTCTAAACCAATATTTGTCGAGCATACTCGACAGTAGCAGACCCCGCACTTACTATAGAAAAAACTTTTAATGGAAAAAAATTAAAAATGATTCAGTTATTTAAATGCATATTCTATCAGGTTGATTACGTCTCATGAAACATAAAAGTTGTTTATACTAAGACTTAATTTTCGCCCGATCGGTTGGATGAGAGCTTTATGATATAGTGGTCCGATTTGAACCAACTTTGGACAGGATATATAAAACCAAGTTATGAGAGTTGGAAGTTTTTGAGTAGGGGTCAAGGGAAAAGTACGGATAAAATAGACAGTGATAGGGGAAAAAATCGAATTTTTGAAAAAAATAATATATATAATATTTTAATGCAGAATCAAAGAAGAGGCCAAAAAATGATCAAAACGATATTCCACATGAAAATCAGTCAAGTTTTGACAAAGTTATGAGAGTTGGAAGTTTTTGAGTAAGGGTCAAGGGACAAGTCAAGGGAAAAGTACGGAAAACCTTCCTTGAAAAAAGTGGAAGCTCGATATTGATTTTACACGTATGGTTTCTTGGGCAATTCTGCTTAGAATTCATCGCAGATTACAAATTTCATAACCGCTTTGTCGCAAAAAAAAAATGGACCCACTCTAGTGTACACATCTAGATTTCTGCAGTGAGCACCCTACACTTTGAACCCTATACCCTCCACACTGCACCCTACACTCCAATCGATGCGTTAACTTTAGACAAACACACACACACACACTCACACACACACACACACGCACAGCTCAAAATTTGCCTAATCCCGGACACACGCATGGCATCGATTTCACGGGAAGCAACCGCAGGCAGTTTTGTCTAGTGCTCCACAGGGACCTGCTTAGCTGGTTAGCCGGTTAGCTGGTTAGCTGGTTGGCTAGATGATGGTTCGATGGCTTACACAGAGCTTGCAACACAACAACAACAGCAATGTGAGCCTGGTGCAAGGATTTGTTGCTTTGACACGGCCACATTTCACGCCTCCTTTGCGAAATATGCTGGGAAAGCAAAGCTCGATATGGAAACAGGAAACAACCACCGAGATGGGATGCGTATGGCGTATGGATAAGGATATGACAAATTTCACGCACCTTTCCAGGACTAAGGTGGACGTCGCTAGCGGCTTAACTTTCGCCCTTTCCCCTTTCCCCGTCCTGCCGTACCGTACACTGAAAAAAAAGACCAATATCTAAAATCAAGAATATTCATTTTATTATTAAATTATAATTATTATATTATTATTATATTTATTTATTTTATTTATTTATTAAGTTTATTTATTTATATATTTATATAATTATATTTATTATTATATTATTATTATATTATTATTATTATTTTAAGATTATAATAAGATTATTTTAAGACCAAATTACTAAAACTAAGATTATTAATCTAAAAAATCTTAAAATCTTAACATAAAAATAAAAATCTTAAATTGTTAGAAAGTATAAATAGGTACTATTCCGTATCAAACAAATGATGGCCCCGTGGCGCTTTGGTTAGAGAGGCCGTTTCAACTGTGAAGCAGAAGGCGGCGGTTCAAATCCCACTCGGTGCAAATGAAATTGACATTTTTAAAATTAATAAAACTGAATCATCAAATAAATGTAAATAAATCAAAATTTATATTTAGAAATAAATATAATAAAAAAATTATAAAGTATATATATAAAAAAATAATTTTTATTTATTTTATTTTTTGACTTTAATTTTAAGAACATTTTTTCTTAAAATAAGAACTTGTTCTTATTTAAAATGTTCTTAAAATCATCAAATGTAAATAAATCAAAATTTTAAAATAAATAAATTATAAATATAAAAAAAATATTTTTAATTTTTTTATTTTTTGATTTTCATTTTAAGAACATTTATTCTTAAAATAAGAACTTGTTCTTATTTAAAATGTTCTTAAAATCTAGATGTGTTCTCCTAATCTAAGAATTTTATGTTATCGGCGCATTTTTTAAACCAAAAATCTTAGTTCTGAGACCAAAATCTTGATTTTAGAACATTTTTTTTATCGGTGTACCGTATTGTCGAACGTTGGCCAGATTTCGAAATATTCCAAAATTTGAAAAGCCGATAATGAAGTCAAGATTGCAATCGAGCAATCGACCAATCGCCGAATCGGGCAATCCAGAATCCAGAAAGGTGGTTGAAGCCAGCAGCAGGACACACTTTAATCAATCGCAACCGATTTGTCGGCTTAACATGTACAACATGACGTAAATAGTGGGAATGGGAATGGGAATGGGATTGGGAATAGGATTGGATGAAGATTGTGGGTTGTGTGTGGGTTGTGGATTGTGGAAACAACAAATACAAATACAAAGCCTCGAAGGGTGTCGAGCATTAAAGTGAGCAATCGACAAGGATTTGCGTCTCTGGAGGCGGCTTCTATTGTGTGTTGTGTGTTGTGTGTTGTTGGCTTCTTCGGGATTAGCGCCAGTTTTGTCTGTCTAAAGTGGCAAGCTAATAGTTGTTGTGTTACACACAGAGCGTGAGAAGATGAGGTGGTGGTAGAGGGTAGAGGAGGGGGAGGTACGTCTGACTGCCAATGTCGGAGGCTTAGCAGCGTAAAAAATAGGAAAAATATATATTAAGAATCGATGTAGATTTGTCTAGTAAAAGTGGTTAAGTTATACGAAATTATAGATAGTATACTATAGTTACACACAGAGCGTGAGAAGATGAGGTGGTGCTAGAGGGTAGAGGAGGGGAGCTACGTCTGTCTGCCAATGTCGGAGGCTTAGCAGCGTAAAAAATAAGAAAAATATATTAAGAATCGATGTAGATTTGTCTAGTAAAAGTGGTTAAGTTATACGAAATTATAGATAATATACTCAGAAAGATAAGATATCTGAAGTGAGAAAAACTATTCGGAAAAGCTATAGTCGAGATTCCGTCTATAGGTTACCCGTTACTTATTTCATTATATAATGTACAAAAGTACTCTATAGAAATAACTATCTAATAAAAACTACTGCATACGTTTAGGAGCTTGTATTTCCTTAATTATAAATAACTTTTATTAGACATTTCTGACGTTCATATTGGTCGATCTTTCTGCGATTGAGGGGGATAATATATAATAATTATAGATACAAGTAATTACCAATATTAACTGTATATCTAAAAATCTGTGGGTGTAGAGTTTTTTTTTGGGATTTGCTTAATGTCTTCTTTAATTGTATCAAATAGATATTTTCAAATTTGACTTTCATTTCTATACATTACATGTAAAAATATATCTGATATTGTTATCAAAACCCTTATATAGACATTCAAAACTTAACTTATAGGAAATTTTCAGAAAACTATAAAAGTATGATGGATAATTCTTTAAGTACTGGTAATTAAGTAAATGTTAAAAGTATGTAAATCAAAATTAAAATAGCTAAAATAATATATCAATTTAAAAATAACTTGTAATATTTTATTTTTTCGACTTAAATTTTAACCACATTTATTCTTATAAAAAACACATTTATTCTTAAAATAAGAACTTGTTCTTATTCCAAATGTTCCTAAAACCAAAGTGTGTTTTCTCATTTAAAGAATTTTATGTTCTCAACTCATTTTTTGAGAATATGAAAATTAAATGAAAAGAGCTATAAAGATTAAACCATTAAAAAGAGCATGAAAATATGTAGATTATACTAATATTGGTACGATAATAAGGATAAAAATTGTGACTTAGTAGATAGAGATCAATAAGGAAAATGCTAAAAACAGCTGATAAAGTTAAGAATTAGGTAATAAAAATAATTAGCTGGGATAACAGTGAATTTTAGTTACAAGTACAAGAAATAATTTTAGAAAAGCATTATCTTAAGAGAAGAAATCTGGTCATGAGAGACAAAAATGAATGGCACTCGACAAGGACATAAATGTACATATATAATGGCTTAAATGCGACTATTATAACTAATCGGAAGTTAGGATCAATCGCCTTTTGTTCGGCTGACTTTGCACATATACGAAATGCAAACATCCCCCTTCAAAAGATGACGACCCAATCTCCCCCTCCCTCTCTCTTACTCTATCTCTCTCTCTGTCTCTCTTTCTCTGACAAGATGGACCCTTGACAATGGCTCAATTTTTATGTGATTTACTTGTTGTGATAAGCATTCGTCGACTGTCGACTGTCGTCTGTCGTCTCGTGTTGTGTCGTGTCAAACGACACCCCGAACAAGTTGGAAATCAAAATGCGAAATCAAATTCCATTGGCAACCCCAAAGCTGCTGGAAATAATTTGAAAATTACTTTTGTCCAAAAAAGAGGGCAACATTTTTATGAAGGTCGCGTGCGGTTTGAGTTTGAGATCCGTTTGGTGATAAGCCTTCGAATACCAAAAGTGTATAAATCATTCAAATCTACATATAGCAAAAGTGAGAGAGAGACAGAGAGAGAGAGAGAGAGAAAGATAGAGAGACAGAGGCAGCTAAACCCAAAGCTAACCCTAATACTCGTCACCCTCAGTTCGACTATCTAAGCTAAGGTTTGCTTTATTGTTTGATAAGTATTTTGATAATATTTTGAGTGCTGTGCGAAAACAATGGGAAAGTATGAAGCGTTTAACACCCCGCTGAGTGGGTTGAGGGTGGAGTGAAGAGGAAAGGGAAAGGGGAGGGTGGTGGTCGCATTGTTGTCTAAGTATGTCTGTAAACAGGTTTCTCATTATTAAATTGAGATTTATGACAAGTTAAACAACACTTACAACACTTAATGCATTGGCCAACTGGAATTTAACAACACTGGTCGCAACAGCAATGCCTGTCTTTACACTGATACAAAAAAACATGTTCTTAAATCAAGATGTTGGTCTCAAAACTAAGATTTTTAAGAACGTCGACAACATAAAGTTCTTAAATTAAGAGAACACCAGTTAATTTTAAGCATATTTTAAATAAGACCAAGTTCTTATTTTAAAAATAAAGGTTCTTAAAATTAAAATCAATAAATAAAAAAAAATAAAAATAATTTTTATATAAATAAATAAAAAAAAATAAAAATAATTTTTTATATTTATAGCACTATTTTTTTTTAATTTTGATTTATTCAAATTTTATTCTGTTTTCGTTATTTTGAAAATGTTATTTTAATTTGTAACTAGTGGGCTTCGAGCCGCCGCTTCTCTAACCACCATTTGTTTGAAACGAAATAGTACCTATTTATACTTTACAAACAATTTAAGATTTTTATTCTTATATGAAGATTTTAAAATTTTTTAGATTAATAATCTTAGTTTAAGTAATTTAAGTCTTAAAATAGTCTTATTTTAAGAACAAAATATTTAACATGAATGTTCTAGATTTTAGAAGTTGTTCTTTATTTTTTTTAGTGTATGCCTGTTCCTATCACTGTCGCTGTCTTTATCCCTCTTTCTATCCTATCATGGAAAGTCGGGACAGGTAATGAGCACCTTGGCGTGCCAAAATGACAACCTGCGCGCAAATTGGATTACTTCATTGCAACGCGGTCAGATAAGAGCAACAACAGCAGCAACAACAGCAACAACAGCAACAACAGCAGCAACAGGAACAACAACAACAACATCAGTCGGCTAACATCAAGAATCGGGAATAAAGGATCTCTTGGGGCAGAAAAGCGAAATAAATAAATAAATACAATTTTGCAGCCATGCATTTGGCCGATTGATTTCTCCAAGCACGAAAACTGGCAACTGGCAGCAGTTGGTGGCAGCAACAGCGGCAACAGCAACAACAACAGGAGTAGCAACAGCAACCAAGGGATAGAGAGAGAGAGAGAAAGGAGATGGGGGGAGGGGAGAGGGGAAACTTGCAACTCGCTCGCAGCTCGCAAATTGCCGCATATTTGTTGAGTAATTACGCTTTAACTTGTAATAAAGAAGACAAACAATAAAACGAGGACCTGGCCATGGATCTCAGCTAAGGATGAGGTTTAACCAACGACCAACAACAGCAACAACAACAGCAGCAACAACAACAACAGGAGGTGGTAAAGAACGAGAGAAAGAAGAAGAAGAAGAAGAAAAAGAAGACAACTGGCGGCGCGTTCTCAATTGAAAAGCGTGAATAACAAACGTGAACGGGCCGCAAACGCGCAAATTGGCTAAGAAGTCAGTCAGAAGACGGAGATGGAGACACGTCTTCAGCAACAAATCCGATCACGTTTATGCGTCTCCAATATCTTGAAAACTGCGCCTCTTATTTTTTTTTATTCATTTCTATTCTCTTTCCGTTTTTATTACTCTTTCCATTTTGTGTGGCTTGATTTCATTTGGTTGCCCTTTCTTCTGTTCGCTTCTTCTTTACTTTTTTCTCTTTTCATTTTCAATTTCCATTCCCTTTGTTTTGCTTTCTCCTTTCCTTTAACGTTCTTGCATTTTCTTTATAACTTTTATCCTGTTCCGGGCGGCGTCGCTTTTAAAAGTGACACTTGCTGCATTTTCCAATACAATCATGCGTTCTTAAGCTAACACTTATTCACGCCAGAGGGCGCTTTCTAGCAATCGATAAATGATTAATTATATTTACAGTGCGATAAATATAATTAATAAATGACACTATTTACAATAAAATACATACTACTTATGACTACGTGTGCTAAATATTACTACACTATTTAATCTTTTCTTCTCCCTGCTCTCATTTCTTTCTTTCTTTTCTCTTCCTTCTTTCAGCTTCTTATAGACTCTCTGCTTTTTTTTGTCTTTCCTCTTCTTGTCTCTACTTTCATTTAGCTTTTTTATTTTCTCTTCCATTTTTAAGCTTCTTTTAGACTTTCCGCTTGATTGTAATAAAGTTGGACGTATAAACCTCATCATGATTTCCCAACTCTTATAACTTTTAGCTGCTCCTCCCTTCTTCCCTTTCTTCTCTCTACGTATCTCTCTCGCTCTCTCACGCTGTCTGTCTCTTTCGCGCACTTTCTGTTCTTGGTTAGCCACAAAACAAATCTTTGCACTAAGCAGGCAGTCAAACCAAAGATTCACAGAGTCAAAGAGCCAAACGTAGCATCGCTTAATTTACTGTTGAGGATTGTGAGACGGAAACGGAGACGGAGAAGGAGACGGGAGATGGGAGAGCGAGATGGAAGACTGGCTGTTTGACTGTTTGGTTGTTTGGTTGGTTCGTTCGTTGGTTCGACTTGCAAACCATAAAATGCATTATTATGCTAAATGACTATAAAAATCACGTTTACAATCCATTTATGCCTGGGATAATAACCCATCTCTTTTGAACTGCGGCGCAAGGAAGAAGCTGCCATGGACTACACTCTACACTCTCTACACTCTGCAGTCTACAGTCTACAGTACCGGACCAGTGCTGCCAGTTTAGCAATTTAGTTGCTAGATCTAGCAACTTTTAAAAAAATTTGCAACTAGCAATTTTTAATTTTTCTTAAGCAATTTGAACAACTTTATTGCAAAACTAGCATTTTTTTTATTTTTCTTTAGCATTTTTGGCTTTTTTTTTATACATTTTTGAAATTGATATCAAAAATTTCGAATAATAATAGTTCACAAAAATATCGGAACTTGTATTTAACTTAATGGTTCGATTATATGAACAACTTGAAAGTGTTTGCCCACTTTTTTGCTGTGTTTTGTGACTTGGTTAAAATGCCAAAAATTTAGAAGCATTTTTTACTTGACCAGCTAGATAGCTTTATAAGTACTCTTTTGACAAATGTTAATATAATTGCTTAAGATTTGAAATCATGTTCCTTTTAAATTTCGATTTTTTTCTTAAATTCATACATATATTTCTTAAAAGCAAACATTTTAATGTTAAGCATTATTTCTGGCAATTTTTACATAGTTTTTAGCAATTTTTAGCAACTTTTTTTCAAAATCTAGCAATTTTTGCTTTGAAAATTCTGGCAGCACTGTACCGGACTCTGGCCATATGTACATATATATATATAGGCTGCAGTTGAAGTTGGCTAAAACCCTGAGAGGCAGCATTTGTTTACGCCGCGAATAATTGAGTTATCTGATCCCTGCTAGCCACAAGACAGACACGAAACATGGCACAACAACACATGATGACTCCGGATGGAGTCCGGGGCAGGACAAAGCGTATAAATGGGGGCCCTGCAAACGAGACTCTGGCCTAGGCTAGGCTAAGATGGGTTGGGAGAGGGGAGAGGGGGAGGGGTAGGGGCAGACATGTTGCAACGGCGTTGCATCTTTGGCAGCAGGTAGGTGTGGCCGGCCTACGTAGCAAATTGCTGGGGCGCATTAGAAGGCAACGCCGCCCAGTTAACTCCCCCCCCCCCTCTCCACTGATAATCCCCCTCCCCTTCATGTCCAGTTCATGCCCAAAACGCATGGCCAAGAGACTTGAGCTGCTTGGCAGTTGGTAATGACTTTATTTGGTTGCTGCGTTAATGGGCCGCTGTCGCTGCCAACGTCGACGCCGACGCAGGCAGCGCAAATTGAAAGCGCATTTCAAAATTTTTCACACCTGAAAATTGTTTCGTTTCAAGATGTGTTATTTTGTTTTTTTTTTCTTCTTTTTTTTTTTTGACTGACGTCGCTCACCGCAGGGAGGCACAAGGAGGGGCGGGGGCGTGGCTGAGAACCAGCGCACGGGGGAAGGGGGAACAATGGAGGGGGTGGGGGGATGGCTTGTGCAGCAAGTGCAGCAAATTTTTGATGCGACCTGGAAACACTTTTCACGTAGCGCCGCGCCGCTGACGATTGCAGCCAAAAAGTCAAAAAGGTGCCGACCGTCGGTTGCAATTAATCAAAATTTAATTTCAAAAAGGCGACGTCGACCAAGGCAGAGGCAGAGGCAGAGGCAGCGACTGCTGACTGCAGTTGAAGCAGCCGGAAAAAAAAAACATATTGAAAAGGCTAAAGAGAAAACTGGCTAAAGAAAATGTAATTAATCACCAGGCGGTTGTTGTAGTTGTTACATATGTTGTTGTTTTTGTTGTTATTATTCGTTTCATCTTGTCTTGTTGTTGGATAAAAATGAAAAGCCGCAAATGCAACAAAAGCGACAAAACAAAAGTAACGCCAGCCACACCAAAGAAAAGGCGCCCCCCTCCCACTCCACCCCACCCCCTTTCGCCCCTCCCATCAAGCACCTCTTGAGCGCATGAAATACCGTTACACCCTATATAGAGGAAAATACTTATGTTAATACGTAATTGGCTTTAAATTCGTTGGAATCCAATATAATAATAACATAATTCACAGCAAACAAAGGCAATTAAATCTATACTTATCTGATTCGATGATTTCATTTGTTTCCAGCTCTTGATGATAATCGAATTTCTAGAAATACAATATCTAGTATGAACTGCAGATGGGCTCTTGATATTTTTCGTTTTATTTATTATTATGCAAATTCTGTTGTTTTTCTTTATGTTCGATATTTTCATTTGCAGCTCCTTTCACTCATATTAAATAATAAAAACTCCTTTACAGTAATTATTTTGTTATATTTAAAAAATTTTAAAATGTTTTTGCTCTCATAATTAAACATGTGAATATTTTCTTTAATTTTAATTACAACTAATAAATACAGCTTCACCCAACACTTATTAGTTTTATTATCATGACTTATTATCAAAACAAAATTGTGTTTTTAAGACAATTTCTAAAAATTAGCTTCAAAATTAATTTTAAAAAAAATTTAGAATATTTGTTAGAATTTTGAGGATTTATTGATATATTTTCAGAATTAAATTTGTAACTTCTTTCCCCCTGGAGAAATCAAATTATTAATTTTCATTACCTTACATTTCAATTTAGCATCGCAGCGCCATCTGAGTCACATTTATTCTCTTATCAAAAAAGGTATCACTCATAGATGGCGCCACAAATAACTTCAGGTGAACGCCTCCCAGAAATTGCAATAGATGGCGCTTTACAAAAAAAATCAAAAACTGCAAACGGCACGCAACTTAAATTTGATTAAGTTTTGGCAACAATTGCACAAATTATAGAAGCTCCAGATTATGATATGAAAATGAGTATATAAGCTAAGCCTAGGAATAAAACAAAAGAGTAGCAACAATTTCGTTTAATTTTTATTATTAAAAATTTGTTATATTGCCTTTCCATTGCTCATTTGCCAGTGACCATTTCATTTTTTACTTATTTTTATTACTTTTTCTGGTCGCTTTGTTATTGTTTTTATTGTATTTTGTTATTTTTTCATTAATAATTAATTTTGTATTTTGTTCTATTGCTTAATTCATTTCCATAGACAGAGAACGCACTATGCAACAAGATGCCAAATCGAACAAAGAACATAGTGTAACATAGTTTAAGGGTTCGTAGAATTTGTTGCATAGTTTAATTTAATTGCAACTGTTGGTATATTCCGCTTTTTATTTGGTTTGAAAAAAAAACAGAATTCATTGACATTCGTTTGTTTGTTCACATACACACACATATATGTTATATATTATTCGTGAATTTATAAACATAAATATATACAAAGTGTACTTCAATACAATTAAATTAAAAACAAATAAAAAAAAATTGGTATTTGGGAAAAAATAATGTATCGAAGCCTAAAACATAAATAACAAATAAGTACAAAACAAATATGGTTTAACAATTATTCAATTAATTAAATTAATGCATAAAATCAATTTACATATTGCGTTTGGCAAGCGAATTCTCGTTTGCAATATCCCCCGCCCCCCAACTCCTCCTCAACTAATTAAATACATAATAATAATATTTAATACATAATTAATATTTAGCATCAACATTTATGCATATTTATCCAATGTTTAATGCATATTTCGTAATCATTTCGTTTCATTTAATTCATATTTTGTTGTGTTAGCCAAGACTTTTGTTTTAACTCTGGGCACGATTTATAGAGAGCGTTTCGATGATGCTGATAAAGGTGATGATTTGCATTTCTACAACACAAAAAATTAATATCAACTTTTGAACAAGAATCGACAAATATTTTGAGCAATTTTTGAGTATTTTTCGCAGTGTCAGACCATAAATTTGCCAAAGATTCGTAAGTTACAAAACTAACATTATAGATAAGCAAATATATTTATATATACACATATATATATACATCTATAATCATGTTATGTTGCTTCGTTGTATCGTTGATTATTACTTGAGCAAATTTATTAGTTTAACAAACAGAAGATTAACTCGAATTGAAGCATTTGCAAATTGAGAAACATTCTTGATATCTTAAACATATCTTATAATATTACACACATCTCTCTTTCTCTATCTCTCTCTCTCTTTCTTTCACATTCTTTCGGTCTCTCTCTCTCTCTCTATCTGAATGTTACATTTTTTTGGGGGAAATCACAGCTAAAAGGCAAGCATTAAAGTTATACAATTCTAGAATTTCATCACACTCGAATCGAATCGACATGTCGTGCACAAAGTTTGGAGCTGGCTGTTTGCTTGTTTGTTTTTTTTTTTTTTGTCATTTGTTATCTATTATAATTGTTATAGTTATGCATAATTATATACATCTATTGTTTGTTTCTTGTATTTTTGTCTCTTGTTGCCTGTGTTGCTATTGTTTTTTGTTGTTCTTGTTTTTTACTTGGCTACGCATAATCATATCAATTTATATAATATGTTTTGTTTTTGCTTTTTACTTTTCATTAATTAGTTAATATTTATAGTATAGCACCGAGTACAAAAAATGATCAATAAACAGAGTTTTGAATTTTGTTTTTTCTTCATCCTTTCGTTTGTTTGTATGTTTTTTTTTCACAACAACAATTTGCTGTTGCTTTTGTTGTTGTTGCTTTAACGGTTTAAATGCCATTGCTCCTGTTTGCTGAATCATTTTGTTTATCTGTTTTTAAATTCTACTACTTATATAATGTAATAATTTCTGTTTGCTTTCGCTTTCGCTTTCACTTTCTTCGTCATCATCATCTTCGCATGCTGTTCCTGTTTTTTCTCCTGTCACACGTCAATAATTATCATTTTTGTCGTCAGTTGTCTTGCTAAATTTTACATAGATCCTTCGCCGGAAATCTATCAAGAAGATACATTTACAAATGAGAATTAAGATGCATCAAATAAAGGCCAAAGACTCACCTGCGAGTGCGAACTGTCGCTTTCCACCTGCTCGGAGTAGCAATGCTTATAGTTAAGATAGTCTAGAAGTCTTCTTGGTAATGGCAATGTCTGTATTAGATCCTTTCGTATAACCGCCTTTAGTATAACAAATCTGTAAGCAGAAGGATTATATTAGAGAGTACATTTCCACACTGTTAAGCTGGTCAAAACTCACCTGCACATATGCTGCAAGCTTTGTACATGCTTAAATCTAGATACGGGATTGGTTAATTGCACACGCATTGGTCCATGCTCCGGCCGACGATGCAGAAAGAATAAATATCTAAAAAAGTAAAAGATTGCAACATAAGTAAAGTTATTTTAATTTAATTGAAAATTAGTATAACTTACCTGCCGCTACGCGAGTGCTCGACGGCCTTCTCAATGAACTCGGTTATAGTTTGGGATTTAAACTTGGCATACGAGCCAAACGAGAATGTGCCTGCAAGATGAAAGAGAGCGAGACAAACGATTATTAAATAATTTATAATTTTGAGATTCAACTTTAAATACATTCTGGTTTTGTTTGAAAAAAACACATTCGATTTTTAATGCGATGAGTAGATATTTTAATTTGAACGAGAAAATATGCAATGAGTAGTAAATTCAATTTTAGTAATAAAATCTTGCAAACAGTGAATCAAACCGAAACAAATATCGGCTCGTAAAGAAGTATTTTGGCAAAATGTTATGTTTTGGTATGTGCTATTTATATAAGTTTTGAAAAAAGAAGTTGATAAAATGTTGAAACTTGCGATTTGAATGTAAAGTAAATTGAAAATAAAATGAAAACTAGAGTTTTCAGATAGTTAATTTGCTTAGTGATGTTACTTAACAAGAAGATGTTTGCTGAACAAAAAGGTGATTCCTCGCTTATATTATTCGATCCACAATTTCAAATCAATCTTGAATAATTGATCTAATGATTTAAACTAAATAGACATACCCTGATCCTGCTCGATGCGCACATGACGCACGCAGTTGTTCAGCTTGAAGCTCAACGAGAATATATAATGATCATCGGAGCTGTCGCGCACTATGAACGAACCATCAGGTTCATTTGAAAGCACCTTCTCGGCGGCCTCACTCGACAATGGACCCCAATACCAGCCATACTGCAAAAGACAAAGATGATAAGATGATAAGTAAGGATTGAGCGTGTAGTGCAACATGTTGCAACTTACGTCTTTGACCTTCTCAATACTTGAGGTAAACTGCAGCGCACGCGGCTCCTGAGCGGCGTTGCTCTTCTTTGGATCCTCCGTCTCCGTTTCGGCGGCATCAATGGCATAAGCTGCAAGGGTGTTAACTGTGATTAGTTTAGTTTAACTTGCAATTTGTGGGCAGCTAGAAGCTTCGACTCTTACCCTTTTTTGGCAATGGCGGCAATGCACGTGATTGAAACTTTTTACGCAAATCGGCATTTGGTTCACTTCGATTGAGGCAATTGTTTGCCTCCTCTGTGGCATCTGTGGCATTTGCCACACAACTGGCCGACGCAACCGCTGCTGACGTCGACGTCGAGTTGGCGCTGACAGCTGTCGTTGTTGTTGCCGCCGCAGCCGCTGCAGCAGCAGCTGCATTTGCAGCACGACAACGATTGTGATTGCTGCGACGAAAGCGAAAAATGCTACAAAACTTTTGCTTTAAATTTAATGAGAATTGTGACTTTTTCTCCGTGTGCAAGACGTGTTTGTTATTCGTGTTCGTGTTGTTGTGTTGCAACAATTGATGGTCGTTTGTTGTTGTGGCAAGCAGCAGCTTATCCGATGAGGTTGGCACCTGCGTTCCAGGTGTTGTTTGTTGTTGTTGTGCATAATTGCTGCCGTTGTTGCTGATATTATTGTTGTTATTATTATTATTATTAAGCTTATCATTGTCAATATTATGTTTGTTCTGTTTGCTCAGATATTTGGCGCTGCTCTCACCGCTGCTTGCACCACCGCCATTAGCACCACCACTAGCATTATTGGTGGTGCGATTGGTGCCAATGCTGCTGCGCGTGCGCGCTGTCGTTGTTGTTGTATTTGTTGTATTGGTGGTATTTGTAGACACGCTCCAAATTGTCTCATTGCTCGACTTGACGGCCATGACTTTGGCTGAAGTGTTTAACATTTTGTTGTTGCCAGCAACACTTGCAACACCAGCAGCACTAACACTAACACCAACGCCAACATTGCCGCCTGCTGTTGACCAGGATGTTTTGCCGGCATCCGAATAGAGCGTATGATAGAATTGCTTCACTTCATCCAGCGTCATGTGCAATGGTTCCGTTTCACTTTGCTGCACAGGCGTACGATATTTACCATGTTTGCCACCACCTCCCTTGTCACCGCCATCGTCGCTTGTCTCTGTTGTGGCACCTGCGGCATAACGTTGCTTGCGCTTGTTACGTTTGTTGCGTCTGCTTGCCGCCTTGTGGTAAGCCGGTTGTTGTTGCTTCTCCAGTTGTTGTTGCTGTTGCTGCTGCTTCTCTAATTGTTGTTGCTGCTGCTGCTCGATCATGTCAACGGGAAAGGCATAAATATCCGAATCGATGGGTACATTATAGAAATCAGAGATCTCTCGCGTGAACAACGCATCATGAGACATTGCCTGTGTGATAAATATCGAATCATCGGGTTTATTCGCCGACGAGACATTCAGCGAATTGTGCGAGCTGCTGAGACGACTATTTAACGAGTTCCTTGAATTGGGACGCTGTCCGTGCTGATAATGTCCATGATGCTGATGATGATGATGATGATGCGCTGGATGATGATAATGCGAATGATGCGAATGATAATGACAATGACTCGTGTGTCCCAGCGGACTATAAAGCAATTGTCTACGCTGCAAGCTGCTGCTGTTGTTGTCCGTCTGCTGTGGAAGTTGTTGTTGTTGGGAATGTTGTTGTTGTTGCTGCAATGTTGCTGTCGCAGTCGCAGTTGTTGTTGTTTGCCTGCTACGTGCACCATAGTATAAATCGTAATCGTGTATTTCCGATAATCCAGCGCTATTGAAACGCTGCTGGGCCGCCACCGCCGCCGCCTTGGCACTGGCAATGCTATCCTGTTCCGTGGGTATGGCCTTGAAGTAGCGCGTATGATCCTGATAATATGGACACAGCGTTTGCTTTATCTTTATTATGGATACGGGCGGCGGCGGTGATGGCAACGATGGTGAGCAACTGCTTTGCTCTGAGGCCGCTTCCTCTTCCTCCTCCTCGTCCTCACCCTCATCTACATCATCATCCTCATCATCGTCATCCTCGTCGAGCAGATCAATGCTGTTGCCCAGCGAGCTGCTTATTATATTATTTGGCTCATCATATATATTATCCGAATGGCTATTCAATATGGAATCGCTTGAATACAGATGCTTATTAATGGCATACGATTCCTTGAGCGTACGCTCCTGCTGTTGATGCGGATGCGGATGTGAATGCTGATGCTGATGCTGGCACAACATTGTCGTTGCGGTGGGTTGTGTGGTCACCACCACAGTGGCAGTGGCAGTGGCATGCGTCGTCCCCACATCGTGATCGTGCGTTTCCATCGGCTTGGCCAGGAGCAACACCAGCTCCTGGCTGGCGGCACCACTAGCAACCATGGTCACATCATCTTTCAGATGCTCAAACGATGACTGCGACGATGTCCAGCGCCGCAGGCTATTCACAATATTCTTGGAGATCGAACGCACCAGTGTCGTTTGCGGTGAATCCTGAAACTCTGGCGGCGGATCTATCGGTGCCAATGGACCCTTCTTCAGCGTATTAAAGTTCTCAGCACTCATGCCGCCCTCCGAGCAATTATCCAGTGAATCAAACTGCGACACTTCACCATCACTTTCCACCATCTAAAGAGAAGTAGATGTAATCAATAAGATAACTAGTTAAAGTATATATTCCATGTTGAACTTTACCTCAATTTCAAACTTGCACATGCCAATGCGATAGGAGTCACCGCTCGATATGGAGCTATTTGTGGTGAGGGGAACTCCACTGTCATCGCTCAGCGATGCAGCCGCATTCAGTTCGATGCTGTTGGCGCTGACCAATTCATGATCTCGTTGTGTTCCAGGCGGTGGCATCATGCTGCTAAAGCTGCTGCTGTCGCTGCTGCAAATGCTAACGGTCACTCCGTTTTGAATTCCATTTCCACTCCCACTTCCAGTTCCGTTTCCGGTGGTGATTGTTGCTGTTGTTGTTGTCGTTGTGGTACCATTGCCATTGCAGAGAGGATTCTGATTAAGGCTCTGGTTTTGATTACCATTCTCCTTAAGCTTAATTGACGATTCCATGTTATGTGTCTGTCTGTCTGTGTGTGTGTGTGTGTGTGGTGTATGTTTGAGTGTATGCTGCAAATTGTAAGAAAAAAACATGTTAGAACACGCTAGATTTAATTTAAGCCGATCGACGATCGACTATAAAATATTAATTGTATCTAAAAGTTGAAAACTGCAGTGGCATAAAAACTACTGCATATATTTAGGCGCTAGTGTAGCTTAAGAACTTCAAACATACACTAACTACCATTTTATTTATCCGTTCTTAATTAACAATAATACAAGTCAATGATCACTACCAAATTGAATGCTTTATCTTTAAAAAATGTCGGTTTGCAGAGGCGGAAAACACTGATGTCCGTGGAGATAATTTCGATAGAGTTTGGTAGCTCTAGCTCTTATAGTTTTTGAGAACGGATAGACAGACGTGTTGGTTAGAAACTTAGAACAGCCATAACTACCGATATATATGTCTTTGATTTTGACTTATTGGAATGATTAAATAAAAAAAAGGGAATGATCACAAACAAACAAAACTGTCTTATCTTATAAACTGTGAGTGTGTTGGAGTATTTTCCCGTCTAAAGGGGCGTCAAAAGGCGTGGCGATGTCTTAAAAATACAGCAATGTCCGTGGAGATATAGATACATATATATACATGTCCTTTCACCGAATTTGAAGATTAAAGCTTTTATAATCTCTGACATCGAGAGTTGATATAATGTTGATCAGGAATATATGTGTGGCATGAATATAATTTATTGGATCTGCCACGCCTGCTTCTTCCTGTTGTATATATTGCAACGAAAGCAATATACCCTTATTATACTCTACTAGTAACGGGTATACACACTAATTGCTTAATTTCAAAATTGAACCATTTTCGAGGTCGACTTTTGATTCATTTATGGCACTTGGATTTAAAATGACACTGATTGTGTATTGTGAGACTGCATATTTTTGTATGAATGCTAAGTGGATTAATTGATTGATTGATTAATTGATGACACACATCGCACACATCACATGACCTTTGGGTGCGGCGAAGTTGATGCAGTTTCTGCTGCTGCTGCTGCATGCACCGAATGCACCGAATTGAAGGTCAATGACAGTTGCGTGCGCCACCCCACGCCCAACCACCCCCCTCCCCCAACCCCCTCTGCCACCGTCGAACGTTTTGGCAGCATTTGCTTGTGCGCAGAAAATTGTTGCCAATTTAGTAGTAGATTTTGGGCGTAGATTTTTTTGTTTGCTACCTTTTTAGAAAATGCGCTGACGCCTACGTTGGTAATTTAAAAAGGCACACACACACATGAATACAAATACATTCGCACATACACCCACACAAACACATATATACTAACACAAGACCAAAACATTTGAGTGCGTAAAAAAAGCTGCGGTGTGTGTAGTACGCTAGCTCACACATACACTCACACATACACACACACACACACACACACACACACACACACACACACAAATGCAGCACCGCCCAGCAGAAACAGCCCAAAAGGAGTAGCCGGGAAATGCGACGCTGTTTCGCTGTCACTGCCGACGTCGCCGCTGCTGCTGCTGTCGTCGTCGACGTCGTCGCCTTCGTAGTAAGTCGTGCGCTGTAGTAATTTTTTTATGATACCTGAAAGCCGCTGCCGCTATTTTAATGCGAATGCAGGCAGTCAAGCGTTATTGCATTGCAATTATATATATTTTGACAGCGACAGCGAGTGAGAGAGCAAGCTAACAAGCGGCTATGAGTGGGAGAGATAGTGATAACAAATATTCTTATTAGAATTTTTGTCACTTTGTATGTACACAACTGGGCACTCACACACTCGCACTCACACCCGCATGCACATACACATCGCCACACATACATACATAGAAACGTAGGAAACGACGCAGCAGCAGCTCACATGCACGTAACACCTTTGCTTAATTTAATTATTGCTCTCCTGGCTCTCGCGTACTCACTGCCAGACACTAATACACACAAATCCACACGCACATTTTGACATTTATACGAGTGTCGCACACAAATACGCACACAAGCTCACACACACACACTTAGATAAAATGCAATAGCATTCATTACAATTCCACGGCGCATACAATTTTCATTGCACTTGCCTTCTTGCTCTGGCTCTGGCTCCTTTGCCTGCCTGTGACTTCTCTCCAACGCCTACAGATCGCACTTATTGCTTAACACACGCACTTTGATAATAAACACATATTGATTGCTTGCATTTGCACACATTGCAATTGTTTTTCGGCTGCTGCTTTCAATTTCAGCATTATTTTATTCGTCCAAAACTTCGACGTCGTTTCAGCGTCGTCTCCCGTTGCACTGTTGCCAGCTTAGCTATTTTATAGCTAGTTCTGACTATTTTCAGAGTTTGTTTGATAGAAACATTTAAAGATTGCTGTTAGCTGGAAATCTAGCTATTTTTAATACATTTTCAGCTATGTTTTGTCCACAAAAACAAATTTAGATGCTTTCCAGCCAGAAAGAGCTATTGTTCCCCCTAAAGACTTGGCAACACTGGTGTGGAAACACTGTTTTGGTCCACAGATTGCCACCCGGTTCAAAGGCTGCCACCCTGCAACATTTATTTAAATCTGGCAGCATGTACCACTTTAAGTACAATGGCAAAACGATAAATTGAAATTCAAATCATTAATTTTATAGAATTTTGTTCAAATTTATTCACATTCAATGCAAGCACAAAAACAATTAACTTAAATACTACAAGAAAAAAAGCCAAATTGAAGCCAACAAGATCAATTAACAAACAGTGACTTCGTTAAATGCAAACTGATCTGAGTGAGTTTTGATCCTGTTTAGGGCATCATACGCAGGGCACCGTCCAGGCGGATGACCTCACCGTTGAGCAGTGGGTTCTCATAGATGGCCTGCACCAGATGGGCGTACTCACTGGGCTCGCCCAGGCGCTGGGGGAAGGGTATCGACTTGGCCAGAAAGCCTCGCACCTTCTCGGGCAGGGCAGCCAACATGGGTGTGTTGAACAGACCGGGAGCAATGGTGCAGATGCGAATTCCCTGCGTGCTCAGGTCCCGGGCAATGGGCAGGGTCATGCCCACAACGGCTGCCTTGGATGCGGCGTAGGCGGCCTGTCCGATCTGGCCATCGTAGGCGGCAACCGAAGCGGTGTTCACAATGACACCACGTTGACCATCCTGGTTGGGTGCATTGGTGCCCATCAGACCCGCCGACAGGCGAATCACATTGAACGTACCCACGGTATTAATGTTGATCACACGCTGGAAATCCTCCAGTTTGTGGGCCACATTCTTATTAAAGTTGTACGTCTTCACGGCAGTTGCTGTGCCGGCACAGTTGACCGTAAGGTCGAGGCGACCAAACTTATCCTTGGCCGTCTGGATGGCAGCACTCACATCCTTCTCGGAGGTCACATCCACGGGCACAAACACCACATTGTCACCCAGTTCCTTGGCCACTTCGTTGCCCTTTGACGACGGCAGATCGGCGAGCACAACACTCGCTCCCTGTCTCGCCAGTCGCTCGGCTGTGGCACGGCCCAGGCCGGAGGCTCCACCAGTCACCAAGGAGACAACGTTCTAAAATAAATCAAAAGATTAATTACAAGAATTTCAAAGGGAAAAAAAAGTTTATTGCATTGCATTCTTTCGCCCATGCAAGAACTAAAAACAATATTGGTATATTCATCTTCCTAAATTAAGTAATTGTATCTGTTGATATATATGTGTATATATATAAGGATGGCGAATGATCATGAATTCTCTTAAAAGGTCGCTGCGGTTTTTTCTTAATTGCATTCAATTAAGTACAACAATTTAAAAAAAAAAATGAATTTTCAGAGCAGTTTCGAACTTTGTTATAAGTCGACTCGACTTTTAAATGGCTTTTGTAATACTGTTGTTTTTATTTCGATTTCGAAATTAATTCACACATGAGGAAGACTCCATACAAAATTTGATGCTTCTAGCTCTTCTTATGTCAAAATAGTTACTCGACATACTGTACATACATAAATGTATATATCTTGTCTGTTGCAAACATTTGCACAAACTTAATATACCCTCGACACAGGGTATACAAAGTGCTGTGTGTCAAACTGACTTACATAGCTTATTTCACGTTCATCTGCCCTATAAATTTGATAAATGTGTACCACAGATTTTTGTGATTATTGTGTAACGATAACGGTGCGCGTGAATGTTTGCGGTACAAGGTACACATAACATACAGTTATTCTTAGCAGACAATGGTCGTCCCAATTGGACTTTGCACCCGGCAGAAGCAAATGATTTGCTGTCCCCAGACTCTTTATTTGCATTATCAGCATTGTAAACGAGAGCAGTCTGTTTATATTGTTGTAAGTTCAATGTGCGATTCTTACCTTGATCATATTGATGCTTTGGGGTTAAATTAGAAACAATTGAATCAGCAACTGTGGAGAAATCTGGAAGACTGGCGGCTTTGTTGCAAAAAACACCGGTTGCTGTTGTGATCTGCAGTGCTGCCAACCTTTTAGAGAAAAAAATAGCTGCTGCCAACCTGTCGCAACAAAAACGGTCTGGCAGGCTTGGTACCCAGATTTAGGTCCATTTTTAAAATTGTAATCGCTTCTTAATACACCAACCTATGTGTTTCGATATATTATCGCGATTTAATAACACAATAACATAGTTGGTGCACACTGCCATTACGGTTGTGAGAATATAGATTTTAATTATTTTCTATCCCATTTTCTTGTGCGCTAAATTTGTTTGTTAATCCAATCTTATTGAAGCTCATTGAGTTCACTTTACATATCGGTTGACCAATTTAATCGGAACCTTAAAGTATATACATAAATTACTAAAGCAATAAAAAAGTTGTTGCGGTTGCTCATTTGTAACCGTTTCGTAAAAATTGTATATTATTTTTAAACATTATCGACTTATCTGACAGTCCCGATTAATGATTGTAATTATCGATAATTCACTGCTTGTAATCAGCTGATTCGCTTTACTGTTTTGTTTTATTTATCCGTAGTACCGTTGACTCGTTGCTTCTATGAAACGCAAAAATCTTGGGCGTTGGAAATCGCACAATGGATGGACAAGAAAGTGTTGGTAGCTTAAATAGAGCTACAAAAAGACCAATTGATGATGAAGCCAAGCTTAGATCTATCAAAATGCGTCGAGAACAATGTGAGTATAAATATGCCTATAACAGTTGCAACGGTCAATAAATAATTTGACATTTTTCGACATGTTTCACAGTGAGCACCAATAATAAACAACCAGCTCAAGATCGACTTAAGCGCTTACAGACAAAACTAAAGCAAGTGAATAACAAAAAACCAGAAAAAGAGAGAATTGCAGTTAAGAAAACCAACAGGAACAGCAGCAGTAACTCTCCCTATACCAATGTAAACCTCAATAACCAACAATTCCACGTCAAAACTTCAGTGGAAACATCGATACCTCAATCAAACCGATTTGCGGAGCAACTAAGGTCTTGGTCCTTTGTCGACAAGTCGAAGATCGGACAGCCGAATGAATCAGTTAACTCCACTGCAAGTGGCCTAAACAAAAGTCGGGCGATTTCGAATCCTTTCGCCAATCGTGGCAGCAGCAGAAATGCCTGGGCAAAGCCCAAAGCGCTCCTCGATGCCAGCAATAGACTGGAAGTCAATCGTTCCACAAGTGGTAAGTGATCTATGAAGAAGAAGCTGGCAATAGTTTAAAAAAAATATATGTATATATTAAAATTAGTTAGAAAATTGTCATTAGCTTTAATTGATATATATTTATTTTTAATATTGAATTACAACTATTGATCATTAGTTTCTTATGATTTTTTTTAAATATAGTTACAAAAACAAAAGTTTTCTCGATGAATAGTATATATATATCACCCAAGGCTTGGGGGAATATTTAAATGCCTCTTATTTTCAAATGTTATGCATGAATGCATTTATTAAGTTTTTTATTTAATTCAAAAATGTTAAGTACTTCATTTATTATTTAATATTATTTACTGTCGCCCGTTAAATGTTGTTTCTTCATAAAGTATGATGTTCTTTTTTAACTAGTTTGAAATATATATAAACTTCCTAAAACATTAGCAAACTTGTAAGAATTATTATTATAAGAATTCATTTATTTTAGTATTATTATTACTAATTTTCTCGGCATTTTCATTACCTTGTTGATGCTGGAAGAATGATAATACATATAATACATACACTTCATTTTGAAAGTATTTTTAAAAATAAACAGTCAAAAATCAAAGAAGCAGTCAGTCTGATCATAAGTAAATTAATTTATGTGTAAAATGTTAAGAAAAGGAACTAAAAAATGTTTTTTTTTTAATTTTTAAATTTTGCTGACGAAAATCCAGTTTACAGGAGTTGAATTTCGATTCTACAAATTTTTATATTTTATCGTTTATTCTAGACCATTAAAAATTTTTCTGTTTCCTGCAACATTTTTCCAATTGACGAAAAGAATTTTGCCGCATTTCCATCATTTAAATATTACTGTTTTTATTTTAATATATTTTTTTATTATCTGTGGATGCAGCCAACCAACGATTGGCCTTGCTACGTGAATCTCTCCAGCAAAAACATAGGGAGAGTAATAACACGATGAACACCAACAACAACACCACCAACACTAACAACAACAATAACAATCAATTGATGAAACTGCCAGCGGAAACTGCCCCAAAACTCATCAATCCCGAAAAAACCATCAATTTGCCTAACAATAATTCATTAACTGATGAAATTGAGCCCATGGACATAGACTGTGATCAGCAGGAAGAGGATACATCCAATAGCACTGTGGTGGGTACAGAAAAATAAACTAACTTCAAGTTATGCAACTTGAACTATCCTTTGATGTATAATAATTATTTTATGTTTCAGGTGGGTTTAAATAGGAGCACAAGGGTTTCGACAGAGGAGGAACATTTGGATCGACCTTTGCTGGAATGGATATCGTCAGAACAGGAGCTACCCAAACGTCTCGAGGATCATATGTATTTTGTGCTGGACACAAATGTGCTCATGAACAATCTGGCGTTTGTGGAGGATCTGAGTCGAGTGGCATTGGGGGAAACAAACGGTAGTATGCTTTATATACCCTATATTGTCATCAAGGAACTGGATAAGCTCAAGGACAGACGCAGCGAAGATTCACTTAAGCGCACTGCTGCCATTCGTGCTATACACTATCTGAATAAGAAGTTCGACGATAGCCTTAAGATTCAGGGTGAGCATGGCTAAAAAAATGAACATGTTCCATGATTTTAACGTTCTTTCTCGCATTATCAATTAGCTCAATCTGCGCTGGAAGAGGCAGAACATTTGATAGAGGTGGACTCTGCGGATGATAGCATTGTTAACTGTTGTCTACAGTTGATAGCCCAGGTGCCCAATCTGATGCTCCTGACCAACGATGCCAATTTGCGCCTTAAAGCCAACGCCTCATCGATATTAGTTTCGTGCCGTTCTGATTTGTTGAATGACTATCGAGAGAAATTTGATGCATTACCATTATAACGATTACACTGCTGCCTGGCAATAATGATGATACTGAAGACTGCATCTGTGATAGACATTTGTCGGACGGCAGAACAGGTGCAAGTAGCAAGAGAGAGAAGAAAGAGAATATATGGTGGAGATAAAGTAACCACTGCACCGCGGCCAACATGAAGTACAATCGCATCTAATCAAACCAAACATCAATATAAATAGATATCTATCTATATAACTTTAAGTCTACACAGTCATTATACATGTAGATATGTATATACATACCTCATTACATACAACACATCACAATACGAATCGTACACTGAATTATAAACTTTGAAGTTTATACAATAAGAAATCCGCCTCATTCTATTTACATTTTGATAAGCCATATATTGCCCTTGAATATGACACTTTTCGGGGTGTTTTGTCTTTATAAACAGTTTTGCAGCGGAAAATCAAATGTAAATGATGTTCAAATATGTCAAATACTAAATAAAGAATTTTTTTTCAAAATGTGTGTATTATTGTAATTTATAATAGTACCGATAGTTTATAAAAGATGTGCTAGTTTGTAACAGTTTCGATACAGAGCTTCTTTTATGATTTTATTTAATTTAATAGTTTTTATTAGATCTCAGTTTATTTATCTATTTACAGATCTAGATCTCAGATTTAGATCTCAGTTTATTTATCTATTTACAGATCTGAAATCTTTAAACTGTTAAATTTTAACAGGTCACAGATTGTATATTAAGATGCACAATTCTGATAGAAAGTTCTCTTTAAAAAATAATATTTTATTGTTTATAATAGATTACAGTTTATACAGTTTTTACAGATTTACAATTTATGAAATCTAATTGGTTACAGTAAATCTGTTGTCTTACATTAGTTTTAACAGTTTATAAGAGATTGCTTATAAGTTTTCTAATAGTTTATAATAGATTTGTTAAACCATCTCATATCTGGTTTTATAACAGGAATATTATAAAATATCTGAAACAATATTTTGGAAGAGGTTTTTGTTTAGTAACAGGAAGAGTTTAAGATTGAAGACATCAAATCGTTGTTATCTAAGTATTTAATGGGAAGATATCGCCATGTTAGAGTATTTCGACCGCGGTGTTTGTCTTCTAAATGAATCATTTTTGGATACGAGTATCTATTGTTTAATTTTAATTAAGCTCATACCAGAGGCGCCGCACTTTTGTCGTACTCGTATTTCCAAACATTGTGTCGACTTTGGAGGAAGGCTTATCGAAGGGTAAATAATTTGGACCGCTTGCCGCTTCCGCTGACCTGGCTATGAAGTGTCGGTCTGGTTCTGATTCTGGGTCTGGATGCAGTTCATCGTTCAAAGCGCACTGGACGCTTGTGGTGTGCGGTGGTGTTCAAGTCCAAGTGAAGACAAAGCGAACGAAAGAAAGGAAAAGGAAAAGAAAGAGGAGGATTCGGATTCGTTTCTGGGTGACAGCGACAACTTTATTATTGCCTGGCACAATAACTTAGGCTATATAAAAATTGTATGTATGAATATATACATATATGTGCATATATATATATAGTATGTATATATATAGGAATTTAAATTAATGTTATGTATAGAGAGAGTGTAGGTATGTGGTGGTGATGATGGTGGTGATGAATGTGTGTGTGTTTGTGGTTTGTAATTGCCATATACGCTCCGCTCTGCTAATGTACAAACTGGCGAGTTAAGTTATGAATTGAATTAATTGTATTTGCTTTATACACATTGCAATTGCATATTGATATCGTTCCAAACGCTGTGACGCTCCCACTGCTGCAGAAGGAGCGTCGCCCGATGCAGCGCCATTAGTTGACGCCAGCTCCAGGCCAAGCTCCTGTCCTACAATTTGTTATCAAGATTGCCCATTAGCTGCATGCGCTCCAGTTGCTCGGCAAGAGCACGCTGTTCGCTGGTCAGACGTAGGATCTCCTGTTTCTCCTCCTGGGTGTGTCCCTTGCGCTTGGCCCGATACTGCAGCATACGCTTGTAGCACTCAAGTATTTCCTGATCTATGGTGTCCAGCTTACGCTTGAGTTCAATGCGTTTGATCTCCTCGCTGGCGGCGGCACGTAGACGCTTCAGTTCCTCGCTGTTGAACTGCGCCACACTGCTGATCTCCGATGTGACGCGCTTGATCTCGAGCAGCACCTCATCGACATCCTCGTGGGCGGCCAGTTCGCTGGCATCGATCAGTCCGCTCTCGATGAGCTCCTTTTTCAGTCGCTGCTCAATGCCAACACCATGCTTGAGCATCGACAGCGAACGAAAGTTGGAAGAGTTGACGGCTGCATTGCCGACTGCATGCGGTGCATTGCTGGAGGAGGAGTGTGTATTCTCGTTGCTGCTGCTGTTGCTGCTGTGATCCCCAACCGCCGCCTGTTCGCTGGGCAACGATTCGTCCAGCAGCGCCGACACCAGACGCTGTGTCAGCGGCCCCGTTATGCTCTCCTCCAGCATGCCATCGGCCTTCTTCAGCATCGCCGTCGCATTCAGTGACTTCTGACGTGCTCCACCCGGCTGCAGTGTCTTCATGTCCTCCTGCGCCCACACGGTGGAGTAATGCGGTCCCAGTTGTGGTATTGGCGGCACCAAGGGGCCACGATACTGGTCCAGCAGATCGTCAATCAGTCGCAGATCCTCGTTGGTCAGTGGCATGCAATATGGCTCAATCGATAGCCAAAACTTGTTTGGCATATCATTCTTGGGCATGCTCACTTTTGGCAGTTGCTGTTGTGTTTGTGATTGTGTTAGTGATTGTTGTTGTTGCTGGTGCTGTTGTTGTTGTTGCTGGTGCTGTTGCATGTTGGGCAGTGTTGGCACATAATCCATGCTGTCATCCGTATGCGGACTGTTTTTGCTCATCTGCTTGGATACCGCTCCCTGGAGCTGCTGCTGTTGCTTTAATATCGTCATGGATGAATGTTTCTTGCGCACACCCGTCGGCTCATCGCGCAGTTTACGCTTGGAATTGCCGGATGCGGTGGCCGGACTGCCAACGCCGCTACCGCTGCCAGTGGCCGCACTGCTCATGCCCAGAATGCCATTGAGCATGGCTTGATTGATGGGCGGTGAACCAGGCGGTACACGTTCCAATTTGCGACGATCCTGACGCTTCTCGTCTTTGTCCAGGCTATCGTATTCGGCCTTAAGTACCCGTGCACGCAATGCCACATTCGACAGCATCAACTCCAGCTCCAGCTGCACTGCATCCAAATCCTCGGCAGCTAAATGATCGTCGGCGGGACGCTGCAAAGCAGCTGCAAACGTTGGCAATTGTTTGGCCACATCGCGACTGCGAATCAGCGGTATTATCGTGCCGCTGGGCATCGCAAACACATCGGCGTCCGTTGTTGCATGGGACGCTGATTTGCTGCCGCTTGCCCCCGCACCTGCTCCGCTGCCGACGCTTCCGCCACCGCCCCCGCCTCCACCACCACCACCGCCTGCGCCAGCGACCCCGCTGCCATTGGTGTTATTGTTTGTGAGCAATTTGCCAGCTGACATGCCAAAGCCAGCGCCACCGCCACCGCCGCCAAAGTGGCCCATCTTTATATTCTTGATGTTCGTACTCATTTCTTTCAGCAGCAAAAACTTGCGCAGCGTCGCGTGTTGTCGTCTTTGTGAAATTCTATGCAATATATTTGCGAAAAAGTGAACTGAGTAGAGTTTTGTACCGAATCGTTCGGATTAAGTTCTATTGAACTAAACACTAAAATGAACGAACGAACTAAATCTCTGATTGTAGGTCATTTAGTTCCGTAACTGAACTTCTAATAAATTCAGCTCTTTCAGTGATCGAAAAGTGCCGTTCATTTTCGTCCTTCAACCGAGGGCTGCCCATCCATTAAAAATATGCGATGTGGTTTGAGTTTTTTTACTTAAAAATTAAATACATTTCGGAAAATTGGTATTCTGGATTTTTGCACCTATTATCACTTTATTTTCGTTACACACAAACAAAATTTTCGATAGTTTTTCCTCGATTTCTTGATAATCATTTATTTTTTTTAAATAAAATTTCCTAATTTTTTTTTATAAGAGAGCTGGCAAGCTTTTATTTATCTTATTTTAAACTTTCGTCAAATTTATTAATTTTTTTTATTGAGTTTTTTGCGCTTTTTTATTTTCAGTTTTTATCAGTATTGGTCGAGCAATATCGGCAAAATAAGTTGACCATCGATAACAAAGATTAGCTTGTTCATCAAAAATTTAACTACCGATAGCTAGAACGATACCGATCACAGCATTGCGCGCATTTACCAATACTGTCCATCGATAAGCATAGCGCTTTGTATCGTCCCTGGTTTTTTGTTTCGTTTGCATTTTGTTCTTTGTTGTTCCGTGCGCGCTATTCTGTGATAAAGTGTACTTAACCACTTAGTTAATGTTATCAATTAGTAATGCTTAGGTGGTGGCCTAACTGCATACCCTTTAACGTATGCCCATAGCACGATATTTGGTTTAACAACCAGCAATAAACAAAACATTAAAACAATAACAACAATAGAAGCAACAACACAACAGGAGAGCAGCAGCCAAAAGTGAGCAGCGCTGTCGCAGCCGCAGCAGCAGCAGCAGCCAGTGTTTGTATGTCAACAGGCTTGTGTATAGAGAGATGTGTAATTTTATGTAATTGAAAAGCAATTTTGAATCAGCAACAAAGTTAAACTTAATCTCGTGATGCCTTCAATTAATTGGGCTGCTCAATCACAAGACGCAGTCGCAGCAGCAGCAGCAACAGCAGTAACAACAACAATTTATCTGGCGCCTTGTCCAGTCAGAGCAGAGCTGAGCAGAGCAGCGCTGCTTTCATTTCGCCAGAACTCTTTCAATATCTGAGTCAGAACAAGGCGGGCTTTGCATTTCTTAGGCTTGACAGCTTTATTGATCAAATATTTAACGTATGTTTTAGTGTATGCGGGTGTGTGTGTGTGTGTGTGTATGTGTGTGTATTGGTATTTGTCGAATGTGTTTAGTTTGTTGTACTAGTTGTTGTTGTTGTCAGTTGGCTTATCAGCGCGTATTTAAGACAGCAGACAAAATCAAACAGAGCAACTGCACTGATAAGAGCACAGGCAACAAGTGTTTTACTGCTAAGAAACAGAAATTGATACAAACAAAAAAAAAAATAAATACATATCAACAAAAAAACATTCGATCAATTAATTTTGTATCTTCAGTTATGGTTTGAATGGCAAGCAATTCATCAATTGGACAGTCTATATTTAAGATTTAATGTTGACGTTAATTGAATGAACGCTTCCATTTGACATATTGACGCATTGACGCTCAATCAATTAACACCTGTGGGTGTATAGCTCTCTATGTGTGTGTATGTGTGTGTGTGTGGGTCCTGATTAAGAACGAAAGTCAAGGCAAGAGTTAAGCCACAAGTTGTTGTAGCCCTTTTTATACCCTTGCTGAGGGTATTATAATTTTGTGACAAAACATCTAACGCATTCAAGAACATAAAGTATATAAATTCTTGAACAGGAAGATGAATTAAATTAATATAGCGTTTATTGAAAGTTTATATGCAGTCTACTCTCTTTCCCTGTATTTTTCCTACAGGCACGATATATGTCAAAATTAGCCGGATCTGATATCTGTACCTTTTCTGTACCATACCAAGATCAACCTTAGGTATAAAAAAAACTTTGTTGTTTCTTGAGATATCTCAACTATTCTCCCTATATATTCTTACCAAATTTGATACAAATAGGATAACTATATCGTATATATTCCATTGGAATGAGCGGTTTAAAATCAATATTGAGTACGAAAAACTTTGTAATTTGTTAAGACATCTTATCCAAACTTACAGATTGTAAATTTGGTAAAAATATCGACCGCGGAATGAAAAACTCCATATAAAAACCAGCGAAAATTTTTTTTTTAGCGTTACTTTTATATGGAGCTTTTCATTCCGAAGTCGTTTTGCTTACAGGGTAACTAGCCCTTTAGTATAAAAACTTTTTTATTTTCCTGCGATATCTCAACTAATCTCATAAAATATTTATTTGATATTCTCTTAAATACTTAAAAATTTTAGTAAACACCTAACAATGAGATCATGTAGCTGGCATAGAAACGATACCCTACAAGGGTATCAGATCTTCGTTATCAAAGAAAGATAACCTTTCTTTCACGTATTCTGTCCCGTCGTGCGTCTTGGCAAATATTTATGCAATTAATTGATTAAAATGCGAATGGTTGTGTTTACACACAGCGCACTGAGAACGACAAAATTTTCCAATTTACTTAGCTTATTAAGCGAAACGCGCTAATGAAAATAAACAAATTCTCGTAAGGCCAACACAAAAAAAAAAAAAACACTGACTAAAAAAAAGAAACTCATTTTGTTGGCTTATCAGAGACGTGCTCACATTGTGGGTCGCCTCCCTTTGCCACTAGTTACCAACAGCCTTTGTTATTTACAACAAGTTCTGTAACTGCCCTCCGATTAGATACAGTCCCTCTCCCCCCATCTCGCTCCTCCTTGGCCATTTGATTTCCCTATTGCATTTTATCGGGAAATTAACGAATGCAGCCATGCATTAAATTAGCCAGCTCAAGTTAAGTTGTTGATTTTTAGATTTGTGATAATTTCAGCGCCGGTTGAAGTTGAAGACACCTAAGAACCAAGCCAGGGGCACGACTGCATCGATAGCACCATGAAGTTCGCCGAGCATCTGTCGGCTCACATAACGCCCGAGTGGCGCAAACAGTATATCAATTATGAGGTAAGACACATTGTAATTCTTCAAATCATATCTATTATTATACTATTTTACGTACAGAGATACTTATGAATGTGCGATAGAGTTGATAAGACCTACTTAATCGGGACACGACCACGCACCATTCAATTATTCGATATGCATTTATTTTTTTTTTTAGACACTTATAGTTAGAAAGAAATATATATAAAATAGACATATATATTCTTGATCAGCATCAACAACCTAGTCAATATGTCCATCTGCATGAACACAAAGATCTCTGAGACTACGAGAGCTAGAGATACCAATCTTAGTATGTAGATTCCTGTTTATTATAATCAGACCAAGTTTATTTTATCTTTCAAGCAAATTTTAATTTTCTGATAAGGTTTCAAAATTTCATAGTGAAAACTTTTCTTTTCGTCAAGCACTGACCAACAGCCATGGGGAAAATGTATGAATGTGATTACGAATTGATTTCGCACCCACAATGACTCAATTTTATTTTCAAAATTCAAACAATTGCATTAAAACTTCACATTTTAATGTTAAAGATTTAAAAAATTAAAATTTAAAGTTTAGAAATCACCATATCAGTTTTTCCATACTCAGATAATAAAGTGATAAGCATATATACATATATAATTGTTCCTGCAAAAAATGTTTTTAAATTTCATAATGAAAACTTTTCTTTTCGTCAAGCAATGACCAACAGCCATGGGGAAAATGTTATAGTTTAGATGTCAGCATATTAGTTAATGTGTTAATATGTTAAAGTTAATGTTAATGTTAATGGTAATGTTAATGTTAATGTTAATGTTAATGTTAATGTTAATGTTAATGTTAATGTTAATGTTAATGTTAATGTTAATATTAATGTTAATGTTAATGTTAAAGTGAAAAGTTAATAAATGGATAAGCATATATACATATATAATTGTTTTTGCAGGAAATGAAAGCGATGCTCTACTTGGCCGTGGAGGAGGCGCCTTCGGTGGACAGCGTGGAGGATGAGGTGTTGAAGCGTCATTTTGCCAACTTTGATGAGAACTTCTTTCACTATTGCGATAAGGAGCTAAAGAAGATCAATACATTCTATTCAGAAAAGTTGGCAGAGGCGACACGTAAATTTGCCACACTTAATGCGGAACTCAAGTCAAGCATTGAGGAATCGGAGCGTACTGCCAAAAAGTCAAAGGGTCAAAAACGACACGCGGCATTGCCTGATCGCAAGGCGCGAGAATTGAAATTGGCCTTCAGTGAATTCTACTTGAGTCTGATACTCTTGCAGAACTATCAAAATTTGAATCATACGGGTTTTCGCAAAATACTCAAAAAACATGATAAGGTAAATACTTTAATAAAATACAAAAACAAAAATTGTTATTGAATTGAATGAAATGGATATGAAATGTGTATTATTATTAATTGCAGCTGCTGCGCGTGGACAGTGGAGCAAAGTGGCGGCAAGAGTATGTGGAGGCATCACATTTCTTTATCAACAAAGATATTGACAACATTATCAATGAAACTGAAACGACCGTCACCGGGGAATTGGAGGGAGGTGATCGTCAGCGTGCCATGAAACGATTGCGTGTCCCACCATTGGGGGAACAGCAGAGTCCATGGACAACCTTTAAAGTTGGTCTATTCTCAGGCAGCTTTATTGTGCTGGGCATCGTTGTTGTGCTCTCGGCCATATTCCATGATATCACCGGCGAGAATCTAAAGGTCACATTTCGTTTATATCGCGGCCCATTGTTGATTATTGAGTTCATCTTTCTCATTGGCGTTAACATATATGGCTGGCGTTCGTCGGGCGTAAATCATGTGCTAATCTTTGAACTGGATCCGCGAAATCATCTATCGGAACAGCATCTCATGGAGCTGGCGGCAATATTTGGTGTCGTGTGGACGTTGAGTATGCTGAGCTATCTGTATAGCGCCAGTCTCAGTATACCGGCATTCATAAATCCATTGACGCTTACACTGATTATGGTCGTGTTTCTGGTCAATCCGTTTCATGTGCTCCATCACGATGCACGTTTCTGGCTGCTGCGCATCACGGGACGCTGTCTGGCGGCTCCATTTTTCCATGTGGGTTTCGCTGATTTCTGGCTGGGCGATCAATTGAATTCGTTGGCCACTGCCATACTCGACTTTGAGTATCTCATATGCTTCTATTTTACCAATGGCAATTGGTCAGAGGCAAGAGATGCGTCCATTTGCATGGAAAAGGATTTCATTGTGCGTCCCATTGTCAATTGCCTACCTGCCTGGTTTCGTTTTGCCCAATGTCTGCGGCGTTATCGTGACTCGCGAGAAGCATTTCCCCATCTCGTCAATGCCGGCAAATATTCAACAACATTTCTGGTTGTCATCTTTGCCACTCTAAAAAGCTTCAACAGTCGTAAGTGCTAAAGCATGCTATCTCTTTTTTATAGCTACCAACTGACAACTGCTGTCTCTTTTCTTTTCATGTTAGCCAACTATGCCAACACATTTGATAATCCTTACACTTGGCTTTGGATAATCTCATCGATTGTGTCGTCATGCTATTCCTACACCTGGGATATTAAAATGGATTGGGGTCTCTTTGATAAGAATGCCGGCGAGAACACATTCCTCCGCGAGGAGGTCGTCTATTCATCCACGGTGAGTAGACTATATCAACGATGTAAACGAGTGATGTAAATCCCAACTGTGAATTGAGTTTAAAATCGAAATGTACAAATCGATTTCACTTCCTAAATCATTCTACCTATAATATCCATTCAATTGTTATTCATCTTTTTGCAGGGCTTTTATTACTTTGCCATATTGGAGGATTTGGCGCTGCGGTTTATTTGGGCATTATCCTTTTATTTGACTGAAATGAAAATTGTGAGCGGCGATATTATGACCTCTATAACAGGCATACTGGAAGTCTTTCGGTAAATCCGATTCAGCTTTATCTTTATCATAATATTTATTATAATTTCTTCTCTTCAGTCGCTTCGTTTGGAACTTTTTCCGTTTGGAGAACGAGCATCTAAATAATTGCGGTAAATTCCGTGCCGTGCGCGATATTTCAATAGCACCGCTGGACTCATCCGATCAGACATTGATATTGCGTATGATGGATGAAACGGATGGTGTGATCAATCGCTATACAAAAACGAACCGACCCAAGCCAAAGAAGGTCAAGGATCCCGAGAAGCGCAGCCTGCTGCATCCGCGCGGTTCCCTACAAGATCTGAGCATTGACGTCGATGGCAGCAAAAAGCTTTAAAGCACTTTAGTTACCCTGATTCAAGCTTCCCGCTTTCTGTTTTTTTTTTGCTCTTTGCCCTCTCAGCGAGCATCTTAGCAAAAGGGATTTTTTTCTTCATTTTTTCTTGGCACTTCACCATTAACATAATTGTAATTTTTTTTGTTTGTTTTTAGTTAATGTTTACAACTAGTTACTAAGTACTTAAAAGCGAAAAAAAACTTATGCAACTCCCAATTCCTGCAATAATTAGACCTTAAGTTTAACTACTAAATTAGCATTCCATTTACGCATCTAACAAATATAGGACCAATTTCTCCCCCAACTAGAAGCCCCAAATTCAGATAATTAATACAGCGGCAGTATTACTTAGAAAGGCGATTTATTATAACATCCTCTCCATAGATAAAGATTTCTACCAAAACATAAAAGATCTTAACATTGGCAATACCCTATAGCACAAAAGACATTCCTTTTATAGTTAAACATTAATGAGACCTTAATTAAGCTTTAGTCAATTAGGTGAAATGCCTTTAATTATTTTGGAATTTTCTAAAAGGATATATACTAGATATCCTGTTTGTTTACACAACTGTTCTTTGAATATTATAGAGTTGTGCTGTTTAGTTCAATTTATTTATGTTTATTTGAGAGTCTTTCTTTTTCTTAGATATAGAAATAGATTGGAAATATGTTTGTGAAATTCTTTTTTTTATTAGCCATTTGCAGAAAAAACAACAGACTTTAGACGTTTAACGTTAGCAATGTACCAAGTATAAAGTTTAAAAAGCGGCCTTGTATTGTCCCCCTTAATATTTTGTCTTTTATCGAACCAATTGAAAGGTGTACATACAATACTTTTATACAAATGTATAGTATATATCTACATATATATATAAATATTAAAACAGAACTGAAGCAAGGACTGTTGTTAAAAACTACAGAACTCTAGGAACGACTCTATATATAGCTATATCTTATGAACAGAATCGATTGATATGATTAACAAAACACAAAGACACAAAACACACAAAGCACACAATCACATAAACATATATATAACATATACATATACATATATTACGAGTAAATTGTATTATCGGGTCACGTCTCAAAGGGACACCCCGAAACAGAATTGAAACGAATTGTACGAAATAAATTTACCTAGAAACATGCAGCATAGAACTATACCATTGTTAATTTAATTTAATACATTCTCAACTAGGAGACATTCTCAAGGACGGCACAAACAAGAGCAGTTCCACGCATTATCCAGAATTCGGGATCATTTTTGCTACGCAAGAGAATGGAGAGCACAAAATTCGTCGAGTGTCCGGTTGTTGAAAGTACGCCGGAACGTTGTTGTGTTTTGTACAACGGTGCCTCATATCGAACAAGGGTGCTGACCTCCAGACATGGCATAAAGCGTATAACAGGCATACGTGTGTAGAGTTCACCGAATTTGGCGTCGCATAGTCCGCCCTTGGAGAGATCCCAGCGAGCGGCCTCCACAAAAATGCCATGGACATTAATCATGGCATCCGTGCACTCCTCCAGATTCCCATAAAGACGAGCATCCTATCAAGGAAGTAATTTACATTAAATTTGTCATATGTAAGTCATATGTTACCCACATTAGCATTCGCATTGTGTAGCTCGAAGAAATCCTGTTGCACCAACTCCATTTCGATGACTTGAAAATCGATTTTAAGCGAATCGATGGGAAGGACTCGACGACGTGCGTATGTCTGCAGGACGCCGGTTAGAAAGGATTGCGGAAAGAAGAAGCCGCTTATCCAATACGAACGTGGTGCCCCATTTTCTGCCCAATGCTGAATAAAGTCAATGCGTCGTTGAAAATCCACAATGTAATTGGGCAATGGTTTAATTGAGAGAAAACTCCGTTTGGCCCACATCGCGGGCACTATGTTTGCCAAGAGGGCTCGAAATACCATTTCCAGATCCTCGGACATTACGACCAGACCCTTGATGGCCTTGGACAGATTGCCAAGACTGTCATGAATTATGCCCAATGCGATATTGAAGCGATCGATCTCCTGCACAAGGACCGTGGTTAACGATGGCATCTGACCTTTGTTATCCAGCTGGAAAGGAATGGGAGATGGGTTTGGATTGGGACCGAATGTATGTATGTAAGTAGTTTACTTACCACCGTAAGGGTATCGTGTATTGGTTCACGTTGAATTTTGATGGTGAGCGAGGATTGAATGCGAGCAATTATCTGTTGGCATAGATCATTCTCCATGGCCTGACCCTCATCGGCTGAGGAACGTGGCTGTCCCAAGAGCAGAGTGCTAATAAAGAACTCGGTTTCCTTGCTCTGGAACACAATGTTGGCGTTCTGATTCATGCCAAAGATCTCGGGATCCTCCAGCACTGGAAAACCGAGTACAAATGTTGCGTATTCCTTCAGTGTCTGACCCTGAGGATCACGATAGTAGGAATCACCACGACAATACTTGTATCCCGGCTGTATAATGCGCTCCGAGGAGAAGATGGTTAGAATCGTGCGCAGACAGCGTAAATCCCAATAATCTGTAACGCGTCCTCCCCAAGTAATTTCACCATTGATATAGAGTATAGCCTCCCATGGAATGTCCTCCAAGACCTCGCGATTGATAAAGAAGTCGAGAGTCTTGAGGCCACATTCACGATCGCTCTCACTGAACTCATAGGTAATGTTCCAGCCCAGAGGGCCGAACTTTCGGCGTTCCAACAGCACCGCATGGAACATACAAAGACCAAAGACAATTGCACGCCATTTTCCACTTTGAATGTGCTGCTCAAAGAAATCCACTTTGAGATCACCCAACGCCCCAATGACATTCGCTTTGATACCCTTGGGTGGCTCATTTGTGATTTTCACCGAATTCTGGAGCACACTGATGGGAAATGATTGTGTTGGCATCGATGAGAGATATAAACGAAAATCGGGATTCGCTTTAGTTATGCCCAAGGTGAGATTGCGGACAATTGTTTCGAGAACACGCATCCAAGAGGTTGCCAAGTGACAGTTCTGCAGGAATACCCAGTGTCCCATGCGCAGACTCTTATCAATCAAACTCTCTGCGAGCGGTCCTTGCCCCTGACCCAGCGATATTGAATAATACTTATCTGTGAACTTCATTTCCGTTGTGAATTTAAGGAAACCCGACATAGGATCCGAGCCCGTCGAGAGCACGAAGATCAGCGGCGTTACAGCCGAAGTGTCCAGATAGCTGTTGAATGGAATGGAATCATATTATTACAATAGTCCTTCTTTTTAGCTCTCTCTGGAGCTAAACTTACACTGTGCTTAGTTGTGTTCCGCTGGCGGACACCTCAGTAAAGTACTTGCCCACAGTGGCATGCAGGTAGCTAACCACATTCAGCAGAAAACGTGGCTTTCGGAACGTGGCAATGAACATGAGTTTGTGGAAGATGTGAAGACGTTTATTCCATTTGTCAGTGGGTTCAGCTTTCGAATTGGCAAAGTCAAAGACCTCTTTGTTGTCCTGCAGTGTTAGGAAGAAGGGCTTATCGATCTCGTTGGTGAAACCGGCAAAGGATTCCTTAAAATTGTCCTCTAAAAATATAGCTGCCTCCCATTCCATTTGACTGAGCTTCACATTGGCGGGTTGGGCCTTAGTACGCACCGTTCCCACGGCGCCGCGAGTTAGAAACCCGAATTCTTCCTCAGTGACACGTCCCTCTTGACGCTCCACGGCCAACGTTAAAAGGAAACTAAAGATGAGCTTATGGTTTTCGAAGAGACCACGCGATATATTATCATAGATGGCTCTCAGTTCATCCGTCATCAATGTGGCGATGCGAACCTCAACGGCCATAGCCGGATGATCGAGACGAAGGACATTACAAAAGACTTGAGTGAAGTACTTTAAACTGTATTGATACATGGGATCGATCTCAGCCAGACCGGCAACCACAAAGTAAAGGATAGCCCCACGAGATGATAGAATGCGATATCGTTCTCGGGAAGCTGTAATTATCTTTTCCGTTTCCTCCGTATCAATTAGACGAGCGGCAATGATCAGAGAAGTTTCCTAAGGATGTAAGGACCAAAGGGTGAACCATCTCTTTAAGTGGGTAAAGCACTTGGACTCACCTTGGCATCGTTAAGGGTTTCGACAAGCTCCTCGTCATCCAGTATATTGCCCTCGGAGTTGAAGAGGAGCTTCAGCACTTTATCCTCCAGCGATAGCAACTGCTGTTTATCCGCGTTGATTTTCACAACAAGATCATTACGTTGTGCCTCCATGACAGGCAACTCAATGGCCACAATGTCGCTGTAAATGGGAAAGAGATTCGAAATAAATTGGGACGAATCAGGTTTGCCCACACTTACGCAAGCAGCTGATCCTCCAGGCCACTTTCAGTGACCAGAAAGTTGACCAGGGTCACATTGATGCACACCTCGGGCATATAATGCGGATTGGGTAACTTGGTGGTCATATACAGTTTAAAGTTGTCATCGTAATCGATAACCTGATCGCCGAGCTTCAAATAAATCCGACCCTCAGATTTGTAAGTCTCCCGCTGGAGTATGGGACGCAAGGAGGGATCTATGGTCTCGTCGAGTTCCTCAAGCAAGACCGGATAGCCCTGACGTACGCTATTCTCGAGCACCCGCATCATGGATGCATCTGTCATTTTGATCACCTGCAGATTGTTGGCCTTCTCCATGTTGCGTATCCAACGATTTGCCTGCTCCTGGGGATCAATCATTAGGGCCCAGCGCAAGGCACGTGTGGCATAGATGCCATTCTCAATGGATATGTTGTCCTTGGGTAAACCATCGACATTCCACTGACGCATTTCGTAGGCATCACCAAGGACCTTCAGAAGATTGAACTCCTTACTCGACGGTATGTTATATTCACGACATTTGTCCACCCAAAATTGACTCATTTCGCGACGATATTCATTGGAAAACGCGCCCAGATAGGCGACACATGCAGCTGCCACCAGGACATCTCCTGGCACACAGGCCAAGTCCGCGGTCAACGATTTCACCGTCTCGCGCCAGCGAACTTGCTCATCCGCCAGGGCTGAGGTTAGACGACCCGCTCGATTAATTCGTCCATAGGTGAGATCGACATTGTCCTGGATGACCTGGAATTCACGTTGTTTCTCCTCCAGACTGTCGCGTAATGATTGAATCTTCGCTTCGACTGCTGCCAGTTCCTTTTGTTTCTGTCGCAGTACTTTCATAACATCCTTAAGCTCCGCTTCAGCAGCTTCTTTGCGCTTTATCTTTGGTTCGACTACCTTGTAGACCTTGGAGAATTTGTCCATGGCAATTACCCACATGCTTACGGACTTGGCCACCTTGGAGACTTTCTCGAATTTCTGTAGATTGTATGAGAGACCCCATTGAGATGTGTGAGTATGTGGCTAAAAGTTTTTAACTTACAGCGGGCACAAAGTCCTTGTGATCTATGTACTTTTTGACCTTCTTCAGGACATCTTCCTTCATGTGCTCCTTGTCGTATTCGAAAAGTCGTTTAATGAAATTGATGTCAGCCATAATGGCCTTGGCCGAGGCCCATGTGGGTCTTTAGAGCACAATCATTATAATCATAGTCTTAACAATTTTGTTGATTTATTTAGAAACTTACTTAGCACCTAGAAGGATACAAACGGCTTCCATGCAAAACTGCACCAGAGCTGGAGGCGTCGTGAAGGACTTCAGTTCATTAATGTCCGCTTTGGTAAGTCCTTTGAGGGCTTCCTCCGACTCACGCAGTGCAGGCATTGCTATCTCCAGATCCTTGCTTGCATCTTCGGATATAGCCTGTGCAATGGCTGCCTTCTCTTTGGCATTCGCCTCATCCTCCATGACACCTTGTTTGACAGCGTCCGCCTGTTTCGTCTCCTTTGTCAAGTTGTCCACCAGTGCCTTCATCATTGCCGACTTCTCATCCAGTTGTGGAACCATCACCTCCAGTTCCTTCTGCATGACTGCAATCTACAGTAACCAGGCAAGTAATTAAAAAAAATGAAGGTACGTTGTATTAGCCTTATTACTTACCACTTCATTCGTCTCTAAGAGCTTGTTAAGACCGCTGGCAATTCGTTTGCGTTTCGCAATAATTTCTTGGGTCTTGACCTTCAGCAGACTCTGGTAGAGCTTAAGCAGCTCCAGATAACTGCTGGGTGTGGTATAATAATGTCGCTTCATCTCCTTATAGAAACGAACAGATGCATCCTCGACAGTCTGTAGAAAATTTAAAACTTAGTCAATGTATTAGGCGGAATGTCTAAATCGTACCTTGTGCATAAACACTGTTGTGCTGGCCAAGGAGATACGTTCATTCATGTTGGGTGAAATCTTTGTCAGCAGACCCAGGGCAACGGAATACAATGCCTCAGTGGGCCAGCTGGTAAACCAATCAATGGTCGTACAGTTGACCAGGGATGGAAACATGCGACAACGTCGACGGAAGGCATCGCCCACGGGACTCATGGACATAACCACATGCAGATTATTGCGCACACGGTTAATGAAGAACTTATAGATCTCATCGCGGTGACAGCTCTGTGAGAAAGAAAACACTTTCGGGATGTTTTCTAGAGAAGTTGAGAATGGGTCTTACCTCATCCTTCTTGCTAGCATTGCAGGCATCACGTGCATCTAAGATGACCTTCTCGTATTCATCGCCCTCGAAGAGATTGGGCACCTCACCAGAGTTTAAAATGTTGTTGATATCCTCCAGAAATTCCTCTTCAACTATCTGGCTGTCGATCAGCAGGAAAGTTACGGGTTGGTTCTCAATCTATGAAAAGAAAGTAAGAAAGGTAGAAAATAAGTGAGCAAGGAAGTAAGTATGAGAGGAAAAATATAAGGAAGAAAGAAGATGGAGAGGAGGGAAGAAAGAAGAGAAAGAAGGAGGGGAAGAAGGAGGGGAAGAAGGAGGGGAAGAAAGAGGGGAAGAAAGAGGGGAAGAAGGAGGGGAAGATGGAGGGGAAGATGGAGGGGAAGAAGGAGGGGAAGAAGGAGGGGAAGAAGGAGGGGAAGAAGGAGGGGAAGAATGAGGGGAAGAATGAAGGGCAGAAGGAGGGGAAGAAGGAGGGGAAGAAGGAGGGGAAGAAGGAGGGGAAGAAGGAGGGGAAGAAGGAGGGAAGAAGGAGGGGAAGAAGGAGGGGAAGAAGGAGGGAAAGAAGGAGGAGAAGAAGGAGGGGAAGAAAGGAGAGAAAGGAGGATGAAAGGAGAAGAAAATGGAAGATGTAATATATGATCGTAGGTTGTCTTCCGATCGATACTAACCCCACCGATACGATAGAGTACTCGCAGATCCTCGTGGAATGCATTAAGATCGTAATTTCGTCGCATTTCAATTTGCCAACAGTTGTACTCGTTGACATGGGAGGCCAAGCGAGTAAGGGACTGTTTTCCCATGCCAGCAACGCCCACCAGAAGGCCATTGCCACGATCGCTGCGCAGAAGACGGGCCAGACGCACCGTATGCTCCATGGCATCCTGGAAGAGTATCAATTTCATTTGCTTACCCACCGCCATGGAGTTGTAATCGATAATGTAATCATTGAGCACGCTCTCCAGTTTACTATGATCCCTGATCTCGTCATAGACCCTTTCGTTCTTTGGCTTGCCAAAGACCATGAAGTCTCCGAAGAGTACATCAGGTTCATCTGGGTGGACGACGTCTCGATTAAAATGATCTTTGCACACATCGTTCATGAGGGTCTTAAAGATCGCCTTGTCCTCATTGTTAATGAGACGATCGTGAAAGACTCGAGTTGTCTCGTGATAGAACAACCTCAATATTTGATTCTCCAAGTTGTAGTGCATGTTGTCCGCTTGAAGTATGCCCTGTATGCACTTGGAAAGATCTCGCAAATTGAAGATATAGTGGGATCGATCTGGTGTTGGCAACATCACTTTCGCCACACGCATATAGACGTCCACACAAGCATGCACCATTGACTCGGAGAGGGAGCGAATGACAGAGGAGAAGGTTTGCAGGAAGCCCAACAAGATGCCATTGAAGATCTGTGTGAGCGTCTCCTCATTCGGTTTAGGGAGTGAGAACAGTGCAAAGTGGCGGACGAAGCGTGGGGTAAGCGGATTACGACCACCACCAGGTGGTGCACAAGCGCATCCCAAAACCACATCAAGTATGTCCTTCCAGAATAGCTTCTCCCGATCATAGAAACCCTTGAAGTCCAGAAATTGTCTGCATACGTTGACAATAGAAAATAGACTATATAAACATTATGATTTTAAGATTTAATCTAACCTGAGCAGCTCAATAGCCGGCTGACTGCCGTAGGTGTCCAACTTGGGCATGTTCACATCATCAATAAAGATGATAACAGTTTTACCTACGGGAGCACCCAGCTGTGTGCGTTTTCGCTTCTCCAGTGGCCCCTCGATCATTTCCTGGGTGCGCAAGCTGCTCGTTTGGGCCGAAAAGTTGAGCACAACAGGTATGACTCTACCATCGGCTAGACGTTTCATACAACTGACCGCGAGTACGGTCTTTCCCACACCTGTTTCACCCGTAAACATGACCGGAAAATCCCGCTTGAAGAGCAAATCAGCCACATATCTGAAGGAGAATGCAAGTTTTAAATGACGTTATGAGCTAATAGGACTGGAATCTTACCCATATTTTGTGGTATCCACTGTGGGCACCTGCATATCATAGTAGGAAACTTCTGAGCTGTAGGTAAATTCTGGCATGATTTCATTCCAATTTCCCCAGTCATTGGTCTCCAGATTAACGCGATAGTTCCACATGGAACGCTCTGGCATGCTTAAAAGAACAACAACAATGTGATGCTAGTTAAGCTAAAATTAGTTTGAAAGCACTTACTCCATGTGTGGATGTGTGGCCATAGCCCTGCCCCAAAAGTCCTCGAAGGACATCTTCTCAGCATCTTTTAAATTGGATGCAATAGCCCAGAGCACACACCAAGTAAAGATTTTGGTAATCAGTTTCTTAGCTGCCTCATCGGTCATGGAATGCCAGCGTGGCACCTCCAGCTGGGAAGAGATGAGAGAACAACACAGACGCACCTTGGAACCCAACACCTGATGTATAGTGTACGCAGCGCGTTTCCTTTCAATTTTCAAAGCCTTTTCGAAGTAACCGATGAACAACTGATAGAGGAACTCGGCCAAGGCGGGAGGCAGCTTCTGTGACATATCCAGCTCACGCCAGGTATCCACAAGTGGTATCCAGCCGAGATCACCAGGATCAACGTAGACCATGCCGCAGCGTGAGACCGTTGCGGGAGATGCCTGCAACAGATCCTGGACTTCGAAGAGCATGTGTATCCAGGCGGTCAGCTTAATGCGCTCCGAGTTGGCTAGGCAAAGCATCTTGTTATCATCGAGCACAGTGTTTAAGTTTTCAATCCACACAGCATCGACGGGACCATCGCACATGATCCACTGATGGATCTCCTCTGGAAATTGGTATATAATATTAAATTACTTTCATGAAAATCTCCGACTTACCCTCCACATTGACTGCGGTGCGCACAGCCAGACCGAGGAGTCCATCCTGCCATTCCAATGTCTTTGTGTCCACGTAACCGTAAAGTTCATTCATGTTGACAGCCTTGGGATTCATTGTCTGTATGACCACCGGTCGAAAGTTCGGATCTTGGATCTCGTTCTCGAACAAATGAGCCAAGGCGAACTCGAGTGCATGTAGTACCACCGACTTGCCACCACCAGTGGGACCAACTGTCATGACACCCCAACGCACACACATTGTCTCATAGAGCTGAAGACACTTTCGAATGGTCGTCGGTACGGGCTGAAGACTCTTGAGACGTAGCCCAATGCGTAGACTCGCCTCCAGATGCGGATGCTGTGAGTCGGGCAGCTCAACACCCGGAAACAGATCACTGAGAATACCACGAAAGAGTATAGCATCGTCGGCCAAAAACTTGGGTATGTTCGAATCACGCAATGCGGCAATCAATGTGATATCCTCCCGTTGATTCGGAGAGGCACGCTTAAGTGCACCAGCCATAACCAGCACAGATTTGACTGCACGCATACCGAAATCATAATGATTCTGTTGACTGAGCTGTTGGCTACAAAGCTGATACATTTGCACCATCTTGCGGGCCAGAATCTTTGGATCCTCGAAGCCCTCTGAGTAGAGAATGACCTCGGAAATGAGTGCATAGTCCGGCACCATCATAGATATTGGACGGAATAGAGCCTTCAGATTGTCCGGCAGTTCGGTACGGCCGGCGTAACCCGGATTCATGGTGATAAACACGCAACACGAATGATTGATTTTAATTTCGCGACCCTCGAAAACAAACCTGTGTTGATAAGAAAGAAAAATGTTTATAATTTCAATAGGATAGCATTCTGACTGTTAGTTAAGCTTTAAATATAAGATTTGATAAACCTCTTTAAGTCTCCCTTGGAGAAGATTCAATAAATAAAGGAAAAGTAAAAAAAAAAACCAAAAAAAATAGGATAGGCATTCGCCTTACCGTTTGACCCTCATGACCTTGGCTGTGCGTATTGTGATCAGTTGCTGGGCAATCACAGACAGCACCTCAATGTCAATACGATTGAACTCATCGAAACAGCACCAGGCACCGCATTGCGCTAATCCCGAGAAGAAGCGACCCATCATCTTGTAATCGAGGCCATCAGAGCAATTGAAGACAACACACTGTTTGGCCAGAGCCTTAGCTAAATCTTTGGTTGTCTCCGTTTTTCCGGTACCCGCCGGACCAGCCGGTGCACCACCCAAATCCATCTGAAAAGCACCCATCAAACACAGATAACAGCGATCTGTCAAAGGTGTTAACACAAGAACACCGCCAGCTCCAAGATACTCATAGTAATAGGGTATATTAGCGGCCGCCATGCGGGAATAGACGGTCTCCGTTTCAATAGCCCAATAAAAGCGCAACATCTTCAACCAATTGAAGTCGGTACTGAAATGAAATTTGGAGGTTTCAACTTCAAACGACGAACTTTTTGAAGAGGTTCTCCTTGGTGTACTTACGAGTTGAAGACACCCTTCTCGATCAGCATGTGCACAGAGTCCTTGGCATGCACATCGATGGTAATCAAAGCACAAAGGATCTTTCTCAACAATGAACTGATATTTTTTCTAGTTAGAGCCGCCAGTGCTCCCAGATCCTGCAGGCATTTTGTTTCGAATTTCGTCATCTTTTCAATGACCCCCAGTTGTGTCTTTTCTTTGGCATCAAAAATGCGATGTATATCGGTTGCCCAGTAAACCTGGGATACGGTAATGACCACCTGATTGGGATGATCCTGGAACCATTCGTCACGCTCCTTGGCCGCATAGCATTGATAACCAAAGCGCATATATCGCTTGCAGGACACAAACATGGCATCCTCCACTTTGCTCAACCATTCCTCGACAGCACCGCGGGCCTTCAAACCCTTGCCAAACTGTAGCTTCTCACCCTCGGGCGAGAGAAAGGCAATTATATCATTAGTGGCTATCATCTTACCATCACCACCTTCCTTTTGTCCAAACTCTAAACGATAAATTGCATCAAAACATTTGCGTAGATGCGGCTGCACTGCTTGCGGAATACGCGTCTGGGCAAGAATCTCCAACAGCTCATCGTTGGACAGAAAGTAAAATCTGAAAAGGAATTGTTAATAGAGGTTTTTGACCGTTATTCCTTGTAGCAACCTGGGAAAAACGACACGTTTTACTTCCAGATACGCTTCGAGACCACGTGAAATCAGATCAAGTAAACGATTGTCCTCCTTCAGCATGTCGTAAACCTCCACGCTGGACATGGTGGGTAGGGCTAGGGCGACCTTTTTGGCCTGACGCACAATCTCCTTGAAATTCTTGTCCACCTGATTGAACATCTTGGCCTCATGGGGCAGTTGACGTTGTATATCTGCTGAGGCAAAGATTGCCTCCAGATAGATCCAAGCACCCTGGCAATCCATCCAAGCCTCTGTTTAATGTATAAGTTACATAATATACGACTTAGTTTAATGAGGCTATGACTTACCAAAAGTTCTGCCAAATTGATCCAAAGCTGCTATCCATTCGTCTACTCTCGTCTTAATTGGTCCCACAAATTTGGATGCGGCAATTGTGTTGATATTGACATTCGCATCGTCGAGTACCGATTGAAGCTCTTCGGTGCCCGCTAGGATAAATACATCTTTCTGATCGTGATGCGTGGCAATGGATAATTCGGTTTCCTTCCACATCGTCTCAATGCCTTTGAGCATATTCTCTAGCTGCGTTTCACCCGTTGCCTGCGAGGAGATTTGCATTAAAGCTTCCGCATTGTTATCATCATCGAAGGCATGCGACTCTTCGTAGGTGCTAATTCTAATGTCTTTCTCCTGGAAGAACTTGCGGCCCAGCAGATCTTCGATCTCGGTCCAGTGACGCTGTAATGGAAGTGTCCAATTATAAATATTCCAATTGGAATAACTTAAATAACTCTTCTACTTACCGCACGCAGATTGGGATTACGCAGGTAGCCAATAACCGGTAGCTTCTCTTTGAACTCCTCGGCGGATTTGTGAAGTACCGGAACAATATCATTATCGGGCAGATATTTTTGAAACTGTAGACAATTCTTAATAGTTTTAGCATTCAGATCTATCATGTCTGCGACGACGAGAGTATTAAAATCAGCGGCCAACCAGCTGGCAAGTGATTCTTCCCAGTCAATGAGTGTTTTGTAGAGATTCTGTCGCATGCGTATATCATAGAAACCTGAAGCCATTTCTTCATACATGGTCAAATCGATTCTAAACTCCTTTTGATAGCCAATCAGCTCGTCTGCCTTCTCACGACAACCGTTCATACGATTTAAAAGTTCCTCCAGTTTATCATTAACCGCATTTCGATCTGATTTACTCTATTTAAAAATCATATAGTTACAGGAGAGGGAACTATGGGATCTCTATGGTAGCCAAGGATCTCTACTTACGGTCAGCAACCAGTCTTCGATGGCTTCAACGGCCACTTCATGGATGTCCTCCTTGAGTGCTTGTATGTCCTCCTGCATGGCCTCTTCCAGTTGATTGATAAAGTCCTGTCGCTTTTCAAGGATTTCCGCCAGGGTTTCCCTAGTCCGATTCAGATAGTCTTCCGTGTCCATATAGTCCTCTTTGCGCTCATCATCGATGGGTATATTAAAGTCCTTAATGATTAGCAACAAATCGTGAACATAGTCCACCACTTTGAACAGCTCATCCAGCTCCTCGTCACAGTTATCCAGAAATCGTATGTGGGCAACCAGCTGCAATGTCGCCGTCGGTTCATATCCAATGCGGCCATAGAAATCCTGTGCATCCTCATACAATTTGGTTGTCTCCTCTTCTGCCAGTTGGGGTAAATAGATGGCAAGCACATTCTGAAGGCGCTGACAAACCGGAGTAACTGCGTCCTTGAAACCACTTTGACGCAACTTCAAGAGACCCAGGAAAACATGATCAAGTATGCCATCTAATGCTCTCAGATTGTTGCAATAGCGATCGCAGTAGTTACGCAAGGCCGTGAGATCTGTGGAAGGAATATAGACAGGGATTAAATATTAAATGATGGAAAGAATGAACTGTAATAACAAACTCAGCGAGTTCTTTAACTTTATTAAACGCTTCGGATATATTTTGATCACAGTCGCAAAGCAACCTTACCCCGTTCGGTGCTCAGATCCTCGGGATCTGTGGTAGCATCAATTTCATAGTTCTCCCGTATGGTTCGAAATCTTGCGGTGTAAAGATGTGCCATCTCATAGGCGGTGCGCATTAGAACAAACACATTCTTACTGCAAGTGAAATACATACTATTTATGTTACTGTCATTATATACAATGGTGTCTTACCGATTGAAGTTAAATGTATTATCCTGTTTTAAAAGGAAGGTCAAATCGGGCGCACTTTGATACAAACACTCCTCTTGACGTCCCATAATTGATGGTCTAGTTAAAATAAAGAACTAAAGCTGGGACTAAAACTAGATAAAAGATAAGAAAACCTACTGTGTGTACTGCGCAAATTCAGAATCTGTGGTAAAGGGTGGTATGTCTAATACGGTCTCCAGAATCAGACCCGTGATGCGTTGAAATATCAACTTGAGTACATCCTCCAGAGGCTCCACCTCGATGCGATCAGGCAGCAGACGCAGTGAAGCTAAGAAAAATGGATTTTGCGGAGCATTGGGCGGTCGCGGTTTCTCCACACGTGAATCCAGACGATCGTGACGGGTTATTTCCGCCTCCGTTGGACCCACCTGATGATGTTCATTGAAGGCATGATGTAGATCCGCATAGCTCTGAATGGTGACGCGATAGAGTGCCTGATACAACATCATATCGCAGTAGCTTAAAAAGCTACAAGCAAATCGAGTGTGAAAGAAAGTTACGGGAATAGTAATAAACAAAGTTGATATCTCGACCATAAGATACCTATTTCAATATATATTAAGTACTTTAAAGAAATTGTTACCTAATGAGAGCTACTGCATACTTTTAGGTGATTGTATTGAAATAATAATTTTATTAATAACTTTGGTTAGCTATTACTCCTGTTCCACTTGTCCTATCTTGTTGCGGTTCAGTGATATTATAGATAATATTAATAGATAACGTTAATTACCATAAAAACTGTATTTTCTTAAAAACTGTGGGTGTGGTGGTCTTCGGCGATTTGCGGGGGCGTAAGGGGGCGTACCAAAAATTTAAAACAAACTTAACCTGCGCCAACGCATTTGAAGTCTGTGAGTGAAAGTTTGGTATCTCTATCTCTTGTAGTCTCTGAAATCAAGGCGCTCACACGGACGGACAGACAGACAAACACACTATATATATATATATCGACTCGGCTGTTTAGGCTGATCAAGAATATATAAGCTTTATGAGGTCGAAGATGGCTCCTCTTCTTCCTGTTACATACATTCCAACGAGCACAATATACCCATTTACTTATTTCTTAAGTAACGGGTATAAAACCCATTAAAAAAACTCACTTGGTAAGGGTCTTACAAAAGGCCCGTTTGCGTGCCCGATCCATAAAGCTGTGCGCCTCTCGCATTTTCTTAACCGATGGATAATAGTTGATTTCGTCGTCGGGATAGAAGCCACGTGCCATAATGGCCTCTGTGCAAGAACGATCTATATAGGGCATTTAATATAATATATATAGACTAAAGAGCTTTCGAGAAATGTTGAACTTACATAAGGCTCTGCCTACGTATGAACGGAATTCATGGAAAAGATAGTTAAGCTGCTCGTAGATGCGCATATGCAATTCAAGAAAGTAAAATGGATGCCATTCCTCGATATTCTCAATGTTGATAAAACTCAGACGTTCCAGGACGACAATGTCCGAGCGCATTCGTAAAATAGCCTTGGCCAGTTGCGGTATAACAATGAACAGATTGTTCTGCAGATGATTGCGGGCAGCGTTTAGTTTACGCCACTTAATGGTCTTCTCCCAAACCTTGAAGCCCTTCCATAAACGAAATATGGAGAAGGTGCGAATCTGTATGATGCTCAAAAATTGCTGAAACTCCTGTTGCCATTGATTGAGCGGTGTGAAGAAGTTTTCGGAGACACGCCAATAGGTAACGCCATGTCGAGTGACAGTATAATACGGCTTTAAGATATTCAAATTGGCAAATTCCACTTCGCGCAGACTGTAGGGTGTAAAGTATTCGCTATCCTTGGGCAGCATATAATCCAAATAGACATAGCTATCGTCCTTCATATTCCGCATGCGATTGATAATTACATTCAAGTCTGGTATAAGCGAGGCGCCCGTCTTGATCTGCAGATTGTTATCGAAGGACATCTTTGTGGGCCGATCCCTAAATCCCGTACGCAGACCCTTCTTGGAGCTTTTGCGGACCGATCGATTCCTGGATGCAGCTGCCGATAGAATGGGACTGTTGCTGCCACTGCCACGTGCCGATGCCGATTGCAATCCACCAACGGTTGCCACACTGCCACGCTCCGTGTCGGCCATGTCGCCCCTATCCATCCCTATCCCATTGCCGCTCTGCACGGATACCTGGCTGGGCCGCATTTTCAAGCCTCAAGCTAAGCGTTTCTCCGGTTGCTCAAGTTCCGCACAACCAGTTCCGGACCGCATACAACTTCTCGATATTGGTGTAACAATCAACTGTATATACATATATGGATTTATATCTATATATATTTTATGGGTGGGGAAATAATTTGAAATTGAATTGGCCTGGCAACTGTTGATTTGCTTGCTTGATTTCCCAAGCTACCGTTACAAGCAATCCACTGCCACTGTCATGGCAGCCGCTGAGCTTTTCAATTAGAGCTTTCAACCCTTGGCCATTGAAGAAAGTTGGACAGCTGAAAGCTTGTGGCGCTTTATTTCAAATTATTCATATTATTACTGTTCCTTTCATTGTATTATATTTTTTATTGATTAACCGTAAACTTTAAAATAAAATGAGTTACAGAAATTTAAATAAACGACTGAAATACAATTATAATTAATCACTGCGGACGACAGTTTGCGTTAGTGACGAAAGCATCGCCCGATCGGTTGTATGAGAGCTATATGATATAGAGGTCCGATTTGAACCAACTTTGGACAGGATATATAAAACCAAATTATGAGAGTTTGAAGTCTTTGAGTAAGGGTCAAGGGACAAGTCAAGGGAAAGGTACGGATGAAAAAGACAGTGATAGAAAAAAAAATTGATTTTTTGAAATAAATAATATTTTGATGCAGAATCGAAGTAGAGGCCAAAAAATGATCAAAACGATATTCCGCATGAAAATTGGTCAAGTTTTGACAAAGTTATGAGAGTTGGAAGTTTTTGAGTAAGGGTCAAGGGACAAGTCAAGGGAAAAGTACGGATATAATAGACAGTGATAGGGAAAAAATCGAATTTTTGAAAACAATAATAATTATATATTCCTTTCCAAATCGGTCGACTATATCAAATAGCTGTCATAGGACTAATCGGTCAAAAACCAACTTTTAATATGAACAAGTTTTTTGTTTGAAAATCAACCTCAACTCTCAAGCGTTCTCGACTGTAACCGCCCTTTTGTTTATTATTCAAATTTATTGGAATTTCGCTATAAATTAAATTTATTTTGTAGTTCGTTTAAATCTTAAATAAAATATGCGTTTTAAACATTAAACTGTCATGATAATTTTAATGATGTTTTGATTTACTTTATATTGTAATAATTAATTAGTATTTACTAATGCAACATTATAATAATTTAATAATTTGTTGGAAGCTTTCTTTTTAATGTCTTTCTTAATTTACAAAATGTTGTAAATTAAAATAGTTAGCCAATTTTTATAAATTATTGTTGAAATTCTTAAGCTCTTGTTGTATTGATGTCCTGTCCACAACATCTTTGAAGTTACTGCGCATAGCTTTTACGCGTGGTGAGCTGGAAGCTTTTCAGTCGTTCAATTGTTGTGAATGGAATTGGAATTTCGAAACTGTGCTGCAGTCCGTTTGGCCCATTTACTTCCCGTCCATTTGGCACGGCTTGAAAGCTTGCCCGGCATTTTGGCACACTTGGCATGCAACCAGAGGGAGAGAGAGATTGTTGCGCTTTTCTAGCTCGAAAGCTCTCAGCTGACCTTCAAATTTTGTCGTTATTTTGTGTGTATGTGTGAGTGTGTGTGTTTGGGATGTTGTCGCCATGCTGCGGCGCAAGAGCTTTTTGGCGCCATTGGCGTTGGAGAAGCTTTCGATATCGAAAACGAATGCTGACAATGATGATGTTGATGATAATGAAGCTATAAAATCGCATTAGGCTAAAGCAAAAGCTCAAGGTGAAAGCATCATCATCTGCTGCGGCTGTTGCTGCTGCTGTCAGCGTTAGCTGTGACAGCGACGTCGACGTCGACGGCGACTGCGACTGCATTCGGATTCCGATTCGTATGGGCAATTTTTGTCTGTTTCGGATTCGCTCAGCGTCCCTCGTGCGTTAGCCGAACGAACCTGCAGCCACGCGGTCTCCAGCGCGTCCGCTGCGTCAGTGGGCAAATAGTCGTTGGGTATACGCCGCGATGTACAGAGCCGCGAACGCGCAACGCAACGCAACGCAACGAACGCAACACAGCAAAATCGCACGCAGCAAGCAGCAATTTGCCCGTAGACCGTAGCCCGTACAGCCGTAGAGCCGTAGAGCCGTAGAGCTTGAGTCGTGGAGTCGTAGAGCCTGAGCGAGAGCCTGAGCAGTATAAAGCCTGTCGAGCCCATCGAGACGTGCTCTCGCATCCGCATCCGTTGTGTTTTAGGTTTTTTTAGGCCCGCAGCAGCCAAAACGCTGTCGTCGTCGTCGTCGCTGTCGCCGCCGCTGTCGTCGTCGTCGTCGTTGTAGTTGTCGTGCAACAGAGCTTGCAACGCATGAGAAAGAGGAAGAAAGCTCATTTGCATAGCGCCTAACGGTTCAAAAGCAACTACCTACCCAAAAAAAAAATAAAAAAAAAAATACTTCTTTCTTCTGTTGTTCTTGGTTTTTTTTTTTTGAAATTTTTTTTTCGGTGTTTCTCAGAGATTCTTGTTCCCTCTCTTACACTCTCCGTCTCCTTGGAGTATAAACTTTGTTCTGTCGCGCGCATCCTTAAACAATCTTTTGAACTTAAGGTTTGTTATTTATCTACTAGTTGTTGTTTTTTGTTTTTTTTTTTTGGAGAAGACTTCTCCTGGTGACTGTTTGCTGTGCTCTATGAGGTAGGTGCTCCAAGAGATAAAAAATTTCTATATAAAATCTCGCCCCAATATCATATTTGTTTTGGCGGCCACTACATTAGAATCGCCGAAATCTGTTGTGTATTTTTTTTTTGTCGATTTGCCTTTAATTAGTATTTAAAGAGCGATAAAACTTTTGTGACGTAAATTCAAAAATTTAAAAATTTTTTAGACATTCAGCTATATACATACTAACAATTTTCGAAGGTGTCGTCGTCGTCGTTGTCGCATCGTTAAATATAAAAATAAAAAAAAAAACAAAAACAAAACAATAATAATAATCATATTATCATATTGAGGAACAGCAACAATCTATATAGAAGTATATGCATAGGCATAATTCGCTGTATCTATGTATGTATGTGCGTGAGTTTAAATTTTATGGCAATCAGATGTGAAATAATTTTCGAAATTGTTGTAAATTTTTTGCATTTGGCTTTACTATCTTAATAAAAAATTTGTTGTCGTTTCGAGTAAACCTATTTCAAATGTCCTTGAAATTTGCTTAAACTAACATGTGCGTGTGCGTGTGTGTGTGTGTGTGTGTAAGTGTGTGTGTTGGTGCTCGGCAAGCATCACTCAAATTCACCATTTTGTTTCATAAAGACAATTCGGAGACAAAAAGTCAGCTGCCATTCTAAATATTATTTATTTAAATTGTTTTTTTTTTTGTTTTTTTGAGTTTTATCACATTTGGAATTTTTTGGGTTGCAACAGAAGCAAAGTTGCCACAGCCTTTAGCAGCATGAAGTTAAAGTAGTACGAGGAACAAAAGACAAAGTCAATCGCGAAGTCAAAGGCGAACTTCCACCGCGGGGCTCTAGTTGAAATTTCACTTAAATTACTATACGAATTCTCGACCAGGGCAAAAATATATAAGAGACAGAGAGAAATTCGTTGAGTGTGCAAATTCGGCACAGTACTGATAACTTGTATAGGTACGGGGGGCAACAGTGGGAAGTCAAAGCCAGGGGGGATGCTCGGTTGGGGGTTGGGGGGTTGATGGAGGGGTTGATTTTGCTAGAATGTGCTGACAGCGTCAAGCCTGCAGGGCGAATTCAACTTACTTATATCAATATATGCATGACAAGTTTAAAAGCCTTGTGAAGAACATTAAGCTAAAGAGGCAAGGCGGTGGGGAATTACGTACAAAATTAAGTGGAAGGGAGAAAAAGAAGAGAAAATGGCAGGCAGATGCTAACTAAATGAAAAGTACGACTGCGAGTGAAGACTTAGTCAAAGACAACTCAAGTAAAATAGCTGAAAAATTAGAAAAAAAAAAACTAAAGAAGAAAACTATTCAGAGAATGGCAAATGAATGCTCAAGGATCTGGAGTGGTGATTTGAAATGCATACTAAATAGAAATATAGAAAATCTTAGCAGATTAACATACTTAAAATAATTATAAAGTAAATAGTTAAACTTTAAATGGCATAGAAAAATAATAAAAATAGAGAAAGAGTTACAAATGAAATAAGCACACAAAGTTTCCAAAAAAGAAGACGAAGGAAAAGTTTAAAAATAAAAAATAAAAACAAAGCAAAAAAAAAAACGTTGAAGAAAGAGAAAGAAAGGAAGTAAACACAACTATAGTTACACTATGTTAAGTTTAAAATTTTAGAATGGAAGTGAGAGTGAGAAACAGAATAGAGAAGAGTACGAGCAAAAAAATGTAAAAGCATTTACAATGCTCACAATAAAAAAAATAAGGGGTTAGAATTTCTAAGCCAATTCAAACAATTTCGTATTCAGTTAAAAGGAATACAAAATTGAAAATGGCGAACTTGAGTGGAAAACAAAGCAGCGACAAAGAATGAAATCAAACGAAATAAAAGGAAACTGGCCAAATGCCTAAAAAGCTCTAATTAAAAAAGATACTTAGATTAATATACTTACACAGAAAAAAAATCCATTCTAAAAATTAAGTTTAAAAAACTTGATTTTAACTTGAATTTTTTGTATGTATGTATTCGGGATATAATTCCTAAATTAATATAATACGTAGGTAAAATGGCAACGATATAAAAATATCGACATTAAAAAAGTCAAAGAAGCCTAAATTATTTGATCTAACTGAAAACAAATACTATAGATCACAAAAAATTAAAATATTGTTGAGAAAAATCGGGCTTGATTTAAGTATTTCATACTTGGGTAATAAGATTCCGGGATTACCGTACTTCTGACACTGCTGGGATTAATTTTAGCCCGGAATTCCGGATATTTTTTTTGTCTGTGTAGATACAATTGAAAATGTACTTTAGGTGCTGAGAGAGCGGAAGCGGCAATCGCTTGCTTAAAATATCAATTTAAAAATCTATTTAAAATATAACTATGCTTTTTCTTAGACAGGACACACACACACACTCACAGAGACACCAAGTAATTATGGCCGCGTGCACAATTTGCTTCATTTTGTTGCAAATTAATGGAAAAGCCGATAAAGAAAAATTTTTGTTTTTCTGTTTGCTTTCCATTTGAGAGAAACCAAAGCCACAAACGAGGCCCAAAAGGCAGCCGCAGAGCCAGAAAGCCAAACCAAGAATCCTAGAGCCAGTTAGCAGTACCAATATCAGTAGCAGTTTGAATTTCAGTCACAGTTACAGCGGGTTAAATGAGCTGAAAATATTCAGGATAAGGGGAAAGAACGAGAAAGTATTCGTGTATTTTAAATGTGCGAAAGCGACAGCAACAAATGTAGTAATTTTGTAATAAATAATGGAAATGATGATGATTAACGTGACAAGCAAAACAACAGCGATAACAACGGCAACAAAGTTTTCAAATAATATATATTCAATCGTAATCAGCGCGACTCGAATGCAATTCGATTTATTTCAAAATCCATTAAATCGCAACAATTTAAATCAAATATCGTGAACGTGAACGCGAACGTGTACGTGCATGTTTATGTATTGGTGCTCTATATATGTGTGTGTTTGCATGTGTGTGTGTGTGTGTGTGTGTGTGTGTGTGTGTGTGTGTGTGTGTGTGTGTGTGTGTGAATGAGCACCAATATATGACAAGCAGTTGCATCGGCTCTCTTTTTTTCAAATTTTTTTCTTGTTGTTATTTGTGACGTGCAGCTAAAAAAATTAATAATTAATACAAAAAATTATTCATTTTAATGGAAAAAGTAATGCTGATTATAATGATAATGAAGATGCAAATGCTGCATACAGTACAAAACAAAGTCAAAGTGAAAACTAACTGATATTCATATACTCATATAGATCCGCAATTGAAACTTCCTATTCAATTTCCGTTTTCGTTCTATTATGCTATTGAATCGATACTTACTATAAATTAATAGCAGCTGGTAATACTTACCTAACAACAATAGCAATCTACATATATCCTAGTAATATAAATGTAATACATATGCAACAACTACGAACTTAAAACTACGTCACAAAAATGCACTAAGGTAAGTAAAAAAAAAATCTACAATTTATATATAATCTTAACTATAGTTATATTTTTGTTTATTTTTATAATCATAGGAAAAAGACCCACTCTTTGAATCTATATACCTTTTCTATAAGTTATTTTAGACTGAGCCATATAAAGATAATAATGAAATTGCCTTATTGTCATTTTAGATTTATAAATTTTCTTAAAGCTAGCTTTACTTTTTAGATATACTATCTTTTCAGCTAAGAATTATTTTTTATTTTTATGCTAGTTAAATTTACAAAGGAAAATATATTATTTTATGTTAAGAAAAACCTTGAGCCATATAATTATTAAAACAGTTTCGCTTTATTTTATATTTATATTTTCTGAAATCTTAAACTGAGCTGCATATCTGAAAAAGTCTTTTTAAAGTCTTTATATGTAAAACTCTACTTTTGATCACATCTTCAATTTGTTTGGGATTAACTAAATACTCTTGCAAAAAATAGCTATGAGATTAAAAATAACAAAAAATGAAAAATATGATCGGATTATTTCAGATGTACTATTTTTTGGTAGTGTGTGTTATTTTAAATTAAGTTATTTACATTTTCTTTAAATGGAAAATAGTTTTGTAGTTTTGGAAATAATAATCAAATATTGAGAAATTACTAAATTAAGCATGCTATAATTATGTATGCTAATGTCAGACCTAGAAAATAGTTGAAATTGATTCAAAATGACATCACATAAATGTACAGTAATGTTAAGTTTCAAGTTAATCTATCTGCAGTACACCTTATCGTATGCGCAATGTGTATACCATAATTAAGCATACGTCACGTGCTCCAGCAAAAAAATTCCAAAAAAAAGGGGACAACAACAAGAAGCTGGCAACAACAACAACAACAGCAACAACGAAAGAAAATTCAATTTGCCTGCATTTTATGAGCCCAAAAGCAAATCATTGACAATAATAAAGAAGCGAAAGCTCCGGAGGCGATGTCGCTTGGCCCACAGCCAACAAGAGGCGGATTGAAACTGCTAACGGTGGTGATGGTTATGGTGGTGGTGATGGTGGTGATGGTGGAGGGGTAACTTGTCGGCGGTTACTTGGGGGCATGCCGCACATTGTGAAAGCAACAGCCTCCACTTTATCTCCATCTCCAACTTCACTTGGGGTCCTCTTCTCGAGCTCTACTCGATGCCATCGTAAATGTGAATGATGTTGATGATGGGCGAACGGGGACCGCACAACAACGGACAGTGGCCAGCTAAAGTGCTCATAAACATTTGGTGAGAGTCCAGTGCACACTCACACACACACACACTCACACACACACACACATATGTGCACACACATACGTGCACTCATGTGAGCAGTAGCTTTGCCTATGTTTTATGAAAGCCTCTTTGTGTGCAAATTTGTGTTGGGGCCACAAACACCGAAAAAAAAACTAGTGGGACGGTGCTACTGTCGAGCATACTCGACAGTCGGAGACCCCGTTCTTACTATGGAAAAAACTTATAATGGAAAAAAATTAAGTTAACCTAAATGCATATTCTATAAGTTTGGTTACGATATCTCATAAAACTAAAAAGTTTTTCATACTAAGACTCGATATAGTGGTCCGATTCAAAAAAGAAACAAATTTAAACTGCCTGCAATATAGAGGAATATACATACCAAATTTGGTGTCACTTATAAAAGCAATTTAAAATGCTTTTATAATTTGGATATGAAATTTTTTTTTCCGATTTGGGGGATATAAAGGGGGCGTGGCCGAATTTTGAAACAAACTTGATCTGCTTGAAGAGCCTACATACCAAGTTTTGTGTCTCTAGCTCTTATAGTCTCTGAGATCTAGGTGTTCATACAGACAGACAGACAGACGGACATTGCTATATCGACTCGGCTATTGATCAAGAATATATATACTTTATGGGGTCTGCACCGTCTACTTCTGCCTGTTACGCACATATTCGGTAAAATAAACCCAATAGACCCCTGTACTTTTTTTAAGTACGGGGTCTTAAAATGGAAAAAGAAAACTGCAACAACATTTGAAAAATGTTACCCTTACTCTTTTGTTTTGTATTTTATTTTGGGGGTCCGTTTCAAATTGTGCGAATTCTCTGAACAGTTGCGTCTTTTGCGCATTTCTTTTCTATTATTTTATGATGATGTTGTTGTTGCTGTTGTTATTGTTGTCTTGTGTGCCTTACATTCATTCGCCTTACATTTATGCGCCTTCGCAAACTTCCTGTATTTAATTTGCCCCAAACGCTGCGCGCAGCTGGAGCCCAAAACACCAGGCGAATCCAAAATACGACTCCAAAATCCCACCTCATCTCCAAAATCCCCCCCTTCGAATGCTGGCTCTACCCATGCTGTTCCCACAACTTCTTCATTTGCTACTTCTTCTCTTGCTTCTCTTCATTTTGTTTCATTCAGCGACAAAGAGCAACAATAATAAGTTAGAAAAGTAAGTTTAAGCTAACGACTCAACTACGGATACTCTGGAATGTTCAGAGATCGAATTTAAAACAGCAAGTGAGATAGAAAGACAGAGAGAGAGAGAGAGAGAGAGAGGGAGAGAGGGAGAGAGAGAGAGAGAGAGAGAGGGATAGTAAGAAACAGAGATAAAAATACATGGCTTTTTATTTAAATATTTTGGTATATGTATCATTTATTAAATATTTTCTTAGTGCTTTTTAAAATTTTAAGAAAATTTATAATAAATAATAGGTTTGTTTTTTTGCAGTAGGTAATAATTGATTATATTCTATTTTTATGCACTTTGTTAAAAACATACATTTGAATAAAGCTTAGAAGATCAATAATTACAACAGTTGCTATTTCAAAAAAAAAAAAAACAATACACAGCATTTATAAAATATGTATCGTATAGTTGGGGGTTATTTTAACAAGTAAACTTTCAGATTTCCGATCTTTTATAATTTATTCAGTCTTAACCGGGCGCTTGCTGCATTTACCAATACAATCATGCGTTCTTAAGCTAACTCTTATTCACGCCAGAGGGCGCTTTCTAGCAATCGATAAATGATTAATTATATTTACAGTGCGATAAATATAATTAATAAATAACACTATTTACAATATAATACAGTCTTACATACTACTTATGACTACGTGTGCTAAATATTACTACAATCGTTAAAATTAAATATTAATTAACATAATTTTCCAAATTTTCGGCTGCCGAATGTTTTCACTTTTCCAATTATGTAGCTATTTCTTTTTCCCATCCTGATTTTAATTTATTTTTTTCTCACGAGACAAATTTTTTGTGATTTGTGTAAATTTAACATAGCCATAGCTTGTTGCTTGTTACAGGGTATAACAAGCCTCGCTCGCACAGTTTTATGACTCGCTGGAGTCTTTCTTGTCTTTCGTTCTCAACTGCTTATTGTGTGTATGTGCCTTGAATTTTAGAGTAAGCATCCAATGGCTGCGACTGTCAGTCGGTACAGTTCATGACTCACTCCACACACACCCGCACACACACACACACACCCGCACACACACACACACACACACACATATATATATACACTTGGAAGCAGCTTCCCATTGCTTTAACTTTAACTCATCCTCGTTCAAGGCATGTCGACAAGTGCCGACTGTTTCTTTTGCTAATAGCATTCGCGGTTGTTGTTTCTGTTGTTGCTGTTGTTGTTGTTGTTGCTGTTGTTGTTGTCGCTAGCTGTGTCAATGGCAAAGACAACGCCAAGTTGGTTGACTGAATGTCGTGCGTCGAGTTGCTTACTGCAAAAAATAATATAATATATGAGCTGACTTCTATTTCAATTTTGAATTCGTGTGTCTTGGCCAATTTGGCCAATTGCTGTCTGTATGCTGCTCTTGTTAACCAGGCTAACAGTTAAGCAGCTAACTAGCTAGCCATTAAATGCCTTTGATATGTTAGTTGAGTTTTTGATTTGATTGGCTTTCAATGCATATCAAAGAGTTTTAAGTTGCTAAAGTGCAATATTTGTTGTTGTTGTTTGGTTTTGTTTTGGGTTTTTGTTGCTGCTGTTTTGTCCAAAAATAAAAAGCGTTTTGGGAGCAGCACGACAAATGACAGCCAACGCAGTCGCCGTCGCCGTCGCTTCTAAATTTATGTAAGTTTTATTTTTAATTTTATGACCGTGTTGTTGCTGCTGTTGTTGTTGTTGTTGCTGCTGCTGCAACTGCCACGAAGTCACACCGCCAGCTGCATTCATTTCACTGCCTGCATTTTACACTATTTTCTATTTTCTATTTTTATTTGCATTCGAGTTTTTTATGTGCGAGCGTCTTTTCTGTTTTTTCGCATGCTTTCAATTTCATACTGCATTCCCTAGGCACACTAAATGGGTAAGCGGGTATGATCAACACACACGAAATTGTATGTTATACATAAGCAAATATCTAGAGCCCATTTAAGTGCTTTTTTCATGAAATTATCGATAAGCATCGCGTGTTCGATCAAAAAGTACTAAAATTCGCCGGGGCGAATGGCAAAAAATCGGCTAATTCATTATGATTGAGCCAAAATGATCTTTCGAATTTTGTACTGAAATGAAGTCCACATTTGGGCAAAATGATGTAAATGGCGTCGAATGAGCCAAATGTGCTGTCGTGGAAATAGGCTATTAGATTACATTGAATTTACTGGGTAACTGCTAGTCAAGTTCTCAGTTAATTTGGGCATTTTGCATTTTGGCTAAAACAGCTAATTTATTTAACATAAAAACACAGAAAAATAGTGCTAGAATTAGGGGAAGAAAAAAGGAAGATAACGAGAAAGGGGAGAACGTAAGGTAAAAAACATCAAAGGGGCAAAAGATACATAAAAGAGGGTTAACTAGGTGAGTCTGGTACATGTCTAGGGCATGTTTAGCCTTGCATTTTATATATTTCGGCGTAAACTAATTTCGTTTACATTCAACTAAAATAACAGATTCCCACAAAATCAAATTGTACAGAATTGAATGAATTTGGCAGCCATTAATGCCATTAACGCATTATTGTGACTTGAAGACGATTTAAAAAATCAGCTTGATTGCTTTTCTAGTAATTTTAATTGGTATTGCAGAAATTTTGAATAAAACTTCTCAGCATCAATTAATTTACAACTTAACCTCATTTAGGTTAATAACAAAATTAAATACCTTTTGAAACTATTCTAATTTATAATTGCAACCTAATTCCAGTTACTTGAAATGTTGTAATAATTATGATAAATTGCTAACAACATTCGCATATATGTCTCACAAATTGCACACCACGTTGCAACCCTGGCTGGCGTTTTTCCCATTCGCTATTGACTTTGTGAAGCTATTTTTCATTCATTTACAATGAAGGCGTATAACCACAATTGTTGTCTTTTGAAAATTGGTCACGCCCATAAGTCCACACGCCCACATTTGAGGTCGTCAACTTTATTTTGAATTGTTCGATTTACATTGTGGTTTTTAAACAGTGGCAACTTTGCATATTAAATCGCTTAAGGTTGCATTTAGGCGGGGATGCATAAAATGTCAGAAAGGCCCACATACAAATACACACAAGCACACACACACACACACATCAACCACAGGGAGAACCCAGCAGAACCAGACCCCAAAGAAAAGTCGTTGAGGAACATTCCGTAGTCATTCAGGAAAAATTGAGCCTTTTGTATGAAGAATATTGAGGAATTTAACATCGTGAGTTCCTAGAAACGAGAATGAGGAAGCTTTCCTACACATTTCTCAATGTTTTCCTAACAAGAAACGTTGGGAACTTCTCGTGAAACTCTGCCAAAAAAATCCCCCGGCAATAAGCTAAAAAAAAAATGTTGGAATATTCAACATATTCAACATACAAAAATATTATTATGCAACACTACTTTAAATTTTTCCTTGTACATATGGTGTGGTCACACTTTAAGATTTGAACTTCCTTCTTTTTCTGTGCTTTGAACTGTGTACATGTGGTGTCGCTGTTGCGATTATAAAACGAGCTAAATAACTGGATATAAACTATAATTTAAATAAATCAAAGTGTCTTGCATTTTTAATATCAGTCAGCGTAGTTTTCAACAAAAAACAAATTATACAAATTTACTGTTTTTTATTTTAAGTTTATTTTTTGATCTTTTTTTTATTTGTTTTTTTTTTTCATTGATTGTTTAATTACTTTTTTTTTACTTTGTTTTTTTTTTATTATTTATGTTGTATTAAATTCTTGAATTTTAAATTTCTTTGCTTATATATCTATAAAAACAGCGACCAGTTAACGCAACCAGAATTATAACAGCATCAACAATGAAACTTCAAAAAAAATTACAAGATCATCAAGGAAACGTAAGGGAACAGGGAATTTTAGTTCTGCAGGGTTGCTTCAGCTTGGTTAAATCACATATATGTGTGTGTGTGAGTGTGTGCAAATGAAATGAAAATATTGCATTCTGATTACAGCATTCGAGTATTTGCCGAGAGTGTCAACTTTACTGACCAGGGGACAGTTGAATATAAAAATATGATAAAACGATAAACAAAAGGGGTAGACGAAGGGGGGAAGGGGGAGGGGGTTCTTTGAAATATATAAAGTATTTTTCACTCTTTTTGCGGTTGTCATAGCAGCAAGTTATCTCCATCGGTGAGAGGATAAATCCATTAAGTAATATACTCGTATATATTTTTAATGTCATTCGATTAATCCCATTAATAAGCTTATTTCACACTCACCCTGTGAATATGTTGGATTTATTACATTTATTGAACGTAATTTGTTTGTAAATTACATTTTGCTTTGACAGTTGTAGCGTTCTTAAATTTAAAAGACGTGTCGAGTTGTTAGACCGAGAAAAAAATCTGGAATTCCAGGAAACATTTTATGCTATACGAATAAATTATTTTATGAATTAAATATTTTGGGCTTTTTGCTTATATTAATATAAAGAGATATAACCAAGAGAGATAACATATAGTCTTGATTTAAAAATTGTAATACTTGCTTAAAATTAAAATTGAATTAAAATACTTAATTATAAGAAATTATGAAAATATAGAATGGGAGAAAAGAAAAAGATAGAAAAGTGAATGTAGAATGAGATAAAGATAAGATAAGATAAGTCATGATTGAATGATTGATAAATTTGTCAACAAATAGCTGAAGATAGATAAATTGATAGTCGGTAAATTCGCAGATAAATTGGTAAATGAAGATAAATTGTAAATAAAAAGTGCTATAGTTAAATAGTAAAAGAGGCAGATTAAAATATTCTAAAATACAGATCGATCGATAAATTGATCTTAAGGGGGTCTTCTTATTGAGCAACTTTTTTTTTCCGACTTTTTTTTTTTTGCATTTATTTATAGCTTGGGTAGTTGTGAATATGCCCCTTAAAGGATTTTTTGAAATTCGAAATACTTTAGAAGATACAGCCTTTTTTGTGAAGCAAGGTCTTCGTCACCTTTTCTCACCTTTTCTGTCCCCCGCAGGTCTACTAGGAATTACAAGCCTTTATTTTTACCTACATGCACAACTGATTACGCTTCACACGATTCGTTTCGGGTCTTATGCACAACCTATAATAGCCTCTTTCATGTTTTCTCCTCAGAGCTCTCTCTCCCTTCCCTAAAATCCGCACTTTTCCAATATCTTTCTCTTAATTCCTGACCTAAGTAACACTAATAACTTGTTTTATTACATTCTACTAATTTAACATTCTTTACAATTACTAACATCATTACTAATCCTTATTGACCTGATTGGGTTTTTCTGGGTTTTCCCCAATCCTTGCAACAAATGTTGGATCATTTATAATTTTTTGCATACCCCAGATCTAATTCTAATTATAATTTAAATCTTTATTTACAGTTCATATTTATATTTAATTTTAATATTAATTTTATCTTTATTTTTTAATCTTTAATTTAATTCTTTATACGATTTTTTTTTGTTCCTTGCCGACTGCTTTTTAGTCGTGCATAAATAAATAAAAATAAAATAAATAATATCTATTAACCCAAAAAATGAGCTATTTTCTTCAAACTTCAAACTTTAAACGCGTTTATCTCGAAACCACGTTTTTCGAACTGGCGGCCATGATATCTCCAGTTCAACTGAACCGATTTTCATGAAACAAAGTGGAATCGACGCAGAATTGTCACCATTTTCGGGTGAAGCAAGATCATAATTTTAAAAAAAAATTTTACTATTTTTTTTTTACACTAAACTACAAAAAAAAAGCCCGAAATTGAAATTTTTTTTTGAATGGCCGCCATTATGTCAAAAAAAATCACAAAATTGTGATCTTGCTTCACCCGAGAATTACATCTATACTGATTATAACCCCGTTTTTTTTTTCATTTCCGACGCTCCGGAGACCCGGAATCGTGGCCGCCGTGACGACACCTTTTTTTTCAACCCCCAACTTTGAAGTCTCATTACTTTTTGAACACCCCTCGCATCGGGGCAAAAAAATTTTTTTATTTACTTTGAACCTTTTGTAATACAATAAATAAAAAAAGTTTTCAATTATTCTTTGCGTTTTCAAATAAGAATTTTTTTAAAAATGGTCCAAAAAAACGGGTTTTGAATGAGAAGACCCCCTTAAGTAATTATGTTCACTTCGTTAGAGCACGAAAAGTAGAGCAATCTCTAAAAACAAAAAAGTTGGGGTATTCCCAAAACACATATGTAATCGGTAAATAAGTGACACAGTTGGCACTGAAAAAAATCCAAGATATGTTGTACAAGTATTTGTATTTATATTAGGCCTAACAGATCAGCGAGAGATCCACGAGTTAAGTTGACATTATTCGAGGGCTCATTAATAAAAAGCAGACTGATGGGAGGTTGAAAACGGAGAGGGGGAAGCAATGGATTTAAGGTGATCGCTGATATTAGCTTAGTGACATGGCATAATAATGAATCTGAATCTGTATCAAGAACAAGAACAAGACAAAAATTGGCAAACGAAATCAAACAAATTGAAAATGGACCGACGCGATAATCAAGCAAATGTATTTGTTGCTGTTTCTTTTAGATGTTTAATAGGCCCACGCGCTTTAGATACACCCGCACACACACACACACTCGCACACACGCATCTGAGTAGAGACAAGTAGATAAATCGTCAATGATATTTATAGGAGTTTAGTCGTTGTCGCTACGTAATGCGAAGGACACACAGCTAAAAGGGCCTCGAGGGCCTAACTCAGTCAAAAACAACAACAACAAAACAAACAACAATCAACAACAAAAACAACATCTGCAGACAAACAACAAATGGCCATCGAACATTTTGTGAGATACATTTTATAGTACGCGCGTGTCAATTGATAAACAGCAGCTCAAATTCTGACCCTTGACTACCTCTCTCTCCATCTCTCTCTCTCTCTCTCTCTCTCTCTCTCTCTCTTCATCCCTCTCTCCTTTGACCCATCGCAAATGTCATAAAACTGTCACAATAAATTGTTAACAAATCGCGAGCCAACCAAAATAATTGTTGACAACTTTACCAGCTAAGTGATCCCCAAAAATACTTGAATACTTATTTCATTCTGTCGGCTAATTTGCTTAAGGATATTGCATAAAGAAAAAATAAATGACAAAACACAAAACAGAAAAGAGAGACGAAGAGTGAGAGCGAGAATGAGTGAGAGAGGAAAATAACTGAATAGTTAGAGAAACGATTTTAAGAGTGTAATAATTAAATGCTTGAATATAACAGAGACATTAATTTGAAGCATGCTTGGGGGAAAGATATGGAGATTAAAAAGATATGCAGTCAGTGAAACGGTTATGAATGAAATGTAAAGGAAAAACGACGAATAGTCTGTAATAGCCTATTTCCACGACCACACATTTGGCACATTCGACGCCATTTTCATCATTCGGCCTGAATGTGGACTTTATTTCAGCAGAAAATTCGAATGATCATTTTGAGGCATTCATAATAAATCTTAATATTTTTTGCCATTCGCCCCGGCGAATTTTAGTATTTTCTTTATCGAGCACGCGATTTTTATCGATGAACTCATTGAAAAAAAGCAATTATCATCTTAACCAGCTGTTTTGCTTAATAAAAACTGTAGGCATTAAATTTACGCCAACTTTAATATCAAAATAAATACTGAAATGTTATTTTTGTCGGCTTTTTATAATTTTTGCCAAGAAACCGAACAGCTTATTTGCTTTGGGTGAATGGCAAATATTTTCACAGTTTCACATTTGGTCGTGGAAAGTTAAAAATGTAGCACATTCAAATGTGAGGAAATGTGGCAAAAGTGAGTGGTCGTGAAAACAGGCAATAAGTTAATAGTCAGTATGACTAAATGAATCACATGTTTCATCATAGAAGAAGCCGCTAGCCAATAGTAAGTAGCACATGAACGAGCCCATAATCTTATTTAATATTAACCCTCCATTTAATTTTGTTTCGTTTTTTTTTTTTTGTAATAAATTAAATAAATATCTATAAAAAAAAATGTGTAGCTATACTTTTGATTTTGGGCGCATTTATTTCGTTTTATATGGTTTATTTATAGAGTTTGATGAGACGAGGTGGGCGGCGGCAGCGACGCGTTGTCGTCGACTGAGGCAGCGGCAGAGGCGTGCGAAACTTTTTACTTTCGTTTTAGTTTAAGTAAAAAACGCGCAGCAAAAACAACAACAAGAATTGAGTGCAAATTGCCAAAAATCACATTTGCTTTTGGGCTTTGTGCAATGTTTTAATTGGGGGAGTTTAAAAGGTCATACGCACACACACAAACACGCACAATCAATAAATCAATCGAAATTGGCACACAAAAAACAATAAATGGGAGTGAGAAAAAAAAATGGCAAACATTTGAGAAAAAAAAGAAACAGAAAAGGAGAAAATGTTGCGGAAGCGATTTGAATGCGCGTCGATTATTCGAAATAGCAACAACAACAACAACAACAAGAACAGCAACAACGACAAAATTGCTGCTAATCAAAAGCTGCACGAATGTTGTAAACCGGGCCAACAGCAAAAACAATAACAGCAATAACAACATTAGCAACAACTATAACTAATCAAAAGTAAGCATTGTGGGTGGGCACTTTGGGTGGTCAAGGGAAAGGTCCTGACACACACAACCACACACACACACACACACACACACACACACACCCACACACACACGTGCTGCGCTGGCAGCTGCAACAGTTGCTGTTGCTGTTGCTGTCGCTGTTGTTGTTGCCAGAATTCATTTTAAATTGAGAAAAATCGCAGCTACTGGCACGAAATCACGAAAAGTTTTAATTATTTTCTAACAGGCAAACACACGCAAAGTGTGAGTGAGAAGAGAAGAGCGTGATTGAAAGAGAGAGATAGAGAGAGCGAGAGTGAACGAGTGGGAGTGAGTACACTGAAAAAAAAAATGTTCTAAAATCAAGATTTTGGTCTCAGAACTAAGATTTTTGGTCAAAAAAATGCGTCCAGAATTTAAAATTCTTAAGTTAGGAATACACTTCATGATTTTAAGAACATTTTAAATTAGAATAAATTATAATTCTTAAAATGTTCTTAAAATTAAAATCAAAAAATAAAATAAATAAAAATTATTTTTTTATATTTATATAGTTTTTTTTTATAAATTTTGATTTATTTACATTTTACTCTGTTTTAGTAATTTTATAAAGCGCTAGGAAATCAAAAATTTAATAAATTTAATTAAAATAAAAATTACCTGTTATTTTGATTTATTACGAGTGGGATTTGAACCGCCGCCTACTGCTTCACAAATGAAGCGGCCTCTCTATCTGCACATTCATTATAAATGAGCCAAAATGATCATTCGGATTTTGTACTGAAATAAAGTCCACATTCGATCCGAATGATGAAAATGACGTCGAATGAGCTAAATGTGCTGTCGTGGAAATAGGCTATTATTTTAAGAACAAAATATTTAAGATGAATATTCTTGATTCAAGAAGTTGCTCTTTTTTTCAGTGTATAAGAGTAAGAGACAGTAAGAGCATGTGTTGTTGTTGTTGGTTATTGTTGTTAGGGTTTGTTGAACTTTTTAGGCACGCCATCGCACCGAGTTAAGAATCGAGCTTTATCACATGGCTGTGTATGCGTGTGTGCGTGTGTGTTTTTGTGTGTGGCAGAAATTAAATACGTTAAATCGTTCAGCGAGTATCTGCGAGTTTATGTGTGTACGTGTGTGTGTGTGTATGTGTGTGCACATAGCTACGTCAATTTGTGGTCATTTCCTTTTCATCAGCTTGTGAAATTTTTCTATTTTATTGCTCGTGCTCCTGCAACTCGAGCTGTGTACGTGCAGATGCTCAAATTACACACATTTTGTGCTTCGGAATGCTTAGATTACAACAGCACACACACACACACATACAGGCTTACATTTTTTTGTAGCTCACATTTAAGAAGTGGCTTTGGACAAATATTTTCGCTGAAGCTGCCGCAGCTGCCACATTCATTGCTGCCACAGTCGCTGCTCTTTTTGCCGGATTCTCTGTGGCCTGGCCACGCCCCATTGCCCCATATATTGTAGGACAACTACCAAAAATTAGTTGAAAACTAGTCGAAAAGGTTATAGTCGAGATCCCGACTGTAGGATACCCGTTATTTATTTCAATATATATAAAAGTACTTTAAATAAATTGCTTCTATTGATTTAAAAAAAAAAATCGAAAAAACGATTCCAACGAACACATTATACCCATTTTTTTTTTAAAGTAACAGGTATAATTAAGTATACGCCATCGTTTTTAGTTAAAGCGCATTTTCAATGTGGCTTAAGCGAGGTCACAACTTTGATTTCAAGTGCATTTTATTGAGTTTGATCTAAAATTATTAAGTAAATAGTTGAAAATGACTGTAATATATTTTAACTGGCTGCAAAGGCTGTGAACGTTGAGCTCAAAATAACTGTAAATATACTAAAAAAATTTTATTTTGTATAGTTGAGCAATTAATGCATTTTTATATTACTCGCATATTTTCAATTTTAATCTATTATTGCCATTAAATTGGGAAAAAACTATATATTGCTAATAATAAAAAAAAAAATTACAATCCTCAAAGTTTTTTGGGTATAGCTTTTATAGGGTGGTTGCCAGTTCAAAAAAATACGCATTCACTCATTTTATATAGTTTGTTATCCCTTAATTGCCTTCCGTTCGAAATATTTTTTTATTTTTAGATTCAAATTCAACAAATAGTTTAATCTTTTTTATTTATTCAACATTTCGTTTTGAGCTATTCCTATCAGATTGAGATCGACTGAATTTTATAAAATCGAAATACTTGTGTCGAAGGAATTTTATAAAATTGAAATACGTATAATAGCATATAAAAACATTTATAAGGCATCAAATAAACATAAAGATACATAAGGATATATGAGTCGAGGAATTTTGTCTATACAAACTGTTCTTTTTCACTTTTTGTGGTATTCTTCTCATGGCTTTAAGCATGTAAATATGATACAGGAAAATAAAATTTACAATCGCAGTGCAAATAATTCAAATGAAATGCATAAATTGTGGAATGCAATTAATAAACACACACACACACACACACACACATGCGCACATATGTACAAACACATATTTTATGCTCTCTGTTGTGTGCGTATGAGTGTGTGTGTGTGTGTGTGTGTGTGTGTATGCTTGTTTGTTGTGCGGTCGCTTGTGCATCCCAAAATGAATGAGAAACTTTTTGCAGCCGCTTTTTTTCTCTCTCTCTCTCTCTCTCTCTCTCTCTCTCTCTCTCTCTCTCTCTCTCTCTGTGCTCCATTGGCATGAATATTGCCAACAGCAGAGTCATCGCACAATCTTTCTTTCACCTTTCACCTTACACCTTACACCTGACACCCCCTTACACCACGACCCTGTCAGCTCACCCCTTATCCTTTGAACCGCAACCGCTAGGTGGCGTTGTAATCAACTGTGTCAAAATGCCAGCGCAGAAAGTCAAAAGTCGTCGGCGTTATCATCGTCAAGAGGCAACTGCGACAGCAACAACAAAAGTAACCAAAAGCTTTGAAGGCAACTCAAATTTAAGCGCACACACGCACACACACACACATACACACACACACACCTGCTTAGACGATACAAATTTCAAGGCAGGTGGCAGGCAGCATCCTAGGCGCAAAAATTGAGGTTAAAAACGAGGTAAAATCTAAGAAAAACTAAAGTAAAAGCAAGACGAAAGCAGTGCTAAAATAAAAGTGTGCCACACGAGTCTGGTTGACCGCCAGCTACCCTGTATTATCGTTAATATAATAAACTAAATATTAAAGTTGCTCAGTATATTTATAAAAAAAGAAAGTTAATGTTAAGTAATTAATCAAAAAAATAAAAACGACATTTGATTTGTATAGGCTTAAAATTCTTTAAATTTAAGGGTGATCGAGGAGCAATTATTCTGTATATAATCAATAAGTTTATTATAGCGAATATAATATCTTTTTTTTAAGAAGATTTGTGCAATTTGTTATAAAACTAACTGTCAGGCGTTCTTTTATTTGTTTTATTTTACATTTACATATTTTGTAAGTTGAAACTTTATGATCTATGCTGTTTGTTGAGTCGCAAAAATTCCAATTCACTTAATATATTTTAAATTGACAATTTATTATTATGAGATGCGCTTTCTTGCAATTTTAATGAATGTATAAAAGTGTGGGCAAATTCTTCGATTACAAAACTATTAACATATGATGAAAAAATACTAACAAGTTCATAAATACAGATCAGTATTATCACTATCGATAAATATTCATGATACCTTATGATATTAATTATTAAGTTTGGTTTTTTACTACTTCTTCTCTTAACTAAGCTACCCTCTTGGCAAATGCTTTTGCTACAAGGTATTGTTTAAGGCGAAACGGAATGAAATGAAAAGCAAAAGCTGACAGCTTGATGAATGCTGGCAGGTTGGGGCATGAGGGGGAGTCGATACAAATGTGGCATGTGTGTTGGTGTTTTTTGTTTTTTTATCCTTTATCAAGGGTATAACCACTTTCTGCAGAGGTATGTACCAGCCAGAAATAGAAACATGGCAGATCTTATGAAGTATATACATATATTCCAAATCCCAGTTTTTAAATATGTAGCTTATATCTAGGATATATATATCCTAAGCAGATTAAGGTCATTTAAAATTTTGAAGAACCAATAAAGCTCTAATTGGAAATGACTTCCATAAGGTTTTAAGATCATTAAAAGACTTTTGGCTGGTTTTTTTTTAAGCCAAACGATGTCGTTTTTTCAATAAAATTTAAAAAACAAAATTATTGGATATTAGACTTACAAAAAAGTTATTGAATTGTTGTAATTAAATACTGGATACTGCTAGATTATTAAAAGACTTTTGGCTGGATTTTTTTTAAACCAAACGATGTCGTTCTTCAATAAAATTTAAAAAATAATATTATTGGATATTAGACTTACAAAAAAGTTATTGAATTTATGTAATTAAATACTAGACAAGTGAACCCAAAATAAATCTTTCAAGTTGTTACTCAGTTCATAATTTTTAAAAAGGCTAGCACAGGGTATCACACAGTCGCGTGCGCTTATCTATCTTGTTTTTTTGTTTTATTCTTTTTATATTTCTGTTTTATTTTGGGGCATAAGGAAGTGTATGTATGTGTGTGTGGGGCACACAGGTGTTAACTGTAGCAACAACGGCAGCAGTCAAAAGTGTTTGCCTTGTTTTGCTTCTTGTAATTGACACTTAAACTCGAAATTTGACGCAAATTGCTAAAGCAACACACACTGCTGTGTGTGGGTTGTGTGTGTGTGTGTGTGTATGTGTGTGGCATGCAGCTTGCCACACATACACATACACGTACTCTTATATGTGTTAATATGATGCTGACAACTGCGTATTGCCCAGCGGCAACAACAGCAACAACAACAGCAACAACAATGCACTTCAAGTGTTGTGTCTTGAAAGGCGGAAGTTTTCTAGCTGCAGCTGCCAAGTCGACACACACACACACACACACACACACACACACACACAAACACACACACACTTAACGCTGGGCATAATGAATTGTAATTTGAATAGACTTGACTAAGAAGAAGCAGCTTCAAAGTCACCTGCTATTAACTTAAATTACGTTGCATACTTTTGTGCGAATTTAATGCCAACGGCAACAGCAGCAAAATGTTACAAAAGCCGCGCATTAAATTCACCTGCTCTACTCCAACACATAGAACGAGACAACGATGGAATGGAAGAGAGAGAGACTGAGAGTGAGAGAGAGAGAGAGAAAGCAGCACTAGTGGCAGCAAAATTTATTGTTTGCGTCAGGGAACATTTTTAGTGCGGCAGCTGCCTTTGCCTTGATTAAAGTAAAAATTCACTCGCAACACACACACACACACACACACACAAACACACACACACACACACATACATACATACATTAAAATGGCTAGAGAGTATATGCATAGTTATGTTTGTCATTTAACACATGTAATGCTCGGCAATGGCTTTTGTTGTTGCCCGCCTGCTGTGAAAATGCGCGAATGTTTAATGCCAACAACAACAACAGCAAAAACAACATCGACAACAACAACAACAAGATGCTGCTTGGCAAGAGGTGTGTGTGTGTGTGTGTTTGTGTGTGTGTGTATTTGGCATTATGCAAGTTGTCGTCTATCTTCGAGCAGCTCGAGCAACTCTCGGCTTTATGTTTTGGTTCAGAGGTGCAAGGGAGGAAGAAGACGTAGGAAATGTTTCCCGTTTAAGTGGATGTACCGTTACTTTTATGGCACTATATGCTAATGCCACAACGGTACAACATACAATGTACAGTTGCTAATGTCTTTGCCCCATTGTACGTGCAACACACACTCGCATCGTGCTCTTCTTCTTCCTCATCTTCTTCTTCATTTCTTCTTCTTCGTCCTGAACTATAAATAACTGACAGCTGACAAGCGATCTGACAGCTTGAAGACAGCTCCTTCAGGAGATGTTATGAGACGATAATTCTTTATTCACTAGCCAATTGTGGAAGATGCTAATTGCAATTAGTGAAAGGAAATGAGTGTGTTAAAGGAGAGACGATGATGCAGTGATGGAGACAGAAGTAATAGACATATAGGTAAATAAATAAAATAGATGTATTCAAAAGTAGAATAGAAAAAGCGATATGGATAAAAATGAAACTAAATGTAAATTAAAATAAATATAAATCAAGCTTAATAAATGGATTTTTTTAATAATCAAATGTAAATAGGTAGATATGTTAGATAGGCAGATAGTTATCATACAGATGAGAATGCAAATTATTGATATATATTTATTTATGGAAAATTCTAAGCACTTTTACAAGAATTAAATTAAATTATAAACTTTCATCTAAAAAAATAAGAGCTTAAGCTGTAGAATAAAAAGAAAATTTATATTTATTACTCCAATTAATTGACAACATTTAAAAAAAATATATATTGTGTGTTATTTTATATTTAAATATAAAACTAAAAATACAAATTGTGTGTTATTTTGTATTTATGTATAAAACTTAATGTTAGTGTTATTCCGAAACTAAAAAATAAAAATAAAATAAAATGGGCTTTTAATTTTTAAAATTTAAAATTCAATTAAAATTAAATATACATTTTTATTTTAAAAAGTATAACACTGGGGATCGTAATTACTTATAACTTATAAGTACATAATTTGAATTTAAAATGATTTTTTATTTTTCTGAAAATATATGTACAATTTAATTCTGAGATTGATGACGTGGTTATACATATATTTCATATATACATATATAGCTTGTATAACTATGTTGGCTGATTTCTTTATTATAATAACATCTGTCAAGTATACATTTCATAGCTCTGCTCGCTGTTTTTTTTTCTTTTCTTTTGCGTTAAATTTATCGCTTTATATGCAGATGAGGCACATTTCGCTTACAACTCTATTGACAGCTTCAAGACACACACACACACACACACACACGCACACACATACACACACACATACAATCGTATGTACATGTTAAATGTTCTGACTGGCAAATTAACATATTCAGAGCGAGTTATCCCTAAATGCGGCGTCCCTACTTTCAATTTCTTTAACTCGGTCGCTGCTGCTGCCACACGCTGCGTATACGCAACTTAATGCGTACTAAGTCTAAGTGTGAATGTGTGTGTGTGTGGGTGTGTGAACGTATGGGTGTTTGTGTGTGAAGGTCACCGACAACGTCAACGTTGGCGCCCAGCTGTCTGTGGCTCGACAAGCCTGCCCCACCATTCCCCTCCCCTTCCCTTCCGTTTAGCCTCCCCCCTCGCTTCCCAAATCTACACTACGCCCGTGGCGTCTGTTTGTCTGCCGCTTGGGCTGTCGTTTGTTTTGTTAATGAGCGACTGCCATCGCCCTCATACCTATTTCCCATTTCCGTGCCACACACCTCCGCACCCCTCTTCGCCCCTCTCCATATTTATATACATACATATATACGTATGTATAAACGTATGAATAAATAATTAAAAAGTGTTTGTTCTTCTGGTTGAGCCAAGCAGCCGCAGCGACCTCTCAGCAAACTCCCAAATTGAATTCAATGCAAAATAAAATAAAATGAAATGAAACAAACTGTAACAAAACACAACAAGATTTATCATGCTTGCACGTGTTTCGCTCGTCGCTGACACATTAAGCACTTAATTTTGTATTATTTTTTCGTTTTTATACCCTTTACTTGATAATTTCTAGGGTGTATTGTATAGGCAACCATTTTTGTAACAGGAAGAAGTGAACGTGACAAATCCTATCAATGATATGTTTTGTGTTCCTTTATTTTAAGATCTTTATTCATATAGATCAATTCATACAATGGTGAAATAATTTGAGATGACAAAAGCAAGATAGTGATGAATGTAGTCAAATATCGATTGTAACTATCGTCATGTTCAAAAAGTTAGCTGCGCTGTGAAACAGTGGGAATGGCGCAGTTTTATAAATAATAATATGTATACTTTCTCGGTCAACATTAGAGTCCATTTTTCCATGTACCTCAGTCAGAGATCATAAGAGCTGGAGCAACCAAATAAGTTACTCAGATTTATATGAACGGGACAGACGGGCATTGGAGTGTATTTTCTTTTTTTTTATAATCAATCATTCCAATTATCCGCATCAAAATTTAGTTTTAAGTTCAACGCCTGAGCGTATGCAGTAATTTTTATTGCCTTAAGACTTTAAATTCATAGATACAATTAATAGTTATTTAAATTAAGTAACGGGTATCTTATAGTCGGGGACTCGCCTAAAACGTTCTTAGTTTTTTGTTATTGTACTCGTTACTTAAAAAATAAGTACCCTTTTACTTATATATACTGTATTCGTTGGAATGTATGGAACAGAGAGAAGGAGGCATCTCCGACCCTAAATAGTATATATATTCTTGAACAGCATCAACAGCCAAGTCGAAATAGTTTTTAATTTAAATCTTTTCTTTACAGCTTATATTTATATTTAATTTTATCTTTATTTTTTAATCTTTAATTTAATTCTTATATATGATTTTTTTTGTTTCTTGCCGACTGCTTTTAGTCGCGCATAAATAAATAAATAAAAGAAAATAAATAAATAAATATAGCCAAGTGTGTCTGTCCGTCTTCATACATTTTTGGGAGATTTTCGGATGGTTTCGGTTTCTGTGATATTATTTCTTTGAAAATACTATTTTTTAAAGTACTTTTTTATAAATTAAAGTAAGTAACGGGTATACTATGGTCGTGATCTCGACTCTAGCCTTTCCGACTAGATTTTTATATGTATTTTTTTTTGTTTTGTTTTGCCTTTGGTTTATCTTAGCTTTGCTCTCATTGTGTTTGTCGTTGATGTTGCTGATGTTGATGATGTTGATGTCAATGAGCATGGCCCAAAACCGCATAACACAGTTGTGTGGTTGTCGGTTGAAAGAGAGCCCAGCCAGGGGTGTCAAATGGATGGGGGGTGTCATTTAGGGCGGGGGGTGGTGGAGTGTTAGAGGAAACCTGTGGTTGACTTGCGGCATGCATATTTTTGTAGCCAAGTGCAAGCTACGCTTCCGTTTCCGCTTTTGACACCTACCTGCAAACCAAAGCCGCAACAAAATGATTTAACATTTATGTTAATACCCTGCAGTTATTTACTAAACCAGCATACGTGTACAATATTAGAAAATTCAGCAACAGTTCATAATAATTAACTCTTGATTACAGACTTACCATTATAATTATCCGTATTTCTTATGCTTTTAAAAAATGTCAACGATAGTATTAAAAATCCTACTTCATCTTTTTGCTGACTTTTAGCAATGATATAATTTTTGTTTTCAGACATATTTGTAACAAAACTTTCATATCTCTAATTTTTATTTATCTCTATATATTTCATAGTAGCTATTGATGGCATCGTTTAGTATTATAAAAATAAAAAATATACAACTTTAATCCAATTGATTCCATTTAAATCGAATCTCAAACTGATTCAATAGTTCAAAAATTGGCAATTATTGCACTTAATTTGTAATTTTTACTACCAATTATTTTAATTGATAAAGAAAAATTCATTTACGAGCATATCCCAAAATGCGCAATATTTGAAAGATGGAAAGTAATACTGAAAAAATGTTAAATATTTTTTGGCTGTGCAATTGACGCTCTCAGCTTTTCAATTTTCCGGCCCATTCATATATAATGAGCTTACATGCTGTGTGTGTATGTATTAATTTTCACAGTAAAAATTGCGGAAGTTTTTTGTGCACCCAAAGTTCGATTATTTCTTTCTCGCGATTGCCAGATAAAATTAAATGCGAGCTAATTTAATTTGTACGCAAAAAATGGCTGCTGCCACGCCCACTAAGTACTTACTTACACTGAATAAAAAAAAAAAGAATGTTTGTGCCATTTGACCAGTTAGACACTTGGCCAGATTCAGACCTTTGCAAAAAAGTTGAAGCCGCTTAGCTGTCGGAGCATAAATTTTGATAGCAGCCTGCAGCAAAAATGAAAAATAGGAAAAATGGAAAATAAAAAAAAAAAACAAAAAAAAAGAAAACTTTTATTTTATTAAATATATGTGTAGTTTTATGTGTGCACAGCTTCGTCTAACATTTGCTTGGCTTTCATTTCATTTTGCATAAATTGTCGAGAGGGCTAAAATACTATACGAGCACTTGGCCAGTATTTTTTGCCATGTAACCATATTTATTTTTATGCTTTAATTGAAAACGCTTTATATGAGGGTGTGCATTGTGTGTGTGTGTGTGCGTTGTGTGTGTGTGTGTGCATTGTGTGTGTGTGTGTGCCAATTGACACTTAACGTTGCCATCAACTCAATGACTTGACCCTGGCTCTGACAACGTGGTCAAGTATACGGAGCAACTGTTATAAACTGGTTCCAAGATTTGAGTACTTTCAAATGAATAACTTTAACTGCTGACCATTCAATAGGGTCAGCTCAATGGGCGGGGGCAGTGCAAATAGTGAGTTGTAATGGCTATAATCGATAGCTATAAAATAAAGGAAGGATTTATAAAGGATTCTAAATGCATTCGACAGATGCGCTTCCATTGTGCTTGAGTTGTCGAAGCACAAAAAAATAAAAAGCCAATCAATCTTTATTAGAATTGCAGTATTTATAGTCGAGTGATACGATATATAGTATGTATGAGAGAATATCGCATTGCGGAATTACATCTCAGTTATTCTGATTGACATTTGTTAATATTGCTTAAAAGATTTTCGGTGGAAAAACACTCGATAGGCATTTACATCTCACTTATTCAAATTGACATTTGTTAAAAGATTTCTGTGGAAATCACACGATAGTCATTTTGAAGTGAGATCTACTTTTGGCTATTCAAGATTTTAATTAATCGTGATGGCTCTGACAGCCCGTGAAATCGACGAGCTGGATAGAAAAAAAAAATACCTGATATATGCATCCATTATAAACTTCAATCAATCTTTGTTCTCTAGTTGCTAGTCTCTTTATCTACGACTATTTGCTAATTGACTTGCTGACTGATTAAATGAACGATGGACATTTAACTCACAGCCCAAATTAAAATTATTTCTGAGTAGTGATGCAAATGTCTTATGCAGATAGAATGAAAAAAAAACTCTGATAACATATATCTCTTATAAACTTCAATCAATCTTTGTTCTCTAGTTGCTAGTATTTATACCTACGAGTATTTGCTAATTGACTTGCTGAGTGATTAAGTGAACGATAGACTTTTAACTCACAGCCCAAACTTAATTTAATTCTGAATAGTGATGCAAGTGCCAATCTAATAGCCTATTTCCACGACCACTCACATTTGGCTCATTTGGTCACATTTGAATGTGGCTCATTTTTGACTTTCCACGACCAAATGTGCAACTGTCAAAGCATTTGTCATTCGGCCGAAATAAATCAGTTGTTCGATTTCTTTGAAAAATGTATACAAAGTTGAAATAATGAACATTTTCATTTTCATTTTGCAATTATAATTCGTGCAAATTTTTTTTATTGAAGAAAACAGCTGTTTAAAGTGATAATTGCTTTTTTTCACGAAATTATCGATAAACATCGCGTGCTCGATAAAAAAATACTGAAACTCGCAGGGGCGTATGGCAAAAAATCGGCTCATTCTTATGGATGAGCCAAAATGATCATCCGGAGTTTGTACTGAAATTAAGTCCACATTCGGGCCAGATGATGAAAATGGCGTCGAATGAGCCAAATGTGCTGTCGCGGAAATTTCCTACTAGCAATTATTCTTTCGTATAATAAATTAATTAATTAATTTTATATTTTAAGTATTTGATAAGCTTCTTTCAATGTTCTTCGTGTGGTAAAACATTTTTTTAGGTCGTAAATATTTCGTCTCAACACAAACTGAGCGGTCTTATGCCCTTTAGAATGCCAGCTACATTATCCCTGAGTAAGGGACTCATAGTACGTTGCTTTTCGAGGCTGACGGGTTGGGCATGAGCTTGAGAGAGCTGATAGAGATCCGCATAGTATTCCATGCCGGCAATGCCCACCGCATTGAAGCTGGCCGAGACTTCGGTGCAGTCGATAATAGAGGTCTTCAAAGGCGTTACGAGAAGTGTCGAATAGTACGGGACCTTTTTACCCTCGAGTAATTCCCGAATGAGCAGCACAGCGGTACGTGAACCCGCCAATAGATTCCATCTGGACCAGCTGAAGTTGTGCGAGAGTGCGAGTGTGGATATACAGGCATATGTATGCATCTCCATGACATAGTTCTTTTCACAGGAGCCTTCTGTATAGCAGAAAGCATCCTCATCCGGAAATATGTCCACGGCGGACAAAATGAGCGTTGCCTTCAGCTCATTCAGGGACAATGTCTTGCCAATCATTTCGGTTATACCCTGTGTGCTGCCCCCTTGAAAATTGTTGACCGTATAGCCCGCCTCATTAATGGTCATATCGAGGCTGATTAACGAGGCGGTGAAACTGAATATTATTGTACCAGGACTGCAAATGGAATATGTTAGTTATATAATCTTAATCCAATGTTAATCTCATCGAGTTTAACTTGCTTCTTCATATCCGGTCGTAGGTCCCAGGTTTGATAAGGCATATTACTGTACTTGTTCAAGGCAAAGCCAAAGATGCCTGCAGAAATGCAGAAAAAAGGCAAAGGTTAAAGAACATAAACTTAAGAGAGAGCAATATTAGTTAACAGATGGTTCTAACAGAAGTTATAACAGTAAGAATAAAATGAGTAACTGATTTAGGTTCTAGATTAGAACCTAGTAAAGGAACTAGTTTAGCTACGAAAGAATAAATAACAAATTTATAAATTATAATAACAAAACAGCTGTTTAAAATGATAATTGCTTTATTTTTTACGAAATTATCGATAAGCATCGCGTGTTCGATAAAAAAATACTGAAATTCGCCGGGGCGAATGGCAAAAAATGTGCACATTCATTATGAATGAGCCAAATGATCATTCGGATTTTGTACTGAAATGAAGTCCACATTTTGGGCCGAATGATGAAAATGGCGTCGAATAAGCCAAATGTGCTGTCGTGGAAATAGGCTATAAAATAGAATAAAATGTATATTAATCAAAACTAAAAAAAAAAATTATAAATTTGTTAATTTAATATTTAATTTTTTGATTTAAATTTTAAGAACATTTATTCGTGGTCTTATTTAAAATGTTCTTAATATCAAGATGTGTTTTCTTTATTAAAGAATTTTATGTTCTCGTCGCATTTTTTAAACCAAAAATCTTAGTTCTGAGACCAAAATCTTGATTTTAGAACATTTTTTTTTATCAGTGTAGTTATGTTATGATCTCACCCAGTCGACCAGTGCGAAACTGTATGGACAGCTTGTCCTCATTGAATTTGGTGTCATGGACATCTCGAGTGCTCCACTTTCCCTGGGTAATGGCCGCCGTGCTGCTGAGCTTCTGTCTGCGCCTAAGGAAAGAGTTGGAGTTTTAGAGTTGGAATGGAGTCTTGGAGTGACTAGATAAGTAGAGTAAAAGTATTGCATACGCTTCACTGTCGCAGCTATCGTTGTTGCTGTTGGTGTTTCGACTAAGCATTTGCTGAAGGGTTGCTCCAGCCGAGGAATCATTGCCGGCACCGCCCTCGAGTAGCTCCAAAATGCTGTCATCGTTGTCATCGTCATCGTCATCATCATCGCAGCTGTCCTGGCTGCCAGCTGATTTAGGTGTCGTCTCCGGCTCCGACTGGGGCAGCTGCGAGTCCCGCACAAAAGAGATGCCCGTGTAGTAGGCAAAGGCAGCAGCTGCTGTGGCGGGCTGGAGAACTTCAACTAGTTCCTGGCTAAGTGGACGCATATCCTCGGGCAGCTCCTCGTTAACATCGTGCTGTGAGCCGCTGGGCGAAAGATGCTCCGAGATTTGTTGCAGCATCTCTTCCTGCCGCTCCCGTGGCAGCTGTAGCTGCCACAAGCGATCCATGTCTTCGATCAGCTGCGAGAACAGATAACAAGAGTTGGGCGTAATCGGCGGAGGACGCGTCTGTGCTCGGAATTTGAGCAGCTTGTCAAAACAGAGTGGCGGAAACAGCTCGGCCGGCTCTTCAGTGTCCAGAAACTCAGCTCCAATGCCCGGACTAGTTGCCGCCTCTGCTGCAGCTGGCATCACCGATGCCTGCATCACCGACTGACCCACCTGACCCAGTCGAATATGCGCCTGACGCGCCAGGAACATCACCTGACGCTGCGGCTTTCCACTGCTCGATTGCGGCGTTGTCTGCTCCAGGCGAACGCAAAAACCCTGAGGCAGACGTGGCACCACAAAGTCCTTGACCAACCCATACAGATCCACATTGCTGGGTATCGCACGCAGATCAAAGTCACCAATTTCATGCAACTTCTGTTCCTGCGTTCCAGCCAAATCGGACTTGTGTGAGCGCAGCTTGGCCGGACCGCGAGGTGAACTCTTTAGCGGACTGGGCTGCGCATTCGTCGACAATGGTGTTGCCTCCGTGGGCGTGGCTGTCGTTTCTGCCACAGCGGCAGTTGCAGTTGCAGCCGCATCCGGCTTGACTCCATCCGCCAACTGTGACTCAAACGTCTCGAGGTGCGTCTCCCAACGGCAGGCAATCGGGGGCTCGAACCAGATGACCGAATCTGGTAACCTGAAAGGAGTTAGATAGATAGATTTATATAGCAAATGAGAAAAGAAAAATGAGTTAAAAATATTGGGGAAAAATACAAAAAATCAGAGAGAAAGAGAGCAGTACCATGACACAATTGTATTTGGTAGTGACAGCACAGAGAGCGCTCTCATTTTTGCTATCATATATTTTTAAGTATGTAAGCAGACCACTGTTGCCAGTTTAGCTTATTTTATCGGTTATCGGTAGGTTTCAAAGTTTTTTTAATTATACCTAAACATTTAAATCCAACATTTTTCTTTGTGATTTGTGTTACATTAATGCTAAGCCTATTTTAGAATTTTTTTTTTTATTTTTACCTCTTTTCTATATATTACTTTTTTCAAATCTAGCTTATTTTAACGGTCGATTTCTGGCAACACTGAAGCAGACTATCAGGCTATGAAGTGTTCTGTTTCGCTCTCACGCACACAATTTCCTACTATCGTATTTTGCTTTCGTTCTCATACATCTGCTGCTGTCTTTATCTCATATAATTGTATCATGAGCAGTATTGAGAAAATTTAAAGGACACATATAGAGAGAAAGAGAAAAAGACATAGTTAAAGAGAGAGTAAATATGAAGGACAACGAGAGGGAAAAAAGAGGGTCAAGGAGAGGGTAAAACACAGGGAATAAAAAAGCGGGTAAATGTCTATTATATGGGCCTCATCTCAAAAACTAAAGAAAAAAAACACACAAATAGGGGGTGATTTATGATGAATTTAGCAAAAAAAAATTAGATTGGGGACTCAATTGGTTTATTTTAAAAAAATCCTTAAAGTTTCCATACAAAACGAAGTATTTTATTGTTGTTTTGTGCAACTTGTCATTATTGTGGTCCGTTTACCAACACTATTTACAATTAAATAGTTCATTTTGTATGGAAACTTTAGGGATTTTTTAAAAATAAACCAATTGAGTCCCCAATCTAATTTTATTTGCTAAATTCATCATAAATCACCCCCTATTTGTGGTTTTTTTTTTTTAGTTTTTGAGATGAGGCCCATATAATAGACAATTACCAAAAAGCGAAGAGAGTATAAGAAAGAGTAAAAGAAAGAAAATGAACAAGAAAGTGAAAAAGAGTGGGTAGAAAGTAGAGATCAATCAAGAATGGGAGCAATTGAAAACAGTACACTCAGAAAAAGTCAAAAGTTCCGTGCTTAGACAGTCCATTTTTAAGTACACACGATCCCAAAAGCTGTCTTTGCTCGGAATTTCTAAAGTTGAGAACAAAAATCTTATTTCAAGCTCGGATTTCGCAAAATGAGATTATTCGGGGATACTTTTAATACTTTTTGGTTTCAATTCAAGTCAAAAAATATTGAAAACATACTAAAAGTACACAAAAAATCTTAAACTAAATCCAAAATGTACTTGTTTCTAGTACAAAACATTGTCATAATAAATTAATTGTAATCGTAAAACTATTGTTGTTGATAATATATCAAAATATCAATATATCGATATTCTTTCAAAAACTTTTATATTTATATCGTAATATTTTTTTTAGTCCAATTATCGAATATGCGATATTTTTTTGGGATATTTTATAAATTTCTTTTAGGATGGGAGAAAAAGAATAACATGGATACCCTGTAAAAGGGTATATTCGCTTTGCTTGCTATATAAGTGTCATGTGGACAAGGCAAAGTTTTTCAAGATGGCGGGAGAGACAAATGAAATGGCCCGACTAACTTATACCTTGTAATTAGGCTTTGAGAAAGAGATGAAATTCAAGCAGCTAAACTGGCGTATATCCTGTAACTAGCACTGATTTGCTAGTCGGTTTTGAAAAGGGTCAGCAGAGATAAGAAGACAGATGCGAAATGAAAGTGCTCGATTAGCATATATACCCTGTAGCTGGTAATTTTTTTAACTCGGTAACAAAGAATAAGGAATAAGGAAAAGATCTTACTGTAGGGTGACCAATGCCAGTTTGTCCAGCGCCGCCTCAATCATGCGCATCTCGGCCTCAATTTCCTCTGGCAGACGGCGAACACCGGGCAATACCGGCGGGGGTGGATGATAGGTCTGATAATACTCCTTGTGCAACAGACTATTGGCGGCGTCAACTACAGGAGACAGTAGAAGACATTTGGTGGCAAATCTACAACGTGCAACATAAGCTTGCAACTTGCAACTCACCGGTGCGTATAAAGGAGCGTGCATTTAACTGTTTATCCTGCTGAGGCGTCTCTAGAAAATCGATGCAATAGACACCGCCAATGATGCGATACTTGCGTAGATTAACATCCGTCTCAAGCATGCCATAGGCCTCTGGTCCAATAGCACGACGTCGGGCCTTGTTCAGCTCATCTTCGTATTGTGCATAGAGCTTATCAATATCGTAGCTACGTTCCCTTGGTGGTTGTGAGCTGGCCGAATGTTGCTCCTGCGTCAGTTGCTCCAGCTCTGACAATGGTATTTCCCGGGCACACTCGTCCAGCATAGACTGTAGAATCTCCTTTCGTTTTCGCCACTCACGCTTCGTTTGTCGCAGAATAGCTGAGGGAATAGAAAATTGTATCCAGAAGAAACAAAATTCGTTTAGTTGTAACCGGAACCGTAACCATTAACCGGTAGTATCCGATTTAAATTGACAATTGTTATTAAGACCGTAACTGAAACAATAATTTTTATTATACCAATATTGAAAACCCGAAATTAATCAAACTAAACTAATCCTATTGTAGCCAATAACATTTATAACGATATATAATATATCCGTTCAAATAAATTTAAATTTCAAATATGTCGTTGTTCAAGTCAAATTTAAAGTTTATTTTTTATTTGATTGTTGATCTCATTAAACAAATCTATTAATCAAATTCAAATAAATTTAAATTTCAAATATGTCGTTTTTCAAGTCAAATTTAAAGTTTATTTTTTATTTGATTGTTGATCTAATAAAACAAATCTATTCTATTTGTAAATGTGAACATTTTTGTTTACAAATTAATATATTATATCTTTAATACTATACGAAAATTGGATTTATTTTTAAACCATCCTTAAAATGTCTAGTGATGTAAGTCCAAAGAAATTACAGATTTTAAAACCAAATTGTGTATTTTTGTTTATAATTTACTGTCAATATTTATTATATCTATATATATATATAAAATTATTTGTCCAGTACATTTATTCATTCACTCACTCATACATATATCATTGTACAGACCAAACCGCTCAAGATACAAATTTGAAATTTTGGAACAATAAACTTAAGATAATTTTATCGGGAGATAAGGCTGCGCTTGGCCAAAATACACTTGTAAGTGCGTCAAAATGGATGTTCATGTTCAAGTTTCATGATTTTTCAGTTTACATGTATTGAAGTCTGGTCTAGTGCTGAGAATAGTCTGTTGGACTCATGCTGAAGGCATCACCGGTTCAAGACCTGCTGGTTCCGTCCAGGCAAATATTACTTTTTTTTAGTTTATTGTTATTCGAATTTTTTAAGATCAAAATAGTAGACTTTAAATATTCCTTTTTTTTAATTAATTGTTATCCGTATGTTTAATTTATAGTATTCCAATTTACAAGTATTCCAATTATTGAAGTAGAACAGTAATTTATATTTGCGTAAAAGAAGTTTATTCAAGAAAAATATAAGAATATAAATATAATAAACAAAATATAAAATAAAAATATAAGTGCTTCTCTTTATCACGTTCTATTTCGCGAGTGAAACGAGCAGGGGACGGAGCCCCCTAGTATTATTATATAATTATAATTATATTATAACTTTATTTTGAAACAGTGGAAAAACAATACGTTAATCAATATGGCTAATTAATGAAATCGTTTAATCAATAGAAATATTTATATCGAAACTGAAACATAACCTTGGGTTCAGATGTTATACCATGTGTAACTATCTCTAAAACTTGGGAGGCTAACAGCCTTGATATTTGTATTATAAGAAGTTTTCAAAGTCAGCTGGTTAAACACATTCAACTTCGTTGTGATAGCACTTACTGGCATTTTCAGAACGTGCATGCCTCAGCTGGAAGCTGCTGCAATAGTCACTGAAGTGGTCATAGTTCAACCAAAGTCCACGAAGTGCCGAGCTCTGAAGTCGCACAGTGGGTGGTAAGGAGATGAGCATCTCGATGGTGGGAAAATCGATCTCATTGTGGGCCGATTGTTCGCCAATTCGCGCCTTGGGATTAACGGCGCTATGGGATGAATATACAACGAAAAAAGGATGGGCAAATTAGTCAAAGGCGATTAGGCGATTAATTTGGTTTCGTTTCGCACATTTGGGCATCCTTGGAGAAGGTCCAAATGAAGCTTTGAAATACATCGGAGCTGTAGATGTGCTTCGCAACACCGGGCCTATCAATTCTGCAATGGGGAAGGGAGAAGTTTTAGTCGACTGCCGTGACAGTTTTTTAAGTTTGACCTACTCCATGTCACGTTCAATGTGGGACATGGTTTTGTGTGTAAACTCATCTAAATGCTGTTTGAGAAAGACCCGCATCTCCGTCTTCAGCTTGGCCAAATCGGCGGCCATATGTGCCGAGCGCTCCTTGGTATAAAGCAGCGACTCATCCAACTCGTTGAGTATCTGTCAAAAAATGGTTAGCAGAATATAAAAGAAAAGTTTTTTCCTCTTGCTATGAACGCTTTACTGCCCTCTGTAGATTTAAAAGGATGTCGCAACGGAAAGTAAACTTAAGTAAATTATTAGTTTAAAAAAATAAATAAATGATGTTATTCTTGTTAGTCTTTTTACACTGATACCGGTAACGTAAAAAAGTCGGATAGAGCCCTTAAGTAAGACCTACCTACCATACAAAAATTTGACAGTTATGTTCGAATGTAAAATCTTTAAGCTAAATGTCAACTCCATATAAAAAAAAAAAAACAGTTGCTAAATTAGCTAGATTGAAATTCAGTCATCGTTTTAGCTGGTTTGCACGGTGATCGAATAACACAGAGTTGCCAGATCAAGAAATTGTCGTTTTTCAACACTGCTAGCTTTTAGCTCTGGTGACTGCGAAAATATGGAATTGTTCAAACATTTGACGCCTGACAAGCTAAAAATTGCCGTTATTCATTTGAGACGTCTGAAGTTTTTCAAGCAGGATAAAATTGCAAGAAAAATTAGCTAAAACTGAAACAATCTGTCGGACCAAATTATATAAATAATTAATTTATTAATATTAATTATTAATTATTATTTTTATTAATTTTTTAACACATTATACCATTTTTTTGCTCATTTTCAATGGACTCAGTGTATAAAAATCCACACATAATATTAATATAATATATTCTACATATTCGATATTTTCCATTCCCGACGGCTTCTTAATATATCCTAATCAGTTATATAAAATATGAACAAAGCACAACTTACTCAACAGAGTTACCATCATAATTTTGGTTATTGGTGTCTGTTGCGTTGGTAACACTGACTTTCGCTAGTCATCAGCTAAATATTAAGTTTTTTTCCTTACTTAGCTTCTGTCAAATGCGATGTTAGTACCGAGCTTAGATCGAAATATCTTTTCTAACAAACATTAACTTTTCAATATTTTCTAAAATTAATCCCAGCAGTGTCAGAAGTACGGTAATCTCGAATTCTTAAAAACCAAGTATGAAATACTTAATTTAAGCTCGATTTTTCTCATCAAAACTTTCCGTTAGATCAAATAATTTAGACTTCTTTGACTTTTGTAATGTCGATTTTTTAAAATCGTTGCCATTTTATGTACGTATTATTTTAATTTAAGATTAATATCCCGAATACATACTTAAAAAATTCAAGCTAAAATCAAGTTGTTTAATGGATTTTTTTTTCTGTGTAGATATAGTTGACTGTACTTACGCCTAGCACTTCCTTGATGCGCTGTGCATAGACATCGCCGAGATTTCCCTGCTGTTGCCTGAGTGAGACACGGGTCAAATCTGGCACATGGGCATCCTGGGTGAGAAGAGTCCTCTCATCCGTTCGCAGCAGCCAGTTGCGTGCCTCACTCTGCCTCTTTGAGATGTCCGCATGCCACTGATGAATATATTTGCGTAGATCACTGGCACTTGCCGCATTCGGTAGACCATTGCATCTCATGAACTTCTCCCAATCACGTTCGTGTCGTTCCCCCGCCTTGATGGCCTCAATGGCGGTGTGGACCACATCGAAGAATCGCATGCTATCCTTGAGTTGACCACGTCTCAAACGATTCTCGGCCACCTCCTGCTGTTGGCGATGCTTTGCCTGCTCCATTTCCAGCTTCTTACGCTGACGTGCCTCCTCCAGCTTCTTCAGTCTGTCAAGTATCACAAAAATTGTGGTTATATGTACTTCTTGTGGCATTAACTGCATTCTACTTTTTCTTTTACAAACTTTTCCTTTTCCATTTCGATGCGCAGCAGCTCGGCTTGCTCGGCCTCGAGACGAGCCTTCTCCTTTTTGGACAGTTTCTTCTTTGGCGGCTGCAATTAAATTGCATTATTTATTAATTTAAATTGAATAGTACTTTTGAATGCTACCACTAACCATGTTGGTCGATGCTGTACTTCCGTTTCCGTTTCCGTTATTGTCAATTGCCAAATGACGATTGCAACTTTTGTGCACTTTTCTTTTGCCTTCTTTCTACCTTTCATTTATTGATCCAACGGCAACTATAACTATGGCTACAGCTTGTTGTCTTTGTCGTTGTTGTAGTTGTAGTTGTTGCTAAGCTCTGGACAGTCGCCTGAGTCCATGTTTAATCCCTTTGCCAACGTTCTCCTGGGCACAACAAAACATCAGCTTCAGCATCAGCCTCGCCACCAGATTCCCTTGTGACGCCCCTTAATTAAATATTCCATGAAAGCTTAGCGCCCACCAAAAATGTTACATCTCACGCTTTCGACTCCCCCACACTAAAAAAAAAGACCAAGTTCTAAAATCAAGAACATTCATCTTAAATATTTTGTTCTTAAAATAAGATTATTTTAAGACCAAATTACTAAAACTTAGATTATTAATCTAAAAAATCTTAAAATCTAAATATAAGAATAAATATCTTAAATTTTTAGAAAAGTATAAATAGGTACAATTTTATATCAAACAAATGGTGGCACCGTGGCGCTCTGGTTAGAGAGGCCGCTTCAGTTGTGAAGCAGCAGGCCGGCGGTTCAAACCCCACTCGTATCAAATTAAAAGAACATTTAAGAAATTAGTAAAACAGAATTAATTGTAATTAAATCAAAGATTAAAAATTAAAAAAAAAAAATATAAATATAAAAAAAATAGTTTTTATTTATTTTATTTTTAATTTTAAGAACATTTATTCTTAAAATAAGAACTGGGTCTTAATTGAAAAATCTCTTAAAATCAAGATGTGTTCTCTTAAATTAAGAATTTTATGTTCTCGACGCATTTTTTGGACCAAAAATCTTAGTTCTGAGACCAAAATCTTGATTTTAGAACATTTTTTTTATCAGTGCAGAGTGGAAAGGTGTGTGGGAGAGAGAGAGAGTGATGAAGAGAGAAGTGGAGAGGTGAGCTATAACTTGTGGTTAGCCTGGCCATGAGGCATCATTGTATTTGTATTTGTACCAATGTTGCTTTGAAATCAACGTGAAAGCTTTCATAGTTTTTCTTCATCTTGTTTTTCTTTTCGTCTCTTCTGTTGTCGTTTTCCCACTGCGACAAGCATAAGGTGTCATAGCCCAGTGTAACGCCCACATTCACGTCCTTTAAGAGATTCAAACGTGTAACAAACAACTAAACCAATGTTAAGATTGTGCAACATTGTGGCAACGCCATGTGGATTACTGTCAGTTGGTAGCACGTAACAACAACAACGTTGTCAGGCCGTCTTCTTTTTCCCAAAATATAGTTATGTACAAAGACTCGGCTCGGTGTCAACTCGGACATGTTTAAATTGTGTGCCATTTTGACAGCGTTGACAGGATCGATATTTTTTCAGTTGACAGCACTACAAAATCGGGTTGTCAGAGCGTGTCCTGTTGACATATTTAAAAAGCATGACGGGCTGGCAAGGCTGCTGTTCTGACAAGCTAAAATTCTGTGACATTATGTCAACGACGGGCTTGAGATATTTGTCTGTTGACAGTGTGTATTTTTCTGCCAAGATGGCAACGCTGATGCGATACTATGGCAGCGCCAGACTAATACTTGACCGATTTAATGAAATATCCTATTGCATCAGACCTGTTCCTTTTTTTCGGCAAGATTTATCGGTAATGAAAATCTTTTTCCTGTTCTAATTTCATTCCGAAAAGATTTTGGGTATTACATTTACGTTCAGTTGGTTAGTTAAAGTCAGATATAGTAAAAAGATCATTTTTTTCAATACTTAGCTGTGAAAAAATTAATTGTATGAAATTCTATGAAATAGGAATTGAAAACCGAAACAGTCCTGTATATTCATTTATAGTGAAAGTTGGCAAAGCTGACACGCTAGAACTGCTTTTAAGACGATTTCTATATTAACAACGGGTTCCTTTACCAACTCACTTGAATCAATAGACATAGGTAGATGAGAATCCATTATCAACAAAAAAAAAAAAATTAAAAAGAACGAAATGAATAAGCAGATTACTTATTACCTATTACTTATTATTATTATATTGATAAATATAATATAAGAATCTATTAATTTAAACTTTAACTGTCTGAATTTTGTGTCTCATTGTTTGCTAACTCATATGCTCTTTTGGCTTTCATCTCATTGGGCCAAAAAAAGTTCTTACTTAAAGTAAGTTCCATCACTACAGCTAACTATCAATTATTTTTTAAATAAAATGTGAAAGTTTGCTGATGTATGCTGGTGAACGCAAACAATTACCATGTAAATGAAGTACATTATAAATTTTGATTAACGTGGGAATAACAGTTAACAGTGTTGAGTAACGTGCTTGTTAAAGTGTCTGTTAACATTGACACGAGCATAAAAACCAAATGAATTTCATCATTAATCATTTTGTTTAACTAATAAATTGTTTGTCACTTTCAGAATTTTACAATCGCGAGATGTATTTTTAATGCTTTTCACGCGATTTTCTGCCATTTTCCATTTGATACGGCTAAAAACTTTGCCCGTCGCTCTGAACTCTGAACTGGAGTAACTTCACAAATTCTACCAGAGTCCCTCTCTCTCTCTCGCCTCTCTCTCTCTCTCTCTCTCTCTCTCTCTCTCTGTCTCTCTGGATCGCTATTTTACGCCTAATTTAAACTTTTTTGTTTGCCATCCATTCTGTCCTACCCTTTAACCCTTCACTACCAATTTGTTCATGTTGCCGTTTTAGATACGGGCATGAATATATATATTTTTCGACGCAAGCAGGTTACCTTGGCAGCAAGCAAGGTGACAACGATGGTTAATTACCTGGCAATTTAAATAGCAGCTCAGATTCGCAGCCCCCTTGCCCCACTTGCCCCATTTCACCTGCACCGTGTTGCCAACTCAGTTAATTGCCGCATACAGCGACAGAGCGAGGGCTTATCAATTTAATATGCAACCTCAGCAACCAAGTGCAGTTGGAACTCGAGTATGGCTTTATGGTATGGTATCATATCGTAATTGTTCTTTATATTTATTATTTATTTAAAAGTCGTGACACGCTTTTACTAACAGTTCATTGGAGTTTACTTACAACAGAGTTTTCATAACAGCAAATTCTATGTCTGTAAGAAAAGTTATCATGACATAAGAAATGTTATAATTATGTCAACGTTTATATGTTAATATAAACAATTTGCTATTTATTGAGCAAAGTCTTAATTTTTGTAAAAGTAGCCGAACATAGTCAATCTCAATGAAATATCTGCTCTGTTCACTGTTCACAATTTTTAAAAATGGACAACACTTATCGGTTTCCCAGTTCTCCCAAAAAAATCATAAAAAAAATTCAGTAAGCTCACAATTTTGAAAATACGACATTAATTAATAACTACTAAAATAGTGAAATAGAGAGTAAATGATTCTACACAATGAAAATAGTCACTTGCTTAACAAGTGTTAACAATTATATGTAACTCTTTGCAAAGTTGAATTTTTCTTTCAAAAAGAAACGATTTATACCACTTGCTTATAGAAAACTTTTTCAATAAGAAACGTGAAAAGTTAACAATATATGACTCTCAGCACAAAGTAAAAACCTCAATTAATAACATCCACTGCAAATTCGTATTTTTTAAAATGATTTTCTGGGATAGTTATAATTTTTAAAAAGCACTGCTTTACACTTTATCAATGCACGTCGTCTTCGATTGCAACAGCCCACTTTTACAGCTGTTATTTTAACATTGAACTGTTATGTTGCATTTCTGTTATGCAGTATATTAGATTGATGTATTTAAAATGTGTTGGCATTCAAAATTTATTTATTTTAGTACTTGCGATAAACGAATTAATGCCAAAAAAATAGGTTAAAGGCTCTATAGTGCCTTGCTTATAACAAACCGAAATAATTTTAGTAGGTAAATGTTAACCCCCTACAATGTGGATGATCTGCCCTGTAACTTTTATTTTGAATATAAAAACAAAGTTCCCTTGAAAACGAATTTGCCTAGATTGTAAGGTAGACAGCATGATGAGAAAATGGCCCATAGTTCTTATAATAGATCAACACTTGTTCAAATTTGAAGAGCTAGTTTAAAAAATAAAATTTCTAAACGATGTTAGATTACTTTAAAAATTTGTACGTTTCTGAATGTTGGCTATATGTGCAGTAATCATAATCTGATTGATTAACTCCAATAACATTTTCATGTAAAACTTAACAGCTGTTACTCTTATGTATTGAGTGCCACATCAGCAATGTTAATTTACATTTTTATGCAATTATGGTATAAAGGAAGTATTAAGGGGATGCCAAATATGTACGGAAAATGTCGGTACCAAGTTATTTTTCTTTTTCAGTAAAAGTGGAAAGAAAAATTGTTAAAAAATTTTGCGCATGCTGAAAAAGATGCGCATTGTGTGCATTGTGCTATTAATTTAAGCTGGAAAATTGCAGTCAAAAATTTTATTTATTGCAGGCAGAGATGTTGAGCTTCTGTTGTTGTTGTTGTTGGTCACGTGACAAATAAGTAGAAGTCAGGCCAAAAGGGAAAATGTGCATAATCCTTATTGTAAGCTGTGTCGGTACCAGCTGAATGTCTCGACATGCTGATATATATATCATGTGCGAGTATCTGTGTAGAATATATTTGTTGCTGTAAGTAGAGATTGTTGTCATGACAATAAATGATAAAGCCGCATGCGTAATTAGCTCCGTTTGGGACACACTTGAGAGCATTTTCTCTAGCATTACATTTAATATTATTTCAATTATTTTTTTTTTTTTGCCACAGCTTTTATGTGTGTGTGTGTGTGTGTTTGTGTGTTGAATTTGCCACAAAGACGAGAGCTGCTGGAGCGTAAGCTGCTTGAGCAACGGCAAAGGGCAGCAAACGCTGCACAATAAAAATTTATCATACGCACCGTTGACGTTGACAGATCGTTGAGTTGAGTTGAGGCAACGGCGACAGTCGACAGTCGACAGGCGACAGGCGACAAGCGACAAACGACAAACGACAGCAGTTATAACCATGGAAACAGCTGCGCTCCTTAAGTCTGGATGTTGTCTCTCTCCTCTCTCTCTCTCTCTTTGTTTGCCCCACTCCTCTTAGTGGCACTGCTTCTGTGGCAGCATTCTTTGAATGCAGCACGCCTGAGCGCACTTTGCAATATGACAAAATTTGTGAATATGAATACTCTGAATGGTCCACACACAATAAGCAGCAACTCAACTCAACTTAACTCATCTCAACTCAACTGAGATGAGCACTGTCGCAGCTTCTGCTGATTTTCTCTGGCTTTTAGCCATTGTAATAAAAGCTGCTTTAAAAGTCATAGGTATATTTAAAGATAATTATGTCAACTGTTTTCAAACTATGATCAACTAATTTCAATAAAATTGAATATCATTTATGCAGCGAGAGGAGACAAACACAGCTTGATTTACTGCATTCATATGAAAATTACTTGAATTTGGAATTACAAAATAAAAATCAAGACTTACAAAACAAATGTTTAAATAATAATTATTTATCTGGCATGCTTCAATAATATATGGTAATTTTAAAAAAAAACTACATTATCTTAAATGTCAGAGATTTTAATCATTGCAATGCATTGGAACATATATTCAAAGTCACAAAAATCGACTGGATAAAAAGTATTTCCAGTTTCAACGAAACTTTTAATTTCAGATTAGTTGTATATAATAAACAAATTCCTTAAACATTTATTTAATGCATTTTTATTCAATTCAAGAAATAATTCAAAAATTTAGTTGTATATAATAAACAAATACCTTAAACATTTATTTAATGCATTTTTATTCATTTTAAGAAATAATTAAAAAAAACTGCACATTTTGTCAAATCTTTGAAAAACTTTCCAGAAAATACCTGCATAGCTATTTCTGGATATTTGTAATACTTTTCCAACTTTTCGAGAAAATGAGTATAATTTGTATTGAGCAGTTCGTATGATATCTCTCTCTCTTTTTAGACCCCGTACTTAAAAAAAGTACAGGGGTCTATTGGGTTTGTTTTACCGAATATGTGCGTAACAGGCAGAAGGAGGCGTGGCAGACCCCATAAAGTATATATATTCTTGATCAGCATCAATAGCCGAGTCGATATAGCAATGTCCGTCTGTCTGTCTGTCTGTCCGTCTGTCCGTCTGTCCGTCTGTCCGTCTGTCTGTCTGTATGAACACCTAGATCTCAGAGACTATAAGAGCTAGAGACACCAAACTTGGTATGTAGGTTCCTCTATACTGCAGGCAGATCAAGTTTGTTTCAAAATTCGGCCACGCCCCCTATATCGCCCACAAATTGGAAAAAAAAAATTTCATATCCAAATTATAAGAGCAATTTAAAAGCTAGTGACACCAAATTTGGTATGTAGATTCCTGTATACTGCAGGCACGTTAAGTTTGTTTCTTTTTTAAATCGGACCACTATATCAAATAGCGCCCATAGGAACAATCGGTCGAAAATCAAGTTCTAGTATGAAAAACTTTTTTGTTGTATGAGATATCGTAACCAAACTTACAGAATATGCATTTAAGTTAGTTTTGTACATCCTTACCAAAGTTGGTTCAAATCGGACTACTATAACATATAGCTGTCATAGGACCGATCGGTCGAAAATCAAGTCTTAGTATGAAAAACTTTTTTGTTTTTTGAGATATCGTAACCAAACTGATAGAATATGTATCTAATTTGGTTTGATACACCCTAATTAAAGTTGGTTCAAATCGGTCAACTATAACATATAGCCGTCATTGGACCGATCGGTCGAAAATCAAGTCTAAGTATGAAAAACTTTTTTGTTTTTTTAGATATCGTAACCAAACGTATAGAATGTACATAAAACATGGTCTTATACATCCTGTCCAAAGTTGGTTCAAATCGGACGACTATAACATATAGCTGTCATAGGACCGATCGTGCAAAAATCGACTCTTAGTATGAAAAACTTTTTTGTTTAATGAGATGTAGTAACCAAACTAAAACAAAAAGCATTCAACTTAATTATATATATTCTGTCCGAAGTTGGTTCAAATCGGACCACTATATCATATAGCCGTCATAGGACCGATCGGGTGAAAATCAAGTCTTAGCATGAAAAACTTTTTTGTTTTCGGCTGAAAATCAAGTATGAATTTTTAGCAGTCTTAGCTTTTGACATAGTAAGTACGGGGTCTCCGACAGTCGAGAATGCTCGACTGTAGCTCCGTCCGACTAGTTCTTTCTCTCTCCCTCTCTCTCTCTCTCTCCCTCTCTTTTTTTCTCTCTCTGCTAGTCACATCCACAGTAAGTTAGCAATTAAAACACTGAATTTATTTCCAAGTACATTTTCAACTTGACTCTGGCTTGCTGCGGGCAGAAATAAAGGAAACATTGTAGGACATCGAGAAATTGTCACACACGCTTTTACCAGCTTTTACCCAATTCATTTTCATTTTCATGTAATTTTTTCTTTCTTTTTGATTTGTTGTATTTTGCGTAAATTTTGTTGTTGGTTTTATTTGTTTTTGGTTTTTTTTTTGTCAGCTGCTTTGACAAATTGCTGCCTCGCATGGTGTCCAGATGTTTCAGCTTGGATGAGAATGCAGGATGTTGCATGGAAAATTGCCAGCCAGTTAAGCGAGCAAGTTGCCAGCGGCATTCAATGCAGTAGACACACACACACACACACACACACACACACACACACACACACACACACACACACACACACACACACACACACACACACACACACACACACACACACACACACACACACACACACACACACAGATATTCAAAAAGAGAGAAAATGAGACAGGCACAAGTGTAACGATTATTAATTACCGTCAATTTACATGAATTTTTATGTATGTGTGTGTGTGTTTTTGTGTGCTGTCATGTGTTGTCATTGAACAGACAGAGACAGGCCTATCTTGGCTCCATTTTATAAATATGTATGTATTCTGAGAGACTGTGGGCTATCAACTGTCCAAAGAAGCGTCAAGATCTGGATGTATTTTTTGTTGTTCGAATTGTTTCCATAATGTGCTTAATGCGACGGTGATAGCATTTCAAATGTTCACAGACTTTGTGTGGCATGCCACACTTCTGGCTGTCATACTTCCACGCTCAGCCTTTGTCAGAGTTGTGGCTATGGTTTTTCATCAGCAATCTTCTTATTTGGCTAATGAAACTGTCAGCTTCAGTTTGCGTTTTAAACATATTAAAAACTAATAATAAAATAAAGCATTTATTACAATATATGATGTAATAATAAATTCAAATATGAAACTCTCAATTACACACTTTGATTCATAATTCACCTTTGACTATTTCTCATTTATAGCAACATAAATTAAAGTAAAAAACTATTTTTTTTCTACTTACAGCTGCTGTTAACACCGGATATCATATTCATATCACCCACAAAAAAATAAAACAGGATAAAAGGATAGCAGAGCGAAGATAATGCATCGAGTTATCAAAGTTGCAGCTCCAATATATTTAATTAGTTTTTTGATAAATAAACGATAATAAGCAACAAAAAGCAAACGCAAACGTAATTCAAGGCCAGCCGCAATTTAGTTAGTGACATATGAAAAATAAATATAAATAAAAAACACGTAAACAAAGTATGAATGAATAAATACATATAGAAAATTTCTAAAACAAGGCAATAATAATTCATAAATTTTAATAATAATTTTTAATAATAAACAATTAATTATATGCATAACATTACAATATAAATTAGTTTAATTACAAAAACAAAAAAATTCTAATGATACGAAAAGAGCAACACACAATATAAACATTTAACAATAATTAGCATTAAATGGTTAACAATATAATAATAATAATAATTCAAGCAGAAAATTATTCAAATAATTTGCATTGAAAATTTAAACAAGCAACAATTAACGCCATTGTGATTCTTAATTTTAAACAATTATGCGAACAAAAAAAAAACCAAATTAGTCTTAAAATTGTAACCAAACCAAATAAAACGCATCTTAAAATGAAGCTTTAAATAAAATAAAAATAAAAACAAAAATAAACAAACAAAGCAACAAGGAAAAGAAAAAGATTGACTAAAACCACAAATCGAGCCAAAAACGACCAAAAACCGCAAAATTTGAAGAGAAATAACAGAGAAAAAAAGCAGAACGCAACGCCAGCCGCCCAAGAAGAACAGAAATTTATGAATTACATTACATTAGAACACAGCAAGAGTAACCACAATAAATTCTTAGTTAAATTCCATCCAAAGAAATTCAAATTTGTAACGGCAGAAAAAAAATAAATAGCTGAAGCAGCCTGAAAGTATGCAAGCATTTTATGAGCAACAGATATTTTGAATGCCTCTGCCGCTGTCGCTGCCTCTGTCTCTGCCGCTGCCGCTGCCTCTGTCGCTGCCGATGCCAGCAAACGCAGCAGCCACAGTCTGAACTATTGCCTGGGCTAATCTGCAACTCTTCAATTCGCTTTCAACTCTGCAACAACTGCAACAAGAACAAAAACAAAAACAACAGCAATAATAAACTGCAGTTATTATTTAATAAAACAACAAATCCTATGCAACTCATATTGAACGATCTTCGGTCCGGTTTCTAAGCAACTCGCGTGTGTTTTGGATAAGCTGCAACTGCAACTGCCACGCCCAAGCCGCCAAGATGACCATGTGGCAGAGTGGCGGCATGGGAGGCCATGGCTCCCAAAACAATCCATGGATGAAACTGATGGGAATCGTACACAAGGAGCGTCGACACACGGACAATGTGCAGAGCCAGAGTGGTTCCAACGAGCGCAACTTGAATCAGTAAGTACAAAGCTCGATTAATCGATTAACATTTGCATATTTCGATAAGCTTTAATTTCAATTCTGATTAATGTAAGTATATCGATATATTTGCCTCTCGTAAAAATTTATAATGCACGAACACTCGATTAATCGATGGAAATATAAGAATATAAAATTATAAAATGTTCTCTGCATTAGTAATGTAAATCCAAACTGTGAATCGAATATAAACTCAAAATGTAACAATCGAAACAATTTTTTTTTTTTAAATGTGTTTAGGACATATTGAATTGATTAAATTAACTCGATTTATCTTCAAAAAATAATCGAGTTGTTAGAAATTACTTCTGTGGAAATCGGGTTGTCGTTTTTTTATATATATGTATTCTTCCATCACTAGAAAGTAGTGAATTAAAAATTTATCGAAATATCGACAACTCGATTTTTAGCAGAAGCAATTATTGAGTACTTAAATTATTTAATTTTTTTTTGACGATCAATCGAGTTAATTTAATCGATTTACAAGAGGAACAAAAACAATTCACTGGGGCTCTTCATCGTAGTTAATTTGCAGAATTAAGATTAATTTTTAATGAACGAACGTAATAAGTAACCTAGAAAATTGTTAAAGTTTGAATAGGGAATGAAAACAGTCTAAAAAAAATAGGATTTAAAATAAAAGTTCGCGTGTATTTTCTAACTACAATTGCGTTTTTAAATAAAAGAAAATTTTTAAGAAATCTCGATATTCGCAAGTCGATTTACTATTTCCCGATATATCTACAACTCGATTCTTATTTTTGTCAATTTTCTATATCGATGTATAACTCGATCTATAGTTGGTTTTGACTCGTACATCACTTCTAGAAAGCATATCGAACATTTTTGTTGAGTTTCCTCTTTTTATGACCCTTACATTAAATTTCCCGCGCAAAATAAACTCTGTGATTAGTAATGTTAGTGTATTCTTGCCCTCTGGCCCATTTGGCCTTTTGACCCCTGCCATTGCCTCGCACTGATAAGCAACATTTTGCATAACTGAATGTGTATGAAGTGGTTGGAAATAGATACGTGCAAGCGCGCTCCTCTGGGCCAGCTTGTGCAGCAAAAGCAAAGTATGCAGCAGGATTTTGTGTCTTGTGTAGATAGAGAGGCAGGGAGAGTCATGAATATTGGCATACAAGTGACTACAGTGAATACTGTGAGTACTGTGAGTACTCGTAAAACATGCGGCAATTGCGCAATTAAATGGCAACCCTGCCCAATGCAAAAAGTGAAATGCGTCCGGGACATTAAACCGGTGTATTGAATTGTAACTGCGCTTCGTTGGCTCCACATGCCGCACACACAAATCAGTGGCAGCTGTCCTGCCACCTGACCAAAGGATACATACATAGGTCCCCCCTCGTATTTGCTGGCCAACTGCAGTTGCAGTTGCAGTCGCGTTGCTGCACTTTGGGCTTTTTAAATTGGCTATAAATGCGCTGGAGCATAAATGGATTTACACACATGCAGCTTGTTGCTGCAATCCATTTCCATTTCCATTTGCATTCGCATTCCACACCCCTTGTTCCATTACCTTTACCCATTTCCATTTCCATGATGCATGCAACAACAAGCCATCGCATCGTGGCACGCCCACTGTAACGCCCAGACCATTGCTCAGTGTTTACTTCCCGGTACTGAGTACTTGTTCAGTAATACTCGGTACTCGGTACTTGCTACTCGGTACTCGGTACTCAGTACTTGGTTTGTGGTACTCGGAACTCAGGACTCGCTTATTGCGCTGAATATTTTGTGTTAAATATGACGCGTTATTAAAATTGTACAACTGTTGTTGTTGTTAGTGTTGTTGTTGTTGTTGTTAGTGTTTCTACCCACTCGTAGCCTCAAGTGGGCAATGAAACGGGCAATATACTTTCGTGGCACTGCGTATGCTCTGTCCTCGACTCTTCTGATCTTTTCGTTTTCCCTTATTATCAAAAAACCAAGTGGAATGACTGGTAATGAAACAAATATGAACATTATTTCGGGTATCGAAGTGTGATTTTTATATATAAATAAATATACATAAAGAGAAATATGGCGAAATCGCGAACTGTTGTTCGCGAGCTAAGTTTTCTATTTCATTCCGTCATTCCGATTAGAATCCAGCTAAACAATATTCAGCAGAATGTATGTATAATAAAATAGTGGTATATTATTAATATAATTGTTATATATATATAAAATATACAAAAAAAAAATATTATTTTTTTAACAACATAAGAAGAAATAAATTAAAATAATTCCCATTAGAATAGTTTTTTGCTTTATTCTGTAGGTTTTACCGGTCTTAAAATCTGAATTTTCGTTTAGTGGATGCTTATTGCACTCCAATTGATATGTTTCTTTTAATTTTTTACAAAACGGTTGTCATACTTATCAAACTGAATATTCCTTCTATGTCTACTCTAGGGTATACAACATTTTAATGAAAAGCACTTGAAGAGAATGGCGAATCATAATTTCTTTTTTCTTGCATACCATATACTCCTCAAGAGCCCGCTGAAACATCATCATGGTTTCGGTTAAAGTGGAATTGAGGAAACTGTTGTGAGTGGTTCAGTTTACCCTAGTACTCATAAGTATTCCCGTTGTCAAGCCGCCAACTTACATGAGTGATAATAAGCAAGCAGCTCTTGTGGAAACGGAAAAAAATTTAACGATTTATAAAATGAAAACTTAAATAAATACGCAGTGTGTAACAAATGGCCCAAACCAATTTTTATCTAAGCACACAACAAACAAAAAATACACTGTATTTACATTATTTAATAATTTACTTTTAATATAGAGGCAATTAATAGAACTGGATCACTAACTTTCCGGAGTCTAGAAAAGACTGTATACATTTTTCCTTGACTTTTCTGATATTTTAAGAAAACATATGTAAATTTTAAAAATGTAAAGATATGTGTGTTAAGAAAAAACTAAGCTAAAACTTACTATAATATTGGGAACAAGATCAACCAAATCGAAATCTTGTTCTATAGCTCCATATAATAAATCCAAAATGTTGTAGTTTACAGACACTTTTTGTAATAAATGTAGAATATTATCGTGTTTTCAGTTGCAAATATGAATAGCAATGTCCTACATTTGGTTAAATTTTCAACTAAAATGTTAAAGCGAAAGTAAATGTTGCGGACATTTATCATTTGGTCATAATTTGTCTTCCACACACTTTTTGCGGCCCACACACACACAGGCCAGGGAAAATGTGTTTAAAAGGCAACAGCAACAACAGCAGCAACAACAACAACAATAGTAATGGACACATTTTATGCATAAACACGACGAAGGTCAGAGAGACTGACATAAAGGGTTAGGCAAGGGTTGCCCAGGATATGCTACTGTGCTACTGTGCTACTGTGGGCATCATGAGAGCAGGCCGTGGCGGCCACTTAAAACATAACACAGTGGTTGAGTTGGGGGTGCTGTTGGGATTGGGGTCGCCTTATTCTTTTTATACCCTGAGCCTATTGAAAATGGGCAAAAAGGGTATAATGTGTTTGGCAGAATGTATGTAACAGGCGGAAGGGGGCATGGCAAACCCCAAAAAGTATATATATTCTTGATCAGGATCAACAGTCGAGTCGATTGAGCCATGTCCGTCTGTCTGTCTGTCTGTCCGTCTGTCCGTCTGTTTGAACGCGTCGATCTCAGAAACTATAAAAGCTAGAGACATCAAACTTGGTATGTAGGTTCCTGGATACCATACGCAGATCAAATTTGTTTTTATTTTTGGATCGAACCACTATATTATATAGCTGCCATAGGAACGGTACATCGAGAATGAAGTTTTAATATGAAAAAGTTTTTTGTTTGTTGAGATATCAGAACCAAACTAATAGGATATGCATCGGGGCTGATATTATTATTCCTGACCAAATTTGGCTAAAATCGGTTAGCTATATCACATAGCTGTCATAGGAACGATGCATCGAAAATGAAGTTTTAGTATGGAAAAGTTTTTTGTTTTTTGAGATATCTTAATAAAACTGACAAAATATGCATTTAACTTGGTTTTGTACATTCTGACCAAATTTTGTTTAATTCGGTTGCATATATCATATAGCTGCCATAGGAACAATTGGTCGAAATTCAACCTCAGTGTACAGGACCTGGGCTCAGGGTATCCTACTGTCGAGCGTGCTCGACTGTAACCGCCAACTTGTTTTTGTTAGATGTTAGATGTTAGAGCTTGCTTCAGCTGCTCAGAGATCTAGCCGTGTTCGGTAAGCTGCCCAATAGAAATGTTGCGCCTCAAAGTAGGCAACAGAAAATTTCGTTGCCTACTTTTTGCCATTTCTATGAGATTGTGTGTGTCTGTGTATGTAAGTGTCTATGTGTGCGTGTGTGTGTGTGTGTGTGTGTGTGTGTGTATGAGTGTAGTGTGCAACAGTTGAACGTTTTGAAATTTGAATAAATTTTGTTACATTCCTTACATACTTTGTGTGAGTGCGTGTGTAGGTAAACTTTGAATTTATAGAATTGTGCACGAAACTTTTTCCATTTGCCTGGGCGTTGCCTTGTGTGTGTGTGTGCGTATATTGTGCTGTGTGTTGATAGCTTCAAAAGCACGGGACTGGCATGTGCATATGAATATTTTATAAGCCTCTCATATATATACAATAGATGTTTGTGTGTGTGTGTGTGTGTGTGTGTGTGTGTGCGTTGCAGTTATTTATGCAAAGGGTCGCCCATTGGATGTGACTGTGAATGTGGCAGATATAAGCGGCAAACAGCAAAAGCAGCAAAAGAAGTTGACGTGGTCGTAATATTTAACACCAACGCTACGAAATGCTTTGGATATGAATGCCACAGATACAAACATATGCAACACACACACACACACACAACACACATGCAACAGCAACACTTAGTCAACAATTTTGCATTGAAATTGAAATGTCCGCAGTTTTGTGCCCAAACATTGGCTATTAGTTGGGCGTTTGCTTTTCTTGTTGTTGTTGTCATTGTAAACGAGTAGCACCAAGGTGTGTGTGTGTGTGTGTGTGTGTGTGTGTGGAAGAAAGGTGTATTTACTGGCTCACTAGCTAACTGGCTCAACTGACTGACTTAAAAATTTGCATACAATGTTGTGTGTGCAGCGCATTGTTGTTTTTCGTATACCCTGTACTCGAAATTAAGCTTTCCTTTACATGCTGCTGCTGTAGATCAAATGCTGTCCATGTTAAAATTGTGGGTGTGACAACGATGATAGCTGACTGTCTTTTAAATAAATATTGACACGTAAAACTCCTTAGAAAAAAGATCATTCAAATGAGATGGTGAAGAAAAAGGCTGAGAAATTATGTTGCTTATTATTTCTTAAAGCTAATGCTAATGTTAATGTTAATGTTAATGTTAATGTTAATGTTAATGTTAATGTTAATGTTAATGTTAATGTTAATGTTAATGTTAATGTTAATGTTAATGTTAATGTTAATATTAATGTTAATGTCAATCCTAATGCTATTGTTAATGTTAATATTAATGTTAATGTTAATAATAATGTTAATGCTAATGTTAATGTTAATGTTAAAATTAATGTTAATGTTAATGTTAATGTTAAAGCTTATGCTAATGCTAATGCTAATACTAATGCTAATGCTAATGCTAAAGCTAAAGCTAAAGCTAATGCTAATGCTAATGCTAATGCTAATGCTAATGCTAATGCTAATGCTAATGCTAATGCTAATGCTAATGCTAATGCTAATGCTAATGCTAATGCTAATGCTAATGCTAATGCTAATGCTAATGCTAATGCTAATGCTAATGCTGATGCTAATGCTAATGCCAATGCTAATGCTAATGCTAATACTAATGTTAATGCTAATGCTAATGCTAATGATAGTGTTAATGTGAATGCTAATGCTAATGCTAATGATTATGCCTTTTTTAGGCATCACTGTTTCACCCATACAATGTGAATTGAATATGAAGCGGCAAATGTCGAGTCGTAAAGTTAAGTATTAAACTTGCAACACACTTGAAACTTGGGGGTACGAGTATTCATACATAACATTTCATTGTTGCAACACCTTTGAAATGTTGCCCCGATTCCGATTACACACGAGCGATATGAAGTCGGTATAATGTTGTTAGGGGTCGGTAGAGTTCCTACTTAGTAGATATGGTCAACGATTCGTGCTTGGGCAAAGCCATTTACATTCAGTTGCTGTTGTTAAGTCTTTTAGTTGTCTAATTGCTGGTCATTTGTTAGAGGCAGGTTCTGCTGACTCTGCCCCTGCTTTTTCTACTTCTCCCTTTGCTTCCGGCTCTGCTTATCGATGTTTTTTTTTTTTTTTTTTGGATAGAGGCGCAACACGCGACGCTTCGCAACAGCATTTGGCGAGTTAACAACATTTCGGGGCGAATCATTTTTCATTTGCCTGTTGAAATTTGCAATACTTTGTCTGTGGCAGATAGCTGTACTAGTAATTTGGAGTACAGGGTGGAGGGGGAGGCAAAAAGGGTGGTATGGTGTTCCATTGAACTTCGCTCAAGCGAAATTAATGAGCGCATAAGCGCCTCAATGGCCATAACACGCGTCGAGGGTCGTCCACTGAAGTGCACTAAAGCGAACCAATGGGGAAATAGCGGGAATTGGGGGCATTGGGAGAAGGGTGAGTGCTGCACTATGGGAAATCTTTCCGATTTTTTGGAATAAATTCAATTTTTAAAAGTTATTTAAATACGTTCTTTATAACAGCAAACTACCAGGAAATGTTTAAACTGTAATGTAACATACCAGAAATTTTAGGAGAACTCACCACTGTTAAGTTTTAACAGCGCAAACACAGGAAATGTTTAAGATGTAATGTTACATACCAGAAATTTTAGCAGAACTCGCCACTGTTAAGTTTTAGCAGAACTCGCCACTGTTAAGTTTTAACAGTGAACTATTTAAACGCGATAATTGTTAGCATTTTTTTTAAAGACTATTAAACGAATTTTATGAGATAAAAGTTGAAGGTTTTCTTTAGTTTTTACATATAAGAATTAAATAGAGAAAATCATATTTGTTTATTACACTGAAAATTGGCGTTTTACAGCCGATTTTTCTAAATGATATGATAGGTTAACGTTGACCAAAATGCCAGAAACTAACAATTACTTTAAACTAATGGGCTTGCCCTGAAAATATTGAAAAATAACAAGGTTTTCACATAAAGGTGTTTTTCTTACCGATAATTCATATATTTTTTCTATATGATATAGTTGTCCGATTTGAATGAAATTTGCATTTGCGTATTGATATTATATACCCAATACAAGAAAATAAACCAAAAACAAGTAAGCGGTTACAGTCGAGCACGCTCGACAGTAGGATACCCTGAGCCCAGGTACTTTTCAATAAAAGTTTATTTTCGACCAATTGTTCCTATGGCAGCTACATGATATATAAAGCCGATTTGAACCAAATCTGGTCAGACTGTACAAAACTAACATTAATGCATATTCTATCAGTTTGGTTAAGATATCTCAAAAAACAAAAAACTTTTTCATACTAAAACTTCATTTTTGATGCATCGTTCCTATGGCAGCTATGTGATATAGTTATCCGATTTTAACCAAATTTGGTCAGAATGTATAATACCAGCTCCGATACATAATCTATTAGTTTGGTCCTGATATCTCAACAAATGCAAAACTTTTTCATACTAAAACTTCATATTCGATGCATCGTTCCTATGGCAGCTATGTGATATAGTTATCCGATTTTAACCAAATTTGGTCAGAATGTATAATACCAGCTCCGAAACATAATGTATCAGTTTGGTCCTGATATCTCAACAAACGCAAAACTTTTTCATACTAAAACTTCATTTTCGATGCATCGTTCCTATGGCAGCTGTGTGATATAGTTATCCGATTTTAACCAAATTTGGTCAGAATGTATAAAACCAGCTCCGAAACATAATGTATCAGTTTGGTTCTGATATCTCAACAAACACAAAACTTTTTCATACTAAAACTTTATTTTCGATGTAGCGTTCCTATGGCAGCTATATAATATAGTGGTCCGATCCAAAAATAAAAACAAACTTGATCTGCGTATGGTATCCAGGAACCTACATACCAAGTTTGAAGTCTCTAGCTCTTATGGTTTCTGAGATCGACGCGTTCAAACAGACGGACAGACGGACAGACGGACAGACAGACGGACATGGCTCAATCGACTCGGCTATTGATCCTGATCAAGAATATATATACTTTTTGGGGTCTGCCACGCCTCCTTCTGCCTGTTACATACATCCTGCCAAACGCATTATACCCTTTTTTGCCCATTTTTAATGGGCTCAGGGTATAAAAACTATTGGTTCTCGAGTTATTACTTAATTCCAAAAATTGGTAAAACTTCCCATAGTGAACTCTCAGGACTTGCAGCGGGGTAAGGGGTGCTATATATACGTATATATATACTCCTGAATGTGTGTGCGTGGGTGTCTGCTGGTCATTTGGCATTTTAATGGCGGTCATAAAACGCAAAGTGTCAATGCGAGGCATTGCAAAATGTCGCCAAAACGGCTAAACAAAAGCAAAAAAATAAATACTTGGCTAACATTTCAATTCGCGCAACCATACAAAAAAAAATAAGAGATGAAAATCCAACGCAGCCGCTGAACATTTCACTTTGATTTCGTGTAAATGTATGAGAACCCGTGCAATAAAAACAAAAACCGAAACGGAACAAATGTAAAAAAAGCAAAAAAAAGTGAGCCGAAAAATGTGAAGATGAAAACAAAACAAAAAATTGGCAGCACTCAATTAACGCATTTAAAAGTACAATGAATGAGTACAACAGCTGCTACCTTCCTTACCCCCCTTTCCACCACTCTTACTATTGCCCACTTTCCATATCTTCGCCTTCCCCGCATTGCTGTCGTCTTAGCCATTGTGTAGGCTGCACTTGGCCAAGTGTTGAATTCAAACTGTTGGAGCAGGCGGCATCATCAATTGTTGTTTGAGTGTATGTGTGCGTGTGTGTGTGTGTGTGTGTCTGTGTATGCTGTGTATGTTTACACTGAAAAAAAAGACTAACATCTGAAATCAAGATTATTCATCTTAAGTATTTTGTTCTTAATATAAGATTATTTTAAGACCAAATTACTAAAACTAAGATTATTAATCTAAAAAATCAAAAACTCTTAGTATTTAAATAAAAGTCTTAAATTGTTAGGAAAGTATAAATAGGTACTATTTCGTAATAAACAAATGGTGGCCCTGTGGCGCTCTGGCTAGAGAGGCCGCTTCAGATGTGTGGAGAGCAGCATGCGGCGGTTCGAATCCCACTCGTTACAAATTAAAATAACATTTGTAAAATTACTAAAACTAAAACTTAAAGCAGAATAAAATGTAAATAAATCAAAATTTAAAAACAATAATATAAAAGAATTATTTTTATTTATTTATTTTAATTTTAAGAACATTTATTCTTAAAATAAGAGCTTGGTCTTATTTAAAATGTTCTTAAAATCAAGGTGTGTTTTCTTAATTTAAGAATTTTATGTTCTCGACGCATTTTTTTGATCAAAAATCTTAGTTCTGAGACCAAAATCTTGATTTTAAAACATTTCTTTTTGATCAGTGTATGTGTTTATTTTCAGGCATGACAATCGTTGCTGTTGCTGTGTCTGTGTCTGTTTCTGTTGTTATTGTTGTTGTTGGTGCTGTTGTTGCCTGGCATTGTGAGCCTGCAGCTTTTGTTTGTGGCACGCAGCAAACGACTGGCATCAGCAGCATCAACCTGCACCATTGTCTGCCACACAATGCTGCACCATGTGAACGAGTTCGACTAGAAGTGAGGCCGCCAGAAAGTTGCTACGTCAAATGGGAAAGCATGTGTGCATAAATACTGCATGTGGCATGCGGCAAGTGTGGCAAGTGCGGCATGAGGGGCAGTTGCACATACTTCGGCCAGTTTTGGACATCATAATCAATCAATCAATGAATCAGTTTTGCACATGCACTCAGAATAGGGCATAAATCAAATCTAGAGAATCTTAATCCAAGTTCACTAATTTAATAAACTAGCTTCTAATGGGAGATGCAAATGAACACACACAATTTATGTTTCTGACTGTATGGGAATTGTTGAACCCTGAAGGAAACGTAAGTTCTGACTTTTAGAATTAATTAGAATAGAATTAGAATTTAACATAAGTTGTATTTTTACACAGGGTCGATGACAGTCGAGCTCGATCGCAATTCCAAGGTTTTTCTTTATATTTTTTAAAATTTTAAATATTATTATTACTTCTATTAGTTTTTTAAACGAACAACTGCAAAGATTTAAGAACTGGATATATAATTCTAATAAAGTACTTTGAGGCCTAGTTAAGTTTATATTAAAGCTGTTGGAACTTAAAATATGAAAGGAAACGTTTAGTAACTCCTGAAATTTGGTTAAAAATTTAATTAAACCTTTGTCTCTTGATTAAAATTTAAATTAAAAAAATTAATTAATTCAGCCTAGCAACTTTAAAGTAAAGTTATTGAATTCTCAACTTAAAACACATTCTAATAGTTGCTTAAATTAGTCCAAGCAAAGTCAATATAGTCTTGTTAAATATAATACAAAAAGAGAATGTTTAATAAGGTACACGTAATGCTTTCAGAGCCTACCTAAAAACAACGCCGAAACCAAAACGTGGCTGAGAGACTTGCAATCTGGCTAGCGTAATTTACATATTAAAAAACCAATTGTCTAACATGGCTAAAACTGTGTATGAATATATATCATAGTTGTTAGCCTTTTGCATACTTTGTATACTTGATTTCATTTAAAATTTACCGTAATTGCTGGCAACTTATTTAATTCGAGCTAGTTACTTAAATCGATACATCCATCTAACCCTCTTACAAGTGGGTTAGGTTAGTCTCTTTGTTTTAATTGAGCTGCCACGCCCATGTGTTAAGCGCTGTCAGCACCGTTCATATGTCCATATGTCCATATATCCATGTGTATGTATGTATGTATGTATATACCATTAGAAATAATTTAACGCATCGTCAGTTTGGCATATTTTGTTAAGATAATTGGCACTCAGTTAGGTGGGTTCTATGGGTGGTTTAGGCGGTTGTTGTCCCAATTGTAATTGCTGTCATTTGCATGCAACTTGGCAACAGGCAAAAGCAGTGCGAACCATTAAGTGATGACCACACCCAAGATATTGTATTGGCTTATATGGCTCAGTGCATGCACACACTCACACACGCCTTAATATTGTTTTTACTCAATTGCCAGCCTAATGTCTTGAATTAATTTCATTTAGAAATAAAAAAAATATACTATATATATTTTAAGGAAAAATTAAAAAGAATTAAGAAAACAAATTTTTTTTTATAACACTAAAGAACAGTGGACTTAGGGGTTTCGGTACCTTAAAAAAAATAATTATAAATATATATTCTCAATAATGAAAAATTGAGAATAATTAAGCAACAAATTGTTAGGGTAAAACTAAAACATACTCTTAAATCAATTACGTATATTAATATTAAAACTTTATTTCTTAAGTGTTTTTAATATAAACGTTTCGGTTTTTTTGTCACAATGTGATCTCTAAGTTTTTTTTTTTTTAAAGTGACGCTTACTCCTTGTATGTTACATCTTCTTATTATTTTTCTTAGCGTTGCCAAACTTTATTTTCTTATGCTAATAACATATTATGGGTATTCCTCTGTAAGCTTCAAACAATTGCGCTTACTTTAATAAGTCAATAGTAATTTTAGGATTTACATTTATAATATTTAAATATATGCTACAAAATATTTTTTTTATATAAGACTAAAGGACATTGGGCTTAGGGGTTTCTGTGCCTTATAAATAGTTCACATTATCGTACCGAATCTTGTTTAATAAAAACATTTAAAGATTAAATTATAAAGTCAAGCATGTTTTCAAGTTGCAATTGGTGCCGATGGTTGAGCTATGTGAGGAAAAAACATTGGTTGTTAACTAGCAGAGGGTTAAAGGTTGAGTATAGGGTTAAAAGGAAAGAGCTACGGTCAGCTGGCAACCACTGAAGCATAATAATTGCTGCTGTTGGTGCCAAAGTGAAAGCAAAGTGAAAGTAACTGCCAAATATGTTTAGTGCTAAACAGCTGTTTCTGATCCCGTAACACCACAAACCAAACCACCCGCTTAACCACTCAACCCACTCAACCACTCAGCCACTCGTCTCGCCTTTATATAGTCTCGCAGACTTTTGGCAATTTGACAACGGCGCATTATCCTTACAAATGGCTGTCCAACAGCAGCTGTGCCAGCATCAACAACAACAACAGCAACATCAGCATTACTAAAAAAATATATGAAAAATGATATAAAACGAACTTAAACGCTTGTCGGGCCAGAGAGAACGGGTTCTGGGTCAGCAGGATGAGGATGAGGATGTGGGTTCAAGGGGTTTTGTGTCAAGCTGCTTTTGTTTTGGCATTTTGCCAAATTTTCGTGTAATATTTAAAACGGCATAAATCAAAATAACGCTACACATGAACGGTCACACTGTAAATGTGAAATAAATTGCTTTAAAATGGCAACCAGATGGCGCTTAATTAGAATGTGATTGAACGATGATTGAAAAGAAAGCCGACAAATTATAAGTAAAACTGGACAAATTTAAACTGTCAAATAAACATATTTCAATTTAGTTCAATTTAACTCATAATTATTTCGATATATGTAAATAGACGGCTTAAAACGGTTTAGGTTAAAAAGATAGAACCCTGGAACAACAATGATGAATAAGGTAGAAATACAGGGATAGCGTTTGAGATAAAAACTCTTTTATAATATTAAGAGGGGTGTCATTGGCCTCAGTTGAAAATAGAAAATTCATAATAAAATTCTAAAAAGCATTGTCGGATAGTGTAATCTGTTAAGAGTTATTTACAATAATATTCCTATATCGTACAATCGATTTATTTGAAAACTGAACTAATTTTATGACCAAGACTATGTTGAGAGTAAATTCGTTTTCCTTGTTTTGTCAATGACTCATCAGTCTGTTAACAAGAAACAATTTATGTCAGAAAACTACTAAAAACAAATAATTTTTCGTTTTTGCTGAAAAGTGAAGTCAGTTTCCATTGGCTTATTCAGAGTAGGTTTGAAGTCCAAATGAAACTATTCAAAATCAACACAATCCATTTAACCATGTAAAACATAAACTGCACTTCATTGATTGGAATTTTGATGGCAATCTGATAACGTCTGTTATTCCTGACTTTGAATTCCTGAATACCCGATTCGAGCTGGTAAAATCAAAGCAACTGATTGTCTCAGTGATTACCAAAAGCCAAAGGGAAATACCCAAAACATTTTGAAAAGCCAACGAGAAAACAGTTTGAAATTGCGCTGGCAATTACAAAGGAAAACAAGTAGTATAGCTGCATAAAGCGAGAGAGCGAGAGATGGAGAGATGGAAAGAGGGAGGTAGAGAAAACTGTGGAAACTGGTAACGAAAAATGTAAAACGTGCAACATGCTACGCAATTGGGAGGCTGCTTTTCAAATGAATATGGTACGCATATGTGGCAAATGTCGATTGAAATTGAAATGTGACGAAAAAGGGGAAAGGGAATGGAAATGCGGCACTCGAATTGTGGGAGGGCACAAAGGCTCAAAGCAATCAATGTGACTGGTAAGAGTGACAGCAGGAGAGGAGAGTAATCTGGTTGGGGGGAAGGGAGGAGTGGAGTCAGTTAGGGGTAGAATTCGCTGGTTGCTCGCGGCAACTGTCAGACAACGAAATGCTTTCGATGTCGTTGAGCGTATTGCGTACTGCATATTGACATCTTGTCAACCAGTCAGTCAATCAGTCAACCAGTCAGTCAATCAGTCAGTCAGTGAGTGAGTCAGTCAATTGGTCAGTCAGTCTGTCGGTTGATCGGTTAGTTGCAGTTATGAGCTAATGCCCAGAGCCACTGACAAATTAAATCATTCCAGACTTCTATGTCCCTCTCTTTCTCTCTCTCTCTCTCTCTATGCAACAAATTTAAACTTTTTGGCTATTACAAGAGCTAAACTCACTTTTTATACCCTGAGCCCATTAAAAATGGGCAAAAAAGGGTATAATGTGTTTGGCAGGATGTATGTAACAGGCAGAAGGAGGCGTGGCAGACCCCAAAAAGTATATATATTCTTGATCAGGATCAACATCCAAGTCGATTGAGCCATGTCCGTCTGTCTGTCCGTCCGTCCGTCCGTCCGTCCGTCCGTCCGGATGTTTGAACGCGTCGATCTCAGAAACCATAAAAGCCAGAGACATCAAACTTGGTATGTAGGTTCCTGGATACCATACGCAGATCAAGTTTGTTTTTATTTTTGGATCGGACCACTATATCATATAGCTGCCATAGGAACGGTACATCCAAAATGAAGTTTTAGTATGGAAAAGTTTTGTGTTTGTTGAGATATCAGAACCAAACTGATAGATTATGAATCGGAGCTGGTATTAAACATCCTGACCAAATTTGGTTAAAATCGGTTAACTATATCATATAGCTGCCATAGGAACGATACATCGAAAATGAAGTTTTAGTATGAAAAAGTTTTTTGTTTTTTGAGATATCTTAACCAAACTGACAGAATATGCATTAATGTTGGTTTTGTGCATTCTGACCAGATTTGGTTCAAATCGGCTTTATATATCATATAGCTGTTATAGGAACAATTGGTCGAAAATAAACTTTTATTGAAGAGTACCTGGGCTCAGGGTATCCGACTGTCAAGCTTGCTCGACTGTAACCGCCCACTTGTTGTTAATAGATTTGGGAGATTTTCTTTTTTAGATTTTTTAAAATTAGCCTTTTTTTTTAGAGGTGCGCCCACATTTGTCATCATTACTCGAGAATGCCAAAACCGATTTTAAAAAGCTTTAGTTTTTCTGAAAGCTAATAAATATATCTATAATTCATTTATACAAAGTACTTGAAGATATATCAATTCTTGAATTAAGAAAATGATGATATTTTTTTTTAGCTTCTTTCTTCGTTTTTTTGTACTTTAAAATTCGAGGAATAGTCGAAAAAAATTTATTACATTTAAAAATCTATGGAGGGACGGCGATTAAATATTATTTTGTGTCTAAGCATGTTTTTGTCGATTTGATGACTTCCTTGTGGAGCGGCACGACCTTTAGTATTAAAATTTTTTGTGTGTTTTCAGATATCCTAACCAAACTCACAGAATTTGAATTTGTTATTGTCTTACACATTATGAACGAAGTTGGTTCAAATCGGTTGACTATATCATATAGTTACCATAGGAACGATCGGTCGATAATCAAGTCTTAGTATGAAATACTTTTTCTGTTTTGTTGTTGATTTTTTTTTTAATGATGACAAATGTGGGCGCACCTCTGAAAAAAAGTAATAAAAAAAGCCAGATTTTTAAAAAAGGTTTTCTTCTATCCAATTCTATCTACAATTCACGCAGCGTAGTTTCCGCTGGCTGCATTGAAATGTTACCGCTTTCATGTTGCAAAATGAACTTGTTGCTGTCATTGTCCTCATACCGCATGCCGCATGTCGCATGTTGCTTGTGGCATGAGTCGCATGAGTGGCAGGAGGCCAGCATACACATAATTGATGAGGCAGACGACGATAATGTCAACATTATCGCAGCTAATTGCAGACAGAATCGCTGTGAAACATGTTGGGATACGCAAGGACCAACCAGGATTCGTTTCAGCTCATTAAGGTCGACTAAAACTGCCCGGAGTTAAACAGCAAAGTTTTTTTATTCCTTTTTTTATTCGGCATTGCAGCATTCCATCAACCTCACATTCAACTTGTCGAACAATTAACCGTATTATACTTTAGTTTTTATACTCGCTTGGGGTGAAGAGAGTTCTCCAAACAATTAGCAAAGAATAATCAATTTTTAAAGAAATTTCATTCGAACTTTTTTTATTTAAATTTTTAAAAGAACAATTTAATCTTGGGAATAAAGTGAAAATTTTAAAGTGAGTAAAAATGTAACCCAGTTGGGAATTTATTTAAAGTAGCTACTTATGTTGAATTCCAAGAAAACTCTTGTTAGCAGTATAAATTACAAGTTGTGATATTTGTTATTTATTATTTGTTGTTAGCGTTTAATTGCTAGATTTTTCTATTGTTTATTGTGACAAATTAATGGTTCGCACCTAGAAATTTATTAGATCGCATTATGCGAAATTTTTTTTTATATTTACCCTATCAATTATGATAGTGCATCGTAAACAAATCAGAAATACAATCCGAGACGCATATTGTATGGGTGACTATTCAATTAGAAAATGCCCTGCAAATTATTTGTTTACTTCAGAAAACGTCGCAATTATTGTATGGAGGAAGAGAAAATACTGAATAGTGAATGATATACGTATTACATACATATATGTATACATATCAAATTCGTTAATCTTAATTAAAATTGACTGAGACTTTTAATTTAAAAATCTTCTATTCTCAACCCTTGAGTATAGTCCCCAGTTTTCGTTCCGATAATGTAAAACTCATTGTGATCTTGTGGTAAAAAAAAGAACAATTTATTTATTAATATGAAACAATTTTTGTTTTTAGATATTTTCAGCAGCTAAACGGTGTTCATTATAGCGTATAGGATATGTAAGTGCATTGCCCTTGTCCCATGAGTATAGTTCCTGAAACGAAACGAAAAGTTGAGAGCTTGCCAACTAATAATTAACTCTTCAATAGATACCACAGTCAAGGGATTGTAGCCAACTGATGTCGTATAGCCGAAGGGATTTGAGAAGGGTAATTCCGGTTTGTGCAATGTACCTTTGTAGAGATCAACTGCATAGTGTATCTGGGAATTTTTATCAGTGCCCGAATCGATGGTATATAAATTTCCGCAGACAATAAACATTTCACCGAATTTCTTATGATCCAATGTGATATTAAAGTTGTACTGCACTCTCAAAGTTTCAGCATCCAGCTGAAGTAAGTTAAAATATCGATGAGTATATTGTTTCTTAACATGAAGATTATTTTTTAACTTACCTTGGCCACAAGTGTGTTATTGGAGTCATGTGTGCTATAGATAACCCATAGACCCACCTCATCCACATTAAAATCCATGTAATTATGATCCGTAGTGTAGAGTCGATTGCCAGCAGAGACTCCGGTGTGGGGTAATTGAACGCCTGTTATCGATAAATGGGGAATTCGATATATACATATATTTGTCATGATTACTTACTTATCTTCTTGGATGTCGTCAAATCCAGTTTGACCACCAAATCCGTGTTCTTCTGATGATAATAGAAGGAGCCATTATGCACGACATGTGCATTGCCCTAATTGTAAATGTGAATTAAATCAAAATTAAATTATGTTACTTTCGAAATGGTGTTAATTTAGTGTTTTGCTCACCTGAAATCCCTCGGGTATTTCGTACTTGTGTCTGGGCACGCTGTTCATGCGATACTGTATGCGTGTGGAGAACTCAAATAGATTATATGCATCGTTCTCATTTGTCACAAAGGTTTTCTCCCGATCAATATCCCTAGGGGCAGCATCTCTCAACCAAGAGCCAAATTTCTCATTGACCACCTTGTGAAAAACGGGCTTACCCACCGCATACAAAGAACAGGCTGTATATGGAGATATAGATATATCAGTTTGGCTATATATAGAGTTCGTTTTAATGTAATTACTCTTGACACGCTTGGGCAAGCCGGGATAGCTGCGATTGCCCGTTGGCTGTATCTCAAAGTTGTTCAATATAGAATCCTTACACTGATATAAGCTAAATATAAGTGAGCAGAGACTTTAGTTAATTGTTTTGGCTAGTTGGTTGGTACGACTCTACCTTGGATCGGGACACTGATCACAGATGGGACATTCGCTTTCGGGCGGTCGCTGTCCATAAACCTTGACATTGTTGCCCACATATGGTGTTTCGCTGTTGGGATCCTGAGCTGTAAATAGAATGACAATGACTTAATCTCATGAGCAGAACTTGCCAAAAAAAAGGTCGACACTTTCATACTGTCTGAAAAAAAAACCTGTTTCATTCGAACAGATCCTAAAAGGGTTGAGAGGAAACAAACTCAATTGTGTTTTCTGTCAATAAGGGAAATGCTCAAGGGAAATGTTATGTATAAAACTGTGCCATTTCCACTGTTTCACAGCGCAGCTAACTTTTTGAAATTAGTTACAATCGATAATTGACTACATTCAACACTATCAGTGTTGCCAGTAATCGATCGTTAAAATAAGCTAGATTTGAAAAAGGAATACATAGAAAAGAGGTAAAAATAAAATAAAAAACTCTAAAACAGGCTATGCAATAATGTAACACAAATAACAAAGAAAAATGTTGGATTTAAATGTTTAGGTATAATTTAAAAAGTTTTAAAACCTACCGATAACCGATAAAATAAGCTAAACTGGCAACAGTGATCACTATCTTACTTTTGTCATCTCAAGTTATTTCACCATTGTATGAATTGATCTATATGAATAAAGATCTTAAAGTAGAGGAACACAAAATCAAGCAATGATCACTCGATTCAATTTAATTTCAGTCGGGTTTTTCAGAGACCGATTTTCTGTAGTATATCAGGAAAGTCTTATTGAAATATTGATCGAAACGCTAAAAAACTATATAAAAAAAGGCTGAAAGACTGAAACTTTAATAAAGTTGTCGACTTACGTGCTATCTCAAAGTTGACCATTGTGGCATTGAGCTCATTGCGTGCCACACAATGATAATAGCCAAAATCATCCTTACGCAAGTTGCTGATTGTCAAACGCATTGAGGTCTTGAAGCTAGCATAGATTAGAGAATGTCGATTGGAATTGATTCAGTCGAATGAAGAGTGATAAAGAGTGATATAGACTTACCCATCTGGATAGGATTCGATGCGGTATTTATCGCTGGGATCGAGTATTTTTCCATCGTAGGCACGCTCCCAGTAACGTATTGCCTCCGGAAAGGCCTCCACCTGACATTCCAGGGTAGCGCTGCTCTGATACTCCGCGTAGATCATCTGCCGGTAAACGGAGATCATGGGGGCAACTGAACGAGATCGAATAACGAATATCGAATGTTAACCATAATGCTAACCTCATTACATAACCTCAATACTCACAATGAACTTCGACCAGAAATGTGGCATTTGCAACCGGTGCAATTCCGTTGTTGGCATGACACGTATACGCTCCCATTTGATGACGTGTGATGTTCGTGAACTTGATGAACTGTCCACTGATTGAGCTCACTGGACATAGGTTGAATATTGATATAAATATTGATAGATGTTTGTCTAGGCGTACTTACACTCAATGCCATTCACATTGATGGTCCGACCGTCATCTCGACGCCATTCCACCTGCGGCTGAGGATTGCCCGTCGCCGAGCAGCTTATGTTGAGGGTCTTGCCCTCCTCCACAATGACATTACGTCGGAAATTGGGTGCAGTCAGGTCTAGATCAAGCCAAAAAGAGTTACAGGTTAATTCAGCGATCATAACGATAGTAATTTTGAACACAAAAGTCATTCATTACATTACGTTACATTCGTACGCAAAAATGTGACAAAAACATAAAAAAAATGCGATTTTTAAACAGTTGTTTTTTTGTCTGAGTAGCAATTCAGTTTAACTATATTTAATAAATAATATAAAAACAATCGTCATTTTCGATTAAAAGATATATGCAAAAATATGCAATGACGTTACGTTGCGAAAATGGAAGTTGTTTTTAAGTTGGGATTGAAAAATGCTAAACTCTTGGAACTGGGCAAGCCTTTTTGCAAATAACTTTTTTTTAATATAATGTAAAATATTAAAAAACAATTTTCTAGGCTTTTTAGTTTAAAAAATCTCTTTAAATTTAATTTAATAAGCCTTGGTATGACACGTTACTTTACATAAATTTCTCTAGCATTTTATGGAATATATTTATTATTTATAAATTGTTAAAGCATATAACTTATCGCGGTGAACTTTTCTGTGGAAATGCCCATATTTATACTTACCGATTTTTACCAGTAAATTTAAATATATATCGTAGTTCTCAATTCAATGGTAGATCTCACCTGTTATGGAGGGTGGTATTAGCAGATCATTGGAGGCAGTTCCATTGGGGTACTGCATTTTCCATGTATTGATGCCCGGTACGCCCGGTGTGCCGTTAGTTCCCGGCTTTCCAGGACGTCCGCGTGGACCAGCAATGCCTGAACTCGAGAAGAGTGGGTTAGTTTGTAGGCCAGGACAATCAACTTCTTCAATCGCTGCTCACCCTTTAGTCCTCGCTCTCCTGGCGGCCCTTGAGCACCTTTTGGACCCGTAATGGACATGCCATCTTTGCCGTCTTTGCCATGTAGTCCATCCTTGCCATCGCGGCCAGGCAGTCCATTTTTGCCATCGGCACCCGCACGACCTGGCACACCGTCCAACCCTGGCTCACCTGGCACACCGTCTCGGCCATCTAGGCCAGCCCTACCTGTGCTACCGGCGTCTCCCTTGGGTCCGCGGGGTCCCGCAGCGCCTAGTTGACCCACACCATCGACACCGGGTGCGCCAGGGAGGCCGACATCACCACGATTGCCCTTGGGACCAGGTATGCCGGGTAGTCCGGGATTACCAGTGGGTCCCTTGGGCCCTACCGCACCGGGTGGACCTTGCGGTGACGGCGGACAATAGTCCTGTGTGCCCTTGCAGAACCCAGTGATAATCTTCTCTGGCACGCGGCAATATGTATTCAGATAGATCCATTCATCGCCACCCGGTGCTGCACCCTTTAAACCAGTACGCTTGCGTACCTCGGTGTCCTGCTCCTCCAGTGCCTTGCGATGATTCGGATTAAAGAACTCAATCAATGGATCGGCTGCAAATAATAAAAAATCTGTTAGTTCTAATCTGTTGAACCAGCTCCGGTTCCGCTGCTTTACTTGCCGTGCATGGAGGCGGGTGACGATGAGGCAATGTCTCTGCGAATGCGTTTCCCATCTGGAACATGACTCAGGAAATTATCGTTCATCTTGCGCTCATTACGGACAACGCTAATGCCCAGACTACTCGGCTGAACTGTGGTGGTACTATAAAGGTTATAGAAAGGGTGGATTAGTAGTTGAACTGAAATTGTACTGAAATTTTCTCTATTTGTGAAACTAGTTTGGAACTAAAAGCTAAACTAAAACAAGTGGAAAAGGCTCTAGTCGAGATCCCGTCCATAGAATACCCGTTGCTTAATTTAATATATATAAAAGTACTTTGAAAAAATTACTACCAAATAAAAACTACTGCATACTTTTAGGTAATTGTATTAAAATAAAAACTTTATTAATTACTTTGGTTAGCTATTACTTCCATTCTACTAGTTCGATATTTCTGCGATTAAGTGATATTATAAATAATATTGATATGTAACCTTAATAACCATTAAAACTGTATTATCTTAAAACCTGTGGGTGTGGTGTTATATAGAAATCTGTGTGACAAATTTGATTACTCTATCTCTTTTAGTTTTTTAGATTTCTTTGATTATATAGACGAACAGATCTCTTTTTCTTTTGTAGTCTCTGAGATCTGTTGATGCTGATTAAGAATATATATATTTAATAGGGTCGGAGATGCCTCATCCTCCTTGTTAACTAAATTCCAACGAACACAATATACCCTTTTATTTATTTTTGTAAGTAACGGGTATAAGAATGAAAGATACTAAACTGAAGAAGGTATAAGTGAATGTTAATGTGAACTGGAACTAGTTCTTATTCACCCCATATCTAAGGGATAGTCCCTTTCCATAATATAATATTAAGGTATAAGCTTAATGTGAACTGGAACTAGTTCTCACTCACCCCATATCTAAGGGATAGTCCCTTTCCATAATATAATATTATGGTATAAGCTTAATGTGAACTGGAACTAGTTCTTACTCACTCCATATCTAGGGGATAGTCCCTTTCCATAATATAATATTAAGGTATAAGCTTAATGTGAACTGGAACTGGAACTAGTTCTTACTCACCCCATATCTAAGGGATAGTCCCTTTCCATAATCTGTGTGACCATCGCCCGCAGCACATGCTCCGATCGCAACAGTTCACCTTGGAACTGGGCATGGAACGCCCTGTGATTGAGCATCGCTGGCGTGGGCGACTCTTCAGCGGATGATTGAGTGTAGGTGTAGAAGAGAATTGCGAGGGTTGCCAGCATGAGGGTGAGGGCACCCAAATAGATGTAGACGAGGACGAGAGAGGTGCGCACATTGGCGCTGGCATCAAGCTTATTGATGCAGTTGCAGGCACAGTTGCAGGGCTCGCATGTTGCCACCGAGTGGCGTGCCACCGACTGTTGCATGTGCTGGCAGCTATCGCACTTAGTCCCCATGGGGGATGATGTGGCTGCCACACTGATTGCGTCGCTGTCTGTCTCTGTTGATGGGCTTGGGGCATTCATAAGCATATTGGCCACCAGCTGTGTTGTGGAATCTGTTGTCTCTCGGGATTCTCTGTCTCTTGTCGCTGTCGCAGTCGCTGTTGTTGTTGTTTTTGTGGCCTCCTCACGACGCTTCTTCTTTGAGTTGTGCAGACTTTGATTAACTGCGAGAAACATCTTTGAGAGCACTCTTAGCACCTGTTCGAGAGCATTCAATTGATCAAGTTCTTTGATTTATAGCCCACAAGTGTAGGCCAACTGAAAGTGAAAGAAAATTTATAAAAATCGAATTCGAATTCAAAATCATCATCAAAATGAAAATAGCTATCAAAAATCGTATTGAGAACTACTTTGTGGTTTTTCTCTCTTATTTTTAGAACATTCAAGTGGGCGCTCTATTTATACTGTTGTCAGTTGTTATACATTTGTTAATGTTTCTAGCGGCATTCGCATTAAGAATTATTAAATATTCCAGACGTCAATGGGAGGGTCTAACACCCCCTAAAGTCACCCCTACCAACCTAACCACCCAACCATCCAACCACACACATAAACACACATTAAACTAGACGGTGTCCAAACATGAAAGTTGTGAAAGGAAAACAAACTAGAGTCAATAGTCAATTGCGGTTTAGGCAGCTGCTCCGCAAAAGTGTAAAAAGTCATTAGGTTTTTTGTTAATTTTCTCAGAGCACATGATTACAAACTTTCAATCGGGAATCTAATAAATTATTTCTATATACATACGTGTATACATATGTCCCAAATGCGATGCGATGTGATGTGATTTGATTTGATTTTATTTGATGCGTTCAACAACTTTTCTACACACTGTGGCTATACACAGAGAGCGAAAGAGAAAGAGAGAGATAGAGAGAGTGTGTGTGCGTGTGTTGTGTGAGAGTGAGAGACTGTCAAACCGTACGCGTTGCCGTCTAATTTCCGACTAAACTTTGCTGTGCGACAATTTTCCATAGCGACGCTTCTTTCGCCGGCATTTTGTGTGTGTGTGTGGTGTGTGTGTGTGTGTGTGTGTGGTGTGTGTGTGTGCTTGTGTGCGCGCCTGGGTTTGTTTTTATAAGAGAGCTAACTATGAACTGCCATAACTTCAAAGAGAAAGCGACAGCGACAATTTATAGCCAACTAGCTGAAAATTCAGTGCATATTTCAGCACATACAAAATGCCAAAAGGATATAGAAGCACATATTTAACATTCTATATTAATTATAATAAAAGAGTTTAAGCTTTAAGCACCTGACTTTCATTCTGACAGAGAAAGAGCAAGAAAGAGAGGGAGAGTGTAAGAGAGACAGAGAGAGAGAGAGCGAGGAGCAAGTGTTGCTCTTCTAGGCCAACGCATGCGCCAAGTTGCATTCAGTTTGTGGTAAGGAAGGAATAAATTCAAACAGGGGGACAGAAGAGGGTACAAATAACAAAAACAACAAACGCACATGTTTCGCCTCTTGCAGCAGAATGTTCTCTTCATTAAACAGCAATACCATAATCTATTATATACAATATCATTCTCTATAAGTAAGGAATTTGATTTCAAATGAATGCGCTATTTGCATTAATTCAATTGGCTTTTTCATATGAGCAATTTTCACCGATTTATATATAAAAGTTAAAGACACACGTTTTAGTTTCGGTTAAAACTTTATTTTATTTATTTATTTAATGACAATTAAGAAGAGTTGATTTAAATTATAATAAAATTATGAAAACTTAAAAATTTAAATTTATATGATAAAAAAAACAAATAAAAAATTAAAACGTATAACAGTGCCTGCTTGAATTTCTTCTCTATTTTCTGGTCATTGCAGTAGATTTTTAAATCGATGCATACCAAAATTATTCCACTAGTAACAAAATTAAATAACATTTATAAGATTACTAAATGAGAATAAAAACAGTAAATAAATCAAAATTTAAAAAATTACAGATTCTAAAAACAATTTATTTTTTAATTTTTTTAAATTTGAATTTTAAGAACATTTATTCTGAAAATAAGAATTTATGTTTCGATGCATTTTAAAACCAAAATCTTGATTTTAAACCATTTTTTTTTTATCAGTGTATGTATTTTGTTGTCTAAAAATGGAATATTGGAAATAAGAAAAACATTTTAATTATAATATTACTTATTTTTGCATTTTATGTAAGTATTTTTGTTCTTTGTCTAAAAGTTGGCTTATTTTGCAAACAAAATGTTTTAATTTTAATTGTTTTAATGAAGCCCATCAATTGTCGAATGATAGTGAATTTAAAGCGAATTCTTAATACTTGGAATTTAATAAAATTTCAATTTTCTGTTGCATTTTATTACAAGTATTTTCCTTAGAATTTACTTGAAAGTTACTTTCCACCTTTTGTATTTCTTGTTAAATCAGTAAATCCTATCACCGCACACTTTTCACAATCTGTGCTCTCAGCTTCCTTTCTCCGTAGTTTGCACTTCATTTGCATTTCTTGTGCTAAGCGGTTCAACGAATTCAATTTCCATTAGCCAAAATATATATATATATATAGTATATATATACAAAAAGGCGTTCAAGGTCAATGAGACGTGAGAATCTCGTTAGCTGTGCAACAACAACAGCAGCAACAATGCATTCATTTCTTACTTACATAAGCTGGAAGGGAGAAACTTCTAAGCTGACTTTAAGGCAAAGCAAGAGAATCTGAATCTTAGAGCCGTATCAGATTGTAACCAGCTGAGCCAAAGGACAAAGGCCAACTCAGAGCAAAGGTAAACAGCAACAGCAACAGCATCAATTGCAACAGCAACAGCAGCAGCAACAATTTGCCATTTGCTATTCACAATTTGGCAGCAAAATCAGTTTTCAACTAAGAGCCAAGTGGGGAAGGCATTGCCAATAAGCCGATTATGTTTATTCCAAGCAACAAGCCACAGCAGCAACAGCAACAGCAACAGCAGCAACAATTCTGGCAGCAACAACAGCAACAGTTTCAGCTAAAGCCACATTGAAGCAAATAAATCAAAATGTCAAGTTGTTTGCCTTTGAAGTGCCTCTTAAGCAACATCATGAAATGATGAAATGAGAGAGGGATGAAAGAGGGTTGACTACTTATAAGACAGGGTGAAAATGAGATGAAAATGACAAATTAAATGACTAACTGACAAAGTGACAAAGTGAGCAAATAGCCAAATACGAAAATGGACAAATGGACAAATGGCTTAAACTAGAGCGTCTTGACTTAGCCAAAGCCAACGGCGACAATGCTGCGTATGAGTAATGTCCGACGAGCGAGCGAGTCAAATTAGTGTTGGTTAGAAGAAAATACCAAATCGTAAAAATACCAATAGTGATAGCGGAGTAACTTTCGCTAGTCTCGTTAATATTTGAATACTTAATCATTTAAATAACACTAGTTTTAAAATAAATAATTTCTTTGTAATCCCTCTAAATACTCTTACTTTCTCTATCTCCACAATGTGTTATTTTCATTCTGTGGCCTATAGTAATCTGATCCATAAACGTCTTTTGGATTGGAATTCAAGTTTGAATGAAATTAATTATTTTCATAATATTATTTTTTATTTCAGATTATTCACAATAAAGTTGAAAAATCCCTTAGATGTAGCAGAGGCCATCAAATGAAAAGATCACAATAATAGTGTTGGTTAACGCACCATAAAAGTTTAATTTTGCAAAAGGCAACAATAAAAAGTGAATTTTTTATGGAAACTTAAGAACTCAATTAAGAATAAAAAAAAATAGTTTAGTCCCGGAGTTAGTTTTCATCTCTAAAACCCTCCTCTATTTGGAGGCATGTTTTAATTTGGAAACTTTCAGTATAACACAACACTTAACTATAATTCCATATAAAAACACGAAAAAAGACCTTAAAAATTAGTTTTGGGGCCTTATATCATTAATTCTTTTAATTATAAAATAAGACCCCAATTTTATTTGGAAAATAAGGCCCTAAAAAAGGAAATAACATCCCAAATTTTATTTATTAAAAATCGTTGTTGTTGTTTCCGGCATCATTATTTTAAAGTTTTTTTTTTATTTTCTTGGTTCGTTATTTCATTAGGACCTTATTATTTTTATTATCTTAGCTCAAATCTAATGTTAATTTAAAAGTTAATCAAAAAACAACTTAAATATCATTGTCGTTGTTACAAGATAAAATTCAGCTTAAACTAAATATAAATTGTGACTATTGCATTAACTTATAAGTATGCATATGCTTGTTGCGCTAGGAAGATGAAATAAATAAATAAATAAATAAAAAATAGCTTTAAGGTACTTATAAATCTGTGTGTTCAATTGCCCGTCTAACAAAAATTTTTTTCTTTTAATTGTATTAATTTCTTCGTAAATTGCATAAGAATTTAATGTTGATGTTGCATTAATTAGAAAGCACAAGCTGAAAACTAAAAATTGAGCCCAGTGTGCATTATTAAAGAATGCTTAGTGTTCCTTTAACCAAGTGCAGCGAAAGTAGCGTATCGAGAAATAAGTTAATAGACTTTCAGTTCTTATTTGATGTAACTTGAATATTAATCTTAACATTAGTTTGTTCAATTCATTGAAAAGGACACTCTCCCAAGTGCATGCTTATGGCTTTTATGTTTTATCTTCGGCTACGTTCTTCTTAAATGCCTTGATTGGCGCTGTGGGCGTGGCAATTGAACAGTTTAAATATTCACACGAACTGTTAGCAGACTTAGAGGGAGGGAGAAAGAAGAGAGGAGGGAGAGAAAAGCATCGCTGACGCTGAAGGAAATTTCGACATCTCATCGTTTGTTGCTTCCTTTTCATTTCATTTCTTTTATTTGTTATTTTTTTTCTTTGCATTTTTCTCTTATTTTCTTTTTATACCCATCTTTTTTTTTTTTTTTGCCTTGCTCGTTTAGTTCGTTTGCAATTCCTTTGCATATTTATGAGGGTGCCGTTGAAGTTGTTGTTGTTGTTGTCGCTGTGTTCAATAACCCACAGGAATGTGAAGTGAGGTTGAGGTTGAAATTGAGGAAGTGCTGGCGATTAGGTGAGGGCGGAGGGGGGAAGGAGGGGGGAGGGGCTGGGTTGCTTTGACGGATCAAGAGTTTCGGCAGCGCGCAGACAATAAAATAAAAAGCAGCAGGCGACAGTGAGAACTGTGAAGCTGCAAGTGTGGCACGTAACAGCATCCTGAGCCGGCAGTGCAGCATTTTTTATTGCTAAACACACACACACACACACACACACAAACTTACATGTTAAAAGACAAGTCAAAATAAAAAAGGAAACACGCAGCTACTGAGACATGGACCCAGTAAGCAGCACATGGATATGTCTCAAAATGAGCGCAGAGGTGATGGACTCGCTAGAGGAAAGGGGAAAGTGGCATTGTGGGCGAGGAAGACACATCAACTGCCGCAGAAGCCGAACTGCCTTAAGCCGAACTGCGAGCCGAAGTTAGCCGACGTATAACGAATGCCATGCACGTGCTGAGCAACAAATGCCGACGATTCGCAGTCAACGTAGACGTTGCCGTCGCAGTCGCAGTCGTCGTCAGCGTCGTCGTCAGCGTTATTGTTGCCTGCAGCATTCAAAACGAAACTTGTTGAAATTTCGAAAAATTTAAGCACTGGAAGTTCGAAAGTGAAAGCTTTTTGAGCTGTGCTTTCACATTGCTGAGCTTTTGTGTTGCTGTAACTTTTACATAGAGGGCGCTTTGCATTGAGTGACGTCATTGGCAAGCTCTTGACCTCTGTCAAGCTCATTGACGTCATTGAAAGCTCTCATGATGATCGCCAAGCATCAAATAAGCTTTTACTAACACACACATCGATATAAACAAAAGCTGTTGACGTAGCAGTTGCCCCAGTCACTGTCATAATAGTGTCTTTAGTACACTATGCCATTGTGTCAATGTCCCTTGAACTTTGGCACACACAGAAAGAGGCCATAAAGTCTGACACACTGCTTTGACGTGACGTCAACGCTTAACCTCCACTATTGGCATCAACATCATTATAATCATCATCATCATCATGATTATCATCATCATAAAATAAAATGAAAAACGTACACTTGATTAATCTCAATTTCTCTTTTTCTTCCCTTCTTTTCATTGCAGGTGAGTTTCGAACCAACCTAATCGTACCATCTTCATGACCTTAACGAGCTAAGCAATTGCTATGAGAGAACTCAATGTGCATGCGGTTTGTGTCCAGGCTAAGACAAAAAAAAGTTCAGAGTAGTCAACAATTTTATTGTGAATGTCATTTATATTGTAATGCCATTTTGGAATACCGTTCCAATTTTATTATTCATTTTATTTTCAATCCCTTTATTACTTTTTATTAATACTGAGCTATTATAGTTCTTTTTGTATATAGAACTTTATCTGCATTTTGAATAGCATATTATTACATTTCAATGAAAATCTCGGAACTAGTTTTACTAAATTTGTGCTACTAGTTTTCTTCACTCTAATTCCATGATCTTTTAAAAAAACCTTACCATGGTTCGAAGATAATGTCAATAACTCCAATTTGAGAAAACGCTATTAAATACCGTTCATTGGAATAATGAATTAAAATAAAGGAGAATTCATTTAATTTAGAGAAATATTAAAACTAAACAAAATAGGTATAATCCTTTTATGCAACATGAATTGTATCAAATGTGAAAATTTTTTTGCATTAGTATAGTGAAATTAAAGCTTTTACATTAAATTTTTTTTTCTTAGAAAAAATCGAATTTTTGAAATAAATAATATTTTGATGCAGAATCAAAGTAGAGGCCAAAAAATGATCAAAACGATATTCCGCATGAAAATTGGTCAAGTTTTGACAAAGTTATGAGAGTTTGAAGTTTTGAGTAAGGGTCAAGGGACAAATCAAGGGAAAAGTACGGATAAAAAAGACAGTGATAGGGAAAAAAAAATCAAATTTTTGAAATGAATAATATTTTGATGCAGAATCAAATTAGAGACCAATAAATGATCAAAACTATATTCCACATGAAAATTGGTCAAGTTTTGACAAAGTTATGAGAGTTGGAAGTTTTTGAGTAAGGGTTAAGGGTCAAGTCAAGGGAAAAGTACGGATAAAATAGACAGTGATAGGGAAAAATATAAAATTTTGTGAAATAAATAATATTTTGATGCAGAATCAAAGTAGAGGCCAAAAAATGATCAAAACGATATTCCGTATGAAAATTGGTCAAGTTTTGACAAAGTTATGAGAGTTGGAAGTTTTGAGTAAGGGTCAAGGGACAAATCAAGGGAAAAGTACGGAAAAAAAGACAGTGATAGGGAAAAAATCGAATTTTTTAAATAAATAATATTTTGATGCAGAATCAAAGTAGAGGCCAAAAAAATGATCAAAACGATATTCCGCATGAAAATTGGTCAAGTTTTGACAAAGTTATGATAGTTGGAAGTTTGTAATTTATCTGATTATTTCAAATTGCTCCTAATATATTCGAGTACTTTATAAATACGAAAATTGGTCAAGTTTTGACAAAGTTATGAGAGTTGGAAGTTTTTGAGTAAGGGTTAAGGGTCAAGTCAAGGGAAAAGTACGGATAAAATAGACAGTGATAGGGAAAAATATAAAATTTTGTGAAATAAATAATATTTTGATGCAGAATCAAAGTAGAGGCCAAAAAAATGATCAAAACGATATTCCGCATGAAAATTGGTCAAGTTTTGACAAAGTTATGATAGTTGGAAGTTTGCAATTTATCTGATTATTTCAAATTGCTCCTAATATATTCGAGTACTTTATAAATACGTTTTTTTTTAACTTTGATTTTATGCTAACCATGTCAAAATCATTAGTTTATCTCTAACAATTTGAACTCACTAGCTCAATGTCAAGTGAATTTAGTTCGTAAAATCTAGTTGAAATGGTTAAGGAAATTGATTTCCGCAAAAACTAGCCGAAAGTGAAAACAGGAACAGACCTTTTGGTTTGTCGACTTTTCTTTCTCACTGCCGCTTGGCACTTAACATATACATACATAAGGGGTTATTGTGTCAATGCTGACGTCACAGTTAAAGCAATGGCGAGCATGGGGATGGGGGGATGGAGGAAGGGAGGTGCATTGGTTGTTGCATGATTGGCGCTGGAATCACCTGTGTGTCAGTTCACCTGCTGTGCATCAATCGCCGTGTGCAGATTGATCGATCAATCAATCAATTGAACGCTTGGCGAGCAAAAACAAATAAGCAATAAAGTGTAGAAAAACGACTCAATTAAATGGCAAATTGTACAAACAATCGTATAACGGTTCTAGTTACCTGACCCTTCACCCCTTGACTCCCTGTGCTTGGTCATCTTAGATGCTTATCTGCGCTGCAAATAATCAATTCACGCTACTCGCCCATCGACAATCCGTTACTCATGTGTGAAGATATCGAATACCGCACTACCCACCTACCTCCAGCCCCTTTTTCACTCTTCTCGCTCATGCGGCTATTGAGCTATTCTGGCCTATCTGTTTTGCCTTCGAGCAAAATTGTTAGCAATTTGTTGTTTGGTTAAAATCACTTTTCTGGCAAAAATCAACACCAATCAATCGGCAATACGTTGAGCATTGCCTTTCAAAATGAAATTGAAAATGAAAATGAAAATGCATTAAAATTATTCTTGGCATTTCTCAAAAAAATATTTCCACATCGCACACACTGCCTGCCTCATGCCTCATGCCCCAAGCCGCATGCCCCCTTCTTGGATTGATTTGCCATTTTTGCTTTTGAAACAAATAAGAGGCACATTAAAAACGATATTGTCGACAATTGACGAAAACAAGGCAGCAACTGTGCATTCTACGAGTATCTTCATATGTATCTAAGTATCTGAGTATCTAAGTATCTTAGTATATATATCTGAGTATCGCAAGTATCTCAGACGTTGGCCGCTTTACGCAATCTTCTTGAGTGAAAACCTAAAGAAAGAAAAGCGAGTGAAGGTCTCGCCTTGTGCCTCATCTTATTGTTATTAGTGGTAATTGTTGTTGTTGTTATGGACGCTATAAAACGCATTAATAACTAAGTAAAAGATGCTGAAAGATTTAGCTGAAAACATCACTTATCTCTCTCTCTTTCGTTCTCTCGCCTCTTATTCTCAGACTACGTCATAAATAGCCTCATTACGATCATAAATCTATATAGATATATATACATATCTTCTTCTTTGCGGCCAGCTGACGTTGTTTTGCATCACACAAAAACAGATACAACAAATTTATCATATATCCAAAATAAATAGCGCAAAAATACATTTTGTGCAATTTCTATAATTGCATTTGCCTCGTTTGTTTGTTATTCTTCATTACATTGAAGACCAATTTCATATACCAATTTCTTATCATAGCCAACAACTAACTACTGCTAACTTTTCAGATTACCCATTTAACTTTGACCCTGTACTGTTGTTGTCAAATATATTCAAAACTTTACTCGTTAGCGACATTTACTTTTGTCTTAAGTCGCAAGTACTTTGTGTAATCGATAGTTTCTGTTGAAATCATTTAAAATACTTGAAATCTCAATCAGGTTATTTTTTTTAAGAGTGTACTTTCAAACAGATAGTCAATGAAAAAGGCACAGCTATTGAACTTACTTTTCACTAGTTGCGACAAAATTATTCTAATTTCCTTCATAGTTTTTTTTAAATAATTTGACCTAATAAATAAAAATTTAAAATTTGCAGTTTAATTTTATAAGAGATACTTTAACGATTGAAGAATATGGTATAGTTTTTTTTAGATGCATATTTGGTCTGTCATTTCAACAACAGTTTCTGGAGTATAACGAAAATAGATAATAATTTCATATTTTTTGATATCATCTGCCCATTATAAATTACCAAATGGGAATATTGTGTTTTTATATGTTTTTGGGAACAATTTCTTTGCAATTGAAGTGCAGTCCATTTGTGGTAAAATAAAATCATTTCAACAACAATTTTTTGAATATTATGGAAATATATAATAATTTAATATATTTTCATTAATAAAAGTTATTTTTAGATATAGAAATTGAGTAAGCTGACATCTCTGCGGTATTATTTCATTTGTGTAATTAAATTAATTAAATCGCTGTAATTTTGTAATGATTTCTTTAAGAATTATCAAAAATTTTCTCAAGTTTGCGAACATTTTTACTGCACATAAATTTGCGGAATCATCAGAAAAGTTCAGCGTTTTACAAATTTAATTTTTCTTAACATTTTTTTAAAATTTATTTTCGCTAGGTTGCATAAGAGACAAGGCCGAGGTTGTGGCATGCAACAAACTTAACTGCAAGTTGAGACAGGTGGACAAGGCTGGCCACTATATGTTTTGTTATCTGCTGGCGTTTATGCGTTGCACGCAGTGCACGATAAACTCAAAGAGTTTTTTATCTCTGTAAAAGAAACTATAGTTTTGCTTTGGCTTAGCCAATTTTATTGTATATTGTTGTTAAAATGTATGTTATATATTTTGTGATGGCAACGGTAAACTGTCATATAATTGTTTGTGTTTTGTGGAATTCATGAAAACGCATAAACTCAAAGAATTTTGAACTCTCTGTAAAAGAATCTTTAGTTTTGCATTGGCTCTGCCAACTTTATTGTATATATTGTTGTTAAGATGTTTAGATATTTTGTAATGACAACGTTAAACTGTCATCGAATTGTTTGTGTTTTGTGGAATTCGTGAAAACGCATAACGCATAAACGCACTTTGAAGCGGTTTTAGCTGGTTTTCTTGGGCCGTTGCCCGTTGATGTTCGTTGATGTTGCGGCTGCTGCAAAACAATTTGCGTGAAAGACACTTTGCATACACTCACACACACACACACACACACACACACACACACACACACACACACACATGTATATATATATATACACGCAGAGAGCAGCGCTGGATTTGTTCAAAATCGTCGCAATCGCTACAGTTGCTGATGCTGTTGTTGTTGATGTTGATGTTGATGCTGCTCCTCCATGCCCCCCACCCTCCCCTTAGCCGCACCCACCTCAGCGGCAGCGTCAGCGTCAGCAGCAGCAGCAGCGGGAGTCGCCGTTGACGTCGCCGTCGCCGTCGCAGCCGCAGCGATCTTCAGTAACGCGCATGCCGGTGAACGCTTCACACTTGCCCCACAATCGCAAACGGACAACAATAATTTTCCAGTGCGTTTCCCTCATTCTCCATAATAATAATAATTATTATTATTTTTTTTTTAATATTTTTTTATTGTTGTTATTATCGCGCGCGAATTGATCAACGGTTTGTGCAGTGTTCATATTTAATTCCAAAAAAAATAAAAGCCAAGCAAATCATGTGAAAAGTGTCGTCGATGACGTTGCCAAACGTCTGTTCCCCTTTGCACCCTTGCACCCTATTAAATGTACCCACATATACCCCCAATATCGACCCCTTCCCTGTTCCAAGTCGTTGTCCCTATCTTCGTCTTTATCAACATCTTCGTTGTCGTGTGGAATTCATGAGTTGTTTGCCTTTATACATATTTCTGTGATGTGCTCTGATATTTTCAAAGTTTTCAATTTTTTTGAATGTTGTTGTTGCTGTTGTTGAATATGTGAAAAATGTGTGCGACAAATGTTGCCTCCCCCAACAACAACAAAAATATAAAAAATACAGAAAAAAAACAGAGAAAATTGTTTCGTTTGGTTTGGTCTCGTTTCATTTCTTTTGTCATTTGAATTTGAATATAAATAAATATATATCTAGACTTTAGTCTGCCTGTCTATTCGTTGTCTCCGCCGTAAATACGTACTTATATGTGTAGCATGCTACTCTCCCCGCTGCCCCATAGACTAGAATAGAGCAGCAACAACAACAACAACAGCAACAGCAATAACAATATTACGTATACGTAACATATAAATATATACATATTTATTGTACAGCTCAGCGACTTGTGTGTGTGATTGTGATTGTGCGTTTGCATTTATACCTGTATGTGTATGTGTAAATGTATCTGTATATGTCAATGTATCTGTATCTGTACATATATATACGCTAGATAGTGTAACAAAAAATGATTCCATGAAACCGTAGTCCTATCCTATTCTGTAAATACATGAAAAATACACTGAAACTGATTTGTAGCAAGTGTTAACCCAAGTGGAACCCAAGAGTGTGCGTTGGAGTAAGTTAATGGATCGCCTGCATGGCCCACATCACGACGACGCACGGCAGCTTAAGCCAAGCGCCAAGGTAAGCCCTCTCAGCTCCCCCCCGCCTTTCGCTCTGCCGTTGAATTGTTACTTTCTTCAGCTTCTTCTTTAGCTGCCGCCTCTTTCTTCTGCTTCTGCTGCTGCCTTGCTTCTTTTTAAAATGGGCAAAAAAGGGTATAATGTGTTTGGCCGAATGTATGTAACAGGCAGAAGGAGGCGTGGCAGACCCCAAAAAGTATATATATTCTTGATCAGGATCAACAGTCGAGTCGATTGAGCCATGTCCGTCTGTTTGTCCGTTTGTTTGAACGCGTCGATCTCAGAAACTATAAAAGCTACAGACTTCAAACTTGGTATGTAGGTTCCTGGATACCATACGCAGATCAAGTTTGTTTTAATTTTTGGATCGGACCACTATATCATATAGCTGCCATAGAAACGATACATCGAAAATAAAGTTTTAGTATGAAAAAGTTTTGTGTTTGTTGAGCTATCAGAACCAAACTAATAGATTATGTATCGGAGCTGGTATTATACATCCTGACCAAATTTGGTTAAAATCGGATAACTATATCACATAGCTGCCATAGGAACGATACATCGAAAATGAAGTTTTAGTATGAAAAAGTTTTTTGTTTTTTGAGATATCTTAACCAAACTGATAGAATATGCATTAATGTTGGTTTTGTACATTTTGACCTGATTTGGTTTAAATCGGCTTCATATATCATATAGCTGCCATACGAACAATTGGTCTAAAATAAACTTTTATTGAATAGTACCTGGGCTCAGGGTATCCTACTGTCGAGCGTGCTCGACTGTAACCGCCCACTTGTTCTTCTTCTTCTTCTTCATCTTCTTCTTCATCTTCTTCTTCATCTTCTTCGACTGCTGCTGCTGCTGCCGTTGTTTTAGTGCATTAAAATTTCATTTTATTATTTTCTAAATATTTACTTAGAAACGCATTATAGCAAATTCCACATTTACGATTCGATTCGATTCGAGGTAGGCAAAAGAACATTTTTATCGCATATTCGCTGAAACTTGTATATTTTCCGTGTCTTCTTTTAAGAAGACACTACTTATGGATTTCTCCAACCAAATGTGTAGGTTGTTCTCCTTTCGAGAATTTTATTATTTAATTGCTCTTCAGTTTATTACGTATACGGCGTGTGTTAACGCCTTGTGTTATTGTTATTCAGAAATCGATAAACTGCTGTCTACAATAACAAAACACAGCATAATTTATGTGCATGTAAACACTTTTCACATCTCTCGTTTGTGTTTTAAAGAGACTCTTAACTTAGGAATAAGTTAAGTGCGGTTGCCTTAGGTTATGTAGAGTTTCAATTCGTATTTAAGAATATCTTGAAATGTTTCTGTGTCTAATTTGGATTAACAGATACAATTGAACTCAGTTGTTGATATATAAGCGAAAATAAATCATCTGATAATCGTAGGATGATTTGAAATTAAATTTTGTTTTCTGCTAATTTTAGCAGAAACCAATCACCTGTGTCATAGCCATTTGTTACCAGTCATTCTGATTCAATTTTAATTACATTTAACAACAGAAAAATGTTCCATCTATTATATATCTATTATACGCCGTGTACGCAGCAGAAATTTCTGCATAACTAAACGGTGCAAGTTGAAAAAAAAAAAACAAGACCGGACTCAACGGCTTCCCCCTTTTTCAAGTCCTAGAAAACGAACTCACCATTACATATAATATTTGAGCTATAATTTGGTTTCATACATAAATTTGTTTTAAGATTCTTTGTTTGGAAAAGGCTATTAGAATACTTCAGACTACAAGTTTAACCTTAAAAATCCGTGGCAAATTGAATAAAGTTGAGAAAATGTGTCAATATTATTATACCCGTTATTTTAAAAAAATTAATAAAAAGGTATATTGTGTTTTGAAAGAAGTCCTTCGAAAGGGAGAGCGAGAGGAAGAGCGAGAGGGAGAGCGAGAGGGAGAGCGAAAGGGAGAGCGAAAGGGAGAGCGAGAGAGGAAGAGCGAGAGAGGGAGAGCGAGAGAGGGAGAGCGAGAGCGAGAGAGGGAGAGAGAGAGAGGGAGAGGGAGAGCGAGAGCGAGAGAGGGAGAATGAGAGAGGGAGAGCGAGAGACGGAGAGCGAGAGAGGGAGAGCGAGAGAGCGAGAGAGGGAGAGAGAGAGAGAGAGAGAGAGGGAGAGCGAGAGAGGGAGAGCGAGAGAGGGAGAGGGAGAGCGAGAGCGAGAGAGGGAGAGTGAGAGAGGGAGAGCGAGAGACGGAGAGCGAGAGAGGGAGAGCGAGAGAGGGAGAAAGAGAGAGGGAGAGAGTAAGAGGGAGAGAGGGAGAGCGAGAGAGGGAGAGAGAGAGAGGGAGAGGGAGAGCGAGAGCGAGAGAGGGAGAGTGAGAGAGGGAGAGCGAGAGACGGAGAGCGAGAGAGGGAGAGCGAGAGCGAGAGAGCGAGAGAGCGAGAGAGGGAGAGCGAGAGAGGGAGAGCGAGAGAGGGAGAGCGAGAGAGAGAGAGCGAGAGAGGGAGAGCGAGAGAGGGAGAGCGAGAGGGAGAGCGATAGAGAGAGAGCGAGAGAGGGAGAGAGAGAGAGAGAGAGAGAGAGAGAGAGAGAGAGAGAGAGAGAGAGAGGTAGAGACCCTTTAAAAGACTCTTCTCTTCTTTCCTGCTCTGACCTTTTTTTCCCTCCTTTCATTGTGGTTGGCAACATGAAAGAAGAGGCCGTTAAATTCCTCTTTGAATTCTTTACATATTTCTTTCCTTCGTTAAGTCAATCGTAGCTGTTGCCACTTGACCTCCACAGCTGTTGACCAATGAACTTTGTGCTTGTGTGTGTGTGTGTGTATGTGTGTGTGTGTTTGTGCGGTTTGTTTGTGTTTTACAGTTATGCTTTTTACTTGTCATCATCGATTGTCGCCTGCTGCTAATTAACATTGCATATGCATGCGTTGTGGAGGGTTAAAGAATGGCACAAAATGGGAAAAGGTGTAGGGGAGTGCAGTGTAGTGCAGTGTAGTGTAGGGTTGTGTAGTGTCGGGCCTGTAGAAGGGGCCTGCGCATATTATGGCCGATTATTAAGCACGGACAGCGGCCGAGTGTTTTGGCCTTGGGCCTAGCTTAAATTGCGCTAACATGCACGCGTGCTGTTCTCCCTCCCCTTCCCCCTTTCCCCTTTTTTTAAATTTTCCACCTTGCAACCGTTCGGTACCACCGCTACATTGTTAAACCTTTCCATTGTTTGCATCGTTTTTCATTACAATTTTTCATTACGATTATGAAAGACGCCACTCGGTCAGCTGGTCAGTCATAATTTCAAGACCCCTCTCTCTGTCTCTCCCCCTATTTCTCTCTCTATCTCTCTGTCTTTAGCTTTCTTTTCTCTGTGTTTCTCTGTGCATTTCCGGCTCTGTGTAAAAGCCAAGGTTTGTAAAGCAACCCTCGCTGAGTTGAAAATTAAATTAGAAACATGTTTGCCGATCGCTGGACATAACGAAACTAAAACCGGAGGAGCCCGACTGTGAAAGACCCTGTTCTTGTTTTGTAGTATCTGATACTCACGAAGAAACTACTGTTTTCTTCTTCTTTTTACTTGAAGGTCCGTTAAATTGACCACGCTACTTATCATGCATAGAAAAGTTCAATATTATATATAATTTGATATCGGAAGAGGAGCCAGACAAATTCTAAATATAATTAAATATGCTCAGGATATATATGTATGTTCTTAAGATGTCCATTAGAGTGGGTCAATTTGTATGGGGTACAAAAAAAAAATTAAAAATCCCAAATAAAGGGCGATTTAATATAAATTTAATGATACGAATAAGTTGGCGATAGACAATTATCTATATAAAAACTCAAATAACTTCTCTGTAAAAAGTGGAAGCTTGGTATTGATTTCAGACCTATGACTCCTTGGGCAATTCTTCTAAGAATTCATCGTAGATTACGCTTTGACGCTATAAAAAATTAAGCCATCTAATATTCACAGTTCATATATTGATGCTGATCAAGAATATATATATACTTTATAAGGTTTGTACACTGATAAAAAAAGTGTTCTAAAATCAAGATTTTGGTCTCAGAACTAAGATTTTTGGTCTAAAAAATAGGCTTTATTTTTTCTGTGTACAACTTTTAAAAAACTGAATAGACCTTTTGTTCTTTGTACTTTGTACAGGGCTTAAAAAATAAATGCGAGTGAAAACATAGACCAGAGTCGTATACCCGAACCCAAGACCTCTACCCGTACCCTTACCCGTACCCGTAGCTGTACCCACACCCGGATACAGATACTATATGACACTATATGCCACTTTAAAGTGGCGCGCGCGCCTGTTAACATCATCGAGGTGCTCTGAATGTTGTCGTTGTTGTCGCTGTTATCATTGTTATCATTGTTGTTATCATTTCTGTCGTTGTCGTTGTTGTTGTTAATTGCGGTGCGAGGCGAGGCAATTAAACTACAAAGCTGGTGTCGGGAATTATGCACGCGGCGCCAAATGTGCGTTCGCCAGCTGAGATGCGTCACAAGAAGAAGAGGTAGAGAATGATTTAATCAGTTAACCAGTTATCCAGCAATTGCCAATTTAATTGGGTCAACGGCTCAACAGTGTACCACAAATGCAAATCTATTAAACAAAAAAATGATTTCATTAAACAGAGAGATAGATTGCCAGTGATAGAGACAGTGTCAAGTGTCAAATTGTCGTCTTATTTATAATTCTTCATTTTGTTCTCTCTTTTTTTTCATTTACTTTTTTTTCATGTGTTTTTTGTCGTTGTGCCGTGTATTGTTATTTGTGGTCCAAAAACACCGATCAGGCAGAAGCAGTTCGTCATGCAGGATAACTTTAAGATGATGTAACTATACATTGACTTCATATATATTATCTAGCTGATTAAGCACTATATAAGTAGGCTCGACCTAATTGAAGCGCCCTTCGGACTGTCTGACAATAACGTAAAAATATTCCAATATTTTTTTACGCGATTTTTATAGAAATAAACAATAATAATCTTAAAATATTTTAGTTAATTTAGATAAACCTTAATCGAGTTATCGATAAGACGCGACGCTAATGCAAGCTCTGTTAAAGGGTTAATATCATTAATAATATCTTCTTCAATATAAATATAATCTTAACTTTATATAATTTACTATTTAATTAATTTAATTTACTATTTATAGTGAAACGCAATCCTTCAATACGATAAATCAAATACTTCTGTTAACTTTAGTCTTATTAAAATTAATATTTAACCCATTGATAGTCTTTTTTCTTGCACATATCTTGGAAGTTCTAAAAATTGACAGCCTCTTATTTATTTGCAATCAAACGAAATTTATTATTATTTGATACGTTAAATATAATTGACAAATTCATGTAAAATTTATTTTATGCATTTTTATTCAATTTAAAAAATAGCTTAATATGGTTCATTAAATGTTATAATACAATTTGTTAAACATTTGAAAACATTACGTTACTTAAAATTAGGAATACCAACAATTGTAAATCAGAGATTGCAGATTTGTAGAACAGCAGAGATATTCTTTCCTTAGTCATTAACATTTTTCATTCATCTACTTTGTATTAACAGGGTATGTTTTGTGAAGAGAAACTTGAACATTGTACAACACTGTTAATATTGCAATACTTAAGATATTTGATACTCAGACAGTCCGAATAAATAAATAAATTATAAAAGTAAAACATTTGCTAGTGACGTAAACTTTAATTGTAGTTATGCTAGTTGTAGTTGGACTTGAAATTCCCCTCCCCCCTTCCCCCTTCTCCAGGGGTTGAGGAGGGGGGAGGAGGGAGCTGTCTGAAAGAGAGGCACAATGACTCGACCGCAGTTGAAGTCGCTGCCGGAAATGTCAGGCGGCACGAAAGAATTCCATCAAGTGGCGCTGCGAGGTCAAATACCAGACGAGAGGGGGGAGGAAGCATAAAGTGAGGAGAGTGTGTCAAAGGAATCTTGGACTCTTTTGGGGGCCAACAAACAATAAAATATATTGTATATTTCGTAGTTCAGTCAACGTACACACGTATTTCTTTTGCTTATTCGATTAACGAAATTTTTTAATTGATTTGCTTGTTTTTCGCCTTCACCGTGGCCATGACCAGCTGGCCGACAAGCGAGCAGGCCTCCCCCTCCCCCTGCAATCCACTTGCCCCCCCCCCCCCCTGAGCCCCTCCCTCCCCCTAGCCCAAAACCCTAAAAACCAAACGTCCGCTCGCTTTGTCGTCATTTTGCTTGTTGTATGAAACACACACACGCATACAAATGCAGCTCGCGCGTGTGTGTGTGTATATACACTGAAAAAAAATATTCTAAAATAAAGATTTTGGTCTTAGAACTAAGGTTTTTGGTGTAAAAAATGCGTCAAGAGCATAAAATTCTTAAATTAAGAAAACACATCTTGATTTTAAGAACATTTTGAATAAGACCAAGTTCTTATTTTAAGAATAAATGTTCTTAAATTTAAATAAAAAAATTAAATAAATACAAATTATTATTTTTTATATATATTTTTATTTTTTTATTTTTAAATAATCTTGATTTATTAACATTTTCTTCTGTATTAGTAATTCTGTAAATGTTACTGTAATTTGTTAAGAGTGAGGTTCGAACCGCCGCCTACTGCTTCACAACTGAAGCGGCCTCTTTAACCAGAGCGCCACGGTGCCACCTTTTGTTTGATACGAAATTGTACGTTAATAGATGCGCTCAGATAAAAATATCGGATAAAAATATCGGATAAAACTATCAGATAAAACTATCGGATAAGACTATCGGATAAATATCGGAAAAGATATCGGAAAACTATGTTCCAAATTTATAAATTTTTTTTAATTTCCAAAAAAATTATTTTCAATGCTAATAAAAATGGGTTTTCATTGGCATTACTTAATAGCACTACTTTTTTCAATGCTAGGGAAATAACGATTTCATTAGCACTACTTTTTTCAATGCTAGTGAAATAAAATATTAAAGATGAATGTTCTTGATTTAAGAAGTTGGTCTTTTTTTTGTCAGTGTATGTGTGTGCGCGGGAAAGCGAGCACTTTGGGGGTAGGGATAGTGCCAGCAGGGGTTGGGGCTGCAGGGAGGCTAAAAGACGCCATCAATTTTGTTATTTTTAGCACGCAAATCGTTTTGCCATTGTAAATGCTGCCTTCTGACAGAACACCAAGAGCCAGAGCAGTGGGAAGTAGGGATGGTGGGTGGAGGGTGAAGGAGTTGGAGGGGAGGGACATACATATGTCAAATGCAAAGTGCAGCTGGAAAAAGAGACAGCCTCACAGCGGGTAGTGTCTCCAGATGATGATGATGATTGTGATGATCCATTACAGAGCGCGGTTGGAAACTGACAATTTATTTGTTTGTTTCATTTGCTTGACATTTCTTGTAGGCGGACAGACGATGGGAAGGGATGAAACCATAAGGAAAGGGGGGAGGGAGGGTTGAAGGGGGAATGTTGCGATTTATTTGTCCCTGCTGTTGTGGCAACGCTGACAAACAAAAAAATTTGATCAATAATTTTTGTTACCTTTGCTCCCTCTCTTTTTCCCTCTCTCTCTTACATTCTCTCTCTATTTGTCCTTCTCTCCGTTGGAGTAAGAGTGACCTATGCAAAATGCTGAGACCGAAAAATCAGGTCGTATATTCCACGTGCCGTGACTACAGCAGTCAGGCTGCTTATTAGCCATGAAGGTTGCCACTGTTTGTTGCCACAAATGCAAAATGAACACACACACACAGAGAGCAACAACAACAACAACAACAACAATAATAAGTATATTCACAATGACACTGGCAATTTGCATGGCCCACAGGCAGCGTATGTCATGATCCGGCCATGTTTTGGGGCTACGTTGCGTATGCGTCATATGACGACGCCATATTGCGCATGCGACGCGTTGTGCATGCAAAGCAAACTAAACTACAACTAGAACCAGCTGGTGACCTCCGAACTATGTGAGGCCATAGTGCATGCACATTGTACAAGTATAGCAGATAATCTGGACGTCATTAGAGTTGCCGTTCTCATGTGACCATGTGACCATGGAGGGCATAAATGACAGACTATGTTAGTATACTAACATGTTTATACTAACGGTCTAACAAGATAAATGAGTGAGTTTGTGCATTCATGGAGCGAAAAATACATAGGTATTTTAATGAGCGAATTTACAAATAATGTGACCATGGAGGACATTAATGACTGACTAACATGCTACAATGCGTAGGGTAGCAAATGGGCCGTCAGTTCCTTACACAGAAAATAAAATCCATTCTAAAAATCAAGTTTAAAAAACTTGATTTTAGCTTGAAATTTTAAAATATGTATTCAGGATAAAATTCCTAAATTAAGATAATACGTAGATAAAATGACAACGATATTAAAAAATCGACATTAAAATAATCAATGAAGTCTAAATTATTTGATCGAACTGAAAACAAATATTACAGAACCCTAAAAATGAAAGTTTTTTTGAGAAAAATCGGGCCTGATTTAAGTATTTCATACTTAATTTATAATCAGGGATTACCGTACTTCTGACACCACTGGGATTAATTTTAGCCCGGAATCCCGTATTTGTGTGTGTACAAGCGAGTGTTTTGAAAGATAGAGAGTTAATTCACAAATAATGTGACCATCGAGGACTTAAATCCTCGGTGAATGCTTTAATTTCTTGATAAGCAAAAGGGCCATATATACATTATTATATATATATATATACATTATTATATATATATATATATATATAATAATGTATGTATATATATAAATATATATATATATATATATTTATATATATTATATATTAAAAGAGCAGCTCATAGAAAAAACAATATTATAACAACAATATAATATAGGGCAGTAAAAAAATGTATTTTATTCAAAAGTAGTGTGACAATAAGTGTGGAATATGCAAACGAATGAAAATTGGCCGTTTATTATTTTGGGAAAGGGTACCTTAAAAATATGAAAAATGTGACCATGGAGGATGTGAATATAAAATGAATTCATATAAAGTCGTAAACATAAAGAACACGTGGGTAATAAAGAAAGGATATCTTTGCAAATGAACTTTACAATAAGTAAAATTCAAGTTGATTTTTATGTGTAATATATAAATTATATATATAATATATAAAATCACGCTTTAATGATTTTATAATGATTTTGCCGATTTTCCTTACCAATAATCATTATTTGTTATCAAAAAATAAAACTTAAAAATAATGACTATAAATGATTTTTATTTATTTCGCTTAAAATAAAACTGAACAATACTTTATGACTGCTTTTCGACATGTGATGTATTATATGAAAGGTTTTAAATTATAGACTAAGAATATGTAATCATACAGATCACAGATTACAAGGAAGCCATTAGCTATTGAGTTTTCTTTTGAGCGAAAAAAAATAAAAATCATTAATAATCATTATTTTTAAGCTTAATTTTTTTTTTATCAAAAATAATTATTATTTTTGAGAATAAAAATAAATAAATAAAAATCATTTATAATCATTATTTTTGAGTTTTATTTTTTTTTTATCAAAAATAATTATTATTTTTGAGAATCAGTGATTTTTTATATTAATAAAAAATAATAATCATTATTTACGGTGCCTGATATAACAAATACCTCACTTAAGTATGTCGTGCCTACAGGGTATAAATGCACTACTTAAAATTTATAAGTTTTCAATTGAGAATGCAGCTAGAATTGATTAGCCAAGAAAAAATATTTGTTATGGTTGTCTGAGGCTGATTCATAAGGGGTTAAAGTATCATTGCTGCTGTCGCTATCAACAACAACAGCAACAGCAATGCCAACAGCAACAATGAAAACAACAATGACAACGACAACGAATGTTGTTGACAATGAAGCGACGCCGCGTGTTGCAGATGTTGTTGATGTTTAAGCTGCGGCAATTGAACAAGCGACAGCAGCTGCAAAGAGAAAAGAGAGAGAGAGTGAATGAGAGAGTGAGAGAGAAGGCAATAAATTTATATTAATCGTCACACACACACACACACTCACAGTAAAAACTGTTACGAAATCCGACAAAAAAAAGAAAGCATGAGAAAAAGAGCAACTACAATGAGGATGACGAGAAACGAGAAACGAGAACTAAATAAAGCGGCTGCCACCAGTGCTGCCAGATTTGGGAAAAACGTTGCTAGAAATTGCTAAAAATTATGTGAAAATTGACAGAAAAAATGCTAAACAATAAAATGTTCGCTTTTAAGAAATATAAGTATAAATTTCTAAAAAAAAATCGAAACTTAAAAGGAACATGATTGTATATCTTAAGCAATTATATTAACATTTAACTAAAGAATTTTTGTAAAGCTAAATCAGCGTAATTCTCATTGCCGGTAATTTGTGTCAAGTAAAAAGTGCTTCAAAATTTTGGTAATTGTCTATTATATGGGCCTCATCTCAAAAACTAAAAAAAAAAAAACCACAAATAGGGGGTGATTTATGATGAATTTAGCAAAAAAAATTAGATTGGGGACTCAATTGGTTTATTTTTAAAAAATCCTTAAAGTTTCCATACAAAATAAACTATTTTATTGTTGTTTTGTGCAACTTGTCATTATTGTGTTCCGTTTACCAACACTATTTACAATAAAATAGTCCATTTTGTATGGAAAAAAAAAAAGTTGTTCATATAATTGAACTAATAAGTTAAATGCAAGTTCGGATATTTTTGTGAACCATTATTAATCGTTATTTGTGCTATCAATTTTAAAAATGTATGAAAAAAGTCAAAAATGCTAAAGAAAAACGAAATAATGCTAGTTTTTCAACAAAGTTGCTAATATTGCTAAAGAAAAATTAAAAATTGCCAGATTTGTGGCTAATAGCATTTTTGAAAAAAGTCTAGCAACTAAATAGCTAAACTGGCAGCACTGGCTGCCACACGAATCGCTAAATCCGAATTGAAATGTTGCCTTCTCGGCTGGCAGCAACAGCAACAGCAAAAGCAACAACAACAACAACATCAGCAACATGAACAACAATAATATATTAGTTACAGTTACAGTTTTTGTCAGAGTTCACGAGTTGCTAGCCGATGAGTAGCCGAGTTGACTTTAACTCGAGTGCACATGTGTGTGTGTGTGTGTGTGTGTGTGTGTGTGTGTGTGTGTGTGTGTGTGTGTGTGTGTGTGTGTGTGTGTGTGTGTGTGTGTGTGCTGCAGCAGCGCGGCATTTAGTTAAGTTAGCCATGAAGTGAACTCAACTGAACCGAAACAGTCCCGAAATTCAGCCCGAACACGACAACAACTATAAGTGTGTGTGTGTGTGTGTGTGTGTGTGTTTGTGTGTGTGTGCTTCAAGTGGTTTGTCTGCCGCTTTTGGCTTAGATTTCTGGCCAATTGTTTGGCATTTTTTGAAGAAGTCGCGACGCTGTCAGACAGAAAGCGCGCTCAATTCTCCAAAACTCAAACTTCGACTCTCGATTCTCGATTCTCGAGTTGCGAGTCTCGATTTAGCCAACTCGTCGGGCCCAGTTAACAGCAGCGTGCGACTTCGTGCGTGTGCGTTTATATAGCTACCTACCTCTCTCTCTCTCGCTCACTCGCTCACTCTGTGTGTTCCTGCGTGTGTGTGTGTGTGTGTGTGTGTTACGACTTCGTCGTTGCTGCTGCTGTTGGCGCTGTGGCATTGTCAACGTGGCGGCACAGAGTTCATACAATTGTGGCACGCGGCGGGTTAAGCACGTGGCTCTGACTGATAACAAAAACAGTGTCTAGTGGCTAGCTCACAGTGTAGACAGAGACAGAGGGACAGAGAGAGAGAGGGCAGCACAAGAGTGAGAGAGAGAGAGTTAGAGCCGCGATCCGTGCATATTTTTTGCAACATTTTTTTTTATTGTGTGTGCAATTTTTAAAACAAACTTTAAATACAATAATTATTATTAGTAATAATTGTGTGTGTGTGTGTGTCTGTGTGTGTGTCTAGCCTTATCAATGCACTTAACAACACTGTGATAAACAAGTGGCCTAACACAACAACAACAACTGTTTTTTTTTTGTGTGCAATGTGCAGTGAATATAACATAACATAAAACTCATGTGCTTAACAAATTGTTAAACTAAAAATAATAATAAATAAAATAAATAAAATAATAATAAAATAATAACTAATAATAATAAAAAGCTTAAGCAGCACCACAATAATATAAAAAAAGAGCACAATTTTAAATAAAAACTTCGCAATTTTTAGAGCAAACTTAAATGCTTCAACAACAACAAAAATAAATAAATAAAAATAAATATAAAATAGCAATATTAAATTATATTTAAAAAAACAAGCGATTTAAACTTTAAAATTAAAAATAAAAAGAATGTTAAAACATTTTTGAAGTCACTAGCAATTAAAGTAAAAAAAAGAGAGCAATTAGTACACTGTGAAAAATAACTGCAAATATATATCATTATCAAAAAAGTGGAAAATTTACTTATCAATTGGTTTCAACAATGAGTGCACCAAATGGCAATGACAACACCAACAGCAACAGCAATGGCAACGAGCAGCAACAACAACCACGTGCAACAGCAACAGCAACAACAAGCAGCAGCAGCAGCAGTCGACAAGTTGTTGACATATCGACGACAACAGGAGCAACAACAGGAGCAACAACAACAACATTTGCAACACCGCCACGCCCAGCGACAGCACCAGCTCGCAGCAGCAACAACAATAACAATAATAACAACAGCAATAACAACAACTGCAACAACAGCAGCAGCAGCAGCAATACTAGCAGCAACAATAACCACCACAGCAACAACAATGCAACGCCAGCCAGCAACAACAACAACAACAACAATTCCAGCAACAACAATAATGAGAACAGCAACAGCAGCAGCTGCAAGCTTGTTGTCAGCGGCATTGCAACAGCAGCAACAGCAACCACCACTACTCACGGCAGCAACACTAACAGCAACAGCAGCAGCAGCAACAACAATCACATCTATGTGAATCCACATAGCTATGATAGCAGCACCGCCGGCAGCGGCAACATCAGTGGCTCCACAGCAGTTATGTTGCCGCTGCCATTGACATTGCAACTGCTGCCCGACAGCAATCAGAGCAGCAGCAGCAATGGCTTAAGCCTTGGCGCGATCAGTCGACCAGCAACATCGGCATCGACAACTTTGAGTACTCTTAATACATATCTGTTTCCCTGTGGCAACGACTCGGCGGGTACAATTGGCGGTGGCACGTTCAATGGCAGTGCCAGCTGTGATCTCGACAGCAATTTTAGCCAAATGGTTGCTGGTGGTGGTAATGGCAATGGCTACAATGGCAGCGATGCTGGCAGCTCGGCAGTTCAAAGTCCGTGTCCAGTTGGTGCTCCAGTTGGTGGACTCGGTTTGGCTGTCAATTTTGGTGGATTTATTAACAAGCGACGCATTAGGAAGCTCTTTGGTGTTGGCGGTGGCAATGGTGTTGTTAATGGCGATGGCTTTGGACCCTATGGTGCTGCATTTCGTCGTCGCAGCTCTCAGATGGTGCAGTTCCACAAGAAGAAGCAGCAGCAGGAGCAACTCGAGCAGCAGCAACGCATTGCTACCGTTGCCTCAGCGAATGCGGCGTTTCTCGAACGCAAGGAGCAACAGCAACAGCAGCAACAGCAGCAACAATTGCAGCTGCAGTTGCAACACCAGCAGCAGCAACAGTTGCAGCCACTTCTAATGCTGCCACAGCCCGAGCAGAAGAAGAAGAAGAAGCCACCTGGTCCACCTGCTCAGGTGCGGCAACAAGCCTCACGCACCATGGATGATCCCATGATGAATCGACCCAGAAAGAATACGCCGGCAATCAACAAGAAGAAGGACAAGGACAGGGAGAAGGACAAATTCAAGGACTATGGCTATGAGAAGTACCCAAAAACAAAGCACTGCTCTTAACCCAAAAAAAAAAAACAAAAAATAAAATCAAACACACTCAACTTAGTTACAAAACACAGCCAAAATACCAAAAATTGCAGCTGATCTTTGATTTTAACTTACTATATATTTATCATTTAGTAACATATACTAGCATTTTAATACATTAGTCATTTAGTATACTTAGCCTATATATTTTATTGTTATTCTTTTTGTTGCCATTTGCTGCGTCATTTTGTTACATTTAAAAAAAATAAAATAAAGAATACAAATTTGAATAAATACGTTTTAAAGCATATCAAAGTTTGCCGTTTTCTTTATTGCTTCTCTCTTTCTTCCCAATTTATTCCCCTCTCTGTCACATTGAGGCTTCAGCTTTAGCTTTAGCTTCCTTATGAACCACAATTTTCTTATTTTTCTTTGGCTTTGCACAGCTTTACACAGCGTTTGGAGACTGCTTAAGCGAGCTAACACGACTATTGTATACCCTTCACATACTTTATATGCATAAAGTGGAATTTAATGCAATTTTTATTGTGATTTAAATAAGCTGACTTATATTTATATATAGCCTTTATATGTTTAAATACAAATGATTTGGATATCTTATTTATCTTATTCAAATTCGACCAAGCTTAGTAATTATTTTGAAACTATAATAAAATTTAAGTATTTCAAATTGTTCTTCTGAACATAGAAATTTGAATGGACCGTAAGCTAAGTAATTATTTTGACAACAGGAAAATTCACATATTTGCATATTAGTAAATTACAATGTATCTTATGAAATATATTTAATAAAAAAAAAATAATTTTATTTAAATATGTATACATAAGCATATATGTAAATTACTTATTTTGTCAAAAAATTACTTTAGTAAATATATATATGTATATTAGGGTGCTTCAATGTATCAATAATCTACGGTAAATATTAAGATGTTTTCACCAAAAAACCATCGTTCAAAAATGTATTCATAAGATCCAGTCTTATTTGATTTAAATATTTTGTGTTATAATTCTTGCATGGTCAAAAAAATGATTTAATAACAATTGGTCCTTTGATTGCTTAAAACTAATAACACTAAAGATATGCAAATTATAACAAGCTTAATGTCAAAAAGATACATTTTTTTAATTAAAAGAGCGGAAATTATTTTTAAAACTTTTGTTTCTTGGTGAAAAAACATCTTAGAATTGAACGTATTTGGGAATTTGGTTTACCATTTTAAATATTTGTATATTATATCATATGCAAATATGTATATAGGATATCTGAGAATTGAACGTATTTGGGAATTTGGTTTACCATTTTATAATATTTGTATATTATATCATATGCAAATATGTATATAGAGTATTATGCAGATATTTATATAGGGTAGTTTCTATTGGAAAGCCAACATTTCAGTTTGAAGTTTGCTACATGAGTCTATATAGACATTAATAAAATATAGAAAAAATAGCTAAAATTGTTCAATGCCTAAGTTGGTTCAGGGTATCCTTTGAGTAGTGCAGACTCTGTTTACAGCTTCACTGTTCTTCCTACATGGCGTATGCGTAATGCCAGTCGTCTGGCAACGGCGACGGCGACGGGTTCAAAATGCCAAGTCCAAGTCATTGCCCTGTCGCACTGAGACAACGACTCCAAAAAAAAAATGGCAATCACTTCCGCCGTCTTGGCCAGCCATTTTCTGCTTGTTGGTCTATCTCTTGGCCAGATTTTTTGTCAGCCGGCGCCGTTGTTGTCGTCTGTCGTCTGCTGTCTGTCTGTTGGTCGTTGTCGCCATTGTCGCAGCCAAAAATCGCACAAAAATATTCGATTCGAGCAGCAGCAAAATAAAACCGAATATGCGTAGTCATTTGTGCGACTAACTGGAGCCGACATAACTCAGCACAACTCCACTTAGAATCACAATCACAAACACACTCACACACACTCACACACACTCGCAAACACGCACAGTTGGTGACGCTCAACGCCTCATTACGCATACGCCATGTTGCATAAGAGAAGTTCCTGTAATTAATTTGTGTGTATGTGTGTATGTGATTAGCACATGAGCTCAAGGTCAAAACCAAAGCAGGTGCAAAAATATTCAAGCCAAATTTAATTGTTATGCAAAAGATTTGCAAACCAAAATTATCGATAAATATATATATTTATAATATAGTTCAAGTAGTATGATTGACTTAATTATTTTTAGAAGCGATTTTAGATCGATTTAAATGCGACAATATATTTTGTAAATTCAGAATATATATTATACTAGACGGTGACCAAACTCTACAAATACACGATGCTTTGAGCTCCATTTTGACGCACTTACAGGTGGATTTTAACCAAGCGCAGCCTTATCTCCCGATGAAATTATCTTACAAATATTGTGGTCAAATTTCAAGTTCCTACGTCAAACCGTCTGGACTGTACAATGCTAAGTGAGTCGGTTTGACAAGGAGATTTTTATATATATAGATTACCACACAATACTCAAACTGGTTATCGAAAATGTTATTTATTTTGTATTTTGACAATATTTATTTAGGTAATAGGGTAACTGGTAGTCGGATACTTCTTTTATGTTCTTCAATGACAAATAACATACTCAAAGGATTCGTTGGTTTTTGGCGACATTTGACGGTAACCTTGAAAGATAAACGAAAAATATGAAAATATAAATTTCTGAATATACACTGAACCATTTAAATGACATCTGAGATGTGTATTTTAAGAGATTGCTTCGACTTGGCAAATAATAATATTTTCAGGTCTGTTATCACAAATCGTAAAGGGAAAAATCTCAATAAATTTCTTAGTCTTTGACAATTTGAGACATCAAAGATAACAGCAAAATACATAAATAACTTAAATTTATGAGTTTAAATGGCTGAATATTAAATATTGACATTTTTTGTCATCTCAGAATGAAATTTGGTTATTTTTCTGCGGCTTTTATTGCATTTATATACGATGTAGTTTATTTCGTATTTATGTAATGTGTCACAAGCACAGCAACAACAACAACTATAGAAATAACAAAATTGCAGAAATAAGTAGCAACAACAACAAAAACAACAAGTAAAAAAAAAAAATAATAAAAATAAAAACAAACAGGAAAAAATGTTGCGAGAAAATTGCTTTAATGTTCCTTGCGTGTGTGTTGTGTGTATATATATGTGTGTGTGTGTGTCGCGTGTGTTGTTTGCCCTTTGCATTGCGGTTGTTGTTGTTGTTGTTGTTGTTGCTATTATTATTTGCTTTGTTGCTGCCATTTCATTTGGCCAACCAAAATTTATGTCAATGCCACATCAACAACAACACGAACAACAACAGCAACAACAGCCGGCACACAACAACAATAACTTAAATAATAAACACAAAGTGTGTGTATGTAGGTGTGTGTGTGTAGGTGTGTACAGGTGTATGGGTATGTGTGTGCTTCGACATGCAAAACAAAGTCAAACTTCTGACTGAGCTTCGCGCCTGGCAAACATTACTCTGCAGTTTCAGTTAATTGGCAACACCAACAACCAACACAAGCTGCCACGCCCACTCAAACGCCCACTCCAACCACCCACACACACATATGCTGCAGCGGAGGGGAAACAGTGGCAACTTCAGGCGACAAAAAAATATAAAAAAGGAAGACGAACACCAAAAAAAAAAAACAAATATAAGAAAAAAAATAATAAAAAAAAACATGCGACGTGGCGGCGACTTTTAGCCGCCATTTGAATTGCTATTGCCCGGCAACTTGCCCCCCCTTCGAGGAGTGGGCGTGGCTGGGGGAAGGGAGGGGAGCAAGGGAAGGGGGGGGGGGTAGTAACATTGGCCAAATGCCCTTGATTTGTGTGCACGGCATGTGGCGGCGTGTTGACTATTTGCATTGCATGTCAGAGACGTGTGTGTGCAAGTGTGTGTGTGTGTGTGTGTGTGTGTGTGTGTGCGAGTGTGTGTGAGTGTGTGCGAGTGTGTGTGCGAGTGAGTGTGCGTCGAATAATTTCGTAACATGGCGATCTTTGTGGTGCGATAAGTGAAAGCAAAGTTGAAAAAAAATGCTAAACTTTAAATGCTCGACTAAGACATACCCTGTTTCGTGTCAATACTGGAAAAAATATTGATGAATTTAAAATGAATTTAAACATTTTTATAAAAATCATCATATAAATATAATTTCATAATTTTTTTTAATCAAAATTATAATCCTTATGTGTAACACTAGCGAAAATAAAGACGTTTGATTTAATACTTCAACTCTTGACAAAAAAATTGTAATCCGTCAAGACTTTATGTTGAGGAATTTAAAATGAACATAATCATCATATAACTCTAATTTCATAAATTTTTTAATGAAATTTGTAATCCTTACGGTCCCTGGTTAATGCCCTATATTAAATAAAATGTGATGATTAAATACTTCAATTCTTGACAAAAAAATTTGATCCGTCAAGACTTTATGTTGCTAAATTTAAAATGAATTTAAACATTTTTATAAAAAAACCATCAAATAATTATAATTTCATGATTTAATCAAAATTGTAATCTCTACGGTCCCTTGTTAATGCCCTCTATTAAATAAAATGTCTAACACTAGAGAATATAAGGTCGTTCGATTTAATACTTTAACTCTTGACAATCGCCTACAGGGTACAAATAATGGCATACAAAATTTCGACGCTCAGTCGCAACTTTGTTTTGCACTTTGTAACTGAAGCTAATTACAAAAAAGCTTGTGGCGAGTTAATGCCATTGGAAAAGGAAAGAGAGAGAGAGAGAGAGAGAGAGAGAGAGAGAGAGAGAGAGAGAGAGAGAGAGAGAGAGAGAGAGAGGGAGAGAATAGAATAATACAATGAAAGGAAAAAAGCAAGGGTAATGTGTATAGAGTTCTTTGGCGAGGTCAATTGGTTGCATGTGGGCGTGGCATTGTTGCAAGTATTCAAATATTCAAACGCCTTCAGCAATTGATTTGCATACTTTAACGCCTTCGATTGTTTTCTTATCGATAACACTGTGTAAGCAGCAGTTTATATCGACCTAATCCAACGTCGACCAGACAAATATCGAGTAGTTTTAAATGAGTTTTAGTTTAAACTATTATTGGAGTAATTATTTAATGAATATGCTTAAGTTACGAGCATTGAGAACAGTTAACATAAGGAGTCACAGATAAGGGGAGTTTTTGTTTATTAATAAATAACTAGATATTGTGAAATCTACAGAATCTATCCTGCTCTCCTCTTTTCTCTCTCTCTCTCCCTTTGTTTTTCTCTATCTTACTATTATTTACTCCCCCATAATTTCTTGTGGGACTTTAGTTTGAGAGTAAATTTCAGTATGATTAAAAATGTCCAATGATTGAGAAATAGAGATAGACTAAACTTCCTAAAGTGGATGCAAAAGAATCGATAATGCAAATATTACTCCAAGAATCACATTGTTCACTTTTCTTTATCGAATCTACACTCATTTCCAGGGAACATAAATAATGATTATTTATTTTTTTTTTAATATAAGAATTACTTGGGTATCCAATATAATTATTTTTATTTTTTTCGCTCAAAATAAAACTCAACAATAGTTTATGGCTTCTGTGTTAAACTTTTCGCCGATATAATAACATATTCTTGATCTATGATTTAATACCTTTTATTTGATACATCACATGTCGAAAAGAAGTCAAAAACAATTTATATAAGTTTTATTTTAAGCGAAATAAATAAAAATCATTTATAATCATAATTTTCGAGTTTTATTTTTTTTAATATAAATAATGGTCATCGGTAAAAAAAATCCTAAAAATCATTATATAATCTTTAAAGCGTGATTTTTAAAATAAAACTGCTCATTTCATGGTATATTTATGTGTTCACTCGTTCTTAAATAAATAAAATTCATCTCACGTCATACAAGCACACACGTATAGTATAGATTATAACTCATATAAAATTGAACAATTGCAACTATTTTTGGGGCACGCGACATGAAATCCTTCACCACATAAATGACTTCACAAGGCTGTTGTCGCCTTAATTCATTCCAGACATTTTTTGGGTATAGAAGACATTTATAGACATTTATAGTATAGAGTAACTGCATGAATATGCACAAAATATTCGACGCTGAAAAGTATGCTATGAAATTTGGTAATGTGGAGTATGTGTGTGTTTGTGTGTTTGTGTATAGAAAACTTTAGTTCAAATGCCGCCAATTAGCTGCCGCTTTTAACGAAACAAGCTACCCACTGCCACGCCCACCGCCTCCCTGCCCCCCGCCCCTAACGGCCCATTGTGTTTGGCACTCACTTGGCCTTGAACTCGCGCCGGCAAATTGAACACGAAACAAACAGAAAGCGAATGAAAGTAAAAGTTGCACGTCGTCGTCGTCGTCGTTGTTGTTGCTTGCCACTTGCGGCAGCTGCATGAATAATGTGCATACTTACACATATGCTTATGCACACTGAAAAAAAGACCAAGTTCTAAAATCAAGAACATTCATCTTAAATATTTTGTTCTTAAAATTAGATTATTTTAAGACCAAATTACTAAAACTAAGATTATAAATCTAAAAAATCTTAAAATCTAAATATAAGAATAAAAATCTTAAATTGTTAAAAAAGTATAAATAGGTAATATTTCGTATCAAACAAATGGTGGCACTGTGGCGCTCTGGTTAGAGAGGCCGCTTCAGTTGTGAAGCAGTAGGCGGCGGTTCAAACCCCACTCGTATCAAATTAATACAGCATTTAAAAAATTATTAAAACAGAATTAAATGTAAATAAATAAAAATTAAAAATAATAAAAGAATATAAATATATAAAATAATTTTTATTTATTTAATTTTTTAGTTTTAATTTTAAGAACATTTATTCTTAAAATAAGAACTTGGTCTTATTTAAAATGTTCTTAAGATCAAGATGTGTTCTCTTAATTTAAGAATTTTATGTTCTCGACGCATTTTTTAGACCAAAAATCTTAGTTCTGAGACCAAAATCTGGATTTTAGAACTTTTTTTTATCAGTGTATGTGTGAGTTTGAGTGTGTGTGTCTGTGTGTGTGTGTGCCGCATGTTGCAAGTGAAACGAAGGTCGGGACTGCGACGACGCCTGACTGCAGCGCTTCCATTAGCCAGGCCCACACTTCCTTGCCACTTGCCACTTGCCACCTGCCACGTGCCTCTTACCTCTTCTTAGCTCAGTTGATGAACTCACTGACGTCATGGCGTCTAGCCGTAGAACAAGACTTTGCACTCCACTTTCACCTGCCTTTCTCCACCTTTGTCTGTGCCACCTTTGTCTTATGACCTGCCTCCTCTGCTCACCCCTCTGCCGCTGCTGCTGCTGATGCATTTATTTATTGGCCGCTGCGACAAAGTTGCCAAAGTTTTCTGCCAATTGCCACAGTTGCCACAGTTGCCACTTGGGCTGCCCCGTGGCGACGATGACAGCAGCGACGTCAGCAGCGATTTATTTGCTGCCTGCCTGTCTGTCTGTCGTTCATCTTTTTTTATTGCCCTGACGCTGACTTTTAGCTGTTGTCATTTGGCTACGGCTGTCGTTCTTCTTCTGCTTCTTCTTCATCTTTTTCTTATTGCTGTTGTTGATGTTGATGTTGCTGCTGTTGCTGCTGCTGCTGTTGTCATTTATTTGCAGTCATAAACTTTTCGTTCACATCACGCGAGCAACTCTCAGATTTCATTAGATCGCCCGCCTGCTGATTGCTTTTATTACACACACACACATTCACACACACATTCACTCTCACTCTCTCACTCTCTCTCTCTCTTTCTCTTTCTCTCTCTCTCTTTCTCTCTTTCTGTTGCTCTGTTGCTGCTGCCAGCAACAGTAGCAACTTTGACATTGTTGTCGTTTATGATGTTCTTCTAAGTTACACAAGCACTCTCTTTCTCTCTCACACACACACACATACTCATACATATATATATATATATATATATATATATATTTACATCTATCTACATTTGTATATGTGTATGTATCTGCGTTGTGCTTAAGTCAAATGTCTAAATATGATTCTAATAGTTGTCGCTTGTCAAGAAATCAGCTCCAGAAAACCAATAAAAATTGCCATAGTCGTCTAGCAAATACCCTGTACTGACATTTTAATATAAGCCTATAAATACGTTATTTTATTTACTTTTGTGCTCCTAAAGCGAAAGTCACCGACCACAATAACAGATACCCTGTTTTCCAGTTTTGAACGCTATTCCAGTATTTACATTAATAAAAATAGTTTTCTAGTTCGACTAGCAGATAGCCTGTAAATACATTTTAATAATCATAACAATCTTGTCGTTTAATTAAAAAATCAGGACCCTTATGGTAGAGAAACCTGTTCTCAGTGAGCAATAGAATATCCTGTAATTTACACAATGTGAATTAAATGTATATACGTATTTCCCAGATAGCATAAAAAATCCAACACAAAAAATTGTCCTGCGCAAGAGCAAAAATACCAGATATACATTTTTGGAATTTGGTAAATTTGGATAAGTAGCCATTTATATTTTCAAATTTTATACCCGTTCGTTGGAATGTATGTAACTGGGAGAAGGAGGTGTCTCCGACCCCATTAAGTATATATATATATATATATATATATATATATATATATATATATATATATATATATATATATATTCTACATATACTTGTGTGATCTTTTTGCGGTTAAGTGAGCTAATGTGTATAAAACCACCACACCCGCAGTTTTTAAAATAATACCGTTATTATGGAAATTAACATTATCTATTAATATCATTTATTAGCTCACTTTACCGCAAAAAGATCGCACAAGTAAAAGGGCAGTATTAGCTAACCAAAGTTATTAATTATTAATTTTATACAATCAATACACTTAAAAGTATGTAGTAGTTTTTATTAGGTAATAATTTCTTTAAAGTACTGTAATACAAATTGAAATAAGTAACGGGTATCCTATGGTCGGGATGTCAATTATTGCCTTTCCCGCGTGTAGTTAATAAAACTAAATTTTAGTTTGCGTAAAAATTATAATAAGATTTCCATTCTTAAGCCAAAAAGATTATAATATTGCCTACTATTGCCTAAAAACTACTAGTAATGCTGTTAAAGTCTATTGACAGATACCCTGTACTAAGATTTTAAATAAGCAAATAGTTGCATCTTGTTTATAGGTAACTTTAATCATAATAGAAACAACGAAACATCCATATACACCTTATGGTATGGGTATAGGGTATAGTGTGACAACTGTTGCCTAGTATATGATGAATCAATAGTACTCTGCAATTAGTTTTGTATATAGAAATTGCTTAACTTTCAGATTTGATACACCCAATCGCCTTCACTTTTACAGGGTATAGGGTATAGTGTGACAACAGTTGCCTAGTATATGATGAGTCCATAGTACTCTGCAATTAGTTTTGTATATAAAAATTGCTTAACTTTCAGATTTCAGATACACCCAATTGCCTTCACTTTTACAGGGTAGCGAGATTCAAAGAGAGAGAGAGCGGGCAACAATATTGAGTCAAATGCCAACAAGCAAACAATAAGCGCACTGACTAAAGGGCGTGCAGCAACAACAACAACAATAACAAGAGGCAGCAACAACTTCAACAACAACTACAACAGCAACAATAACAGCAGCAACACAAACTCTTGGCCTGTATAAATAACATTTCTGTTGAAGCGCCTTGTATGACAAAGTGTCCGCTTAAATGTGCGCGACACACACACAAACACACACACAAACACACACACAAACACACACACACAAACACACACTTATATATACATATATATGTATACCTATTGCGGTCTCAAGTGGCTGTTGTTGCTGCTGTCGTTGCTGTTGTTGCTGCTGTTGCTGCTGTCGCAGTTCAAACGCCAACAACAACAGCAGCAACTGCAATTTTGACGCTGACGCTGACTTTAGCGTCGCGTCGCTGCTGCAGCGCTGCGTTTTATAATGTCTTGAGCTGTTTTTGCTGTTGTTGCTGCTGCTGTTGTTGCTGCTGTTGCTGCTGTTGTTGCCTGAGGCCGACGCCTTTCGTCAATTGATGAGCGTCGGGGCCAAAGTTGAGCGGCAGCTGCAACGCTGTTGGCTTCTTTTGTGCCACTTGTTGTTTTTGTTGTTGTTTTAATTTTTTGCTGTTGTAAGTTGACATTTTTACTGGCGACTGTTGTTGTTGCCACTGCTGCTGCTGCTGCTGCTGCTGTTGCTGTTGCTACTGCTGGTGACAAAAATGTTGCTGCTGTCCCTTATGATTCTCTCAATGTTGTTGTTGGTGTTGTTATTGTCGTTGTTGTTACTGTTGTTGTTGTGGAGCGTGTGCCTTTTCAGCTGTCAGCCCTTTCTGCAATATTTGCAGTATGTTGTCGTTGTTTTTTTAGTTCTGTTAGTGTGTTGTTGCTGCTTTTTTTGGCAGTCAGGCAAACATTTTTGGTTGTCGGCTGATTTTATTTTAGTGTTTTTTTTTTTCTTTTTGAGCCTGATGTTGCTGGCGATTGCTAGTTGCCGTTGCAGTTGCAGTTGCAATCGGCGCGGCGCGGCGCACAAATAAAAGCGGAAGCGTCGCCAGTTAAAAGCACTTGCTCAATTTTTTTCCAGTGTATTTACCGGTGTGTCCCGTTTTCTTTCCGGTTAGTTTCCTCTATCTTCTTGCCTGCTTCTTTGTGGCCTGCGTGTTTCCCGGTTTTCCCTCGCACACAAAACAGAAGGAAAAAATCAAAAAAAAAAAAATAGAAAAAAAAAACATGACCACCGCGTGCAGCGCCCGCAAAGTTGTTGGGCCTGCGGTTTGTTTTGTTTTTGTTTTTGTTCAAGTGGCAGCAACATTTCTGTGACTGTGACCAACCGTCGAGAGGAGCAGCAGTTGCAGCTGGAGCAGTTACAGTAGCAACATTAGTTGCTGGTGCAGTTAGCGTGTTTGCCAAGGATCTGCCACGCCCTCGAGGATGTCCTGCACAAAATGTAAATACGAGTATTTACTATATATATGTCACCTTCTCATTCCTCTGACCATGCAACAATTACCACATACATAGCTAAATGTTGCTCAAATTTAATTCCATTTAAATTTCCTTCAATATCACAGCATTTGACCACGCCCACTAGCTGCCCTCATTTGCTTTGCTTTTGCTTCAAAATCGAAATTTCATATGGAAAATGCGTTCAAGTATTTGCGCAAAATGTTGCAAATGTTGTTGGGGCAAAATCAATTGGTCCGCAAATCAAATTTTCCTTTCTCGTTTCTAGTTGACCCAGTCTAAAATAAAATATTTGCTTTATTGACCGCTCTCCTTTCACAATGACAACAACAAAAACAAGAGCATTGAATGCATTTATACACTGCCAAAAAAAAATATAGTACTCGAAACGTTTTCAGAATATCATTGATTCTGAAATTATTTTGTTGGCTTTAATAGTTGATATTTGGTTTCTCATCGGTATTATAATCTGCAAACCTAATTAGAATTTTTTATTCGTTTGATATACTTGTTTCTACAGGGTATTCGTATTAAAATATGATTTGTAGATTTTAAGTAGAGGTAAAAAATTCGTTAGAATTTAATTGCGTTATGTGTATTTTACGGAATCGGATCACTGTTTTGATATAGGAATTATTATTTTTTTTCAGGGACGTTAAATAATGATTTTTTTCTGGGAATAACACCGGAACCGATTCCAGAACAGAATGAAAACTTTCAGCTGTCATAGCTTGATCAAAACTGAACCGATTTTCAAGCAAAATGTCATTTTGGTCTTGATTTGGCCTCTAAATTCATTTTGCATTCAAATGTTTTTACATTCTTAAAAAAAAAATAGTTTCCTCAGGTTCTACTAGATATTGATTTCGTTGCTAGAGTCCCCCCTTAAAATTTTAAAAATTCAAAATTTTAAATCTCAAGTTTTCACTTTTAATCCACTCCTTATATCGTAAAAAATATAACAAAACATCATTGTATATCATTTTTCCTATTTGGCTTTCTATTAAAAAAAAGGGGTTAAATTGATGTTAGGTTTATCTCGATAAAATACGAACATATTGTACACATGTATAATATGCACAAATCTGTTAAAATATTTTTGTTTTATAACATTTCATTATTTTTTGTTTTAATTTTATCGTTGTACCGGTACTGATATTGTACCCGAAAGGAAAAAACCGAAATAGAACAGATTGCCGAAATAGTTGTTCGCGACGTACCGGAACCGAAACCGTATCCGAAATTTGTTACGGTTTGATTCCCTGATTTTAATTCGATTCTCCAAAAATATTAAAAGGTTGATAATTTGAGCGGTGATCTATTAATATAGTTTCAGTTTTTTCCAGTGTACATGTTATGGTTAAGTCCATTCGATATTCAATCAATTGAGTGAACTGAGGTAAATGCATGTAATAAGGGTAACTGTTATCTCCCCTTCCGCCTCTTCTGTCTCAGTTACTGGCAGCTTCTGTTTTTCCTAGAATGTGAAAATTGCATCAATTACAATACGGAATTAATTGGACATTGATAATTAACAAAACACTTAAGTGTTCTCGTCTGACACTTTGGCTTATAATTAAATTGCCATGTACTTAATTGAGTTATTGGTACGCATAGCGTATAAGTGAAAAAAAAACACAGATAAACCATAACAAAAACAATCGAGGGCAGTTTGTTTTCACAAATTATAACATCATAAAATACGTACAGTTAAGGTTTTAGTGAACAGCGAATATACCTTAGGAATATACGTATAAATATAAAAATATATATTTTATTTTAAAAATCTTATGAAACGAAGAGTTTTTAAATTCTATTCTTATATTTTTGTACCAATAAGATTTAAAAAGACATGGAAAATAAAATATATAATAAAAACAAATGTTATAAGCCTTAGTATACGTGCAAATATTAACGTTTTTAACAATAAATTACCCACACCAATATGCCAACGAGCCTTCTACATATTATTTGCAATACTATATTCAGAATTGACTGAAATAAATAAATATCAGCAATTATTTATCGATATGCTTATCGATAATCAGCTGGAAAATAGATAAACAAATAAGCAACCGCAAATCCACAAGTAATCGAATCATTCATTTAGCCAAAACTCATCAAAGTCAGCCACAACATGGCCGATTGTTGTTGTTGTTTAAACTGACTGATTGAGTGACTGACTGACTGACTGACTGAGTGACTGACTGGCAGGTAAAGCGTCATTAGAGCGAACACTTTGCGTGTTTTGTTTGCCCTGTCGCTTGTTGTTTGTTGTCTAAGCCCCAAGACGGTCTGAAATGCATATGTATATATGAATGTACATACATGTACCTACATAAGTATATATGTACATACAAACATATACATATATTACGAATACATATAAATATACAAATACATATCTTGGCAATGTGGAGCAGCTGTCTATAATTACACATGTATGTGTATGTCATTGTGTGTATTTGTGTGTGTGTGTGTGTATTTTGGTCTGTTTATAGAGTATTGTGTAACCAAGACACAGCAATAAAATTAAAAGTAATAGTAAAAGTAAGAGAAACTAATTTTACGTCCCACTCTATCGCGCCCATTCAATCTGTCCTCAGTCCCCAAAGTCCGCTCCTGTCCCTCCGCTGTCCCTGTCCCTCTCCCTCTCCGCACGCTGTCTCGCTTACACTCTATAACCTTACACTTTCGAGCAAATTACTACAAGCATAAATTGCTGCCGCTAAAGTGCAAGTGACGATGAGGAAATGAGAAAGAAACAACAGAAGGCGATGGCAATAGGTTTCCTTTTTTTGGGTGAGCCGGTTAGAGGAGGTGTGTGAGGGGTGGGAAGGGAAGGGGAGGGGAGTGAAGAGGTTGGGTGGGTTGGACCAGCTGATGGCGCCAAAGAAAACGTTAAACGTTATTTTCATTCGCCATTTTCATTTTCATTGCATTTTCATTGCATTGTTTTGTGAGTCCTTCAGCGTTTAGCAATCAATTTTTTTTTATTTTTGTTTTTGACTTGCCGTAGGTTCTTGTTCTTGCCATTTCAATTTCTAAAGCAGCCCAAAACTCATCGAGGTGTGTGTGTGTGCGAGCTTATATACATATATATTTATGTCTGTGTGTGTGTGTGTGTGTGTGTCGCTGCAATGGTAAAATTGTTCTGTGCCATCGCCAGTTGCATAAACGGTGCACGCGGACGCGCATGAAACGAGCGAAAATTTTAATTATAATGAAAATTACATAAATGAATTGGTAAAAAACTTAAAGACAACAGCAGCGATAACATCAACAAAAACAACAACAGCAAGACGCCAAGCGGTCCAGCTGAGAGTTGAAGAGCAAGAGCGAGAGCGAGAACGGAAGCGACTAAGTCTTTCATTTTGTTTTTTGGCTCATTACGCGCTTTGACACAAAAGAACAACAAAAAATACAATAGAAACGCTGTGATTAACTTATGCCAAGACAATAATAACAATAATGGGAGCAACGACTGCCGTATGCTGCATTCCATCTCGTTCCCACACATGTGCACAATACGCTCTCACAAACTCAACTGAAATTGAAACGACAGCAATGCCAAAGGGAAATGCAAAGTCAAAGACACGCTCTCTTCCTTGCTCTCGCTCTCTTCCTCTCTTTGGTGTGCGTGTGTGTTTGTGTGACTTGCTCTCTGAACAGAATACTCTCACTTCGCATCTCATTGAGTGAGGCTGGAAACGTATTGGCAAAATGTGAAACATGCAACGTATTTGTTGTTGCGCAGCATTATCCGTTTACCGTTTATCGTTAACCGCTTACCGTTTGTCAATTATCAATTTATCAATTTCTTAAAAAATTGATATATATTTTTTCTACATATTTTTTGAATGTGAAGTTTAAAGTTTTGAGTGTCGAATGTTAATTTTGTTCGCCTGCTTTGACTTGCGCGTAACGTGACAAAACAAAAGAAATGCGTGTATACAGCATGTGTGTGAGTGTGTATGTGTGTGTGTGTGTGTCTGTGTGTGTGTGCGTCTGTGTGTGTGCCTTTACCACACTGTGCACTTAATTGCATTTGCAAACCACAAACAATTGACTAAAATGCAAATCAAGTTGAAATGTTTACAACAAAAGTTCTTGCCGCTCCACATTACCTCCGTCACCTCCTCAACCTTCTCTCCACCTCTACCTCCTTGTACTTTCACTCTTACATTAAAAAAAATCTGAATAAAATCAGAAGTACGCTTATACAGAATATTCTTAAACCAAATACAATATATGTACTTGATTCAAACACGAATTTTCTCAGCAAATATTTTGATTTTTGGGTTTTTTTAATTTGCTTATTTGATATTTTTTATACGGTCTTTATTGAACAATAAAATCTGGAATACATACTCCAAAAAAATACATGCTAAGATTAAGAATTTTCAACTTGAACTTTAGAATGTGATTATTTTTCTTTCTGTGTAATCAATGTTTATGTGCCTGTGTCTCTGTGTGTGTTGTGTATGTCAGTGTGTCAGTGTTACATTGCCAAAGCCGGCGCTAGAAATTGTTTCATTGCCAAAACGTTTCCTTCTGCCCGATGGCCATTGCCCGCTGGCCGTGTCTCAGCTGCTGAAACGTTTTGGGAATGTGGAACATGCACACAAATAGAATTGTTGTACTAGTTTCTGTTGTTGTTTTGTTCCTATTTGCTTATGTTGTTGTTCTCGTTGTTCTCGTTGTTGTTGTTCTTGTTTACTTCTTCATTGCGTTTGGCATCAACGCGCGCGCGGAATTTACGTTACGTATACGCAATGTGTGCCGCGAATGCTGATGTAAATTTTGTTCGATGTGTTAATTTTTTACAAATGTGTTGCCTGCAAATTGCTGCGGAATGCTTGTTAAATTCGCTGATATTGCGTTTAATCTGATTAACAATGCAACAAAACATAAAATGAATGAAAAGCAACTGAAACTGAGACAGCAGCAGCAACATTCACAGTGCCTTCTGTATGTACTCGTACACTAACATGCATGTACAGATCTCTGAGTGTGAGTGTGTGTATGTCGCATCTTACCGCAGCGTTTACGTCGTTTTTTTTTCTTGTGCCCGGTTTTTGCAAATGTAAACAAATTTTTGAATGGCAGAAAAAAGGAAGGAAATAAAAAGAAAGTGACGAGACCGCGTTTTTCTCAATTCATATGTATATGTATATTTTTTGGTGTGTTAATGTGTGTGTGTGTTCATTTGTATGTGTAGCTGTCCGCTTGGCGCATGCTTATCCTAGAAGCTCCTAAGCCAAGCGCCGCACACCGCTTACTGTCCAAATGGTCAGAACAATGACACATTTGCCGCAACTGCACTATGGGGCATTTGACCAGTTTTTTGTGGCATTAATTAATTAAAAAACTAATTTTATCAAAAAATTCACAAAAGTGCTCATTGAGTCCAAGTGTGTTGAATAGAGAATTAGTGACTCTACAACATGGATTTATTCACTTGCTTAACAAATGTTAACAATTTTTTGTAGCTCTTCGCAAAGTTAAACTTTCGTTTCAAAAAGCATCTATAGACATCACTTGCTGAATACACAAATTGTTAATAATACCCGCACAAAAACAACAAAATATTAGTTGCAACATAAATACCAAATACGAATTGTTAATACCCATTGCCAATTTAGATTTTTTTAAGTGATTTTCTTTAAAAATTAAATGTTTAAAAATACAAAGCACGTGGTCTTTGGCTGTAACAGCTGACTTTAACAGCTGTTATTTTAACATTGGACTGTTATGTTAACATATTTGATATGTAACATAACAGTTTGATGTATTTATGATGTATTGGCATCAAAATTTCTAAGATTTGAATACTAGTGAAAATTGAGTTAATGTAAAAATAAAAAAACAGATAATATGCCCCATGGTGAACTGTCGTTGTTTATTTACGTTTATTTAACACCAACCAGCTAACTGTTTTATTGTCTGTGTTTCTGTGTGTGTATGTGTATGTGTGTTTACTAAGTGACTCTGTGTGTCGGCTTCCCTGCAGCCTCATGGGAATTGTTGGCGCCTTGTGGCGTATACTTAATATTTAGTTTTGTAATTATATGCGCGACCCCGTCGCATAAGCGAAATTCTGCTTAATTAATTAATTAAAATATACAGCAGTGACAACGACAACAATAACAGCTAAAAAAACAACGACAACAATAACAACATTTGTGAGCTGTCGTTGTTAGTTGGCGTCGTTGTCAGTTGGCCGCGTGGCGCCAAGTCGAGCGCAACTCAATTGCAGTTAACGCCGCGGCGTCGCTTAACTAAAAACTAAAACTAAAAGACATTGGCCTTTCGCCGACACATACCCTTACCCCACCCCCCTGTCACACTGTCCACCCGCCGCCTGGCTGCGTTACCTTCTCTCTCTTTCTCTCTCTTCCTCTCTGTAACAACAGCTGCTTGCAGCAGCAGTAACGGTAGCAACGGTAACAACGGTGGCAGAGAGCGACAGATGTGGCAATCAGCTGTGCGCGTGTGCAAGAGAGATGGCAATATGCCGTCGACCTTGTGGAACGCAACGAAATGAAACGAAACGAAACGAAATGAAATCGAAACAAAAGAGTCGAATTAAATAAGATACAAATTCAAATTCAAATTCCAATTATATTCAAAGCAAAATCAAAATCAAACAAAAACGCAAATCAAAAATGGGCAAAACAAAACAAATACTGAAAATAATTCCAGGGAATAAATGCATTTAAAATGTTTTTGGGAATGCCCAAATAAGTAGGCAATGCCAAAGTGCAAAAGAGACAAAGTGTGCAACAACAATAACAATAACAACATCAACAAAAATAACAACAGCAACAGCAGAAGAACAACAATTATTATAACAACAGCAGTACAACAACAGCAACATGTGGCCAAAGACAAACCACAACAACATCAGCAACATCAGCAACAACTGCAATTGCACCTGCAATTGCAACTGCAACTGCAACTAAAATGTAATTGTGAGCAACCAAACAACTAGCCACAACAACAGCAACAACAACAGCAACAGCAACAATAACTGTGACAGTGCTTATGAAAAGTATGCAACCAACTAAACGGAATTAAGCACATTTCTGTTTCCTCTTTTAGCTTGTTAGCAAGCCAACTGTCAACAAGACATTAAACTAAATACAAAGCTCAAAATGGAATTTCAAAAGTATACTGCAAGTGTTAAGTAACTTGTATGTGGCACTGTCAAGTGTGTGCCAACTTGTACATGAAAATAGTTTTAGTCCAAAAAGTTTTGCACAACTTTCATTTAATGTGAGCACAACACACACAAAACTTTTACCACATGCAGAAAATACTTATAAATAAACAACAAACATTTGATACTAAACAGCTGACTGTCAAAAGATATATGGCATAATGTCAGACAGACAATTGACATAATGCTTATAATAGGCATATTGAAAAGGAAACTGTTATTTACTTGGCATTTTTTTGTACACAAGAAATGTGCAATGACACCAGCTGATATTTAAGCATAATACATTTTTCTAAAATAATCAAACAAGTCATGCTCTTTTGATGCTTTTCTGATTTTGGATAAATTTAAATTTTGATAACTTAATTTTGTTCAATTGGAGAGTTACAATTTTACTTTAAAAATAATACTTTAAATACTTTAAAGCATCAAACTATTGTTGAGTTTTTTTTGAGCGAAAAAATAAAAAAACATTTAAAATCATTATTTTTGAGTTTTATTTTTTTTGATCCAAAATATTCTTTATTTTTTTTTTTACAAAAATAATGAATATCAAGTGACTTTTGTATTTAAAAAAAAGATCATTATTAAAGGTCCCTGGATACTACATTTCTACTCAAGTTTTGAAAAAAATTTTGAATTCATCTAGAATAAAAAAAGAATAGCAATTGTAATAATAAGAAATTTATCGATTTACAATTCGAATAATCTGAAATGCACTTATATGATTATTGCAATTATCTTGTGGATTAACTGAGTGCATAAGCAACTAAATATCACCAATTATTAACAAGATACAAAACTTACTGTATAACAATTTAATTTAACTATTCTTCAATTTCTGATTTTAAAATATTTTCTGATTAGCTAAAAAATGACACATACCAATCAGATTTGCAGCTGGTGTCATTGGTTTATAGCTTTCATCTGGCATTGAGAGCATTTCCCACTGATTACTGATATTGTCAACTTCTGATTGAGTCTGTGGCTCGGATGCATTTCAAACTATTATTATGTGCTTCAACTGACAGACTTCAGACTGGTTGGAAAATGATAGGATATCGTTGCCAATTGCTATTGTTGTTGTTGTGGTTGTGGTTGCTCTTTTTGTATTCTCACTCTTGATTAATGTGTGTGTTTGGGTGTGTTTGTTTGTGTGTATGTGTGTGTGTGTGTATGATTATGTGTGTGTGTGTTGCAGTGATAAACTAAAGAAAGCAAATGCTGTGCAGCAAATGGAAGTTGACAGTGACAGTGAAACACCGCTAAAACGACTAACCAACAACTCGACAATAAAGCAAAATACTCGTTAAAAGGTCTGGCAAATTGTATGCTGGCCGTCATGTTGCAGTTGCAAGTGTTGCAGTTGCAGCCAGGAGCTGACCAGAAGCCAACTCGCAACAGCAACAGCAACAACAGCAACAACATGAAGAACAACAGCAACATTGCTGTGTGTAAGCGTGTGTGAGTGCAGTAAAGGATATACGCACACACTCACACACTCACACACACACAGACAGACACTCGCACATCCGACACACGGCACAACAAAGAAGCGTGCAACATGCAGATGATACTTGTTGCTGGCGGGTAAGTTAAAACCATGTCTATGACCCTTGACCCCTTGACCACTTCACCCCCCTTCATTCACCTTCTTCTCAGTAAATCGGATAACCACTAACCGTAACTAAATGTGTGGGTGTGTGTGTGTGGGTGTATATATATAACTCGTTGTCTAACAAAATCAATTGCAATTCTCGATTCGTAGATTTATCTCCTAACCTGAGCTTTAACTTGAACTTTAACCTTATGTGTGCCTTTGCTTTGGGCTTTTTATTGCTTATTATAAGCACATTGCACATTGCTTCTCGTTGCCTTTGCTTAATGCTCAACTGCAATTGTTATTGCCATCTTGTATCTATCTATCTATCTATGACGATATCTTATATCTTTAACCCCCCCCCTTTAACTCTACAATTTACTAATCGACAAACTATTTATTCTCTATTTTCATTACCATCTTTTGAATGTGACTGAATCTTTAATTGCAGGTAAGTGCAATATATATTCTTAATCAAATATATAAGAACTGTAAGTCTATGTATATATCTATCTGATTAGGATGTATGTATTTCTGCCTATATATATAACAACTCAATTCTGATTATTTTCTTGAGCGCGCTCAGAAGTAGGCAAATTTTGTTGATTGAAATTATTTACCTTCCCAGAAATCATTGAAGGAAAATACAAATTTACATTAGATATTTATTGGATTTGAAATAGTTATAAGATTTGACGGTCAAGCTTATATCTGAAAATTTGTTAAGTCAAAAATTGGTGGGCCTTGTATTCCTTTGTCTTGCTAAAACAAAGTTTATTATATCCGAATATGATTTACGGAAGTAAAAAGGAGTCGTAATGAACTCCAGTAAGTATAAATCTATATTCTTTATCAGAAGTTCTCTTTAGAGCAAGGTAGACCATTTACCCTTCGACTTGACTTCCTATTTTTCAGGTTTTGTTAATTCTGATAAATGATATGTTTGATTTTATACAGATATGTTCTTCTAATTTCTAACAATCCAACCTTTCAAAATATGTTCTGATTTTACCAGCGATCCAAGCTTAACGTCATATTTGCGTCGCTAGAACCCGTTGAGAATTCTAAGGTTCGACATTGAAAAAGATATATCCCAAAACGTACTTGTTTTTAGTACAAAACGTTCTTATTTTTAACTTCCTGTGAATCTTGAAAAAAAACTATTTTAAGTACAAAAATATCTTAAACTTTAGTACAAATAACTCAGTTGTTTATGAAGGTAACTTTACGAGACTCACGGATTATACATTTGCCATGATCTTAAATGTTCCGACTTAGTTTGGTTAAAATCGAACAACTATTTCGGTTAGCTGCCATAGGAATGTGAAGTCAAATATTTTAATTTAAGATCGATTAATGCTTACTTCAAGATTTTAAGTCCACAGCAATCTTAGAATTTTAAGATCGAAACGGTATAGATTCAAGTACGGTCGTAACTAATTTTAGGTATGGCATATTTTTCTGAGTGTACCGCAAATTAATTCAAGTTTCAAGCTATAGCAATAATCAAGCAGGGTATTAAGTGGGCTGGCTTCTGCTTTCTTAAACAATTCTCACAGAAATATTACACATACGCCTCGTGGCCGGCTTTAAAGCTTTCAATTGTGTTTTGGCGGCTAGCTTTTGCTGGCAGCTTTTGTTACTGCTAAAGCGCCCTCTAAGTAAAGCGTAAGCTTTAACGAAAGCTTTCGGTTTGTGTCCTGCGGCAGCTTAAAGCCAACTGCTTGCAAAGCTCGCAGTGTAAGCTTGCTTTTGTAGGCAAAGCTCAAAGCTCAAAGCTTTAACACACACACACACAGGCGCAGGGGGTGCAAAGCGTGTCAGGGATTGTGTGTGTTTACTTATTTATAATTGCATTACACATACGCAGCGTAGGCTCACTTCGGATGTTGTTTTCGTTTTCGTTATCGTTGTTTGTGGCTTGTTGTTGTTGTTGTTGTTGGTGTTTGCGGCGCTTGTGGCTTACAGTTGGCGCGTTCAAGTGCACACGTGACACAAAGCGCCGCAACACACACGAGCGAGCGAGCGAGAGAGAGAGTGCGATATATCGAAAGAGTTGTGGTTTAAGTATATTAATTATATTTGTAGTTTTACAAAAGCTTCAATAATTATTATGTTTATAATCAAAGTCTAAGAGTTACCTTTATGGCGATCTGCCGCTCTCTCTCTCTCTCTCTCTCTCTCTGTCTCTCTGTCTCTCTCTTTGTCTTTCTGTCTTTGGCTCTGCTTTTAACCAACATGCTCATAGCCCATGCCTTTCAATTCGATTTTCACTTTGTTGTGTATTGCTTTAGTTTTTTTTTTTTTTTTTCTTTTCATTTACACTTTTCACCTACTTTCGTTTTGGGCGCTTCAAAGCCAACGGCATTTGTTTGCCTCCCCACATATGACCAGCTCTCTTCCTCTCTTTCTCTCTTTCTCTCTCTCTCTCTGTCTCTCTCGCTCTCTCTCTCTCTCTCTCTCTCTCTCTCTTTGTATCTGTATCTGTATTTGTATGTGTGTGTGTGTGTGTGTGTGTGTTGTTGTTCGTGCCACACGCTTCACTAAACGCTGACCGGTCTGAATGACGCCTGTTCGCCTATTCGCCTATAGTTCGTTTCAGTATCGCGACCGCGGACTCTTTGGTAAGTCCAATGTTCCATGTTCATGGCTTTTAGCCTTATCCTCCTACCCTCAACCCCTAACCCTACCCCTAACCATACTTCTGCCCCTGTCCCTGTCCCTGCCCTTGTCCCAATCTCTTTCCCTTTCCCTTTCCCACTAACTGGCTCTTTAGCTTTGGGCTTAGCTCTGTTTTTAGCCGTCAACCGTTACCCGTCAACCGTTACCCGCTTCCCGTTATCCGTTACCCGTTACCCGCTACCCGTTGCCCGTTATTTTGCTCAGGCAATGCTCAGTCAGCGCTTCGTTTTGAATATATATACTTAGCTAGCTATAGTTAGTATATATTTTTCGCCGTTTAGGATTTTTAGTCTTTGCTTAAGTCGTGTTCGAGTTGTGGTTGTTGTTGTTGATGTTGTTGTTGTTCTCCTAGTCCGAGTCAAAGTCCGAGTCCTATTTCGACTCCCGCTTCCATTTTTTTTGTGTCCAAGTCGCCGCTTGTATTTTCGTATATATATTTGTTGTTGTTGTTGCCTTTTTTTTCGGTGTTCTTTTACATGTTCGTGCCAAGTGGCACTAAAACTATTTGCCTTTGCTTTTGGCAGTTGTTTGTTGTTGTTGCTGCTTGCTGCTGCTTGCTGTTTGCTGGTGGCAGCAGCAGCAGCAGCAGCACCTGCCGGGCACGCAACACGCAGAGTGCAGCAGCAGCAACAACAACAGCAACAACAACAACAACAGCAACAACAACAACAACAACAGCAACAATCGAGCCGAGTCACTGCAGCAATCGCACGTGCTTTGCCTCGGCATTCAGTCAGTATTTTTTGTGTGATAGGGAGCCGAAGCTTAAGTCGAGTCTGTTACGATTTGTTGGATTCGGCACGTTGCGGCCTCGGCGACTGCGGCGGAATCGGTTGTACGGCTCGGGCATTCACTGCTTTCATTTGCAGCGCGCTCAGTCAGTCGTCGCAGTCGCAGTCACGTCGTCACAACGTGTACCGCGTTTCACGTAGCGCGGTTTTTACGGCCCAGGCGGCGGCTGTCGTCGTTTACGTCCGTCGTCAGTCAGTCAAAGAGTCAAATATTCAGACAAGCAGTCAGTCAGTCAGTCAGTGAGTCAAAGAGTCAGTCAGTCAGTCAGTCAAACAGGTCAAACAGTGTGTCAAACAGTGAGTCAATCAGTCAGTCAGTTAGTCAGTCAGTCAGTCTGACCGTCAGTCAGTCAGTCAGTCAGTCTGACCAGTCAGTCAGTCAGTCAGTCAGTGAGACGGTTGCAAGTACGGCCGCCTCGGGGCCCGGCAGATGCGTGCAACATTACGTTTCCCGCGCGTGTGAATTTCTGCTTTTTTTTATACTAATAATAATAATAATAATTTTTTTTTAATGTTTTTTTACCTCTGTTTGTTCATCACTGGTTGGCGGTGGTGTTGGTGGTGATTGTGGTGATGGTGATGATGTAGGTGGTCAGTGCCTGTGCGTGTCACGTTAACTTGCAACAACTTCAAAAAGGTGTTTAAAGCGTCGCCAAACACCTGAGAAAAGAAACTTTAGCTTGAAACTTAAATCCTCAAGTCTCTGCTGCATGCTACCTACGACTACAACAACAAACATAACAACAAAAAAAAAAATAAAACGGGAACAACAACTACTAAAATAATGAAGCAAATGTTGCGCTGTTTAAATCTCAGTTACATTCGTCCTGCCTTCCTTTCACTCACTCTTTAACCTCCCCTTCTCACTCTCTCTCTCTTTCTATTTGAGTCTGCCTCTCTCTGTCTATCGCTCGTTTGTTTGTTTACCTTAATTAATGCACTGGCAACGGGACAAACGGAGGCAACGTGCAGCATAATTTGACTAGGCAGCAACGTCTACTCTTCTCTTCACTTCTCTCCACTTCTCTTCACTTCTCTCTTCACTTCTCTCCTCTTCTCTCCGTTTGTGCCGCAGGCCTACTCTGCCTCAAGCTAACTTGCAACATGGCAGGCAGCAGCACGGCAACTCGGCAACTTGCCCCGGGGCGCCGTTAGTTTGCCATTGCCACAGAAACTGGAGGCGCAGTTAATGAATATTTTAGCCAAGTTAATTTCCATTCCATTCTCTATACAAATTGGCATCGGCATCGTTCAAGTCGTTGCCACTTTATTTTATTATTATTATTTTTTTTTGGTTACATAAGCCACAAAACGCTTGCAACTCCATAAAAAAAGCTAGAAAATCATATGAAATATATTACGCATACGACGCGTTGACCCAAATTATTAAATCAAAGCAACGAAAATTTTAAAAATGAGTACTATAACAAAATGTGGTATGCTTGCTTAAAAACAATATTTGTGTTTTGGGTTTTTCGCAAATAATTTCAAAATTTGAGAACTAAAAACAAAAATGAGTACTATAAACAAAATATGATATCCTTTTATTAAAAAATATATTTGTGTTTTGGGGCTTGCTCAAATAATTTCAAAATTTGAGAACTAAAAACAAAAATGAGAACTATAACAAAATATGATATGCTTGCAAAAAAATAATATTTGTGTTTTGGGTTTTGTTCAAATAATAATTCAAAAATTTAAGAACTAAAAACAAGAATGAGAACTATAACAAAATATGATATCCTTGCATTAAAAAATATATTTGTGTGTTTGGGTTTTGCTCAAATAATTTCAAAATTTGAGAACTAAAAACAAAAATGAGAACTATAACAAAATATGTTATGCTTGCTAAAAAAAATAATATTTGTGTTTTGGGTTTTTCGCAAATAATTTCAAAATTTGAGAACTAAAAACAAAAATGAGAACTATAACAAAATATGATATCCTTGCATAAAAAATAATATTTGTGTTTTGGGTTTTTCGCAAATAATTTCAAAATTTGAGAACTAAAAACAAAACTGAGTACTATAACAAAATATGATATGCTAGCAAAAAAATAATGTGTGTGTTTTGGGTTTTTCGCATTATTATTTCAAAATTTGTTCATAGTTTTTTTTTGCCGCTTTCTTAGCCTTGGCTTAAGCAATGCTTCTTAACTTTGATTGAACTTTGAACATGCAACCAGCCCAAAACCCGCAAACAACCAACCCTACAACAACAACAACAACAACAACAACAACAGCAACAGCAACAACAACAACAACAACAATTGGCTGTTGAGGGCAGTTGAAGAACTGCGAACAATTCGCACGCACATTTTCGCTCTCTACATATTTTTTTTTGTGGCCAATTGGATGAAGGGGGAGGGGAGAGGGAAATTGGTTAAAGCAGTCGTCGAGTGGAGTGTGTTTGTATGTGTGTGTGTGTGTGTGTGTGTATGGTGCTAATGAATGCCCCATGAAAATAGGCTCAAAGCCACTTGCAATTTTTGCGCTATGCTTTAGCAACTCCATTAAAATTTGAATTTTCTCTCTTTACGTTATTCTCGCTTTTTTATTTGCTTATATATTTCCAACTGTTTTAAATTCGAAATTGATTTTCTGCTTTTGTGGTTTTTTGTGATTGTGCATATATTTGAAAATTTAAATAAATGAATACATTTTCCCAAGTGTTTTTCGTTTAATTCCTTTTTCTATTTTTGTTCTATTTCGATTTATTTTTATTGCGTTTAAATTAATTTTTAAAGTGGCAAATATGTTTTAAATATTTTGTGTATGCATTTTAAAATAAGAAGTATTAAGAATTTATTTAGCTTTTATGACATCTCTTTTCTCTTGACTACATAAACACAAATGACTTTTAGCAACGTTAAGGATTATTTTCATGTTGATAATTTCTGTCATTTAAGCCCAATACTAAATGATATTCTTGACGCTGCTCGTATTTAATATTGTTTAATAACTTTTCATATTTGCTAAGCTTCAACAAACTATGACGAAAAAGGCAATCATAAAATATCCACACTTAATGAATAAAATTGTATCAAAAGCAATTTGAATTATTTTGGAAACCCAGCAAAAATATTTCAAGCATGCACAAATGAGCTGAATCAAATTTTAAAAAATTAATATTCTGTTTGTGCTCAATTTTGTCGATTTTAATAACCTGTCTATTTGTTCAAATAGCCTAAAGTAACAACTGTTATATTATTATTTATTGTGCTATTATACATTCTATCAAATACGAGCCATTTTAGTTTGACTCAAAGCTGCATAAATTTTCGCAGTTCAAATAGAAAGAGAAATTTTAATAAATATACTAGACAAGCTAAGCCTTGAAGCAAAAAGAAAAAAATTATATTATCTGTGTTTAAAAAAAATTAAAAGCAAATAACATTAACAATTTATTTAAGCTCATGGTTTTTGATTGAATCTTTAATACATATTGTTATTTTATTTTTTCATTTATTGTTCTTTTTAAGACTATAAAATTATTTGTTAAAAAATTTAATTAAAATTAATTATAATAAGTTAAAATGGCTCTATATATAATCCCAAGGAAAAAATAAAGTTTTCAGTTCACAAGAAGAGCTTAAAAAATTAAAACATGCTTCCATATTGATTAAATCAGTAGCAAATATAGTGGAATTGGGTGGTATTAACTGTAGTTCCCCTCAGAAATACCAACTATACTAAAAGTAAATCATTTGAAGAAACTGAAAAATAAAAAAAATAAAAAATTCTGTGACATGAGATCTGCAAGCAAATGAATGTTTTTGGAATTATCTGATGATAAATGTTTAAGTTTTAATGGAACTGATGGATTTAAATACTATCTTCACGATCTGCAAATAGAGAAAAATCAGTTTAGGCTGTTATTGTGGCTTATTTTTATTATGATTGAGGGTGGATTTATCGAATGGTATATATAGTATATATATATTGGAATACTAATACAAATATAAATATTAAGATAATAATTGGATCTAAAAAATCATTAGAGTCTTTAAAAGCGCTTTTCTCCCTTATTTAAGAAGACATTTGGTTAGACCAGATAGGTGTCTCCAAACATAAATTAATTTGGGATTTAACCGTGTTTAACAAAATTATAATGCAATGTATTAGTTTTTTCTCAAAAAATGTGCCTTGTTTTTAGCACTTGCAGAGCAAATTATTATCGTTTAATTCTTCCTTAATGTTAAGGCTTGAACTTTATAACACACATTAAAGAGCTTAATTCAAGGAACAAACTGGATGTTTTTTAAAATTGTTATATGTTTCCTTATAATAACTACACGTGTATTTTCATTAGAGTTGAAGCTGCTTCTAACCTTTTGACGGGGAGTGTATAAGCTCTTTGTTTTTTTTTTGGTTTTACTTCTTATTTCATTCTTGAGAGCAGTTTCAGACTCTTTTCATTAATTAGACCTACTTTAATGGACATCACTGTACGTTTTTAACCGCATTGCGCTGTCCTCGTAGAACAATTTCTTATTTTAAATTTGTCCATATCTTAGTGTGCCAAATTGGAAGAAGTTTATGCTGTGCTCTATGCTTCCATCTCTGTTTAGGCCTTGCAGTGACCTCTCTGTCTCTCTCTCTCTCTCGCTCTCTTTCAGCTCTTTCTCTAACTGAGTAAGACACATGCAATGCCATATATTTTGAGACCAATTTGACTTGCTTTAAAGTTGTGTTTTCTAAAACTACTTTACTGCTTGCCCTAGTTCTTCCCTCTGTCTCTCTCTCTCTCTCTCTGTCTCTCTCTCTCTCTCTCTGTCTCTCACCCTCTCTCTCCATCTCTATGAGCTTGGGCCATTAAATTAACATTTGTCTCTTTCTATTCAACTGCTGACTGGGCGCTATAACGGCACATATTTTTGGCAGTAGTACGACTGAAGTGTGTGGACGGGTGTGTGTGTGTATGTGTGTGCGTGAGAGAGTGTGTGAGTGTAGCTTAAGTCCTGACCGAAAGTTACGCACTGCGGCGAGTTTTGTTTTTAATATGCCGTGACCCAGGAATGTGTGTGTGTGTGAGTATTGGTGAGTGTGTATTTCACGTGTGCTGCGTGATTTTAATTTGAAATAAACACAACACACACACACACACACCTCAACTGAACTTCTCCGCACTCTTTTTTTTTTTGTTTTTTAGCATTTTTTGAGTTGTGTTTTTTTTTTATTTATTTTGCGTTCCATTTTTACACTTGGCCTTTGCGTAATTCTTTTTACGACTCGGCAAGCAGCAGAAACACAAGAAAAAAAAGCACAACAGCAACAAAAACTACAAAAAAAAAAACAAAAAAAAAAGCTTAAATGAAATGAAATGAAGAAGGAAATACAAGAACTTATTGATCGGCCGCTTGAAGCCAATTTGAAGGTCAAGCATACGCACCGTAGGCCGTGCCACCATGAGGCAACTGATGCCTAACGGGCTTTGACGGGTCTCAGAGGTTGAGTGGGTGATATAGACTGAAGGGTTGATAGGGTAAGAGGGTAAGAGCCCCTCTGCATTGTTATATAAACATAACATTTATGCAAGGCAAGCGTGCTATGGTTCTAACTGAAACTGAAACTGAATCTGTACACTGAAAAAAAATCAAGAACAACTAACTGAAATATTTTGTTCTTAAAATAAGATTATTTTAAGACCAAAATACTAAAACTAAGATTTTTAATCTAAAAAATCTTAAACTCTTAATATAAGAATAAAAATCTTAAATTGTTAGGAAAGTATAAAAAGGTACTATATCTTTTCAAACAAATGGTGGAACCGTGGCGCTCTGCTTAGAGAGGCTGCTTTAGTTGTGAAGCAGTAGGCGGCGGTTCGAATCCCACTCGTAACAAATTAAAATAGCATTTAAAAAATAAATTCAGCAAAAAAAATCAAAATTTAAAAGTAAAAACAAATCATAAATTTAAATAATATTTTTGTTTAATTTTATTTATTGATTTTAATTTTAAGAACATTTATTCTTAAAATAAGAACTTGGTCTTATTTAAAATGTTCTTAAAATCAAGATGTGTTCTCTTTATTTAAGAATTTTATGTTCTCGACGCATTTTTTAGACCAAAAATCTTAATTCTGAAACCAAAATCTTAATTTTAGAACATTTTTTTTATCAGTGTAGCTGTAGCTGTATCTGAAGCTGGAACTTGGAACTCAAACTGAAGCTGAGAATATATGTTAGCTAAGAGTTTGAGCTGTGAAGGCCTTCTTCTGGCTGTCATGCCACATACCACATGCCATGATGACGTCATTTTAAATTATTTTCAAATTTTGCGCCAAAGGCAAAGCAAACTGACACAGCTGCTGCCTCTGCGGAAACGGAAGCAGCGACAAGACAGTCCACAGCACGGCAAACACAACACATCAACACACACACACACACACACACACACACACACACACACACACACACAGTTTTGCCTGGGCTAACTGACTGCACTTTGCTTTTATCCGTGTCAAACATTTTCATCCACTTGTTCGCATTATACTTGCACAGCGGGCGCATTTCTCTCCTTGTCTCCTTGTCTCCTTTTCTCCACCCCCTTTCTTTTCTCCATCCCTTCTCTAGACTTCAAAAGAAGCCGCCAACAGCAGTTTTTTGGAAAATAGAAGGTGCTTGGCACAAAGCAAAGCCGAATTCAAATCCCTGCGACCCAAAAAAAAAACCGAAAATAAATAAAAATGAAAATGAAAATAAAGACCAAAAAAGCACACACACACACACACATAACAAAGGGAAAAAAAGGAGAAATGACAGAGATTTCGTAAAAGGCGACAAGGAAAAACTCGTTTGCCTCAAATCATGCAGATAATCGCAACAAGTTCAAATATACATTTACATACATACATACATCTTAATATATCTTATGCTCAACCATATGCTGCCAGAAAGCAATGGTGGGCGGTGGGCGTGGCGGCATCCCTTTGATTTGTTGCGAATTTTTATTAATGCTTAAATAGAAATTCGATTTAGTTGCGTTTCGCTGCGCTTCGCTTCGATTCGATTCGATTTTGTGTGCAATTGCATGACACAGCTGAGCGTACACTAAAAAAAAAAGGACAACTTCTAAAATCAAGATTTTGGTGTCAGAACTAAGATTTTTGGTCTAAAAAGTGCGTCGAGAACATAAAATTCTTAAATTAAGAGAACACATCTTGATTTTAACAACATTTTAATTAAGACCAAGTTTTTATTTTAAGAATAAATGTTCTTAAAATTAAAACTAAAAAATAATATAAATAAAAATTATTTTATACAATTTTTTTTTATTTTTTATTTTTCATTTTTGATTTATTTACATTTTATTCTTTATTTTTTTAAAATTTGTCTTACCTTGTTTTACGAGTGGGGTTTGAGCCGCCGCCTACTGCTTCACAACTGAAGCGGCCTCTCTAACCAGAGCGCCACGGTGCCACAATTTGTTTGATACGAAATAGAACCTATTTATACTTTTCTAACAATTTAAGATTTTTTATTCTTTTATTTAGATTTTAAGATTTTTTATATTAATAATCTTAGTAATTTGGTCTTAAAATAATCGTATTTTAAGATGAATGTTCTTGATTTTAGAACTTGGGCTTTTTTTTCAGTGTACAGTAAAACCCCCTCGTCCCTCGTCCCTCTTGAAGGCCCCTCCCAATACCATCCTGCCTGAACATCAGGAAGATGTCATCTTAACCCCATCGTCTGCTCAGTTTTGCGGAGCAGCTGCAAAAGTCGCGAGCCAATCAGTTGAAGTCGTTGCTTCTCTTTAATTATGCAGGCTGCTTCTTCTTCTTTCTCTTCCTCCTCCCCAAAGTCAACAGTGAATGTTACTCAAGTCCTATCTTAAATCCACCGCTCTTTCTCTTCAAATCGTGATTAAAGAGTGGATAACCTTTACACAGATTATATTGATTACATTCGGTGAAAATATCTTAGTCTAAATACACTTTTAAATGATTCACAATGAGTTCAAAGTTCATTTAAATGATATGCCAGATATATTTATTTGCAAATTTATTAGCTATATATATAAAAGATTAAGTATGAGGATTGAGGTTTTTTGAATTATTTTAAGTAAAAATGCAAATGATATATATGACATATTTGTGTAGTCACCAAACCGGACTATGGGCAACTTTACATTTTTTGCGGAACAACATCTTAAAATACAATCTTTATAAACTACAACTAAATTTTAAAGCGATAAACTACATTTGATGTGTTCCAAAATTTCGAACATAGCTTTACTATTTTTTCTTTCCTTTATTATTCCCCTCTCTCTCCCCCGCCACTTCTCATTTCCATAATTTTCTTAGATATATTTAAAAATAAAATAGCATAAGTATTTTGTTATAATTTATTAATTTTGATGATTTATTGCAAGAATATTGTAAGGAAATCCATGTATTTATTTTTTTGCTTACGTCTTTGGCGAAACCTAAACTAATTCTAATTTAAATCTTTTCCTTACAGTTTATATTTATATTTAATTTTATCTTTATTTTTTAACCTTTAATTTAATTTTTATATATGAATTTTTTTTGTTTCTTGCCGACTGCTTTTAGTCGCGCATAAATAAACTAGAATACTATATTGCTATGAAACTTAAGCATTTGGATTCAATATATACATATTGCTTAAATTTATTTACAAAAAAATTTATATATTTTTTATCTTTTTATGTATTTATTTCAAGTCCCTAACAAAAACATAACTGAATGTTTTTCAACTGGCTGAAAAAGAGTTTGCTCGAATTAATTTAGAGTCATAGTTCAACCATTACTTTCTTTAGCTATATTATCAAAAACTAAACTATTTGACGATATTCTAGAATGGTTCAAGCTCAGCTTCATGGCGAGTGTCAATCATAAAAGGAAATCTCAACATTTGCATGGTAGAAACGACACCCAAAAAAATCTATATGAAATGTAAACAGTAAAAAAAAAAGCAAATTGATTCAAAAGCTCTGGCAAATTCGCCCAACAAATTCCACATCGCATTATATTATACAAGGAGAACATTCTGCTGCATTATACAACGCGTGTTGCCAATTGGAAATTCGCGTTGAATGAAATATATATGTATATGTGTGTGTATGTGTGTGTGTGTGTGTGTGTGCATAAAACCCAACTCCTAACCCCAAGCCGAAAGAGGATTCCGCGGTTCGCTTTTGCTGGCTTTATCCTTGCAACCAGAAATAAGCAAAATAGATATACATATATATATATATATAGATATATATAAAAGGACAGCGAATAAGCTTTGCGTGTATTTAGGCGGATTGTCTATAATTGTGTGCATGAAATGACTCTAAATGCGTGAGTGTGAATGTGTGTGTGTGTGTGTGTGTGTTGGTGTGTGTGAAAAAATTTGGATTTTTCGCAACTAAAGTGAATGAATTTAACAACAACAAAAACAACAGCAACAAGCGCCACATTAAATTAAGCAAAAGTAAATAAACAAGCCAAAAAAATAAAAATAAAATAAAGAGCGCAAAAAAAAGAAACCCAAAAATAAATAAAATTAATTCAAATGGTAAGAAAAACAACTAAAGCAGCATATTGCAAAGCAAACAAGCCACAGAAATTAAATAGCAACAACGGCAACAACAACAACAGAAACAACAACAAGAATAATAAAAATCAGCAACCAGCGAGCAATAAAAATTAACATAAAATACACCAATGCCAAAACAAGCGACTACTCTCAACAGTTGCTTTCTCTTTCTCTTTCTATCGCTCTCGCTCACTCTCTATTTCGCTCCCTGTCACTTTTTTAGTTCGTTGTGTGTGTGTGTGTGGAGGCTATAAAAAAATTGCGTTTTGCCTCCTGGGAATCAGCCTGTGAATCAGGTGCAACATTTCGTCGACCAGTCGCAACGAAAACTTAATTTAGCCGCGGCTTAAATTTTTAAACAACTCACAGATTTCAAAGTCTAATAAAATGCTAGAATTAAAATTTGTTTAACTGGCTAATACTCCGTGGATTTGTCTAGAGTATTAGTTTCGTAGCTCATTATATGAGGATTCTTTTGGCTCAATGGCATATGACAACTTTGATTTTATTTAATGAGCTTGAAACATATAGTTGAAAATTCTTTAATTTAATTTCAAGCTAACAAACTATACAAAAACAAAGTTAATAGCCTATTTCCACTACAGCACATTTGTCTCATTCGACGCCATTTTCATCATTTGCCCCGAATGTGGACTTCATTTCAGTACAAAATCCGAATGATCATTTTGGCTCATACATAATGAATGAGCCGATTTTTTGCCATACGTTGTGCGGATTTCAGTATTTTTTCATCGAACACACGATGTTTATCGGTTATTTCGTGAAAAAAGCAATTATCAATTAAACCAGCTGTTTTTTTTTTTTCAATAAAAAAATTTGCACGAATTATAATTGCAAAATAAAAATGAAGATGTTCATTATTTCAACTTTTTATAATTTTTGCACAGAAATCGAACAGCAGATTTATTTCGGACTAATGACAAATGCTTTGACAGTTGCACATTTGGTCGTAGAAAGCCAAAAATGAGCCACATTCAAATGTGACCAAATGAGCCAAATGTGAGTGCTCGTGAAAATATGCTATAATAGGCTTTTCTTTTATGTTGTTGACTTTTGGGATGAATTTGGTTGGATTGGCCAAATTGATTCTCGATCCAACTGTCTTGCAATAAATCATTTAATCAGCTATAGAAATATATAATTAGAATATAGCGTGATCTTTGAGGCCCATTTGATCTGCAAACGAAAAGTTCACAGAATGAATAACTCCATAAAAAAAAGAACAGCAACATATTTTTTTACGATTTTTCGTTTTAAATTTGGTTTAAACTTCCCGCTATAACGACAAAAAAATGATTTCGCCAATTAAGAGCACATAAAGACAGCGTTTTTTTAGCAGATGTTGAAAAATTGAATGGTGAAGCTAATAAATGCTGGTAAAATAAAAAATGCTGATATGAAAAAATATAAATAAAAATAATATAAAAATGCCTTTCAATGATAATATTAATTATAACTCTGAAGTAACATGCATACAAATAATACACATAATTTATTTAGCTTCACTGTTCAAATTTATTTGTTTTTGTCATTTTGTTTTGCTTATGAACAGCTGATTTGGTTGGACAGCCTACAATAACTTAGTTTGGCTAATGAACAGCTAATATGGCTTAAAAGGACACAATAAAATCGCAAGGTCAATTAAATTCGTATATTGATTAGCAAATTACTTCTATTCAGTAACGTTAACAAACAGCTGATTTTCGTTGAGAAAAAAATAGTAATTGTAATGTTTGCATATCGTTTTCAGTCTAAATAGGACTTTATGTAATAATTGCTTTTCTATACACAGAAAAAAAATCCAGGATTCCGGGCTAAAATTAATCCTAGCGATGTCGGAAGTACGGTAATCCCGAATTCTTATAAACCAAGAATAAAATACTTTAATGAAGGCCGCGTTTTCTCAACAATATTTTTTTTAGGGGTTCTGTAATATTTGTTTTGAGTTTTATCAAATAATTTAGGCTTGCTTCACTTTTTTATTGTTTACTTTTTAATATCGTTGCCATTTTATCTACGTATTATCTTAATTTCGGAATTATATCACGAATAAATACTTTAAATATTCAAGCTAAATACAAGTTTTTTGAAGTTGATTTTTACAATGGATTTTTTTTTCTGTGTACTCATAAAAATGCTTTCGATTATCTGTTTTATTTGCCAAATTTGTCCAACAGTCTATATGCATTATTGCAAATATCTAAGTTGCAAATTTACTTATGTCGGTATAAAGTATAAAATTGCTGTTGGCTGTGTTGGAAATTGATTCGACTGCAATTATCTGTGTGTGTTTCTGCCTTCCATTTGAATAACTTTCTAAAAAGTTGACATGGTATATTAATTGGTACAACTGTAGTTTGTTCGTTTTCCTGCGATTGCGACTAGTTGGGGCATGTTGCATGTTGAATGTGTTTACATTGTTTCAACTGGGGTCAGTTTGCTTTTGCAAACTATGGGAATGTTGTTTTGGGGTTCATTGAATTTGGAATGCACTTAGCTTAATTAAATGTTGGTCGATCGCTTAATCGGTAGACTTTTACTGCATAGTTTTCGGTGGCATACTCAAGAAATTTTTAGCAACGTGCAACAATGCAAATCGAAGTTTTGAATGTCGCTTGCAACGTGCCACGAGTTGCCCAGACTAATTTCAGGTGCAGCAGACAGTTTATAAATTGTTAACCACAATGAAGCAATTTAAGCATAGACACAAAAACACAACCACACACAACTCAATTCAACTGAACTCAACTCGACTCGACTCAACTCAACTCAACTCGAATTTGTTGCCTCGCCTCGACACGAAACTATAAATGTTAATAACAAGCAACATTGTTACCAGTTTTTCCCTTAGCTGCCCATGGGCTGGCTCATCCCCATTTGCCACGCCCCATATGCCACATTGTGCAGCAACTGCAACTCGACTTTTTTTAGACCCCTTACTTAAAAAAAGTACAGGGGTCTATTGGGTTTGTTTTACCGAATATGTGCGTAATAGGCAGAAGGAGGTGTGGCATACCCTATACCCCGTCTGTCTGTTTGTATGAACACCTAGATCTCAGAGACTATAAGAGCTAGAGACACCAAACTTGTCCACAAATCGAAAAACAAAATTTCATATCCAAATTATAAGAACAATTTGAAAGCTAGTAACACCAAATTTTGTATGTAGATTCCTCTTTATTGCAGGCAGATAAAGATTGATTCTTTTTTGGATCGGACCACTATATCATATAGAGCCTATAGGAACAATCGGTCGAAAATCAAGTCTTAGTATGAAAAACTTTTTTGTTTCAAGAGATATCGTTACCAATTTTATAGAATATACATAAAACTTGGTCTTATATATCCTGACCAAAGTTGGTTCAAATCGGAACCATATATCATATAGCTGTCATAGGACCGATCGGTCGAAAATCAAGTCTTAGTATGAAAAACTTTTTTGTTTTATGAGAAATCGTAACCAATCTTAAAGAATATACATAAAACTTGGTTTTATATATCTTGACCGAAGTTGGTTCAAATCGGAACCCTATATCATATAGCTGTCATAGGACCGATCGGGACCAAATCAAGTATGAATTTTTAGCAGTCTTAGCTTTTGACATAGTAAGTACGGGGTCTCCGATAGTCGAGAATGCTCGACTGTAGCGCCGTCCGACTAGTTTCTCTCTATCTCTATGTCTATCTCTATCTCTATTTCTATCTCTGCCGGTTGTTGTTGGTTACGGTCTGTTAGACAAAAAGTTTTAATGGTATTAAGCAAGACAAAAATAACACACACAAAATAATAGAAACTGCCAACAACAACTATATATGAAATTAGAGGCACACTCAGACACACACACACACACACACACACACAGTGGGGAGTTACTCTGTCACGTTGTGCAATTCGGCGTGCAAAACGGAGAACTACAAAAAAAAATCGCTGCATACTTTGTGGGGCGCCGCCATAATTGCAGCTGCCTTTGTGGACGTACTTATTTGTTGTTGTTGCTATTGCATTATTGCTGAATACCGTTATAAAATATGCACTTAAATTAAAATTGTCGTAAATTAATTGTAAAACTCGGCAACAGCAACAACGAACAAACTACAGTCGACTTTGTTTCCTATTTTTTTTCGAACTTTTGCCACAAAATGAAAGCCGAAGCAATTTTGCTGCAATTTGTTTTTTCCACTTGCCACCGCTTGCAGTGGCAAGTCACTGAGGCATGACAAGACACTGTGACTGCGGTTAGGTGTGTGTGTGTGTGTGTGTGCCAATTATCTGTGCCCACCCAACAGCGACCACGTGGCAAGCCGCAAAAAAAAAAGAAAGAATTACAAAAACAACGACAGCAACAACAGCAACAACAGCATGAGCTATAACCAAAAGTTGCGTGCGAAATTCACAACAGCAATAACAACAACATTAACAACAAAACCAATAAAAAGAAAACCTAAAACAAGAATAACTACAACAACTACAACGAACAACTACAACTACAGTCGACCACAAAGTGTAAAGGCAACTTTGTAACCTTTGCACTTTTATGAATTTCAATCTCTCGTTGACCCAAACTCACACACACACACACACACTCACACTCACACACACACACACACACACACACACACTCACACTCACACACACACACACATGTGCAGGCTTAGTGTTTTGGGCCAGGACAATTAGTTGAAAATTTTAGGAATTGTGCACCGAACCAAAAAAAAGAATAAAAAGAAGAGGTGAAAACTTTTTTGGGAACGCTTAAAAAGGAACAATTTTTAGTACAATACTCCGCACACTTGCTGGGGTTGTAAACTGGCCATATTAGCTATTACCAAGAACAACAAGCCATTTAACAAAAATAACACTTTGGCTGCCTATCAGCAGACTCTGAATTAATTACTAAAGAATTGCTATTTAAAAAATGGTGTTTGATTCAATAAAAAATTAACTTCGGACTAACTTTGCTTTAATAGTTATATAAAGATTACAAGCTTAAATTTTATAAAATCAAATGTCAACTTTTAATTTAATTAGTACACTTGAAAACAATAATATGAATTTTAATTAAAAAAATTTATTTATTAAAAGTTTAATAAGCTGAGTTATTTTTCTCCTTTGGCATAAAATCACATGTCAGCTTTTAATTTAATTAGTACAATTTAGAACAAAAATACTGTTTATATGAATTTAAATTTATTTATTATTATTTATTAAAAGTTTATTAAGCTGAGTTATTTTTCGCCTTTGACATAAAATCAAATGTCAACTTTTAATTTAATTAGTACACTTTAGAACAAAAATATTGTTTATATGAATTTTAGTTAAAATTTATTTATTATTATTTATTAAAAGTTTATTAAGCTGAGCTATTTTTCTCCTTTGGCATAAAATCAAATGTCAACTTTTAATTTAATTAAAACACTTTAGAACAAAAATATTGTTTATATGAATTTTAATTTAATTTGATTTATTTATTATTATTTATTAAAAGTTTAATAAGCTGAGTTATTTTTCGCCTTTGTCATAAAATCAAATGTAAACTTTTTATTAAATTAGTACACTTTAAAACAATAATATTGTTTATATGAATTTTAATTTAATTTGATTTATTTATTATTTTATTTAATTAGTATTCGCAGTGAACTTTTACATGATTTAATTTGCCTGGTATGCCTGGGTTTTGTTTAGCAATTTCCTCATTTTAAACAACAACAATTTGAGCGGTCACATTGGTCAACGGAAGTTGTTCAAATGTTTTAAAGCACCGAGGGAAAAGTTCTAAAATGTGTTCCAAGCCATTTCTATGAATTTCAAGCAAAACCGTTAAAAACTCTGACTAAATAATGTGCATATTAATTAGACGAGACCATAAAACATAGTCTGTGGGGATAATACAACAAAGGACGCTCACAAAATTAATGCACTAAGTTGGGAGAAAATTTTGTGAGTATTTTTAATCAGTTTCGAAAGCTTGACATGAATGTCAAATGTAAACAAATGAGAATGATTCGTAAACAGCAGATTAATGATAAATCTTCTAAGCACTTTTGTTTTTGTTGATATTTATTCCTGAGTCAATTACTTGACAGTTCTCGGGCCATTATTTATTTAGACAGCCTGAATCTATCCGAAATCCAGGACTCAAAACTGTTGACATCGACTATTCAAATATGCATTGTGTTGATTTCATATGCATATTTTGATTCCCAGTCTGTGAAAATGCATTTTCTATGCTTTCCTTCAATTTAATTTGGCATTGCTATCATTTTTGTTTCTTTAGATTTTACTATTAACAGTTACATTTGTATATATTATATACATACATATTTACCTGTATAAATACATTTATTTGTATGCAATAAAATAACAATGCAAATTTTCATTTTCAATTTCAGTTTGTTTCTTTCACTCTTTGACTATGATTTTAATTGGAAAACGCATACGAATAGAATAGATTGCTTTTTATGCTGTTTGCCTCATTTGCACTCTGTCTCACTTTCTATAAATATACTAAGCCTTAATTGCGCATACGCCGTGGGTGCCATGCTAGGCACAATATATGTAAAAATATCTTTAAAGAAAAATGATTAAAACTGCATTTGAATGCAGTTGCTCGATATAGCATATACCCATTAATATTTTCTTGTTAGGTTTCTGTCTTAGACTTAACTAAAAATATATAAATATCCTTAAAGAAAAATGATTTAAACTGCATTTGAATGCAGTTGCTCGATATTGCATATACCCATTAATATTTCCTTATTAGGTTTCTGTCTTAGACATAACTCAAAAATTTTGAGAAAGTTTTTTTTTTAAGTACGCATTTAGTTAGGAATATTACTGCATTTGAATGCAGTTGCTCGATAAAGCATATACCCATTAATATTTCCTTATTATTAGGTCAAAAATTTTGAGAAAGTTTTTCTTTTTAAGTACGCATTTAGTTAGGAAAGTAAAGTTAGTTAGTAAAGAGACAACAAATATGACTAAATATTTAGTTTAGACTATGGTTATTACTGTACTTGCTAGTTGTATATACCCTATGCTTATAAACTGCTTTGGTGCAGTCACAGCATCCAGAAATAAAGAATTAGCTGCAATAACAAAGCTGCCTAAAAGCTTAAACCAAAGTATCTTTTGGCCATAAATAATCAGCTAGATATGTGTGTGTGGGCGTATATAGTGGGTGTGGCAATGCAATGCATAATACACACTCGCACACACACGCTTTGCTACAAATTGAATGCCATGAACGATGGCGCACAATTTTCCAATGATTTGCCTTCTTTTATTTTTATTTTTTATTTTTTTTTTTGTGTGTTTCATTCGGTTTGTGTACACAATTGGAAAGTGCCGGACATAGATAGAGGTAGCGGGTGGCTTTGTGTAATGAAGTTTACCTGCTATACACACACACACACACCATCACACACACACACACACACACACACACACAGAAAGAAAGAGAGTTACACACGCACAGCACTGTGATATTTGTCGGCGCTTGTCTGTCAATTCCAATTTGTTGTCTATGCCCGTTGGTATTTCTCTGTCATTTTGCTAATCGATAAATTTGCTGTATTTTCTGTAAATGCTTTTCGTTTAGACAACGTTGCATGCAAATGGCTAAAGCAGTTACACAGAAAAAAAACATCCGGGATTCCAGACTAAAATTAATCCCAGCGGTGGCAGAATTACGGTAATCGTAATGAAATACTTAATTTAAGCTCGATTTTTCTCATCAAAACTTTCAGTTAGATCAAATAATTTAGACTCCTTTGACTTCTTTAATGTCGATTTTTTAAATTACTTAAAAAAAAAAAAAAATTCGGGATTCCGGGTTAAAATTAATCCCAGCGGTTTCAGAAGTACGGTTATCTCGGATTCTTATAAACCAAGTATGAAATACTTAATTTAAGCTAGATTTTTCTCATCAAAACTTTCATTTTTGGGGTTCTGTAATATTTGTCTTTTTAGTTAGATCAAATAATTTAGACTTCTTTGACATTTTGAATGTCCATTTTTTAAAATCGTTGCTATTTTATGTACTTATTATCTTAATTTAAGAATTATATTCCGAATACATACTTAAAAAGTTCAATCTTAAATCAAGTTTTAAAAATTAGAATGGAATTTTTTTCTGTGTACACACATGCACATATAGATTGGGAGAACGAGAGGGAGGGAGAGAGAGGAAAGAGGGAGAGAGAGGAGAGAGGGAGGCGAACGAGACATGCGTCATGTCTGTTAACTTGTTCAGATTTGCACTTTTCTGCATCTTTTGTTCAATCAAACCATCAATCAATTGGCTCAACTGGACACGCCCACTTAAAGACTGGCCCTCTTTTACTCCCCCCCTCCCTCCCCCGTACCCGTATTCAAAAAAAAAAAATAGAGTAAAGAGAAATGTTCATAAATAATAGCAACGGTTACAAGTTGCCCCTGTGCATAACACAATAAATTTCGTCATAGAAGCTGAAACCTTGCTCTGGTTAAAGTTCTTTATGGCACCTCGGGGAATCGAGTAGGAGGCCTCATCTATGGTCTATATTTAAGCGCCAGATTGGGCACTCTCTCTCTATCTTTATCCTCTCTCTCTCTCTCTCTCTCTCTCTCTCTGTTTCTTTCTATATATAGAGAAAGGCCAAAGCGTCCCTTTATAATGTGTATAAATTATGCATATGTTTTGTTTGTTGTTTTAAAGCATTTCGCGCGAAAATGCACTGCATATTAGAAGCTAGACAGAGCAAGAGCAAGAGCATAACAGACCATGAGAGAATGAGATGGCAAAAGGGAAATTGTGTGGAAACCATGGGAAAATCCCCATTTCCATTACATTCTGTCACAGCATAAATTACACAAATAATCGAGAATTTTTGGCCTTTGTGAGCTTTGTTCTCTGACAGTAGAAGACTGTGACTAAGGGAGGGGGAGAGTAAAAAACTCCACCCAATTGTCAGTTTCAGTTTTTTGGTTATTAGTTAAAACCATATGATAAATCTAGTTTTTTAGCTTATATCAAATAAACGGCGACACAACGATCGCATTTCACAAAAAGTTTATATAAAACTAAAATGTAATTTTAATTTATAATTTTTATTCAATAGTTTAAAATAATGTAGTGATCTAGCATCCCTTCAACCATAGACTACGATATTTTTAAACATACATAATTTATCGATATTTCGATATATTATTAATATACTTCGCTATCATATATGTACTGACTCTCTGCTACTTCTAATTCTTAATATAATTGATTTTTATTAAAATTAGTGGGAAGTCTCCATTATTGCATTCCCCATATTATCATAGTATCAAAACGAAACAAATAATGGTTACGGCATGTTCCGATAAAAATTTCGATAAAAGGTTTTATTTCAGTTTTTTTCTATTTAATTTTAATAATTTCAATTTTAGTAAATTTAAATTGTAATAAATTTGATTAAAAGCTTAAACGTAAGATATAATTTCTATTTTTTGTTTTAAATTAAGATTAAATAGAAAACACAGGGCATAAATTTGCATAAATTTGAATATTAAGTGAATGAAGAGGTCAAACAATGAACAAAATGACATTCCACATTAAAATAATTTACTCATTGGTTAAATAAGTTTTAATTTAAATTAATTTTAAATTCGACAGACAAATTAAATTGATTGAAAAGTGTTTTTATTAATGCTGTCAAAAGTGATTGACGTAACATATTTCATATCAATTTGTTAAGCCTTAAGCTGTTTGCCACTTGCCACAAGTTGCTCTTCATTTGGCAGTTTAATAAACTAATTAAAAACCTTTGGCATTTTTGTTGAGCTAAACTTTTGCCTTTTGAAATGCTATCAATGGGTATGTTTGAAAATTGTTTTGTTTCACACATTTCTCTGTGCTCCTTGTGCAGCCCTGAGGGAAAACCAGGGCTGCTGAATGCGCCAGTTCAGAGTGGAGAAGGAAGAAACGTGTGCATGCTATTCACTTCAAACGCGTTTAGCCTTTGGCAGCTGACAGATTTATGGCACATAAACATTAATTACTCTCTGCACAAGTCGAGCAGCCAGTTTGGGTGGTCTTTTAAGGTGGTTAAGGCGGTTAAGGGGTGGGTGGTGGGTTGGTTTAGTGGTTCAGTGGTTCAGTGGCTCTGTGGCTTACCTGTTGGGCTGGCCGGAATGATGACGACGCTGCTAAAAGCGCATTAAATACGCATTATGCGAGCTGTAACACGCCCCCTCATAAAACTCGCTCAATAAGCAGCGATTCTCAGCTCTTCATCCCCTACGACCACCCCCTCCCCCTACCCACACCCCTACACCCCTCCACATTGGGCCCAATGGCCGTTTTTTTAGCATAAAGTCGAAAAATTCATTGAAAAGAAAATCACTTCTAATGTTACAGATTTGTAGTAGATAGTCTATATATAAAGAATCGATAAAAAATATCGATATTTTTAAAGCCCTAAAATTTTTATCGACCTTCAAAGTCAGCTGTTCAGAGAGCGGTCTGTTTTTATGAAATTGGCGGGAAATTTTTGTTCACTTTGTGTGCGTCTAACTTTTTAACCCTTGGACTAAAGTAAATATTTAAAATGGAAATTGAAGGCCAGGGTATTTAGAATAGCAAAACCAAACTTGTTTTCTTATTAATAATTGTTTTAATGTTATAAATGTGTGTTATTTGTATGTCCAATAACAGAAATAACTTAACCAAAGGGTTCGTCTTTTGTAGACCATAACTAATTTGGCGCAGGGTTGCGCAACATGTAATGTATGTTAAATTAAAGTTGAATATGTGTATTAACCATTGGTAATAAACTTTTATCCGGCTTTATCCGGCCTTGGCGGTACTTTTAACTTATAGATAAGCTTAAGTTAGAAGAATCCGAATTTTTATAAGTTGTTTTTTTTAATATTTTATCTTTATATTTTTTTAAATGTTAAGAAAACTAGCTTTTATTTAATATCTAACTAACTTCTTACATTACATATAAAGAGAAATTAAAATTTATCTATTTTTGTTATTACCATACGTATACGCAATGTGTTCTTGTATGGGCGGTATGGGTAGGCGTGGCCAAAATTTTCAATTTTTGTTTCTACGTTCTAAGCTATTTGTATTTGTGATATATACAAAGTTTGAGCTCGTAAACATCATTCTTAGACTTTATGCCAAAAAAACGGCCATTGGGCCCAATGTGCCCTCTCCAGCTGATGTAGCCAATAAGTGGAGTCTCGTCGTTGATTTCAAATTAGCGCACAGCTCAATTAAATGCTCTCTGTCACTGGCGAGGGGAAGAAGGGGGTTGAGTTGAGTGGTTCAAGGGGGGTAAGTGGGGGTGAGTGGGGGGTAAGTGGGTGGTACGGGGGTTGACTACTCGTTGCTTGCCTGGATGCGCTTCGACGCGCATTTTATGCTTCGGCACTCATACATACACACGCACACACGCACACACACACACACACACAGGTATGCATATGCTGGTAGAGCACACTCTCATTTCATTTAGTAAATTCTAATTTAATAACGAGGTGACCAAATTCAGATGCAACAACGATAACCACAGCAATATTAATGTTAATGATAATAATGCTGATGAGCATTGAGCGCTAGAGATGACACGCAGCAAAAATAATCGATAGCATAAGATAAAAAGCAATACTTTCATTACAAAATAATTATCGATAGTACAATTAATATCTATTAATCTTGCAATAGTTACTTAGATGCTCTTAAATTTATATGAAAGATCAACTATCACTATATTTAAGAAAAATCAGACACTATCGATACATTATTGAGCAGACATAATGTCAATAATAAAATTAATCGATCAAAAAATTTATATTCATACCCGTTACTTAAAAAATAAGTGAAAGGGTTTTTTGTGCTGGTTGCAATTTATGTAACAGGGAAAAGCAGGCATCTACGACCCCAAAAAGTATATATATTCTTGATCAGCATCAAAAGCCGAGCCGATATAGCCATGTGTGTTTGTCCGTCCGGGTATCTATCTTTCGCGAAAAACCATCACACCCACAGTTTTTAAGATAATACAGTTTTTATGTTATTTAACATTATCTATTAATATGATCTATAATATCACTTAACCGCAGCAAGATCGGACAAGTAGAACGAGAGTTATAGCTAACCAAAGTTATTAATAAATTTATTATTTCAATACAATCGCCTAAAAGTATGCAGCAGTTTTTATTAGGAAGTAATTTCTTTAAAGTAATTTCATATATGTATATTGAAATAAGCAACGGGTATCCTATGGTCGGGATCTCGACTATAGCCTTTCCCAATTGTTTTTATTGATATATATAAATTTAGACTAACTATCGGCAGTAGTTTTATCGACTATACTTAAGGAAAATATGATTGTAATTTTAATAACATCTATGATGAGTAGTTCTTCAACGAATTATTTATCTGAGCATACTATATTTTAGGGTATTAAAAAACTATCGGTAGTTTTGATCAATTCAATTATGATTATTAACTCAAATATGAGCATATAAATTAACTCACAGCTCTCACAATTGACAAATCAGAGCAAGATTCACACACGTCACAGCTCTAATGGATTACTCGTTTTTCCCCTCTCTCTCTCTCTCTCACTCACACACTCTCTCTTTCTCTTTATCTGTCTCGCTTTTGACATTGGCTTTAGCCCTGACCTTGGTTGGTAGCTTGTCACGCCTCTTCTTTACCCTTTTTAAAAGCCACACCTGACCGCTGTTGTGGTACTTGGACTTGCTCTTGAAATCGGTTGGACAGACAGGTGGACAGAGGGGGGGAAAATCGGTGGCAACTTAATACGCTTACGTTGACGCTGACGCTGATGCAAGTGGTTCGCATTGCATTTTAAGCTGTGCACTTAATGACCCAGTGGCTTGGTCAGATTAGTGCAACAGTGCCACAGTGCCACAGTTGCAACAACAACAGTTGCAACGAGAGAAGCAACAAGCATGCAACAGCAACAGCAGCTATGCTCGTCCAACACGACGTATACGTGATGTGTGAGGGCGCATAAATCAATAGAACAGCTCATGACATGGCAAATGCTAGCAATTTCACTTGTGCCAACCATCGACACCTATCGCCACATGTATCTAGTTGCCTACCCTTCACCTACCTGTCCTCCTACCCTTTCCTTTCCTCTTCTCTCTTCTCTCCATTCGATTTGCGGTCGAGCTGCCGAGCAGCCAGCCGAGCATTGTTAACTCAATTTCGACACGGAAGCAATTTTCAAAGTGGCAGCAAAGCCAGCGACAAGTGGCAACTACACTGATAAAAAAAATTTTCTAAAATCAAGATTTTAGTCTCAGAACTCAGATTTTTGGTCTAAAAAATGCGTCGAGAACATAAAATTCTTAAATTAAAAGAACACATCTTGATTTTAAGAACATTTCAATTACGACCAAGCTCTTATTTTAAGAATAAATGTTCTTAAAATTAAAACTTAAAAATAAAATAAATAAAAATTATTTTAAATATTTATATATATATTTTTTTAAATTTTTATTTATCTACATTTTATTCTGTTTACCGTAATTTTATAAATGTTATTTTAATTTGTAACGAGTGGGCTTTGAACCGCCGCCTACTGCTTCACAACTGAAGTGGCCTCTCTCTCTAACCAGAGCGCCACGGCACCACCATTTGTTTGATACGAAATAGTACCTATTTATACTTTTCTAACAATTTATAATATTTATTCTTATATTAAGATTTCAAGATTTTTTAGATTAATAATCTTAGTTTTAGTAATTTGGTCTTAAAATAATCTTAATTTAAGAACAAAATATTTAAGATAAATGTTCTTGATTTTAGAACTTCGTCTTTTTTTCAGTGTACCTCGGTTACCCTACTTCCCACCCCATCCCCACTCCTTCCACTCGCTCCTTTTGAACTGAACTATCTCCTCTTTCAATTCCCACCCAATTTACCATCGACCCTCTTATTTGTCGGTTCAATTTCGCTCCACACGACTTTACTCGTTCTGCGGTCTATTAAACTCTACCCACACTGTCACAGCATGTGCTTCTCATGCCACAATCTGTGGCACACTGCATCGACCTGGGAAATAGTATTGTGAGAGAGTGAAGAGAGAGAGAGTTGGAGAGAAAAAAAGGAAGGAAAAATGGGGGTCATGCACCAGAAAGTGCTTGAGAAAGCAATTAGCGACAGATCATTACGTGATTCTGCATTTCAAATTAAAAAATTTAATGTTGGACAGCTCTCAATATATATAGAGTGTATGTATGTACGTGTATCTAGCGATGGGAATTGTTGTGGTCGCAACATCCATGGTTACTTTAGTTCCTAATGCAATTATATGTTATACTGTAATTTAAAGTATACATTTTAAAATTATATATATTGTATTAATTATTTAGTGTTTATGTAGTCCTATCTCTTTTAGCTTTTGTTTTTCTGTTATACCTCCATGGTCAATTCAAGCATTTGCGGTTCTATAAAGAAAATCCAGTTATTGATATCAATCCATGGTTACATGGTTACTGAAACCATTTTCCTTATTTCTCATCCTTCTCATTATTTATTTTATCATTGTTAGGCTCACCTCCATGGTCACTTTGAACATTTTCAGTAGCCTCATTAAATGTGTAGCAATAAAATTCGTATTCATCATATTCATACTGTTTCTCCTTTATAAATTTCAAATCTTTCGTGTCACCTCCATGGTCACTTTAAGCATTTGCGATTCTATAAAAAAAATCCAGTTATTGATATCAATCCATTTTCTTTATTTCTCACTCTCTCTCATTATTTATTTTATCATGTTAGGCTCACCTCCATGGTCACTTTGAACATTTTTACTAGCCTCATTGAATGTGTAGCAATATAATTCGTATTCATCATATTCATACTGTTTCTTCTTTATAAATTTCTGAAACTTTCGTGTCACCTCCATGGTCACTTTAAGCACTCCACATGCCATAGCTTGCTGTTAGACTTATTTATATGAATTTGCAATATCAATGGTTGAAATATATAAAATTTCTCTTTGGCATTTATTGTATTTAACTTTATCATTTCACCTCCATGATCATTTCAAATTCTTAAAATTCCTTTTTTATTTGAAATAAGATCATTGCTTGCAGACCATATTTTAATTACAGGTAACTTCATAATCTGTCTGTCTTTTATTATAATTTAATTTAACCTATGCAATTATTTTTTTATTAAATGGTTTTTCATAAAGTTTTCCAAATTCACTTCAATTTTTTTTTAATCACCATCGTCACCTAAAAATCCCAAACCGTTCTCTAAAATCCACTGCCATCCACTGTGCAAACATCAATTGAATGCCACTGTCAGCCACCGTTACATACATAACATATCTCTCCTCTCTCTTTTCATCATCCTATTTCTCACACTGTTTTCTCTGCTGTCTCTCCTGTCTCCCTGTTTCAATTGCTCCCGATGACAAATAGTATTAGATGCCATTGATAGGTTACGAGATAATGTGTGTTCATTCTATATCCATTGCAAAGTATCCCGCAGTTTGTTTGTTTTCCTCTCTCTCTCTCTCTCTGTGCGTGTCTCTGCCTGTCTGCCTCGTATATATTGTGCGTGTTTGTGCATGTCTGTGCATGTCTCTGTGTGTTATGTTTGCGTTGCTTGTGTGTGTGTGTGTGTGTGTGTGTGTGTTTGCCAAACGATACGCTGTAATGCGATGCGATACAATGCGATTTGATTTCCTGGGGTTTGTTTATGTGGCTTTTGATTGGTATGGAAATTGTGGCGATATGCTTAAAATTATTGCAATTACCGAACGTGTAACTGTATTGGTAGTTACAGTTACAGTTACGCCATTAACATGCACATTAAACTTAGCCACAACACTCGCCATTTACGTTACGTTCCGTTTCGTTACGTTACGCAATCTCGATGCTTTCCGTTTTACGTAACACCAAAACGCCTTTCATAATCAGGCCATAAATGTGAGCCAATTGTGGCAAGAGCAAATGGCAGTTATGTGAAGGAGGAAGGGGGGAAGGGGGTGGGGGACGGGAGTACTGTTGCTAATTGATTTCTGTGCACAATGTGCGATAGCATGAGTGCAACAAGGACAGCAAGAAAGAAATACAAGTTTTGCTTTGGCGCCGCAAGGTATGCAACGATTTTTTTGCACTTGCCTTTCAGACAGCGGAAATTGATATGACAAACGGCAGCGACAAACGGCAGTTACAAAAAAAAAAAAAAAAAAAAAAAAAAAACCATCCAGCTACTCCTTTTATACTCTTACAGAAGGTATTAAAAACTTGTAACGAAATGTGACTTCCATAAAATATATATATTGCTCATTTGCATCAAGACAGTCATAACTCAAATACACTATTTTAATAATGCAGAATCATATAATACATTTTATCCGTTTCTATATTGTGTTTAAATTTTATATTCATTTCTAGAAAGATTTTCTTATTTGTACTGCAAGATGGTTCCAAATGGAAAACTTTTTACTAGATTTTTGTTAAACCTTTTATTGATTGGGTTTTTCTGGGTTTTTCCCGATCCTTGCAACAAATGTTGGATCATTTATAACTTTTGCATACCCCAGATCTAATTTTAATTATAATTTAAGTCTTTTTTTACAGTTTAAATTTATATTTAATTTTATCTTTAAAGATTAAAACTTTAATTTAATTTTTATATATGGATTTTTTTTTTTTTTTGATTCTTGCCGACTGCTTTTAGTCGCGCATAAATAAATAAATAAATATAATATAATATAAAATTATATAGCTTGGACAGTCTTAAAGTGACTTGACACTAGTTTCTTGTTCAAAATCACGAACAGAGTCGATATTTCTAAGCCGTGTGGTTTTTATTCAAGATAGTCCCTCAATTCTTAATGATGAAACTTGACACAGATCTTTTATTTTACTATAGACAGCATTGGTTCACTTTATTATATAGTGATCGGTTTGTTGTTTTTAGAAATATCTCAGATTATGCCATAAAATACGCATTTGATATTGCTTTCGAAAGCAATTTGGTTACTTTCGGATTTCTGTATTAAATAGGTTTGTTCCAGAAATGTAAACCAACAAAAACAAAGCACAATAGACGAAAATAGTTGAAAATCAATCTATAATTTGTACAACTTTGTTGTTTCTGTAGATATCTCAACTAATCTTACTGAATATGTAATTATATATCCAGAATAAACCTACTGATAATCGGAAAACTATAAATATTATTATATATTTATGTTTAATACATGCAAGATATGCAAGGGTATTAAATGTTCGGCGTGACGAAAGCTAACTTTCATTTTTGTTTTCATTATTTTTTTGCTTGCCACTTTTTGTTGCACGAAAAACAAAGCGTAAATCACAAGAGGCAAAAGCGAAAGTCAAACAAAGTCGCCCCAAAGTCGCCAGCCTTGTAAATTTTAACTCTTTCTCGTTCAATGTTGTTGTTGTTATCTTAGCCAAGAGAGTGAGTGAGAGAGAGAGTGTGTGTGAGAGAGAGAGAGAGTAAGAAGGACAACAGCTGAGATTGAACACGTGCGCTTGGTGAAAATTGTGCTAATGAAATGCGTTGCAGTTGCAAGTGCCCCAAATGAGTTGTGAATACCTAAATCAAATACAAAAATGGCTGCGGCCCCAACAACAACAACAACAACAGCCAAAACGACCACAATAACAACAACAACAGCAGCAGCAGCAGCAACAACAATAACAACTACAATAACAAACACAACAATCAACAACAGTCGATCTGTAAATGAAACATTTCAATGCCACAAAAGTCGCGTCCAGTGTTAAGTGACCAACGGCGTCGTCGTTGGCTTCGTTGGTGTCCACTTTAGGAGCTTGCAACAGCAGCAGTTGCAGTTGCAAGAGTTGCAGTTGTAGTTGAAATGGCCGCCGTTGCGGGCCTTTATGGCCTTGGTGAGGATCGACAACATCGCAAGAAACAGCAGCAACAGCAACAGCATCAAAAGGAGCAGCTCGAGCAGAAGGAGGAGCAAAAGAAAATTGCCGAGCGAAAGTTGCAACTAAGGGAGGCACAACAGCTGCGCAACTCACTCGATGGCTATGGGTATGCTTAATATAAAACTATCTTACAGTTATAATCAGGGCTACCATATATAAAGTATACGTATATTCATACATTTTTATATGTTCATGCTTAATCTAAAACTATCTTACAGATATAATCAGGGTTACCATATATACTATAGTATACGTATATTCATACATTTTTATATGTTTATGCTTAATATAAAACTATCTTACAGATATAATCAGGGTTACCATATATACTATAGTATACGTATATTCATACATTTTTATATGTTTATGCTTAATATAAAACTATCTTACAGATATAATCAGGGCTACCATCATATATAGTATACGTATATTCATACATTTTAATATGTTTATTCTTAATATAAAACTATCTTACAGATATAATCAGGGCTACCATATATAGTATAGTATACGTATATTCATACATTTTTATATGTTTATGCTTCATATAAAACTATCTTACAGATATAATCAGGGCTACCATATATAGTATAGTATACTTATATTCATACATTTTTATATGTTTATGCTTAATATAATACTATCTTACAGATATAATCAGGGCTACCATCATATATAGTATACGTATATTCATACATTTTAATATGTTTATTCTTAATATAAAACTATCTTACAGATATAATCAGGGCTACCAGCATATAAAGTATACGTATATTTTTATTTATATGTTTATCATTTATAATATTAACAAGTGGGCGGTTACAGTCGAGCACGCTCGACAGTAGGATACCCTGAGCCCTCTTCAATACTCTTTAATAAAAGTTTATTTTCGACCAATTGTTCCTATGGCAGCTATATGATGTATGAAGCCGATTTGAACCAAATCTGGTCAGAATGTACAAAACCAACATTAATGCATATTCTATCAGTTTGGTTAAGATATCTCAAAAAACAAAAACTTTTTCATACTAAAACTTCATTTTCGAAGCATCGTTCCTATGGCAGCTATGTGATATAGTAAACCGATTATAACCAAGTTTGGTCAGGATGTATAATACCAGCTCCGAAACATAATCTATTAGTTTGGTTCTGATATCTCAACAAACACAAAACTTTTTCATACTAAAACTTTATTTTTGATGTACCGTTCCTATGGCAGCTATATGATATAGTGGTCCGATCCAAAAATAAAAACAAACTTAATCTGCGTATGGTATCCAGGAATCTACATACCAAGTTTGATGTCTCTAGCTTTTATGGTTTCTGAGATCGACGCGTTCAAACAGACGGACAGACAGACGGACATGGCTCAATCGACTCGACTGTTGATCCTGTTCAAGAATATATATACTTTGTGGGGTCTGCCACGCCTCCTTCTGCCTGTTACACACATCCTGCAAAACGCATTATACCCTTTTTTGCCCATTTTCAATAGCTCAGGGTATAAAAATTACAATTTAAACATTACCTTTATAGTCAGGGGTTATTTTAATTAATAAACACTCAGATTTCCGATATCTTATCTTATATTCAGTCTTAACCGAGCGTTGTCGCTTCAAAAAGTGACGTCAGAGGGCGCTTTCTAGCAATCGATAAATGATTAATTATATTTACAGTGCGATAAATATAATTAATAAATAACACTATTTACCATATAATACAGTCTATCATACTACTTATGACTACGTGTGCTAAATAATACTACACCTTTAAGGTTTATAATATTTTCATATAAAAAATAAATCAATTATATTTATATTGAATTAAAAAAAAAATTGTTATTCAAAAAAAAAAAATACAGAGAATTTAAAATGCAATTATTGCCATTCTAAAGATTAATAACCATTCAATGTCAAACGATAATGCTTTTTGGGTCATAATTGTATTTTCATAAAATTGTATATTTTCGGCTCATTTTGTTAGTGATTAATGTGAAGGTTCTATTTTAAGATACACTTAATTGCAGCATATCAATTTGACCTCCATTTGTAATAATTTTAGCTGTATTATAATTTAGTTAGTTAAGTAATATGTCAGACTATCTGTTAATCTCTTTGACAACTTGAAGTTAATACTTTGTTTGGACTTGAAGCGGGTTCTGTAAATAGATACAGGATCACATATATTTTAAAATACATAAACACTTATAGAAAATTTGAAATTCAGATGAAGTGTAAATTAATTTAGAAAAAAAAATATATATAGATAGACAATTAGATAGATAGTTATAAGTAAAGAACCATTTATAAATAAAAATATAGCTGAAACTTAAGTACAGATACAGATTAGGATTTGTGAAACTCTACGTATAGATACAGCTAAAACTATCGATAGAACTGCAGATACAGATACATATGCTGATACAGGATGCAGATATAAATTAAAATGCATTTGCAGATACATTTTTACTAACAGAAACCGACTCATATTGTCACGGTTATAGCTACAGATACATATTTAAAAAAAAATATGGATGCAGATGCAATCATCGGGAAAGTCATAAATACAGTTAAATTTACAGATAGAGATATAAATGGAAAATACAGAATAAGATACATATATATAAACGCAGATACATATGCGCACAATGGGTGCTATTACAGATATAGATATCGATATGGAGATGCAGATACATTCCTAGAATATCTGTGCAAAAAACAAAGGTAGCAATTCGACTTTCAGATACATTTACAGAATAGTATTGTATTACAGATACAGTTGCTTAAATAACTATAGATAGAATTTTGTATATTGATGCAGATATAAACACAACTATCGACAAGCATGCAGATACAATTAAGAAGATAAACATAAATTGAGATACAGATAGAATTGACAATACAAGTGCGGCTCAACTTACTCACACACATACACGGATACAGAGAAAAATAAAAATACAGTTTCAGATACAGATACAGATGCATTTTTATATGTAGTCCAATCGTAAATGCATTTATATCGTGGCCAAACCAAACAAAACGATAACAACATCAACAACAACAAGTTGCAACCACAAAAAAAAAAAGAAAAACATTTATTTATTTATTTTTTATATACTCGTACTCGTATCTTGCCACATGCCTCGTGAGTGGCAACTGCAACTGCGACAGCGACGCTGACAGCGCTGCCTTTTTGGCGCCGTCGAGTGCGCCTCCAATATATGCAATGTATTTTTCAAAGCCTCTCCTAAAATTGTTCTACAACATCAGCAGGCAACAAAAACAACAACAACAACAACAGCAACAACAACAACTGCTGTGTGCACATTTCGAAGTTTCTTATTGGACTTTGGCTTGTGCTTAAACTCGTATTTTATAGAATGATATTTTGGCATTCAGCCAACCAAACCAAAGTCCCTTTGTATCTACGTATATAAACGTGTGTGTGTCTGTGTGTGTGTGTGTGTATCTATGTGTGTGTGTGTCGTCGAGTGACGCTGACTTTAATGCTCGTGTGCATTGAAAGTCTTTTGGTAATTACATTAAACATGCCCAAAACGCAGCAGCAATTTACACATTTTTTAAGACCCTGTAATTCGCAAGTAGAAGAGCTCAACAAGTTTGTCAAATCGGTTTGGTATTGCCATAAGGACTATCTGTCTGGATTTTAGAGTCCATAAAAGATAGAGGTTCAATCACTCTCACAAAAGAAACAAAAATACAATTTACAAGAATTAAGCATCTTATTACTAGGAAGGTATTAAAATAAAAACTCATGATTTAAAAATATTTTCAAAAAACAATTTTCGCAGAAACGTTGACGGTATATCGGGATAACTAAATCAATTTTGTTGACGGTATATCGGTATAACTAAATCAATTTTTAGAAACTTCAAAGTGTCATAGCTTGTCAAAACTTTATCTATTTTCTATCATCGTTTAAACTCTTATTTAATTCTGCATGAAAATGTTACTCATTTTGAAAATTTAGTAATTTTTTTCTTCATCACTGTACACTTTCTCATACTTGGAGAAAATGCGATATATCGGTATTATTTTTCTCTGGATCGACAAATTTTTACTTCATTTTCAATCTTAACATTTTGACTTTAAATTAAATGCACATCACAAAATTTTTTTGCTGTAATATAGACAGATGTGATTATGTTTAATGTTGACATAAAAATGATAGGTTTCAAAATTATATTTGTTTTGTCTGAATACAAAAAACTATAAGCAAAAAAATTCATTGAGCATTTTTTGAATTTTCTCTTAAAATTGTCTTATTTTTAAAACTTAAATATTTAAGAAAACTTTCTAAATATTATAAATCTTTCAAATGTATCAGTATATATATGCATCATTAAATTAACAGATTTGGACTGTAGCGATTTTTAGTATAATTTTTTTTTTTTTTTTTATAAAAAACAAGAAGTACTGGGTCTTGTACAGTCGAGTGCATTGGACTAGACCTTTCCTACTAGTTTTGCCTTCTTTCATCAGAAATATATGTGTTTGTGTGTGTGTGTGTGTGTGTGTGTGTGACGTCACGTGCAGCTGCTGCGGCAGTTGCCAAAAACTGCAACACAAACTCCTCTGGCCATAAAAAAAAAAAAACGGACAGACACACACACACACACACACACACTCTCACACATATGCGGCAGGGGAAGCCACAAAAAGCGTGAAACAGAAAGAGAAAGCTTGAAAAAAGGACTTTGCCTTTGGGCAACGGTTAAGCAACGACATATGTGTGTGTGTGAGGACTGTGTGTGTATGTGTATGTGTGTGTGTATGTGTGTGTGTGTATGTGTGTCAGTAACAACTGCAGCATCAACATCAGCAGCAACGTTGCCTCAAGGACATTTCCACTTGCATCTACTTCAATTTTGCTGCATTAGTGTCAGTGCTGCTGGAGTTGCTGCTGCTGCCTCTGCCTCTGCCGCTGCCTCTGCCTCTGCCTCTGTCGCTGATGTTGACGTTGGGCGTTGGGCGGTGGGTGGTCGGAATGTTTTGTCAATGGGCGTGGCAGGACAGCTGGTCATAATGGCGCGACAACGAGGCATTGCAAATTGCAAAGGCACCAAGCAGGCTCGGGTCATGCACGTGTCACACACACACACACACACACACACACACACACATCACACACACACACACACACACACACACACACAAACACACATCACACACACACACACATTACATCTCTCATGCACTTATTGAGTCATTTGAATGCAAGCAAATAAATGATAGAACAAGCTTAGGCAGTTTAATGCATACATATATATTTTAAACGTAAAATTGAAAAATGTTTTTAAATAATAATTGAATTAGCCAATAAGTCTACTGTCAATTAATAATAATATGTATCTAATTTCAATTCAATGCGTAGACAAACGAACTCAAATGATTAAATGATTAAATATAAAATAACTGAAATGATTTAGTAATATAATGATTTATAGTAAGAGAAATGATTAAAATCAGGAAATAAAAAAAAAACAAATATCGATTCTAGTACGTCCCTAAATGGTTTTATTTTGGCTTTATCCTTACGGTCCCGGCATCAGTACCGGTACAACAAATGAAATTTTTTAAAATTTAACAGTGTTTAAACAAAAACTTTGGAAATTTGAGAATCTTTAATTTTCAAAAAATACAAATGGGTACCGAATGTATAAATTAATATGCAGAAAGAATTATGCGACCAAACCATGATCAAATTGAAATTTAGCTTCGAAATGTTCGAAATAATATTATCTTTGTACCCTCGAGAAAGAAGTCAATAATTTTTTTAATTAATTTACTGATTTCACAATTGGATTGAACCACAGAAATTGAATTATTTAAAAAGTTAGAACCCATTTATCAATTGAATAATTTGATTAGGTTCATTACACATAGACAACTAAAGAATCTGGACACTAAAATTAACTAAAATTAAAAAATAAAAATTTAAATAAATTATTCGATTTAATTTAATACACAAATCAAGATTGAAATAAAAAATAAAATTTTAATTCAAATGTGACAATGATTGTTGAGTAACTCTATTAAAAAGTCCAATGACTTGAACATGATAAATGTAATAAGCAGTTAGTAAATTATAACTTATAAATAGTTCACACGTTGCCTAATGAATATAACAAATGTGGCCCAGAGTTGCAGCTGCAAAAGCAACAACAACAACAATAACAACAACAAGAGTTGGCAGCCAAAAAGCGTATCAAATATTGTTGCCAACTGTAACAGCAGCTGTCAATGAAGCAGTCACAGTCCCAATCCCAATTCCAAACCCAAAACCCACTCAGAGTTAGAGTTAGAGTCCGAGTCGGAGACAGAGACAGAGACAGACTGACGACGAGGTATATAGTCAATACGACGCCATCTACAGTTTGTCTACACTCAGAAAACAAATCAATATTTCTGTACTTAAAAGGCCATTTTTCAGTACAAACGATCTCAAAAGCTGTCTAAGTTCGAAATTTCTAAAGTTGAGAACAAAAATTTTTTTTTTGTGCGGTTTTCGTAAGTGCGAAAATCTTAAAATAAGATTTTTCGGGGATACTTTAAGTACGTTTTGGGTTTAATTCAAGTCTGAAAAAATTGAAAACATACCAATTTAAGTACACAAATATCTTGAACTAAACCCAAAATGTACTTGTTTCTAGTACAAAACATTGTCATAACTATTTAATTTTTATCTTAAGACATACACTAGTATGTGTACTAAAATTAAGCAAAATACCAAAATTAAATACCATTAAGTAATGATGTATTTTCTTGGTTAGAGACCTTTCGAAATAGGTCCTGAGCTTACCAGCGATAACGTCATATTAACGTCATATTTCAGTCGCTAGAACCAGTTGAGAATTCTAAGGTGCGACAATGAAAAATAAATATTCCAAAACGTACTTGTTTTGAGTACGAAACGTTCTTATTTTTAACTTCCTTTAAATTTTGAAAAAAAACTATTTGAAGTACAAAAAAACTTAAACTAGTATCGTATAAATAACTCAGTTGTTTCTGGAGGTATCTTTACTAGACTCACGGATTATATATTTGCTATGATCTTATATATTCTGACTTAGTTTGGATAAAATCAGACTATTATTTCGTATAGCTGTTATAGGAATGTGAAGTCGGAATTTTAAATTTAAGATCGATTCATACTTAATTCAACATTTTTAGTACACAGCAATCTTAAAATTTGTAGAACGAAACGGTTTAAATTTAAGTACGGTCGTACGTAATTTTAGGATGGCATATTTTTCCAAATGTACTTCTCTCAGTCCTGAATCCTTGTTATATATTTTTATATATATTATATATTTGCCATGAACTTATACATTCTGACTTAGTTTGGATAAAATCAGACTATTATTTCGAAAAGCTGTTATGGGAATGTGAATTGGGAATTTTAAATTTAAGATCGATTCATAGTTAATTTGGGATTTTTAGTACACAGCAAGCTTAAGATTTTTAGAGCGAAACGGTTTAAATTTCAGGTTGGCATATTTTTCCAAATGTACTTCTCTCAGTCCTGAATCCTTGATTCGTCCTCGGTCCTCGGTTCTTGGTCCTGTCTGTCTGTCTGTAGCCGGCGGTGCTGCAAATTAACAACAGATGACACACATTTAAATGCAGATGCGAGCAGTCATCATCGTCATCTCTTCACTTGCCCCACAGGTGCAAGGCGGCCTCTTTCAGGGGCGCAGCAAGGAGGGGGCTGAAGGGGAAAAGGGAGACGAGACGCAGCCAAATTGAGGTTATGTGCCTCGTCGCACAGACACATACAGACACAGAAACACAGACGACAGCAGCCGTTGCACGTGTGGATCGTGCAATGGCAACGTGCAACATGGAGCTATGGAGTGTGGAGTACACTGAAAAAAAAGACAAGTTCTTAAATCAAGAACATTCATTTTAAATATTTTGTTCTTAAAATAAGATTATTTTTAGACCAAATTACTAAAACTAAGTTTATTAATCCAAAAAATCTTAAAATTTTAATATAAGAATAAAAATCTTAAATTGTTAGGAAAGTATAAATAGGTCTTATTTCGTATCAAACAAATGGTAGCCCCGTGGCGCTCTGGTTAGAGAGGCCGCTTCAGTTGTGAAGCAGTAGGCGGCGGTTCAAACCCCACTCGTATCAAATTAATACAACATTTAAAAAATCATTTAAACAGAATAAAATGTAAATAAATAAAAATTAAAAATAAAAAATAAAAAAAAAATATTTATTTTTTATTTTTAATTTTAAGAACATTTATTCTTAAAATAAGAACTTGGTCTTGTTTAAAATGTTCTTCAAATCAAGATGTGTTCTCTTAATTTAAGACTTTGATGTTCTCGACGCATTTTTTAGACCAAAAATCTTAGTTCTGAGACCAAAATCTTGATTTTAAAACATTTTTTTTATCAGTGTATAGAGTGCAACATCATCCATCAGGAAGCATCTAGAGCGAGCTCCGAGCTAAATCAGTTAGTAATTGCATTGAAAGAGAAAAACTGGCACAAAGCCTTCTCTCTTCATTCTCTCTCTCTCTCTCTCTCTCTCTCTCTCTCTCTCTCTCTCTCACACACTCTCTTTCTTTCACTCACTTGCTCTCTCGCTCTTTGGGCCAGCATCAATCATATTAAGTAGTCGCAATGGTTTTTTTTTCAAAGTTTTCGGCAACTTCTCGATGTGCTCCAGAAACCATATGGGGAAAGTTGAAAGTAGCACGTGGCACGTTGCAAGTTGCAAGTTGAAAGTTGCGAATCGCGAACTGCAAAGTGGCATGCAAAGTGCACTTGCATATTAAAACAAGACATGGATGAAGCCAATAAATTTATGTACATTTGCCTAAAGCGAAAATCGAAGGCCAAGTTTAGAGCAGAGGCGAAAGTGAAACAAATAGAGACAGAGTTACATAAAGCGAGAGCGAGAGAGAGAGAGAGTATGCAGAAGAGCTAGAATGATGGCAAAATTGAGATAAAGAGAGAGAGAGAGAGAGAGAGAGAGAGAGAGAGAGGTGCCCGGAAGTGACAAGCAATTTAAAAGGCGACGATGCAAACGCCATGAAAATATGCAGAGAGCGAGAGAGAGAGAGAGAGAGAGAGTGAGAGAGGTAGTAGGAGGTGCCTCCGTTCATATTCATATCCCAACGCCTCCTTCCGCTCTCTTACCCCTCCCCTTTTAAACAGTTGAGTCGCTGTGGCGCCAATTCTGCCCCTGCAACACACTCGAAGGACTTGCCATAAATTTAGTGGGTTTTTTTTTCAGTTTTGGCTCCATTTTTTCTTTTTTGGTTTTTCACACAGCCACATAAACAAATCTATTTATGTATATCACATTTTTTGCGGCATTTAAAATATTTTTATTTTTTATATTCAGTTGCATGTTTCCTTCTGCATTTTTATTGGCAGTTCTTTGGTTCTTTGGCTACCTTTGGGACTGCATATTTTATTACTTACTTGGAGAAAGCGCGATATACCGGTATTATTTTTCGCTGGATCGACAAATTTTTACTTCATTTTCATTCTTAACATTTTGACTTTAAATTAAATTCACATCACAAAATGTTTTGCTGCAATATACACAGATGTGATTATGTAAAATTTTGACATAAAAATGATAAGTTTTAAAATTATATATGTTTTGTCGGAATACAAAAAATTATTAGTAAAAAAATGCATCGAGCATTTTTTGAGTTTTCTCTTAAAATTTTCTTATTATTAAAATTTAAATATTTAAGGAAACTTTTTTTTTTTTATTCAGTTGCATGTTTCCTTATGCATTTTTATTATTGGCAGTTCTTTGGTTCTTTGGCTACCTTTGGGACTGCATATTTTATTACTTAGCGACTTTCAGTCTCGGATCTCAGCGGTTATGGGTTGGACGACCACTCTACCAACCCCCTCCCCCCCCCCCTTTCACCCTGTTCTCCAACAGCCTAAATGTCGGCCAACAAGAACTTAAAGGGAATGCATAAAGTGAATGCGAAAGGGGAAGGAGAAGGAGTAGGGGATGGAGAACGAGAAGAAGTAGGGGAATTGGCGGCTTTCTTTTAATTTATTTTTAGCATTCATTTTGCTTGACTTTGCCGTAATTAACATTGCACCGGTGTCAAATATTTTAAATGCTTTTACTGCTAATTGCCCAACATGACAGAAGCATCAGCTGCCGTTGCAGCTACCCCTTCCCCACCCCCTACCCCTTTCTCCCCTTCCCATTTTACCCCTTTCCGGGTAACGAACTGCCTCACTTTGACTTGTTATTTTTCTCGGTGTCGTGTCCAGCTATAAATTTACAGCTTAACCGCTGGCAATTTGTCCCCAAATGTACACTAATAAAAAAAAAGTTACAAAATTAATCAGTTTAATTTTTAATTAAATTCACTTTTCACTTTCTTCAAGATTTGTCCGAAGTGAAAATCTTTAACCCGATTTTATTTTAATCTGGAAATATTTTCCAATTTTGTGCTGGTTAAAATGTATTTAACAGGGAGAAGGAGGCATCTCCGAACCTATAAAGTATATATATTCTTGATCAGCAGTAAGATCGGACAATTAGAACGGCAGTAATGGCTAAATAAAGTTATATATTCTTGATCAGCAGTAAGATCGGACAATTAGAACGGCAGTAATGGCTAAATAAAGTTATTAATAGTATAAGCAATACGAGCTTCTAAAAGTATAAAACGGGTATATTCGTTTGATCTAGGTCTCGTGTGTTTTTATTTTTTTTTTTTTCATTTTGTTACAATTTTTAATAATACAATTTTCTTTTTTTCATAAAATAATTACTTTATTTAGTGGGTGAAAATAAAATATGTAAAACAAATACTCCTGATTTTAAGAGCTGTATATTTTTTATCATCATTTTTATTTATTATTTTTATTTTTTATATCATTATGTATATTTTTTATCAGTGTATGCAGCGTGTTCTTGCCACGTCGCGACTTTGCGATTGGAATTTTGAATTTGATTTCAAAGACAAGATGCAAAGCATTGAACTGATAAATTGACAAAAATGAGCTTGCCACACTTTCCATCACACTTGCCTCACTCTTTTGAGCCTGCGGTTAAGTGCAGCAATTTTGCCTACACTTTGGCACAATTTGTGGCACTTTTGCCAAAAAAAAAAAAAGTAAATATAACGAGGCGGTCAACCAACAAACTTGCAACTTATTGATGAATGCCGCAAGGCAACGCCTCTTGACCGCTCTAAAGTCTACACAAATAGTCTTTGATTTATTTGTTTGATGGAATTGTTACTGCAAAGGATTTTAAAAATGATTCAATACACATTTTGCACTTTCTTTGCTCTGTGAAGCTCAATATTGGTTTTATTTGCAAATATTTCACAATTTTCGGCTTTATTTTAATTACTTGAACTAATGGTTTGCCTCAGGGCGTCACAGATACATTGAAAATGTATAATATGTGCATTGATTTCAATAAAATTTAATTGCAACCAAAAATTTATTTTATGGTTGATCAACTTTTCAGTAGGAGTAATTCATATATTCACTCGATGGTCTTATTGAAGTGGAAAATGTGATAGAAAAACGAATGTGGTGACCTTCCTCATCAATGATTGTTGAATTTGTTTGGTATTACTTATTTATTGAAATTTAACAGTTGAGGCTTCAAGAAATTGTATATTTAACATCAGAGCTGTCACATATTGAACAGCCTAGATTTAATCCGAATATATTAAAAAGTCAGTTTCTATAAAATATATAATATAATAGAGGTAGTAATCTAAGATGTATGTACGCTATTTTTATTGAAAGGTGTATTATCAGTCAATGAAGAATTCTCAAAATTAATACAATATTAAATTTATATAATATATATAAAATGAGCTGTTATCAAAAAACAGACAGAAATAAGTCATACTAATTGAAAAATTAAGTGTGTAAATTCAAAAGATCCCAAATTGGAGCTATGAAATAAAAAATAATGGTTGATCGAATAATGATTGTGATCTTTCAAATTTTTTTTATCTTGTACTTAAAAAATCAGAAACTAGTGACTTAAATTCATACACTTCAAACTATTAAGGTTTCTCTTATTCTCTAAGCTAAACAGAACTTAAAAAACCGCAAATTAGGGTCCGATAAAATTTTAGTTATAAAAGTTCGAGTTAGAGCGAACTTCTCTAACAGTAGTTACAAAATTGCAAGTTATTTTCTTAAGCTTAAAATAGAAACGATCCCTGGTAAATACTTAACATATATCCATGTTCACTGTTTGTTAAATATTTCTAATCATCAATGATAATCTAATATTTGGTAGTTGGCTCTCTTAAATTATCTTGTTAAATCGGTTCAAGTGGAAAAGGGGAGTGTTAATTGCTTTAAGCTTTACCTTGAAGTGGGTCAAGCGTTAGACGCTCTGACGTCACATTCGACAACCGGCAACCGATGTGGCAACGACCTACAAGGACAACGACGACAACAACGACAACAACAACAACAACAATGAAAACGAAAACGAAAACTTACAGCTGATACTTTGTTGCAATCCGAATTTTGAATAAACGCGCGCGGCATCATCTGTTGGATGGCCACCATCTTTGAGTGAGCACTTCCGGTAGCGCCATCTGTGTGTGGTTGCTGGGCAGCATTGCATGTTAGCTGGGCAACAGCTTTGTGTGGAAGCTGTGCACAGCTTCCGATTTCCCGGCTTCCCGGCTTCCATTGAAAGCTCTAGTGATGACACTTTACAATGTTTCATTCTCATTGCATTCCCCCATTGAAAGTTGGCGGGTGCAGCTGTGTAAACGTAGACTGTATGTAACGTGGACCACAAAGGAAGACCCAAAATAATAACAGACACGATAAATGGAACAGTGAGAGTAAACTCGAAAAGCACGACAAAATGGGGAACGCTGGCAATGGTACACAACACGTGCGACGTGCGATGTGCGATGGCGTCTGCGTCGGCAATGTCTCTCCCGCAGAGCATTTGACAAATGTCATAAAGAAAAGCTTTTTTCATTGAGAAAACGCAAAGCGTCTCATCCCTGTCTCTCTAGCTCACTCTCTTCCTCTCTCTCTTTCTATCTCTCTCCGCGCGCGCTTTAAAGCTTGAGAGTGGAAAAAGGCTGCGCCAGCTGACGCTGACAGTCGACGCTTTCCAGCGACGCGTCGCAACGCTGCGAACTCTGCTTCGGCTCAGCTGTGCGCTCTGTGCAGCATCAACAAAAAAAAAAAAAAAACAGAGTCGCAAAGTGCTGCGAAACGAAATGGGAAATGGAGCGAGCAAGGCAAAGCTGCGAAACATTTGACGTTTAGTTGCGCGCCGCCAGCAGCCGACAACAGATGCCGAGACGAGAACGAAAACGAGAACGAGAAACGATAAACGAGAGAACCAAAGACCGAATTCAAAGCCGAAACTGAAATTGAAACTAAAACTGAAACTGAAACCGAAACCAAAACCGAAACCGAAATCGAGTTCGAGTCTCTGAGAACGGAAGAAAAAAGGAAAATGGAAAAAAGTGCGTCGTGTTTCAGTTCCGTTTCGTAACGGTTGCGATTTCGTTGCGTGCGAATAACAAAAAGAGCGAAAGCAAAGCAAACACAAAGCTAAACTGCCGCGGGCAACAAAACCAGCAGCAGCAGCAGCTACTGCACAAAAAAAGTTCAAAAAATACAAAAAATACAAAAATAAAAACGATTAACCTTTTGAAAAATTACTTCAAATCAAAGTCTATAATTTCGAATTCTAATAAACATTTCGACTGTGCAACAAAAAATTTATACACAACGCGTATAAAGTGTCATAACAATTACTAAGCGTTTCTTTTTTTTTTGTTTTTGTTGTGTTTTTTGTTTGTTGTAACTCTGCATAAAAGTGTAAGCTACAAAAAACAAGTGCAAAAATCTGTGAAAATGCTCAAAAGTTTTCCAATTAAAACTTTGGTCAAGCAAAAAGGGCATAAATATATAGCTAAAGATCAGATCGAAACAAAAATGCTTTCTTAACCTTGACATAACTCAATGCAACACACAAACACACACAAGATGCATTGAAAAATAGATAAATAACTTTGTTATTTGTTGTTGTCCTTGTTGTTGATGTTGTTGTTGTTGTTGTGGTGGCATGCAATGTCTCAATGAATTGCGGCATGCCAAACATTTCAATAATCAAACGAACTGTCAATGCATTTTATTTATAAACAACAAAAATAATAATATAAATAAATAAATTCAAGTGGTCTAGCGTTAGAAACGTAGGATGGGCTCGGATCGGGAGAGGTTGCCTATGAATAGCTGCAGCATAGCATAATATAACATATTGTTAACTACACACACACACTAATTTAACACACACATAGACCCAACCAATGGCCAAACAGCTGAGCCAAATGCAACGTCTTCATTTTCATTTTCAGCGCTTCTCGTCTTCTTCTTCATTTTAATATTGTTCTACTCTGTTTGTTGTTGTTGTTGTTGTTTCTTCAAGCACACCTGCGCAACAACAAAAACCGCTTATGCCAGTACTATAATAACAACAACAACAACAAGACGAAGAACAACGCCAACGGCGGCCACATAAGCAACGTTTTCGAGCATATCCTTCTTAAGGACGTTCCAAAGGCAATTTACTGGCTGCTGCGGTGTCTGTATATATATCTACGTGCGTGTGTGCCTGTACCTATGTGCGTGTGTGTGTGTGTGTGTGTCACTCGCTTGTGCCTGCGTTCTCATCCTCGCTCGCTCTCTCTATCTCTCTCCCTATCCCTCTCTCTTTCTCTCTCTCCCTCTCTCCTTCCCTCTAACTCAACGAAAACGAAATGCACGAAAAAATAAAATAAATAGCAATAGAAAAAGTAAAAGCAGAAAAGGAAAATGTAACAAAACGAAAAGAAACCCCGAAATTCGTGAAAATCACTGAAATCGAAAACCGCTTAAAAAGTTCGCGTCAATCTAATAATATAAAATCTTATTAAATTCAGAAAGCAGGACGCAAGTAAAATGGTTTATACACGTACAAAAACATACACATATATCATATATATATGCATATATATATAATATAAGTTGATATATTTGAGTGCTGTGATTGATTTGTTTGAATGCTTATCGTGATTTCACGTCAAAAAAAAACAACATATAACACACTTATCTCGGCTTTGGTCGACTATTGAAGTCCTTTAAGGGGTTTTGTCAGAGTTTAACGGGATAGATGAATGTCATGGAAGCGAGAAGTGTAACGAGATAAGTAAGAAAGCAGATTAGATCAAATTATAGCGAGAAGTGTAGTGAGAAGTAAGGCGATATGAAGAGGAAGGAACTAGGTGAGAAATTAAACAATGCGAGAAGCGAGAATAATCAAGAAGTTAAAAGAAAAGAAAGTAGGGATCGGAAATTAGAAGTTTATCAAAAAACAAAAGTAAAAGCAATGCGAGAATAGAGAGTAGGAGCAAAGTGAGAAACAACGAGAGAATTGAAGAAAGAAGTACATCGAGTTATCATAGAGAATGAAGATCCTAAGCGAGAGTAAAAGCACAGGGAGAAGCGATGATATACATAGGTAAAGTGAGAAGTAAAGAGCGAAATAATAAGAGAAGTCTGGCCAAATGGGAATATTGATCCAAAGTAAGAAGTTAAGCAATAAGGGAAAGAGAAATGCATATGTAATGTCAGAAGTAAAGTAATAATAAATGAGAGAAGTACAGGGGGAAAGAAGTCATGATGCATTGTGGTAATAATTGGGCGTAACATTTGAAAAGTTAACGAAGAAGAGAAAGGAATAATAATGAGTAGATTCGATTGTTAAAATGTCTAATTCCGACACAGAAAAAAGAAACTCTATTCTTTATCTTCTTTAAAAAATGTAAATAAGCATATCTTTCACTTTATCATCAGCTTAGTCTACTGTTATCAAAATAAAGAGTTGATATTTGCCACTTTTATTGATTTTGTGATTCCATGCCAAAAGAGTCTGTTTAAATCAAATTACGTATACGTAATATTTAAGTTTTCTCTTGGCTTAGATTCAACTTTAACACTTGTCGCTTGGGGACACGTTGATGTTGCATTTGCAGTTAGAGTTGAAGGCAACAAGAATTTGCCATTTACTGGCTACTTCAATTTGCCATTCAATTAAATGTCGCAGTGAGAGGTGAGAAAAGTACAGAACTGTTGACCTTTAAACAATGCCACAGACACACACAAATTGATGGATGACATTATGCGATATTTGCTGCACTCAGCACACGTGCCACTGCAATGTGTGTGCTTCAAACTGTTGCACTTTAAGCACACACACACACACACACAGACACACACACAAAGAGTACCCTCATCTTACCAACAAAGAACACTTCCATCGTTGCTTCAGTTAGCCACTAATCGAAATTGATTAAGAGGCAACAGAATGCAGTTGGTTAATCAATCAATTTGCTGCAACATCTGATAGCCAACAAGCTGCACTCGACTCTTGTTGCTGCCACCTTAAATGAAAGTTGCCACAATTATTTATAACGAATTTAATATCGATTTGAAAACCACGCCAGATATGACTACAGAAGCTGCAATAACTTTCACCGATTTGTATGTATTATATTTTTCTTTTTTTTACTTTTGTTTGTTTTGGTTTTGTTGATGTTTTATTACTTTCGTTTATATTTTTGGTATAAACAACTTTAACAGTTTAATTAAAGCAATTCAAATTTAAATTATTACTAAATATTTTTTGTTTGTTCTTGTAATTGTACTCATATTCGTATTGTATTTTAGTTATCGGCAAATTTATTCATATTGATTTTTTATAACTTTAAAATGTGCGACTATGGCGTATACGCAATTAATTTTCACTAGCCAATTTACTTTTGATTTTAAATACTAATGCTTAAAAATTTAAACTATTTTTTTTTAATATTTTATATTAATAGTGTTATTATTGCAATATAGTGTACTCTCAGATTTAAATTCGGCAATCAGGTTATGATTTTCCATTTAATTTTATTGCTTAACTAATACCTTTTACTCAACTTTACATCAATTGTCAGTTTAAACTAGAGTTTTGCATAAAGAACTTGTCGAAAAGTCAGAAGAGCTGCAACAATCTCAATCTTGAACAGAATGTTGAAGAATAGAACTTGATTAGTATTAAGGTGAAAACTGTCTGTGTCCTGTCTTTTATCTTAATTTATGACAAGATTTATATTTATATTCATTTTATTCATATACATTCATTCATTCAGTCACTTTTTTCCTCGAGTTATTCCTTTCAGAATGCGAAATTCCTGTGCGAATTTCATTTTAGGCGGCATTTTCTTAGATCTTCTACAGTGTATCTATGAATGTGTAGACGAGCACGAATATACATATATATGTATGTATGTATGTATGTCTTGTGAATGTGTATGTGTATGTGTATATGTACATTGTACAATCTGACACTGTTGTAAAGGACGAACTCAGACCAACTCTCTTGCATAGGCCATAAAAACGCGTGACAGGACAAAAAGCAACTGAGAGGCGTTAGACTGGGTGAATTCGTTAGGTGGTTTCGGGTGGTTGGGCGAATGTTTTAGGCTATGCTTTCATTCAGCCCTCTATGTGTGTGTGTGTGTGTGTGTGTGTGTGTGTGATAGAGAAAGGGAATGAGATATAGGGACAAGGTGTTGAAGTAGACAAAGTATTTGCTGCTGCGCAACCAAAAAAGAAGCGAAATTCCGAATGCAGTAATGGATACAAAGTCGAGAGTGGTCCCCCAATGGGATATATATACAGAGGATCCAAGACAAAACGAGGGACAACAAGAGAGAAAGGGGTGGGTGAAAGGCAAGGAGGCAAGAAGGCATTCAGTTGCAGCAGCAGCAGCTGTAACAGACGCAACGTGGTGATGTGAAAAAGTGGAAAGCAGAAAATGGAAGGAATACTGTGTCAAAGCGAAACGTCAGAAGCAAAAAAAAAAACGAGCGTAAAATAAAGCAGGCAACTGCTAAACGCTGCCAGCTTAAAAGAATAACGTTAATAACAACAAAGCTATTGATGATGATGTTGTTGTTGTTGCTGTTGTTGTTGTTGTTGCTTAAGGATGCCACACTTTCTTATTAAACTGTACATACAGCAGCGAAGCAGCGTGCAAACAGCAATGGACGCCAATAAAGGACGGTGCAAAAGCCAATGCCAGTGTGAAACGGTAAACGCACACGCACAAACACGAACAAACACGCACAAACACCACGCACAGACACGCTACACACACACACACATGCACAGGGCGCGACTTTGGGCCATGTGCGTTGTTGTCGTGTCCTTTCGTGTCGCTTCGCTGCTGCTGCTGCGACAAGTCTATGTGTGGGTGTGTGCGTGCGTGTGTGCGTGTGTGTGTGCTGCATAAATCCGCCAACAAGTTTCCCATTGTGCATGGACAGCCACCCGGCACTCCCACAACGTCTACGCCTCAGTCGCTGTCGCTGTCGCTGCTGCTGCCTCCGCCGTACACTCAGCAGCCATTTTGCCGTCGCTTTGTTGTGGCCAGTGATGCCAACCAACTCGCTATAAAATTCAGCACTAGCCGATTAGAAAAAAGGACAAATAGTTTTTTTGTAATAATAAATAATTTTAAACATGGAGTGTTTGCTTAAATATTTAAAAATAGCTAAGCCCAATGAATTTTAAGTTATTTCTTTAATACATCCTGAGTAGCCTATCTAATAGATTTCAGATTAATTTTCATCAAAATTTCCATTATTTTGTTTTTAGTAGCATTTTAAAGCATACTTAAGTGGGACCACCTAAAGTATTATCAGCTTTCGCTGGTTTTACATGAAACTAATATTAAATATGACAATGTATTCGTAATGAAAGCTCCCAAAGTACCCATTATATTCAGATTGTGAATAAATCCGATCGGAATACAAGTAAGAAATTCGCCATATACAATTTTTGAGCCTAGCTGTTGGATTCACCATCTTAGATTTCGCTAGTGTATCTTACTATTATACATATCATACATTGCAAATAACTCTTGCCCAAAACTATTCAAATCTAACTTTTATTTTGGTTTTTAAAAATTTTTCAATTGAGGTTTCAGTTTTTCGTGTTTTTGAGACGCCAATTTGGGCAGCCATTTTTAAAAATTTTTAAATAGTGCCCATCGTATATCAAAAGAGCGATCAATAACGAAAATTTTAAGATCAAGATCAATAAAATCCAGCCACGTCAGTTTTGGGTAAAGACTTGTTCCGTTTAACGAAGAACGTCCCATATTGATTTTCGGGGTTCTGCAAACTTATATTTAAGTTAGATGAAATATTTTAGGATACCCTGACGGTATAAATGTTGAGTTGTTACTGTTTAATATGCATATTGTCTTAGTTTAAGAATAATATCCTGAATATATGATTAGATTAGATTTTAGAATTCTAGAACTTAGATACTTACTTATAATAAAATTAAGCAAAACAGGATAGATTTTTGAATAGGAAATATTTAATATTTTTTTTGTTTTAAAGAAGTAGTTGGAAAAAAGGACAACACTGGTTGTGGCTGCTGTTTAGCATTACTCTAGCTCTCTCTCGTTCTTATTCTTGTTGTTGCACACGTTTGCTCTCTGGCCTCTGTCACGCTCTCTCGCTTTCTGCGGCGCTAACTCACGCTCTCTTTACAAAAGTACGCAAGCAGCGCTGCCTATACACACACACATGTAGGCATTCTCGACTTGTATTTGCGTATTCGTCTGCGTGTGTATGTGTGTGTGTGTGTTAGTGTTTTACAACGGCCGTTAAGCGCTTACACGCTTCAATTTCTCGCTGCCACTTTGGCCACATTTTCGTTGTTCGCTTTTAGCTTTTTCCTTGCCTTTCCTTTCATTTCATTTTGTTTCGTTTGTTGTCGCTTGTTGCCATTGCCTGCGTTTTCGCTTCAGCGTTACTGCTGCTGCTGCTGCGGCTGTTTTTTCTTCTTCTTCTTCTTCATACAGGCTAAATGTTTCGCGCTGCTGCGTTTTATGCTCGTGTGTCGTCCCTTCGTGTGTCGCCTCGTGTATCCTCGTGTGTTTTCCTATGTGTCGCTGGAAACCAAAAAAAAAAAAAAAAAAAGCGCTTTGCGTTTGCTGCTAATGCTGCCGCTGCTTCTTTTTCTGCTTCTTCATCTGCTGCTTCTGCTTCTTCTAGTTTTCTACTTTACTGTTGTTCGCTGTGGCTCACTTGGGATTTATATTCAAATTGTCGTTGTTGTTATTTCTCTTTTCTCATGTTTTTTCTGCCGTTATTGTTATTGTTATTGTAGGATGCGTGTGTTTCATTACAAATCATTTTATTTCGTTTCATTCCGTTTCGTTTCGTTTCGTCTCATTTCGTTTCGTTTCGCAGCGTTTCCTTTAGATTTAGATTTTTATTTTGGGTTTCCTTGCATATTTAATTATATTATTTTATTGTTATTATGTGCAAAAGTAATGTGTGTGTGTGTTTCTGTATATGAAAATGCAATTGGATTTCGAGCTAAATGCAAACGAAATTTCAATCAATCAACTAAATACAGTAAATAAATAAATACTATGTATAAATAGTAAAAGTACTATAAAAATATAAATAAAATGCTATAGTTAAAAATAGACCCGTCGGGCCAGCATTTCACCAAATTAAATAAATATAAATATATAAAAAATACAATTTTTTTGCGGATATTTATAGCAGGGCAAAGCTGTCGGTTTTAATGTATATCTATATACATATATAAATATATATTTATATATATATGTATGTGTGTGTGAGTGTCAGTGTAAGAGAGTATTTACCTGTGCGGCAGCTTTTTATGCTCGCTTTCTCTTTCTTGGCTCTATCTTTCCCACTCTGCTGCTCTGTCTAGCTCTGTGTGTGTGTGTGTGTGTGTGTGTGTGCTAGTACCAAAAGGTTCAAGGTTGTTCAGTTCAGTGCATGAAATGGAGCAACAACAACAACAGCCCATAAAGCGCGCCAAAAAACAACAAAAACTTGCTGCCCCCCTCCTCCACCCTATATATATGTATATACATTCCGCTACACACTATCGGAGGAAAAAAAAGTGGGGAGTAGAAGCATTTAAACAACTCCAAATCAATTGGAGCAATTAAACGGCAAATCAGACGCACAGAGAACACGTCAATTCCAGAGAGTAAGAGAGAAAACGAGAGAGAGAGAGAGAGTGAGGGGAAAGTGAAGGCGTGTGTGTGTGTGTGTGTATAGGTAAGGTGTGTGTGTGTGTGTGTGTGTGTGTGTGTGTGTGTTAAGAGGAACACCGCACGGAGTCTCTGAAAATCAATAGGCAAAGGACATGTAGGCCTTCTCGCTCGCACGCTTTACCCCAAGTGTATCGTTTAAAAACAGCCAACAAAAACAACAACAACAACAACAATTTCATTGCGCCTATTTTAGCAACATAAACAACAACAAAATTGTATATGTGTATGTGTATGTATGTGAGCTGCGCCTAAAAGCGGAAATTAACATTTTCACTTGCTGTTTCCGGTTGCCACAGCACAACACATCACGACTTGACACGACTCGACACGACAGGACACGAATCAAATCGTCAAATTGGGCATTTTATTTAGACCATTGTGCGTGTGTATATGTGTGTATCTGTGTGTTGTGTTGTGTTGTGTTCATAATAACCCAAAAATCTCAATAATCAAAAAATCTGCTAATTACAAAATCAATGAAAACAGCAAAAATGAAATATAATGCGACGCAACAATAATAACATTTACAACATGTTACAAAAGTGCAACAATAACAACAACCGCAACAACAACAAATGCATTGCAACTTTCAGGCAAAATGCGTCACAACAACACAAATAAAAGAAAACAAAAAGCAGCAGCAACAATAACAAGTGCAACAACAACAACAACAATAAACAACAAATATTTGCTACACAAGTCAACTGCAAAACAAAACAACTTTAACTACAAGCAACTTTAAGCATAAATAAATAATTAAAAAGCCAAGTAAATATATATCAAAATCAAAAAATCAAAGTCTGTTTTTACCTTACGACAATGCAACAATTGGCAACCAAATGTTAAGCGGAATAACAACAACAACATCAGCAACAGCAACAACAGCAGCAACAATAACAACAATTCGAAGAAGAAGAAGAAGACACACATTAAGGACGACAACAAATGCGAGCGCTTTAATGGCAACGCCCAAAAGTATGCAACGCTTTGTTGGCCACCCAAAGTTGAACAGAAAATAGCATCAAGTGCCAACGTGTGCCACACGTGGGCCAAAAAGAAGAAGAAGAAGACGAGGACGAGGAGGCAAGTGTGGTGGTGGTGGTGCTGCTGCGGTGGTGGTGGCAGGTGCACGTGGCAACAAGCTGTTACTATATAGGTAACAAGGAGCGGCGCTAAACGTTGGCGCATTTACAAATTCCAACAACTTGCTCGTCCTCAACCATTTCCCGCATCGATTTCATCGAGAGATGGGGCCTTACGCCGGTTCTGCGACCGCGACAGGAGCAACCCTTGAGCGGTGAAAATCTATCAAACGCTTCGCCCCCTCTTCTGCGTGATAGGTAAAAACTAAAACTAAAACTATAACTATAACTTAACAAAAAAAAAAGAAAGGATTTAATCCTTTAACAATTGTTTACAACCATTATTGTATTTCTTCTTTAACCAATTATCTCTTGCATTAACCTTTCTTCAACAAGGTTTAAAGCGTTCCAAAGCATAAATGACCATATAAAAAGATACTACAGTATAGTGGTGTAAAAATATATCGAAATATCGTCAACTCGATTTTTCCGGGATTATCGAGTACTTCAACTCGATGATTTTTTGGACGATCTATCGAGTTGATTAAATCGATTTCCATGAAAAATTGACAACTCACGGAATCTTCTTCATTGAAATTAATTTGCAGAATTAAGTTTAGTCGTTTAATTTTTGATGAGCGTCCGTAAAAAATAAACAACAAAATTTCAAAAATTTGAATTAGGCATGAAAACGATACAAGAAAAATAAGATTTCTAAAAAAAAACAAGTGTGTTTTGTGATTACAATTACGCTTTCAAATTAAAAAAAAAATTTTTTGAAAACACTCGATCTACTATTTATCGATATATCGACAACTCGTTGCTTATTTAAGGCGATTTTCTGTTACGATATACGATTCGATCTAAAGTTTGGATTTACATCACTTCTACAGTATGTTCCCAATAATTTAAGCAATTGTTACTGTTTCTCATAGCAAGCAATCATTGCTTTTAATTGTATACAAATTGTTGAGCGATTTGACAAAATGTAAAATTTATTGAATTAAATTATATTACTTTTTAAATAAAAAAAAAATTATAAAATAACTTTTGTATGATTTTATTATTTATATAAAATATTCCCAAACCCAAAAATGTTGTTAAAAAGTTGTATGCCCATTATTTTTACTTCGAAAATATATTTAAAAAAGATGTGCGTAAAAAGTTACGCGATAGAAGTGAAACTTCCTAAGAGTGCATACGGTAGTCGCCTGTTTTTTTTTACTTCAAGATGACAACTTTTCCATTTTTCTTTTGCACACTTCTTTATACAAGTTTGCTTGTCACTAGAATTCTCGCTGTGTAATTGATAACTGTCGTCGTGTGAAGAGCAAATAGATCTTACAAGACATAGAAAACCAAACACACTATATGTACATACTATACAAATAAACATATAGAATATTTACATATACATACACACATATGTACATACATACATACGACATATGTACATGCATACATACATATGCTTAAACACAGAGCGTGCGATGTTTCACTTGCACAAATTAAGCACTCAACTAATCCATTCTTATACATATGTATGTACATACATACGTACATACATACATACATACATACATACATACATACATACATGTTAAAATGACGCGCAAAACAAACATGTGAGGAACATGCGATAACGTAACGGGAAACAAGCCAAGCTTAGAGCTTTTGACTCAGAGTAGAAAGAGCAGCTTAGAGCTTTGCATACACATACATATGTATGTATGTACATGTGTGTATGTATGTAATTAGGAGTAGCAAAGTCAGAGCTTTGATATTCCAACCTAATAATAAATCAGTGCTGAGAGGCTCTCTCTCCCTCAGTGAGAGCATCTAAGAGAACATATTAAAGCTTTATCAAGCTCTCTTTCTGTCGGTTTTTCGTTACACACGCGGTCAAGCGTATTTTCGATTCACTCCCAACGCGCCTATAGAAGTTTCACTTCAAAAAAACTGTATCTCTGACATTTAAGAAACACCGACTTTAGACTTCTGGACTTCTGGACCAATTTTAGATTTCTGGATGAGTTTTTTGATAATATGGTAATGATAGTTGTAGTCCATTAAAATGTTAAAAGTGAAAAAAACATGAATTTAAAGTGACTGCGACAAAATACTAACTACAATTAAATTGGAGTTAATATGACCCAAATAGCTGGGCTAAAATATGTTCAATTTTAAAGCAAATATATGTATGAGTAAATGAATGGATTCTGCAAAAATTTCACTAACATAGTTTTTGGTCGGCTGGGTATGGATTCTCGGTTGGTTGCTGGGTTTCTCTGGAAATTGCATAGCACGGTGAAATAGTGAAATGACTTGGACTGGGTCCTGGGTCGAACCTGGGGACTCTACATCTAACTCTGACTTTGATACTGACTCTGACACTGACTGTGGTTGTGGCATTTTCAGACCTCTGCAATTTACTTTAGAAATGTGTGACCTGCAGTTGCCAGGGCGCGAAATAAATGAATAGAGTGGCACACAAAAGAGTGTAAAGAGTAAAAGAGGGGATATGTCAACTCCATGCGCAGCACAAGAGATAGGGATGCAAATAGAAAGAGAGGGGCTGATGGAGGGGAAGAGAATAAAAAGGAGAATGAGGGAACACAATGCGCTGTTGACAATGGAATATGCAGATGATGCAGAGCTGGTTGCTCAATTGGCTAACATTAAATTGAGGATACACACACAACAGACACACACACACAACAGACACACACACGCACACATAACAGACACACACACAGACACAGACACAGACACATGGCCAATTTGATGCCTGACAATGTGGCGTATGCATAATGTGCCATCAATGACATTGACAGCAGTCACAGCAACAGCAACAGCAGCTGTTAACACCACCAACAAGAGACAACAACAACAACGACAACAACAACAATGAGCATCATCATCATAAACATTTTTCGGTCTGGATTGAGACATAACAATATCCTTTGACAATATGCCCCATAATCATCTCAATGAAAATTGACATCCGTTTGACATTGATAATGAGATGTGTGGCATGTGAATTTTGTCTGCGTGTGTATGTGTATGTGTGTGTGTGTATGTGTGTGTGCCAAGAGCACTTAGCTCGAGTGCAAATAAACTATTGAACCCAAAAGACCCAACGCTGATTGAGGCACCCGCTAAAATGCTTCGACTTTCACTTTATCCTGCTCCCCGTTTGACCTCTCCTTCTCCCTTTCTCCCTCTCTCTCTCTCTCACTCTCTCTCAGTCTGTCTGACTGGCAAGTCAAACAATTGCCGCATATTTCAACATGCAACTTGACTTTTCAACCTTTTTCGCTATACCCTGTACTCAAATAAATTGTCTAACAAGGTATACTGCAAAATTATATTTGGAGCATCTTTAAATATGTTTATACAAGTATTAAACTTTAAGCTGTGTTTCACAAAATTTTGATGATTATTGTTGTTTTTAAAACAACTGTGCTGACCTGTATTTCTGCACTTTCAGAAATTTAATTTATGGCACACGTTTTGAGAGTCACAAAAATCGCTAACCTCTAATGCAAAAAAACATATTTATTTTAAGCTAATTAATAATATTTTTATACAATTAAAGAATTAATTACATTAATACAAATATTTAGATATTTAATAGTAACCAAAGCTGGATTTATGAACACTGTTTGATTTAGAGTTGCTTTTGGGTTGTTACAGCTTTGAGCAATGCCTGTTAAGTTAGGTATGGACATAGGATAAAAGCTGTGCGCTAAATGTCAAATTAATTTAAAAAAAAAACAGAACAGCAAAATAAATAAATAATATACATTTTTATCTAACTAATTTAGCAAGCTAGATAAAAATGTATATTTTTTATTTATTTATTTATTTATGCGCGACTAAAAGCTGTAGGCAAGAAACAAAAAAAATCCATACATAAAAATTAAATTAAAGATTAAAAAATAAAGATAAAATTAAACATAAATTTTAACTGTAAAGAAAAGATTTAAACTAGAATTAGAATTAATTAATTAATATGGATTTGACTTTTAGCGCACAGCATTTATCTTATGTGCATACCCAGCTATAAGCCGTATATTTATGTAGGGTATCTTCTAGTTGTTCATTTGGGTCTTGTGCGTGTTCTTATATGTTTTGTTTTGTTCTGTTTTGTTTTGTATCGCAGCTGCTGTCATTGTTCTTGACTTTTGATCCTTGCTGGCAGCGACAGGCGACAAGCGACAAGCGACGTCAACGTCAGCAACATGAGCAACAAAAGCACCAAACAATGGAAACAGTTACACTTACACTAACACACACACACACACACACACACTCACACACATGTATGTGTACTTGTGTCTCGTTGACTGTCTACTGAGCGTTGTGTGTTGTGTGTCGCTTTGACTCGCTTAACTTTGTCGCCTTTGTTTACATTCTGGTTACTTTTATTATGCTCACATGCGAAAAAAAGAGTATATCAAGCATTTACTATTATTCTCTACTCCTCTTTTTATGTTTCGCCTTCGCCTTCATGTTCATTTTATTATTATTGCTGTGGTGGTTGTGTAAGCATAAAAATTAACACCGCATGTCAAGCGATAATGAGACTTGCCTTAGACTACCAACTTTAATGCCAGGCCAATAGCCAATGGCCAAATGACAATTGGCCCATTGTCAATGCTAACAAAGTCACCAGCAAGCCAATTTACCATTGTGTAAATGTCTAATTCTATTAACTGTGCAACTGCTGACACGGCAATTGTCGAAACTAGGAACTCAACAAATCTCTATAAAAGTTGCACAAATTCTCATTCGAGAATTGCATATTTCAAATTGCATATTCTTGTTAAAACATTGGTTCATGTCAAAAGAATTCCTTTGAAATGCAAATACTTTCCGCATTGGCTTTGATTTCCATGCTCTCAAATGTATGCAATACTTTTTTATCATTGAATAAAAATAAAATCGCAACTTTCCTTTAGTATTAAAATGAACTGTGAAATTAAATGGAAAATGCAATTAAGTATAAATGCTCAAATTTTTTCGAATTCAAGACAAACGTTTACAAATTCGTTATGATAAGGAAATGGCCGAAAATGTCCTGTATTCGTTATTAATACAGCAGTCTAGTCCCTTGACTGATTGATGATTTGACTTTAAAGTGGAGAAGAGAAAAATATAAATATTTTTATAACCTGAGCTCATTGAAAATGTGCAAAGTATATATATTCTTGATCAGGATCAACAGCCGAGTCAGTTGAGCCATGTCCGATGTCAGAGACTATAAGAGCTAGATACTTTAAACTTGGTATGTAGGTTCCTGGATACCACAGGCAGATCCAGTTTGCTTTTTTTTTTTTGAATCGGACTTCTAAATCATATAGCTGCCATAGGAACGATACACTTAAGTTAACGTATTTTATACGTCCATTTTCCAAAACAGTTATCTACAAAAATATTCAAATAATAAAGGAAATCCATGCAATTTGATACTTCGGAGTCATAGCTGCAGTATATTTCAATAGATTGTAGATCATTTTTTCATAGTTTTTTTTAAAGTTATCATTGCTTTAATTTAAAGAAATTTCTGTTTTTAATGCTTTTAGTCTAGATAGTTTTTGGAAAGATTTTTATCAAGTTATTATGTTCTCAGTAAAATGAGCATCTATTACTATTATTTTGTTAATATAAGTACGGAATGATTGCTTCGGAATGATATCGATACTTTATTAGGTGCTTTAACCAAGTAATCATTTAAAGTACTTGCAATTTAATTTCTTGATTCCAACATAGAATATTGAAGTAGGTATCCAATTAGCTTGGCATACTTGTAGTTAAGTCAGCACACTGCAATCACGCGCTGCACTTAAGTGCAACTATCTACTGAAGGAGAGCAACAACAATTGCAACAACAACAACAACAACAAGAACAAGAACAAGCCGTTACATCACTTGAATGAATCGCTAAAGTTGCCAAAAAAAAAAAAGGAAGCAATGGCAGATAAAACAAGTAAATGCAAAAGGTCTGTAAAAGAAAAAGTAAAGGTAAAAGGAATAAGGCAAATGTTGAACGTAGACATTGCACACTTGGTCACGCTTCGAACTGAAAGATACTTTTGGCCAAAGTTGTTTTTGTTGTTGTCGTTGTTGGCTTTCAACTCCTCCGCTTGTGTGTAAATTGCGCACTTGCTTCAGTTCAGTTGAAGCTTCAATTTGCTGCCTTTTTGGATAATAAACGAGCTGGGCTAAAGTTTCAACAAGGCGGCACAGTGAAACACATTTAAAATGACCCCCCCCCCCCCCCTCGTCATTCCCATCCCCATTCCCACCTGTCCGCACGTTACATTACAAGAGTTGCAACAGTTGCAACAACAAGTCGAGTCGCTTGCATGTTGCCACAGCACAACACAATTTGAGAATTGCTGCCAAAAATAACAGTCAACACAAATTGTGCACGCAAATTTGCGCTTACCAAGGTCAGCTACCAACAGCTAACAACAATGAGATGGTTGTAGTTGAAAAAAAAAATGAAAATGAAGAGAATTCAGGTTCAGGTATTGCCAAGGGTAAGTCAGAAAGTTTGGCTGCATTTGCATAATTCCAGCGATTTTTTTGGCCGTGATTCCAGCTGAGACTAAGAGATTGATTGCATCGGTATCTTTAGCACCTCCCATGTGACTCCTAACTCCTTGTTCCAATCTCATATCTCATATCTCATATCTGCTATCTGCTATCTGCTGTCTGCTGTCTTCTCTATTCGTTTTTCCTATTCCCTTGTCTATACAAGTCTGACTCAGACTTTTCTTTAAATCGAACTCGAACTGCACGTACAATTCAGCGAATGAGTTTGGGGACTCAACGAGCACTCGCTATAGAGTACACTGAGAGAAAATTCACAAATAGCGAATTATTATTATTTATACATATGTCTATAGTTTTTTTCTCAGCTTATACTTTGAAAAATATTCTCCTTAAGTCACAAAAGGTTTCTGTTTTTTTGCAAATCCCTTTGATCTTTAGTAGTGATAGAATATAAATTAGCAGGGAATCAAGCCGAATCAAATATAAGTTACGGTTTTGGTTCCGGTACGTCCCGAAACAACTATTTCAGTAAAAAGTTGTGTTCTTACCAGTTCCGGTATCAATACCGTTAGGTACTTATCAATATTGAAATACTAAAAAATGATAGTGTTGTTTTAAAAAGTTGACTAAAATTTGAAGCCTAAGATTAAAAATTTAAAGTTTTCGAAAAACACAAAACAAATCGAATTCTGTCGAAAAAATTATTATTTTATGAAATCAAAAAAATTTGAATTAATAATGAATTTAAACCATGATCAAAATGATATTCCGGCAAAGTTTTGATTTAATTATGATGGTTAAAAGTTGGTCATACTTTGGATTTAGCAATTTTAGAAGTCAAAACTTAGATTCTAGCATACATATATATATATAAGTCAAATTCAATGTATATTCTGTTAGTTTGGTTAACATATCTAAAAAAAAAAAACTAAAAAAATTGTTTAATCCAAACACCTTATATTCGACCGATCGTTCCAATTGCAGCTATATAATATAGTGGTCCGAAAACAAAAGAAAGCAGAAAGTTGGTAGCCTAATTTGGTTTAGCTCAAATAAATACACGAATGGTTATAAATTTAATTTTTAAAGGACCAGGTTTTGTAAATTCCACCCGCTTGACAATACAATTAACGGGAACAATGTCGTCCTCCATTACCTAAGTTTTTTTTTATTATTTTCTTAAGCTCATTGTTTTAGTTTTTCTCTCAGCGTAGCACGAAAGCAATTTGCTGCAGTTGGTTGAATGCCACACGTTACGTCAGCTTCACGATACGTTGCGGCTTCTCCGCAGAACGACAATAGCTTTAACATTTAATGGACTCGAATCGAGATGACCTAAACTGTTCAGTCTGTTCAGCATTAAAAGCACGCATCATTTAGTTGCTATCATATGTTACTTAAGCTTTAATTTTCAACTTGAATAGAGATTCAGTTTTTTTCAAGCTTACTTGTATATATAATTTATGGAATAACTTGATAATAAAATAGTTTATTGTACTATTGCTATAAATATTAAATAAAATCTTATTAAAAAAAATTTATGTTATTTGAAACGAATTTCACGTGTTTGCTGCTCATTTAAATTCCATAATTTAAAATTTTTATTGTAAACTCATAAATATATTTCCGTTTATGCAAATAATGGAATAAACAAATACTAAAATTTACGAAACAAATTTATGGGAACTTTTGCTTTGCTGGACATGAAGTGGACATCGTATTTGTTGTCAGTTTGGTCAATTTAAATGTTGATTAACTGCAAACTCATTGAGACAGTTGAGACTGGCAAGAACATGCGGTGTGTGGCAAGCAGTTCAAGGCTCTTTTTGTGGCAAGTCGGTCAATTGATGTCACGTAGTTGGTTGGCGCGCAACAGAATGTGCCGCTTTTGCATTTTGCATTTGCATTTGCATTTGCATTTAATTTCAAGCCATTAATTGGCCCCAGAGCTGGAGAAGTGTCGCAGCTGTGGCAGCTGCATTGAGGAATGCATGCTTACCGAAGAGAGATGCTTGCCACCTTGCCAGCTTGCCGCCTTGCCACCTTGCCAGTTTGCCACCTTGCCACCTTGTCTAAAAATAGTCAAACGTCGAACGAGGAAGGCAGATGATGCCGAGTGCGAAATGCGAGAGGCAGTTTTGCTCGTTGCGTTGCCTTGACCGGCATGCATACACAGACAAGAGTACAAAAAGAGACCGAAAAAGAGAAAGAGAAAAAAAAGAGAGAGGCAGAGAGCGAGAGTGTGAGAGAGAGTAAGGCTCTAAGATGAGGCCAAGATACGAGACCAAAAAGATTTATGAGTTGATTTTCAGTTGAGGTGGCGACCTGCTTTGATTTGGCTTTGGCATTGCATTGAACTTCAAACAAAGCATCTTATGCAATAACTACCGGAAGTACAACAAAAACAAATATACAAATAAGTGTGAGTGTATGGCTGTTTAAGTGTATGTGTGTGAGTACGAATGCGAGTGGAAGACGGACTTGTAAATAGGTCGCGTTGCTGCAGCAGCTGGCAAAATGGCGTTGCACGAATTTGTTGCACAATGACGTCACAAGCACTCAGTTTTCTGTAGTAACCGCTCTAGTGCCGCTGACCTATATACACACACTTACACACAGACACAGTCGAGACGCAGTGTGTGCGTGTGTGTGTCTGTGTGTGTGGGAGAGAGAGAGAGAGCGCAACAGCTGCATAGTGTAAGCAGTTGGTTTGAGTGTGTGTGCGACATTTACATAGATAAATACACACACACTCACAAAAAGCAGGCCGCCTATCTTGAGTGTGTGTGTGTGAGCATATTTTTCATTGACACACACAATCTAACACACACACACACACACAAGTGTTTGTTGTGTTGGCGTTTTGCATAAAACTTCAATTGTTTGTTGACATTTCGATGCAAATGCCGTGTGTGTGTGTGTGTGTGTGTGAGTATAGGTGTTTGTGTGTTTGCCGAATATGGATAATTATCCATAAGCCATATAAGATGCTGCACATAAAACACACATTTTCAATCTGACGTCATGCGCCCTGATACACATAAAAAAAAATCCATTCTAAAAATCAATGTTAAAAAACTTGATTTTAGCTTGAATTTTTTAATTCTTAAATTAAGATAATACGCACATAAAATGGCAACGATTTTAAAAAATCGACATTAAAAAAGTTAAAGAAGTCTAAATTATTTGATCTAACTGAAAACAAATATTTTAGAACCCCCAAAATGAAAGTTTTGATGGGAAAAATCGAGCTTAAATTAAGTATTTCATACTTGGTTTATAAGAATCTGAGATTACCGTACTTCTGACACCGCTGGTATTAATTTTAGCCTGGAATCTCGGATTTTTTTTTTCTGTGTACATGCAATGAAAATGGGAATAGAAAGAGGATTGGGAATTGGGAATTGAAGGACATTTAACATAACCTGCAAGTTGGTTAGGTCTTTGGACAAACAACTTGTCTCGCTTGGCATTTCAATTATGCACAAATGCATTTCATTGCCCCGGCCGGACTTCAATTATTTGGCAGTGGGGGCAGTGGTCAGGGGTCAGGGGTCAAAGCTAAACTCTATGCTCCTTTGCTCGACTTGTCTGCTCAATATAAGCAAGCATAATATCTCTATGCGAGTCATCAAATATGCAATTATGTGGCCAAATATTAAGCCAGTCACAACGTGAGACAGAGACAGCGAGAGCGAGAGTGAGAGAGAGATAGGCACACCGTTTAGCCTGTCGCCTGTCATGCACTTACACGCTTAATTAAATGCCCAGCGCCAAAAAGTAGGCAACATGCCATGCCAAAAAAAAAAAAAAAAAAAAAAAAAAAAACAAGAAATGCAGGAATAAAAACAACAATAACAGCTCCATACGAGAACTCGTATTGTTGGCAACATCAGCGATAAGGGCGAACACAAAATTCTCTTTGCTGCCATTTTTTGGGCACATTGCCAGCGACGCCTTTCTCAATGCAATGCCGCCATTTAATATATATATATATATACATATATGTGGGTGTGTGTCTATGTGATTGTAATACAATTTCAATTACATGTGTAAACATATATTGCCTTCCTCTGTGGCAAAAACACACGGCACAAGACTGTAGGCCAAAAACCATTTCAACTTTCAATGTGAATTTAATTGGTGGGTGGCAGAGGGAGCAAGTGGTTGAATGTGGTTTATTATATGCTTGCCAAGAAATAGAAAAATACCACACTATCTATGTATATACTGAAATACAATAAAATAAATACGAATACGAAATATCAATTACAGCTCAGCATTTGATTTGATTGTTGCATTATGTATCGCATGCATTTTGCATTGCATATCAAATTGATTTGAACAAAATCAAATTTATGGCAATCCAATTCAATGTGCAAGACGCTAGCTAAATTTGCATTGCTCTCACCCCTCCCATTTTTATTTCCATTTGCTTTAAACTGGCTTAAGATGAATCGTACTAAGATTTTGCATTGATTGAACTGATTTTCGAGTTCCCCTTCGCATAATATTCTTAAATGCTTTAGCTGAAAATAACTTTAAATTGATTTCTGTGTTTCGATAATGTTGATATATCAGTCATTGAAAAGTTATTAGTAAAGAAACTGCTATCATTATAAATTTTGTTTATAAAAATTACAATATAATAATAACTTTTAATCCTTGTTTTCAATACAATGATTTATTTTGAGCTATACTTTACAACTCGAAAAATAAACATTATTTTTGAGCAACAAATAAAACTCAAGGAATAATAATTATTTAAGAGTAATTAATATTAAAGAATTTTTAATAGGGATGCATTCAATATACTTCCAACTCAAATGTTGCATTACCAAAATTTTCACATTGTCCAACACTTTTTTCCCACCCATTGACTGCAGTGCACTGAGTTATACAAAAGTCAATATATTGACTTGACGAATATAAAACTCTTTTCGAATTAATGTGAACCTTTGGATTATTTGTACTGTTGTTGAAGTCTATACTAAATGAAAACTTAATTAAATCTATTATTATTATTATTATTATTATTTGCAGGTCTTTGCCCAAATTGAGCAGTCAAGACGAAGAAGGGGGGGCTGGTCATGGCTTTGGTGGCGGACCACAACACTTTGAACCCATTCCTCACGATCATGATTTCTGCGAGAGAGTCGTTATAAATGTAAGTACAAACCAGTTTCCCTTCTCCCTTCTCCCTTCCATCTTCTTTCCTCCACTCTTGAATCTTTTCTTTGTTTGGTTTTTGGTATTTTGTATTCCATAGGTAAGCGGGTTAAGGTTTGAGACACAACTACGTACGCTAAATCAATTCCCGGACACACTGCTTGGGGATCCAGCTCGGAGATTACGGTACTTTGACCCGCTTAGAAATGAATATTTTTTTGACCGTAGTCGTCCGAGCTTCGATGCGATTTTATACTATTATCAGAGTGGTAAGTATTACTCCTGTAGCCAAGTGAGTGTTATTCACTTTTCCGGCTGCAATATGATTAAAAATATATATATGTATTAATTATTTGTCTAATCCGAATAACTCTTCTCTTTTCTTTCTATTCAAAAAAAACCACCCATGCCTTTAATTACCCTTTACCCTCTATCACATCAATTCGAACAACAATTACAACATACTCTGTAATCACACAAACTCTCGCACACCCTCACACACACACACACACACACACACACACACACACACCTGCTCAACTGGCACAACAACAATATGTACACATCTATTCACAGGTGGCCGACTACGAAGACCGGTCAATGTCCCTTTAGACGTATTTAGTGAAGAAATAAAATTTTATGAATTAGGTGATCAAGCAATTAATAAATTCAGGTAAGCCTGTTGCCCAAAACAAAATCCTCAAAAAAAAAAAAGAAAAACAAATATAAAAACATAAATTCCAAAACAATAACTATTAGTATTAAATATATTCACAAAAATACAACAAAACATAAGAAAACTACCAACAAAAATACATTAGATGAATACTAACAGAAAAGGTTAACATACTCAAAGAGTGCAGCAAATTGGTTTAGCTCATTGGCGGCAGAAAATTGTTGACGAGGCATGCAACACGGCACCAACAAACGAGTGCCAGACCAAGACGCACACACTTATACACACACACACACACACACACACACATGCACAGTAACAGATACATATGATCACAAGTTTTAAAAAAAAATACAACTTTGCAAATTCAACTTACTATAAATTAGAAATCAGAATTTATTGCGAGTAGTGTGCACCCATATTTAAGTACTGGCATTACTTAAATTTAGACTTCAAGACATGCCAAAAAAAAAAACAACAATTACAGCAAAGTTAATAATACCAATTTAATCAGATAATTTTTATTCAAACTTGTTGGGAGTATTATAATATAACTTATTTTTTTCAAAATTTAAGTTATAATCTATAAATAATCAATTGTTCAGAAAGTCATAGATGCTCTTGTAACACAAAAGCTAATGACATGAAATAACATAATGGAACATACGATAGATAACGTTCATAACGTTCGTAGCTATTGAGATTCGGGTTGAGGTTTCGTATTTCAGTCGAAAGTCGGCATTGATTTTACTACGTTTGCACTGAAAAAAAGACAACTTCAAAAAATCAAAAACATTCATCTTAAATATTTTGTTCTTAAAATAAGATTATTGAGGTTAAGATTAAGACCATATTACTAAAACTAAACTATTAATCTAAAAAATCTTAATGTAAGAATAAAAATCTTAAATTGTTAGGAAAGTATAAATAGGTACTACTTCGTATCGAATAAATGGTGGCACCGTGGCGCTCTGGTTAGAGTAACCGCTTCACTTGTGAAGCAGTAGACGGCGGTTCGAATCCCACTCGTAACAAATTAAAATAACATTTATAAAGTTACTAAGACTAAAACCGAATAGAATTGTTAATAAATTTTAATTTTAAAATACAAAAATTATAAATATAAAAGAATAATTTTTATTTATATAATATTTTGATATTAATTTTAGGAAAATTTTTTCTTAAAATAAGAACTTGGTCTTATTTAAAATGTCCTTAAAATCAAGATGTGTTCTCTTCATTTAAGAATTTTACTTACTGAAAAGCTTTTGGGTCTTGTTAAAACTATTTGGAATGGAGAACTTTTTCTAAATCGATCTATCTTAAATAAGCCTTTATAAAAATGAAAATTTTACACAAAGATTATCAGTTTTGTGCTCATTTGTAAAGCTGTTGTGCAGTATATCATACAATGCATACATATACATACATACAAACATATTATGGATGTCAAATTTGCTGTTGTTGTCCATGTATGTATATTGTTGTTGAGTTTGTGAATGTCCATTGAATTGACATGTTTAGGAATTTATTGAGCGTTGAACATATTTTATGGCATCTAAAATGTCAATTTTCTATAGGCATTGCAGTTGCATTCTTCGCAAGACAAAGGAAACACACACACACATACATAAAACACACACATATATACATGCACACAAACAATATGCGAGACACACACACGCAGACAAAGGCAAAGACAAAGACATAGACTACATATAGACTACATACGTAGACTGAAGATGAACTCAAATACCGAAGCAGTTGTTAATCACTTGACCACCAGCCTAAAATTTTGTTGATACGGCAAAGAGGGGGGCACTGTGGCCGGGATCGTCAATAAAGCCGAAGATGAACGAGTCCACGAAATGGGTTAACAGAAGTTGGCCAGAAATCAGAGACGGCGAGTCCAGAGGCCAGAGCCAAACATTGCATTCCATTTGATTAAATTTCAATTTCAATATCAATTACAATTTTTTCAATTTACGATTGCAGAATCACAAAAAAAAAATTGTCTCTTTACCACAAAGTAAACTATGTTATGTTATCGATTTTTATGTTGCATATCGATTATCGATTCTGATCGCGTTTTATATAGCTTGCTTGCTTAGCTATTTAAGGGCTGCCAAACCAAATCGCTGCTTAGGGCTTCAAAAAAAATAAAAGAAACAAGAACTAAAACAAAACTTAATGCTTAAACAAACAAAATAACACATAAACGCATACATATGTATATGCAACTCACAAACACACACATACACACACACACACACACACTCATTCAATCACAATGTGAATTTAAAATGCATTATTTAACATATTCTTGAAATGTTTCCAATTATTTCTTTATTTCAACAGAGAGGATGAAGGCTTTATTAAAGAGGAAGAAAGACCATTACCGGATAATGAGAAACAAAGAAAAGTCTGGCTGCTCTTTGAGTATCCAGAAAGCTCGCAAGCCGCCAGAGTTGTAGCCATAATTAGTGTATTTGTTATATTGCTATCAATTGTTATATTTTGTCTAGAAACATTACCCGAATTTAAGCATTACAAGGTGCGTATCGCCAACAAGCAAACCAATTTTATAATATAATTACTTCTTAGAAATATGTTAAATATGTTTTTTTAAATCTCCTATTTTCTTTGCAGGTGTTCAATACAACAACAAATGGCACAAAAATCGAGGAAGACGAGGTGCCTGACATCACAGATCCTTTCTTCCTTATAGAAACGTTATGTATTATTTGGTTTACATTTGAACTAACTGTCAGGTATGTGTACTATCCATAACAATTATTAAACGATCTGTCTATAGTACGTGTATATCTAAGTTAATAAGAATTAGAAAGTTTTTCTAACTTAATTAGTTTTGGTCAGAACTGACGGCCAGGAGGCGCTGCAGTAGCTATCAATGCTTATTATTTTTATATATACCCATTACATATGTATATATATAAATACCCTGTGTACAAAAAAAGTAAAGTAAAATTATAACGTAATTTTCTGAATTGTTTAAGAGCTTATGATTTATTTCTAAAGTAAAGTAAAGTATAGCTCGCTTCGATAACTGTGTACAGGGTATCTCATAGTCGTGCTGCTCGTCTATAATATATAGACTCTATATTAACTTTTCACTTGTCTAATTTATAGTAATTATTGTTATAATTGATAGAACATTTTGATATACATCTGCAATATTTGTACGTTTTCTTTTTTGCTTTTTCTTTCTTTTCTTCACTGTAATTCTATCTGTGTTTCTCTTCCTCTCTCTCTCTCTCCCTCTTCTTCTCTCATTCTCAATTTCTCTCTCTTTCTCTCTGTATCTTTTGTATCTGTATCTATCATGTCGCGATTTTTTGTGTTGCACCTGTGCAGGTTCCTCGCATGTCCGAACAAATTAAATTTCTGCAGGGATGTCATGAATGTTATCGACATAATCGCCATCATTCCGTACTTTATAACACTAGCGACTGTCGTTGCCGAAGAGGAGGATACGTTAAATCTTCCAAAAGCGCCAGTCAGTCCACAGGTATGAGATTTTGTTTGGCCAAACTGTAAAACTAATCGTACACACACACACACACACACACATCACACACACATTACCTTGACAATACACACATTTAAATTGTATGAAAATAAGCTATAATCATCATGGTTTTATTTTGCATACAAACAACAAATTAACAAAATAATTTAAATAGATATTAAAAAATTGTCGCGTTGTTTGTTTTGATTTCTAAGTACAAAAAATTGCCTGCTTTGTGATAATTTTTGAATATTAATAATGGATGTGGTTCCTAAATTTGAGACTGAACATTAAATACATTGTGAGCCAGAGCTTATGATTTATGTTAGAGCAATGCTTTTGCCTAAGTAAAAAAAATTAATTTATATATATATACTTGATACTTGATCAACTTGATTTAAACGTAATCCTTAGTGCCTTTTGTACTACTCTTGTAGCAACGTACTAAACAAACACTTGCTACAAATTATTGTTGTATATTTAATAACTAACACACAAATACATACACATATATACACATACAATCAGCCAACACACAAATATAAATAATAAATATATATTTATACATACCTAAATATACTACTACTTCTACTACTACTCCTACTACTATTACTACTATTACTGCTATTTTAAATATACACACCAATACTTACATATGTTGCATACATCAATATACATAAAAAATATATATATATATATATAAATAATTATAAATTTTTAGGACAAGTCATCGAATCAGGCTATGTCCTTGGCAATATTACGAGTGATACGATTAGTTCGAGTATTTCGAATATTTAAGTTATCTAGGCATTCGAAGGGTTTACAAATATTAGGACGAACTCTGAAAGCCTCAATGCGGGAATTAGGTTTACTTATATTTTTCTTATTTATAGGTAAGTTACAACAAAACAGCCAACAAGCAAATACAACAAACAAAAATGAAACAAAAAGCACAACAACACCATATATTTACACACTCTATCTATCTTAAACTACCTAACTTATTTATGACCTCTACGACCAGTGGACCTTTTAACTAAAACTATAACTCGTCCCACTCCTTAACTCAGACAGACTGTCACAAAGCTCCAAAATGAAATACTCGTACCTACTCGCAACGTTAGCAAAGCAAATACTTCTCCTCAGCTTAAACTTATTTAATCCAAAGCAAAAAAAAAGAAAAAAAAACACCAACAACTACAGTACAATTTTAGATATACATTTTTTAATTTAAGTACCTAACAGCCAGCACATTTTAAACTGCTCACCATTTGTTTAACAACAACAACAACACTTTTCCACAAAAAAATACTATATATCAATCCCCAGCAAACAAAAAGTATTTCAAAAGTATAATAACTACGTCAATTTAATGCTTTTTAATTATAATTTGTCATTTCAATTACTAAAAAAACAAATACTTGAGAACTTATGATCATAACAAATGATCTAACTGCTGTCTGATGATATGCCAAGAAGGTTACTCTATATATCATGCTGAAGTACTACTAAACGAAATCTTGAAATCTTTAAAGTAAAAATACTTACCTTTAGATAAAGCTTATCATAAAGTATCTTTTACGTCTACATAAAAGAGAAAATGATGAAGAAGAATAAACATACCTCTATACAATAATACTAAAACTAAACTAAACTATATACTTACTTTATACTACTTACTATACCAACTACTTAGTTACATAATACAAGTAGCTTAACTAGTTATACAAGATGCAGAATACACTTAGAGACGCCCCTAGAGCGTATAATACCTATAGACTACCTTATATTTATACTTATCCAACTACGTATATACCATACATTCATATATATGATGTTATTGTCGTCAATACTTAGCTTAAGTAATACTTACATATTTACCAAAAGGAAACCTGCCCCACCGTACTTACAATACAAAACCGCCACAGTATTTTTGTTAGTATTTTTCGGTATATATTTCAATTTTTTTTTTTTTTTTTTTGGTGGGCCGCCGTTTGGAAAGATACAGAGCTTTAGATAGTCGGTAAACCAAGTAAACGTAATCGTACCCTTAAAAAAGTATACAAAAACATCAATGTGTATATCAATCTTTAGTATATGTCTATAACTTTTTGATCGTCTTTGGCTAGAGAACAATCAATGTTAATGTACTCGAATTTTAGTCTATTACTCCTGATATACTTTGACAGTGTAAAAACACTATAACTATGGTTTTTATAAACGCCCCTCGCATAAGTCGTTGGCAATTTTAAGGCTTACACGTATTTTGTGCAGTACGCAAGACATCTCTTTTAAAATCTACCCATTATTTTATCTGTTATCATTTACGCACCTCACGTTTTGTTTTTTTGGGAGAATCTTTTTAGATGCTCTTACCTAACCTTACCTCTGAACTTAAAACCATTTATTTTCTCAGCGTCTTTGCACACAAACTACGCACAATATGCCTTAAAATTGGCAAACTTCTTTGCACTGAATTGTCCAAAACAAACCAAAAAAAAAATGTTTAAATACAATAAATAGTATCAAATACTTAGCGAAATAAACAGAACAATTAGTAAAGATTTTCAAAGCTAAAAAATGTATAACATATATTAATAATATAAATACTTATTTTATTATATAACTATACATATCTTGTATTGTTGTTCACGTTCTACCATAATCAAGTTGTTCGCATTACGTAACCGTAACCGTAATCGTAATCGTTATCGTAATTATCGTAAACGTAACTTCATCTATGTTATTTTGATGTCGTTTCTTTGGCTTTTAGTTTATAGTTTGTTGTTGTATATGTTAAACTAATTAACTTTAACCAAAATATATGTATATATGATATACGAAATTAATACTCTATATTTATAAAAAAAAATATATATATATACATATATAAATATATATATATGAATATTTAAATAAAGAACAATCTGAGTGTTCTAATTCCGTTTCGTTGCATTGCGTTCAGTTGAGTTTTGTTTTGTTTATTGTGTTAATTATAATTAATTATGGGAGCTTACTAAAATGTGGGACTAAAGTAATTTAACTAGCGCCTGTTACTAAATATATTAATTGATCGGGCGTAATGTACCTCCCGTATGTAGATACAAAAATGCACCTATAAATGATATACATTTATTACTTGACAACTTAACAATTTAACTAGTTTCGCTAAACTTGATGAGCTCAAAAAGGTGATTGTACTCGTCTTTTATATCTTATATCTATATGTATAACTCAGTACTGTCACTTGTCACTTTCACAAAAGGAAATTGTCAAGTTGTTTTTAATCTACGGTTAATTCCATTTCATTTCGTGTTTTTATACCCTGAGCCCATTAAAAATGGGCAAAAAAGGGTATTATGTGTTTGGCAGAATGTATGTAACAGGCAGAAGGGGGCGTGGCAGACCCCCAAAACTATATATATTCTTGATCAGGATCAACAGCCGAGTCGATTGAGCCATGTCCGTCTGTCTGTCCGTCCGTCCGTCCGTCCGTCCGTCCGTCCGTCCGTCTGTTTGAACGCGTCGATCTCAGAAACCATAAAAGCTAGAGACTTCAAACTTGGTATGTAGGTTCCTGGATACCATAGGCAGATCAAGTTTGTTTTAATTTTTGGATCGGTGCACTATATCATATAGCTGCCATAGGAACGATACATCGAAAACGAAGTTTTAGTATGAAAAAGTTTTGTGTTTGTTGAGATATCAGAACCAAACTCATACAATATGCATCTGGGCTGGTATTACACATCCTGACCAAATTTGGTTAGAATCGGTTAACTATATCATATAGCTGCCATAGAAACGGTAGATCGAAAATGAAGTTTTAGTATGGAAAAGTATTTTGTTTGTTGAGATATCAGAACCAAACTGATAAAATGTACATCTGGGCTGGTATTATACATCTTGACCAAATTTCGGTAGAATCGGTTAACTATATCATATAGCTGCCATAGGAACTGTACATCAAAAATGAAGTTTTAGTATTGAAAAGTTTTTTGTTTGTTAAGATACCACAACCAAACAGACAGAGTGTGCATCTGGGCTGTTGTTTTACATCCTGACCAAATTTGGTTAAAATCGGTCTACTATATCATATAGCTGCCATAGGAACAATTGGTCGAAATTCAACCTAGGTGTAGAGGACTTGGGCTCAGGGTATCCTACTGTCGAGCGTGCTCGACTGTAACCGCCTACTTGTTTTTACTCATTTATATTGCCTTGCCTTCGTTTATATGTTTTTATGTTTCTATATCTATATACATATATATATATAATTTTAATTAATATCTACAAATTACGTCTGTATATCATATTGTACAAAGTACTCTAACTAGTTAGTTTCTGTTTATATCCCAAAATAATAAAACAAAAAAACAAACAATAATAACAACTAACTACATAATGTCATTTAGCTAGTTTGCAACAAATCTAGAAGCATTACTAACACAAGTATCGATAAATCGATAGAAATATCAAAGCCATCGATCGTATATTATTGCTGGAAAGTATACTACATAAATGTTGAAATTAATATTCAACGTTCGTGCAGTTGAACTTCGGATTTGGCCGAAGACTTTCGTTGTGAGCATTTCCCTTTATTTCGATTTGTAATAGTTTGCGATCTAATTATGTGACACACACTCACACAAACACATACAACCAAACACACACACACCCTCACTTACTTACTTACACACATACAGAAAGACAACACCTGTTATATATAATGTGATTACATCACGTTTTTGCCACTTATAACCTCTTTCTGTAACACCTTTCATTATAGTTTCTGCACAGATTAATATTATATTAAATAAATATTAGATAGAAAACATTTACAATTGAAAGTTAAAATGGTCTTTCAATTAGTTGATTATTGTATGTATATCTCTTGTAGTTGTTTTGAAACAAGAATCAAAAAGAAAAAAGAAAACACTGTCGAAATACTTTATATAAATATATGTAGATATATTGACATTCACAATACATACTCAAACCTTTAACCAACCAACGTGTGAGTGCCAACCCTTCGATTCATATTTTGCAAATACATACTTGTGAATATGTAAGTTTTGTAATTTTTGAAGGTTGCCCCGAATCGACGATCAGCGCTCAGACCCAAGCAGAAAAGTAAACAATATATAAAAAAGAAATCAAAATTTGAACTGTATAGTACTCAAACTGCATTCAAAACTCACTCAATTTCTAACAACCTATAGATGATATAATCAATTAATTAATTAACTAATTATTAATCGATCTCTGTTTAAAATTACGCCCAGGCGTTGTACTATTCTCATCGGCGGTTTATTTCGCGGAGGCTGGCAGCGAGAGTTCGTTTTTCAAGTCCATACCCGATGGATTCTGGTGGGCTGTGGTGACCATGACTACGGTGGGATATGGTGATATGAGGTACAACTTACATTACATCTACTCATCTATCAATCCAAAATGTTAACAACAACCAATAACCAATAACAATTGCCACTGCGTTCATCTAAGTTAATTTTTACCTGCTAACTGTAATATAGCGCTACTTTCAATCTGTCTCTCTCTCTAACTCTGTTTTCCTCTCTTTCTCTATCTCTTTGTCTGTCTAACTATCATTCCATTTTTTCGTTTTTTTTATTTTGTCTTTGTATACAATTTCGGTCCCGTCTCTATCTGTTTGTTATAATGTCAGACGATTTTTCAAATAAGTTTGCCAAGGAGAGCAAGTAAATAACATCGAGAGAAAGAAGCTTTCTCTATTCCTTTTTTTGTCGTTTCTATGCTTTCTGTTCTAATTTTTTTTTTTTAGTATGTAAATATGTGAAATCCATTTGATCGTCTCTTTAAAGCCGAGACTACTTCAGTTCCATTTTGACCTAAAAGTTAGGAGGGACAGTGCTTTAAAAGTATTTCCGAGAAACTTCCCTAGTGTAAAGTAATGCAAAAATTACATGTATATATAAATACCGTTATGTGTTTTGAACTACTTGCAAATAATATAATTATCCTTATTCTTTAACCATCTGTAAATGTAACTATACTCTCTGTGTATCCATATCTCTAACTTTTATTCGTATCTTTGCCTTGTATAGCCCCCATTCATATGTCTACAACTAAAAAATCATAATCATCATCATCATCGTTGTTGCATCGTCTTCGTCGTCGTCACGTCGTTGATTGTTATGATCGCTCGCTGTAATCCCGCCAAATTCTCCTCCGTCCATCCTATTTCGAGCTGTATCTTTGTATCTCGATATGGTTGTTGCTGTCGTTGCTCACTCGCTTTTCGATTTGTTGTAACCATTTAACAAAATGCGCTATGTAATTTAAATAATTTCTTTTTTCTGTTTTTGTCTACCACAATTTGCTATGATTTGATTTGATTTAATTTTGAAAATGTTGTTTGGATTCTTGCGATCAAATATTTGAAGTTTGTTTCGGCATGTTCTGCATTTGGGCCTTCACTTGCCTATAATTGTTTTGTCTGGTCCTTCTGTGTTGAGTTTCCAAATATCCCAAGCAGAATATAATCCACAATATAAAATCGATAAATCGAATACCACATGAACAATCTAAAACCATCTTAAAAATCATTTAAAAACCATTTGTCCATTGTCGTCATCTACGTCAAAGTCAAAGTCAACGTCAACGTCTCTGTATACGTATACTTCTCTGCTTTCATCTACGTTGTTAAACTATAGGATCAGGATATCACCATATTTCTAGGCCAAGCAGAGCACACCAGAAACCGATTCAAAAGCCACTCCTTCGTCCCGTCCTTCTATTTTCTCCTTTCCACTCGCTGGTCAGCGTTTTTCTGCTTGGGAATGCCGCGGATTAGTTTCATTTTTGTCACGAAACTGTATGAAATACAAAACTCCAATTCATTTTAGGACTACAAACAGAATATAGGTGCAAAGCGTGCTACCCAATGTGCTTTTTTGTGGAGGGGGAAGTGTAAATGAAAATAAAAAGGAAAATAAATTTTTCAAAAGAAAAGAATGCAAAAGAGTTTCAGTGCCGTTGCTGGTTCAGTTTTGTCTGCAAATTTCCCGTAAAGTACAAAAAAAAAGTCAAGCATTGTGTAGCACGTTCAACAGACAACTCATACAAACACCCACACACTTACACAGACACACACGCACATGTAAAGAATATTACCTGCGGACCGTTACTGCGAATCCAGCCAGAGACAATCCAACAGACATGGACAACAAAACTGATTTCATTTCAAATTTGTTTTTTAGTTACAAAAAAAAATAAAAATTATTATAATAAATTCAAATAGATTATTATATATAAAGAAAATGAAAAAAAAAAAATAGAAATTTATAATTATGATATACTTATATCGAGCCGGAACCAATGCAAAGCAATTTCTCCCATCAATTTTTTTAGGCGTCGTACTCTTCTCATCAGCGGTTTATTTTGCGGAAGCTGGAAGCGAAAATTCCTTCTTCAAGTCCATACCCGATGCATTTTGGTGGGCTGTGGTTACCATGACCACCGTTGGATATGGTGACATGACGTATGCAAATCTATACAATTACAATTCTAACTTTTCTGATTATATAAATTATCATAATTTAAATACTTTAATTACCATTATCGTTTGTGTTTCTGAGTTTTCTGTTCATTTATTTGTTTGTTTTGTGGCGCCAATTATTGCGTCAACGCGTTGTAGTTTATTTATACAAAACTTTCGTAAAGCGTTTATCATTATTTATAAACCACATACTAACCATATACTAAGTCGTAAGCCAAAGCAAACATTAAAAGAAAATACAAAAAATTTATCGCTTCGATTTATGTTAAATCTATTTCCATTTATATTCCAATCTGCAAACTTAATTGTTGTTGCCACTTACTTTGACTCGCTGAGCTGTTTCTCTACTTTCGTTTAATTACATTATTTTGTTTCATTCCATTCTGTCCGGTTGCGTTGCATTTTGTTTCTCAGTTGGCTACAAACTAAGCGTAAATTATATATTTAGCGATTTTTTTTGTTGATTATTTCTCTAATTTATATGCCTATTTACCTAACTGTCTATAAATTGTTCCACTGTATTCTGTTACCGTTCCGTTCCATTTTGTTCCGTTCCGTTCTGGTTCTTTTTCCCAGACAAAAAAAAAAAAAAAGAAAATCCTTTAGCAAAAGCAATATTTTCAGTTGTCCCTACTATTGATTTTGTTTAACAATTGAAATTTTGCTATTGCCTAAAGGAAAAATGCTATTGATAAATGCTTAGAAAAGCTCTATAAACTTAACCAGTTTTTCTACCATTTTCAATGTAACGATGTGTCGTTGTTTAGTTCACATTAACCAACAAAGATAGAAGTGATACCAAAAAACCATAAACTACACACTACAACACACAAAACTCTCATTGCAATGCACTGTCGCACTGTACAGTGTTCACTCCAATGACATTGATAAGCTCATCAAAACAAAAAAACACATACAAAAGTTGGACTATTCACACTTTGGTACATAGTGCAGCATGCCACGCCGATTACAGCACAACTGCGTGGCTGTTTCGATAACTGATATCGATCTCAATACCGATAACACAAATATAACGCAATATTGTTAGCTGCTCTTATCAAATGCATGCCGCATGTTCGCCTAAAAGAAATTAAATAAAAAAAACTCCAACAATTACTTATTCACACAAACCCACACACCCGCACACACACACACACACCCGCACACACACATTCATACAAACACATGCAAAGTTTTTCAGCCGTGGATCAATCAATGCATAAAGTTAGGCCCAAGGAAACATCCTTAATGCCCGCCCTGCTCCCCTGCCCTCCCCCTACCTTGTCCAACACACGTTATCTGCTACCCGCTTCCTGCTCCCGCCCCGCCTGCCCCTGCCCACGCCCACGCCACAAGTTGCGCATACCTTTGAGTAGTTCTGTCACTAAAAGTTTTGTCACTCGCAACTTTTCTCTCTCTCCCCTCTCTTACACACACCCTTATTTCACTCGTTCACTCGCCCCTTGGTGCGCACCTGTGTCACTCGCTCGCACTTCGGCAATACTCGTTATAATGTTTGCATATGTATATAAATTCACAAACACACATACGTTTACTACTTAAATACTTGAAGTGGAGTTGAGAAAGAACCTTAACCAAAATTCGAACCAAAACCCAAGCCAAAATCACAGACCACTCGTTACTCGTAACTTCTTACACGTAACGCTACTTGTTTTAAGTGTTGTGTGCCTAATTTCGAGTACTCCTTGCTAAACTATTATTTTGTTTTAACTGTTTCTACTGCTTTTGCCTCTATATAATCAACTCTATATATATTATACTCTTATCTGTGTACGTATATATCGTCTAATTATTGCCAAAAATATTATATATATACAGAACCTAAAAGCTAAAATATATATATATATATAAAAAAAACAATATTATAAAAGAATACCAAAACGAGAATTATTCTTACTTTACATTTCTTATATATTTGTATTTTCATTTTATTTATCGTTCGTTCGTTAACATCGCTCGCTTCATCCAAACAAACAAACAAAAAACCAAATATAATTTAAAAAAAATATATATTTATATTAAAATAAATATATATAAATATATATATATCTATACCTCAAATCAAATTAATCAAAACAACAACAACCAAATCTAAAACGAAACTCGTAAAAAAAAACCTAAATAAAAAAACGCACCGAAAATCCATAACAAAAATATCTCACAAAAATTAAACAAAATCCAAAACGCCAAAAAAATTAAAATAAATTAAATGCAAACTGATTTGTAATTGGAATTTAAATTGCATTGAAATTCGTTTGACATACGATATGCAATGACGAAAAACAATTTGAATTGAATATATGTATCGATAAACGATAAACGATAAACAGACCCGTCGGCGTTTGGGGCAAAATTGTGGGATCATTGTGTGCGATTGCTGGTGTACTGACAATCGCACTACCCGTACCGGTTATCGTCAGTAATTTCAATTACTTCTATCACCGCGAAACGGATCAGGAGGAGATGCAGAGCCAAAACTTTAATCATGTTACTAGTTGTCCATATTTGCCAGGTACATTAGGTAAGTTGAAATGTGCACTGTGCCTCGTTACCTACTTCTCTACTCGCATCACAATCACAAATACGAGTGGACTGGCATCAAAGTAAAATCACACACACACGCACACACCCAGACACCCACACCCACACTCACACACACACACACAGCAGAGAAACACAAACACACACACAGAAAATCGTATACTCGAAAACAGTTACCCGAGTCGAATAAAAATAGAAACATTTACGAAGAAAGAAACGAAAACGTAGGCATTTGAATGGCCTGATGCGACGAAGTTGCCGTACCAGCCAAGCTGGCCAAACGATCTGGCAGCCCCTGACCGTACTGCAAATCGCACGCATCACGCACGCAGGGTCGCATCAGAGGTTGCCACAAGTGATCAGTGTGTCAGTGTCCCTGGCCTGGCCGTATTGATCGTGTGGCAGCACTGTCTGCGGCTGTGCTACAGATGGACCTACAAAACGTACTTACACGTACTGTGTGTTTTGTGTGTAACAAGAACTACAACAAAAAGCATTTTTGTAATTAATACATTACAACTGTATGTGTGATCTCCTCTTTCTCTCTTCTCTCTCTCTTCTTTTTGTTTCTCTCTTTATTCCGTCAATCGTATTGTCAATTCGATAAACGTTCTATCGACAAAAAAAAAAATTAATATATATACATATATATGAAATAAACAAATTATTTTGTAATCAAAAAATCCCAAAAAACCAAACTCAAAATTCCTATAAAATCCACTCCTGAATAAAATTTCCCAATGCATTCCCAATCACTGTCAATCTCTGTAACAATAAAACACACACAAACTTTGTTAACACTTACTACAAACAAACATTGCGACAACAACAACAACAACAACTACAAAAAAAACAAAAAATGATCGATAACGATCGATAACGATCAACAAAACAACACTAAACAAATGCATAAAACTACAAGTAGGTCAACACTTGAAGAAATCATCGTTGTCTGAGTCCTCATCGGATATGATGGATTTGGATGATGGTGTTGAATCGACGCCAGGATTAACTGAAACACATCCTGGACGTAGTGCAGCAGCTCCATTTTTGGGAGCATCACAGGCGCAACTGCAACTGCAACTGCAACCGCCGCAGCCGCAGCCACAACAGCAGCAGCAACAACAGCAGCAGCAGCAGCAGCAGCAGCAACAGCAGCAGCAGCAGCTGCAACTGCAGCAACAAAATGGCTTCAAGCAGCAACAGTCAACAATAAGCGTCAATGCGGCCACCGGCAGCGCTGGCAGCAGTCTCACAATGAGGCACAACAATGCGCTAGCTGTTAGCATCGAGACCGACGTTTGACTACTGGGTAAGTGTTCGTTCTTACTTATCCCCTAAGCTCCCTCTCTCTCACTCACACTCTCTCTCTTTCTCTCTCTCTGTCTCTCTCAATTTCTCACACAATATCTCTTTGTTTCTGTGTCAATCTATCTGTACACAATCCCCGCTGCCTTCCTTCCAACCAACCCAATTTCGAGCAGCATATTTCGTATGCTTATCCAATATTAGTTAGAAATCCAGAGACGAGTTCTCTGAGCTCTCTCTCTCTCTCATTCTCTTTTTATCCATTTTCAATTCTTCTGTTATGAGCACCTGTATTGATTCCCAATTTCTATTGCACCAGCACCAAAAAAATTTAGCTAATTCTGCATATAAAGCGCCAATGACAAGGGTTGATAGTGAGCTTAAAATAGCTTTGAAAGCTGATCAAATTTTTTTCAAAACCAAAGATATCCTAAATTTATTTCTGCGTTAAAAACTGAAAGCTATGATCGAATTTATTTGTAAGCGACAGCTTTATACATTAATAATAAAAATTATAGCTTTCTTTAATTAAAAATGTTTTAAATTTCAAAAAATGTTTTAAATTTCAATTAATAATACGCTAAAAGATTAATTCCTTAAATTATTTTTGCATTCATCAGAATTGATTGTCTTAACTCATTATTTTAAGGAAAAGTCTTAGTTTGAAATCAAATATCTTAAGTTTGAAATTTCTGTGTCAGTGTGTTGCCAACGAAATAGGCAAAGTATACACACATAACCTTTAAATCAGCATCAGCTAAAGCTAAACGAAGCTTTATTGAAAGCTCCCTAGCTTTATTTAATTACAGCCACTTTCAGCTTGTGTTGTTGGAGGATGAGATATAGCTTACTATTGACATGCCAATAATTTTTAAAATTTTGTAATCGATAAATGTCAATTATCAAAAGCATTTAACTATTTTCTCTCTTTTTTCTATCCACGTCGCGCGCTCTCTTGCTCCCTACCACGCGATTTGCCCATATGTATGCCTCATTCACTCTATATACATAACATATGTATATGCATATAAACAATATATTTATTTTAAAATATGTATCTATTTTTATGTATCTGTATTTTATACTTACGTATGTATCTGTACATTGCATCGCACCACTTGGGCAACTCAATGACACTTGCCAATAAAATTGCAGTAAAAATGATGTTAAGTGGTATAAGATTGGCCTTGTCAAGTGTTACGTTGGATGCCAGAAACGACTACAAAAGCTGTTTAAGTTTAATTTAAGTAGAACAAATAACAAACAAATTTAATCTATTGCTAAATTTAATTAAATTTAATTAATATTTAAAAATTTAATAACACAAAAATACCAAAAAAAAAAAAAAAAAATACAAAGAGAAAAGCAAATGGTAAATAATATATTTAAAATATAAAATTTAAATAATTTAATGCGTAAAGTAAACAATTAACTAAATTTAACATTAATTAATTAATAACAACATCGAACAAACCAATAGAAAAAAATATATAAAAAAAACAATAAAAATAATAATATTAATTATATTATAAAAATTATTATATATAAATAAATAAAAACAAAACTTTAATACATATTAAATATAATTTAATCACACACAGAATCGTAATCCCAGCAGATGAAATGCAGTTAACTTGAAACACAAATTTAAGTACATACATTCATTACATACATTAGGACAATACACACATGCACACACACAAACACACACAAACACACACACAAAGACAGCATATGAAATAAGGCCTTAACTTAAAGATATTCGCAGCTTGCTTAATAGATCAGATAAAGCGTATCTCTTGTTTCGGCGAACCGAATATTAAATACGCTTGCAGAGTGTTCTCATTTTTGGCCCAGTATCCATAGCGTACAGAGGCTATTGGGTTTGTGAGAATGTCTGTCCTTCCGTAAGGCGTTCCATATTGTGAACCATTTCCGAAAACTTCATCTCGATAGTTTTAAACCAGTAAAGAACATTGAAAACAAAGTTATTTTTTTTCACTATTTCTCATTTTTATTATTCATTTAATGTTGTATATTGTTTTTTTTTTTTTTGTGATTTAAAAGGATTAAAAAGGAAAAAAAAATTCCAAGTTGCAATGAAAAAAGTATTTTACTAGGTATCTATTCGCGTGTACCAAGCATATTGGATAATGCCTTCGACTGCGCTCTATAATATGCTTCCCGCTAAGGGTAAATTTAAATGAGAAACTCCGAATGCGATAAAAAGAGCCTGTTAAACCTTAGTAAACAGTAAAAACTCTGTAAGAAGTATTTTATACACACACAAAAAATCTCATTCTCACACTAACACGATCACACATATACACAGAGAGAGAAAAGTAAACATAAAGCATAGTCAAAAAAAAAAACTGCCGTAATATTAATAACTACAATTTGTATAGTAATTAACAAAGAAAATAATTCAAATGTCAAATATGTATATGCTTTTTAACTGTGACAGATTTAATGCCCGTAACACAACCAAAATAATACAGAAACGCATACCACTAAAGTCACTGAAGATATACACTAGTGTAATCTATAGGCAGACTTGAGCTAATGATCTATTTGGCATTGTTGCAATGCAATATCTATAACTCGCACAGAGAAAGCTTAAATTACTAATCAACCCACCCATCCACCCAACCACCCAGCCAACTACCCACCCAAAACAACAACAACAACATCACTAAGACACACAGAGTAACTCTATAACAAATGTGAGCAAACCTGCTAATTTTCTGCTTAAATCTCCCCCCGAATAAAAACGAAATAAAAAGTACAAATATTCATAAAACACCAAGAAAGTAACCAGAGTAAAAATCACAACATTTTATCAAAAATTATGAACTAAAGACAACAATAAGAAGAAAAACAAGAACAACTGTAACAGCAAATAACTAAATAAGAAATAAATAAAACGACTGCAATTAAATGAAACTAATATTAATTTATTAAACTAAAAGTCACAGATCCAGATATGAGATAAAGTGAAACCAAAGCAAAAGCAAATAAAATATTTATAAAACAATGCAAAGAACGAAAAGGAAGAAAAAAACGAAGAAGATGATGATAAGGAGAGGAAGCCAAATAAAAGAAGAAAGAAAACGCTCTTATGATTTTATAATAAAGCATAATATGTACGAGATGTTCACGTACAACACACACATATGTATGTTATATTGTGAGCTAATATCAATGTAAGCTCTATAAATAACAATGTGGATGCGAATTTGAACCCAACAATAAACTAATGTTGCTTGCCGCAGGAGTAGCCCCAGGGATGTTATTCTGAATAGTTGAAATACTTTAAGCCAAACAACTGTGTGTATGTGTGTGTGTGTATGTGTGTGTAAGTGTGTTACTGTTGACACTGTGACACGCCCACACACTCCCTAGCCATATGAAAATTTCGGTTGCCGCACAGTGGAACAGAAAGGGATGGGGACTGTATTTTAATAATTTTTTTTTATTAAAGCGATTGTAAAAGTAATGATTGCATTCGATAGAGAAATCTTCAAGGATTAAAAATCCAAAAGTTTTTTGAAATCAGGTAAAAATTGTGGGCGTAACAGCCTTTCAAAGTTGACCCTTATTTCAGCGCGCACAAATGTGAAGTTTTTACTAAAAATGCAAACTTGAAAACTGTTTTGTTGTCAAGTTATACGACCAATTAATTTCTAATTAAATGCCGAAAAATCTTATTTCTTCACATGTTGACTTCTCATTCCAGCAATGTTTAAAAAAAATACTAAAACTAGCAAATTTTTCAAATATTTTTGTTGGTTCAAAAGATATGATTTTTGTACAGCAAAATCAGAGATTGTCCCACTGTGTGCCGTCTACCAAAAACCCAAGAATAACTACGAAAATACAAAAAACAAGTCGACTGAAACTCTGCAAATACGTTTTAGCATGGATGTACTTATACACGTAAATTAATATCAACAAATACATATACAAACATATACCCATACATATATTTAGTTGTTTATATCTGTATATAAAGATAGACAGAGGCACATACATAAATGAACACATGTAAAAAGAAAACTGATTAAAAATAATAATACGACCATAAATAAAAATAAAAATATTGATACTAGCTTCGGTCTGCCGAATGCCAAATACCCGTGCAGTCAGCATTCTATAAGTTGCTGTAATTTCAACTTCCAGTTAAAGGGTACTTGTTTGAATGGATGTATTTCATTTCAAAAAAAACCTTTTTGATCCGATCGATTTACCAAAGACATGAGCATTAAGGGTTATATTGATGTAAAACAGAAATCTTTATAAAAAAAACTGCAAGTACGTCCAACTGATCTTCGATTGATCCGATCGTTATGTAAAAATTTGATAAGCGTTTGCATTGCTTTTGAAAATACCCTAAGCAATACAAATACATTTTATTAGGAATACTTGTGAAATATTAATACCGTCTGCAAGGAAATAACATAAGATACACTGATAATGTTTATTTGTAGGACGAAGCGACAGTGGTATGATGAAGAAGCGTTCAAGCGTAAATATTAAGGCTTTGAAAACCGTCCACACACAGACACATACACATACACACACACGCACACACACACACACACACACAGAAACATACAATGCCAGAGATAAAGAAGCGCAGATACTAAAATGCTCACACACAAGGATACAAAATATCAAGTAATAGTGTATAGTCGAATGAGCATCGGCAACACACACACACACACACACACACACACACACACACACACACACACACACACACACGTACACACACACACATGCGTACATTTTGGCATATTTGTATAAACTTTTTTGAGAATGCCAAAAACAAAACTACAGAAATGTGTTTATGGCCAACAGACAGGCTAAAAATGAGCAGAGATATAATTGAGAGAGAGAGATGAGAGAGAAAATGATAATAAAAAAAAAGAGAGAGAGAGGGAGAAAGAGAGAGATAGAGAGAGCAGTGCAAGTGCAAGTGCAAGTGCCTTAAGGAACCCCACACATACTCGTAATCCGCCGGGTCGTGCCCTTCTCTGCGCATCTCACTGAAAACCAGATGCTAACCGAGTCCTATATCTATACGGGCCCTGGCAAAAACGGCAAGCAAACAATATTGGCAATAGCCATTAAATAACTAAGTAGCTAACTGATTAAAGCTACGACTAAAACACTCGACTACAATTCTACAAAACTACGCTACAGTTAACGCACGATAATGCGCCCAAGGGACAGTCAGAGCAAAGTAACGGATATAGATAGAGATAGAAATAGAGGTAGAAAGAGAAAGAAGTTTCTCTAAACTTAGATTCATATCAAGAAGATGCAAAGATTCTATACATTTAGCCGCAGGTGTATATCAACTTGGCCAAGTTTTACTGTAGCGTACCTCTTCTCTGCTGTAAATACACTTAGAGCACTTTCAACTTTCGAAGCAACAGCAAATTAGGTAAATAGTTAATTGATATTTTGTACAAAAAAAATGAAGAAAATTAACAAAAACAAACAAACAGATAAACACTTAAATAAATAAACAATATAAAAAATAAACAAATGAAAGTAATTCAAAATGAAATATCATCTAATGTACTATATTATATTCTATTGTATCTAGTCGTACCAACTCCTGTATCTGTAAAATGGAACAAAAAAAACAACATCCAGACATTTTAAGGCAAAACACCAACAAAAACAAACTAACCAAAAAAAAAAAATTACCATTTTTATTATTTAAAAGAAAAGAATTCGCTTATTTAAACTTAAGTTTTATGATTTAGCGTGAAGGATTTTAGCATAAGACAAAATAAGAAAAAAAACAAATCGACTCGTTGGAGTTCTGAGATTAAAATAAGGTTTTTTTTATAGGCATTAAACTAGACAATTGACTTAATGAAAAATGACAGCTAGCATGAATAACTACTTACATAGCATATATAGATCGAAGTATGCCGCGGGACTTAAAGCCGGCAATTTGTTATTCATTTTGGACCCATTTGACAACTTTGGTTATTCAAGAACAATAACAAGACGAGCCACTATAATTGATATCTAAATTTAGCAAAAATGCAAAAACAACAATAAAATCTATAATTACCAAAAACAAATTTGGAATAAATGTGTTCAGCGAAAAAATGTTATTATGTGTTTAAACAAAAATTAATACCAAAATTAAGGGAAAGAAAATTAGAAAAGGCGGTATCAAGATACCAAGAAGAAATGAAACAACACAGAAATTTAATTTAATTAAATTTAATTAAGTACATTAATAAAATTCTAAACAATTCAAAATTGTAAATAAGTACATTTAAAGAATAGTGAACTAAAAATCCAGGCTTACCCTCCCAACAAATATATCAGTAACATTACATTGTATATTAAAAAAAAAAGAAAAAAAAACGAATAGCTCATAAAACCAAAAAAGAGGAAAAAAATTTAAAAAAGAAAAACAAAACCCAAAAGCTGATCATTGAAATAAAAAAAACGCTATGGAAATATGCGAAAAAAAAATGACATAACATGAATTTTTTTGTATTTTATTGAGAACAAAAAAGGAAACACTTTTACCGTATAGAACTGTGTAACAGTTGCAATCCAACCTGTAAATATGTAATTGTAATTGGTTTTTGTATGTATGCAGTGAACTTTCTTCGTACTTGGCCATTTGTCAGTTCAAATCATGTACAATTTGTTGTAGTCTAACTGAATTCTTAGTTATTATCGAGCAAATAAACTACGCTCAAAATCTTATACAGACACACACACACACACACACTTACAATTACACATACTCACAGACACATTAAACGATTGTATATACATAGTCGCAATTCCTTAAAATATTTACCTGAGCTCAAGCTTCGGCTCCTCTAAACGTACTTATGTATTACTTATAAGTTATAATAATATAATAGTATATCATAGCACAATCCATATAGCAGGTTGATAACTGCTTATAATTCGTTAAATCACTTAGTCTCTTTACAAGTTAGTACAGCCTGAATATGCTTATACTAGAGCCAACTTTCAAGTACCGAGTACACTCGAGTTCAATATCCGCAATATTCAAGCACATTCCAGAGAAGAGCTTTTGAGCTTAAAGCTAAAGCATTTGGGAAGTTTGCCCATATCAACGGAATACTTTGTAGTTTTAAATGCATTTGAATCATTTGATACAATCAAATGGGTATTTGAAATGAAATGACTCTGGTATATGTGTATGTAGTTGTGATGTAAATCCAAACATTGTATCGAGTCTTTTACCGAAATAGAAAATTGCCAAAGAAAAAAGTATCGAGTTGCCGCTAAACCGGAAAATAATAGATCAAGCCGCAAATATCGAGATTTCTCAAATAAACACTTTTTTCAAATTCAAAAACGCACTTGTAATCTCAAAATACACGCGTACTTTTATTACAAATTTGATTTTTATTGTATAGTTTTAAATGTTGTTTCAAACTTGTCATTTTTTTCGGTCATTTTCAAAGGTCGTTTATCAAAAAATTGAAAAGCTAAACTTAATTCTGCAAATTAACTACGATGAGCAAAGTCCAGAGAAATGTCGATCTTTCATGGAAATCGAGTTGTCGATATTCTTACATCACTAGTATGTACATAGGTAAAAAAAACCGCACTGTAGAACCAAGAGAACAATATGAGGCACACACACACACACACAAACACACACACACACACACACACACATACACATACACACACAAACCCATACAACAACACCCCCACAGCGAACTAGATGCAATTAGAGCTAAAAGCATTTTATTGGTATTTGTAATAGAATTTTGTTTAGAGAACTTTTTTTATTAGAACTTTGTAAGCTTGAACTACGAGTACTAAAGTTACTCAGTTGCCTGCATTTAAAGAGCTATTTGAAAGACGAGACTACTTAATAAAACAATGAATAAAGAGAGAAAACGAAATGCAAAATTAATAATTTAAAAAAAAAAATGAAGAACATATGAAGCAAACATATCGTTGTTAATCAACTACGTACTAAAAAAAAAGAAATTTACATATACATAATACAACCAACACGACAAAAATGATAAAGAACATAAAATATTTAATGCTTTTACAAAATAAATACCACACATACATAAGAACTATACATCACAGCAAACGTAATCTCAAAATAAATACAATAAGATCATGACATGAAAAGCGACATTAAAAAATAAAAATAATACGAAAAAAAATTATACAAGCAACACACAAAGTAAAAGGCGACACTCTATTTTACACTCCTCGATTTCAATCCAAAACAATCCTTTCAAGTTTTCCATTAAATTTAATTACATAATTAATAAAAAAAAAAACAAAGGACAATTTAAAGTAAATACATATTTAATCTACAAGAAATATGAATACAAAAACGAATACTTACTAATCTACCTACCTATGTACTAACAAAACACATAATTATTACGAAAAAATACTAAATACGACAACAAATCAAAAACTCTAACAAAAAATACAACACCAACAACGTTAACAGACAACACTCTTTTCCATGCTTTATGAAAGAAACATGCTAACAAACAAAAACCAAAAACGAAACAAACAAATTTCTATTAAGGACAAAGACTGCAAATAGAGATTTAACAAATATATAAAAAATATATGAAAACAAAAATTAAAATAATACTATAAATAATACTACAAATAAATAAACGATATTAATAAAACTATATAAATATTTCCGACAAATTCAAGAAAATTTCGTTTGTTTATTTCAAGCTTTCCCAAACATTTCAGTTCAAAAATTTTTTTGAATGTAATAATAAGTATTGTGTAAAACTTTATATTAATTAATTCTTATTACATGTATTTAAAAAATTAAAGTTAGTTTAATTTAGTTAGATGCTCCACAAGACATTAAGAATTATTTATTACAGTCAGTAGTACCTTAATCTTAAATACCGGAAAACCAAATGCTAAACAACGTTCATTTTGATATACAAAAGTTATAACAAAACATTTCAAGCAAAATTTACGCAACCAAACGCAACTACAATAAACAATAGTAAACAAAACACCAATAATTTATAAACAAATAAATCAGTAAAAAAAAAATAGAAATACGAATTACAAGTGCATCTACCGCATAAAGCAAATATATAAATAATATCAAAAACTTAGTATTATGCATAATAAGATATTGTGACTACAATTAAAAAGAAAAGTAAAACGCATAAAACACATTGACACACAAAAAAAAAAACCAAGAAAAAACCTAAAACAAAACCAAGAGAAATGTTGTTAAGATTAAAATGAAATGTTTTATAATCGTTATTCAATAAAAATAAAAATAATTAAAAAAAAAACCAAACATAGATCAAATAATAATCTATTAAAATTAAAATCAAGCAAATGCCCAAGCCAAACAAATAATTATTGCAATTTGTTATCTAGTTACTTGCTAAGTATATTCACAACCTTCCCATTTTAATTCTTATCTTAATGGTTAAGTAATGGCAATTTTATTATTATTATAGTGCCTTAGATTATTTATAGTAGAAGTCATTTTTTTCCCCACATTGAACGCATGATAAGATACAACTATTTCGAATTTGAATTCGGGACTCCCCTTTTTGTGTAAGCAAAGGTTTTCTGCTTTTTAGTTAGTAGCATTAAGTTTTTAGGGTTCAACAACCTTTAAATTGTATATAAAAAATAAATACAAAAATAATACTGTAGCATTGCCCATAACATCAATAAATTGATCAATTAGCCAGTCCCATCATGATTTAGCTATAGACTGCCAGTTATATTTGTCCTATAACCTTCCATTTATACTACCTACACTAGTATCTCTCTAATATATTTATATCATAGTGTAAAGCAGTTTAGTCGTATCATTTAGTGTTAGATTGGAAATCAATCCTCTATGAATTATATAATGCCCCTCCCTATATATATATAATATATATAAAAAATACCATCGATGCGACGTGTGCTGCAATCACTGAACATTGAGATAAGATGCGCTCTCTCTCCTCCTTCAGAAACGGTGAGTGTGCCCAGTTGTTCTGGTTGTGTAAAAAAACAAAAAAGAATACAAAAATAATGTGCCCAGTCATGTGTATTGTGCCTGTTATCGTCGTTATCGTTATCGTAATCGTATCCTTTAATTGGCTTTGGTTCCTATCATACGCAATATACATAGTGCACTGTGGAAACGTGCACCAAAACATTGATTTGTTATTGATACACTTGCATATAAGTACAGTGTATATTATACATATGTACATATGTACATACATATATACATATGATCATATTGTTTATGCGCTTTAATAAAAAATAGCTGATTCGCTGAACAATTTAATTTTTTTACTTATTTCACCCATTCATAATACTTATACATATATACATACATATGTATGCATGCATACATATATATGTACATATATTTCTATAATATATTATATTTACTTAAATAACTGTACAAATATACAAATATTATCTTTATGCTTTATACATTCGTATTTTTATTTTATGTATATCTCTTTTACTTTTAATTTTATATTCTCCTATTGGTTTTGTGGTTATTATCTATAACTGTAAGAAACGCTTCAGCGCTGCCTGCTGCACCCGCCGACATCAAATTCCTGCTACAGCTACAGCTACAGCAACCGTAACAGTAATAGTAACAGTAACAGTAACAGTGACAGTAACAGTAACAGTAGATGCAACCAGTAACAGTAACAATAACAGTAACAGCAAACAAATGCCAGAGCTATCAGCAACAGCAGTCGCAGCAAACTATATCCAACAAAGCAAACGAATGAAATGAAAAATATAGAAAGAAAATTAAAATATATAAATAATTAAAATGAATACTGATCAACTGACAAAATGAAAAGAAAAGCGCCTGCTCTGGCTACGGCTACGGCTAAGGCTGAAGGCTTTCGACGGCTCCTGCTTCTGCTCCTAAGTCCCGTTTCCCTGTGCTTCCCGATTCCGGTGCATGTGCGTTAAGTTGCTATAAACAAATAATAATTTGAATCGAGCAATCGATCAATCCCAATTACAATAAATAAACCGAGCAAATCAATGCAATGTGCAGCAAGGCAATCAATACAAAAAATATGAACAAATGAAATGAAAAGAAGTCGAAATAAAAACTGATGTGAAACCAACAAAGAAACCGCTCGCTCGATCGCTCGCTAAAGCAAAGACAACAATAAACAACAACAAGAACAACAATAACAACAACACTTGGCGCACGCTTAGCACATTTTGCATCCACTACACACCCACCAAAACAAACAGACACACACACACACACACAGACACAGAGATTAATTACTAACATATTCACACAGAATTTCCTGACTTTGTTTTATGATATCGTTTTTACGCTTACTTTTTACCAAATACTCGAATGAGCATTATCCAACTACTACTTGCCTCCTACTTCAAATCGCTTAACTATACTTAAATTTAAATATATAGTTATATATATACTTATGAATAAAAGCAGCAGCTACAATTACAACTATCAATTACCAATTACCAATTACAATTACAATCACCGAAAGAACACCAATACCCGATACCCATAAGAATCTCACAATATTCACAATTTTCTTCTTTACTCGACACAGTTAACAGTGATGCGCTCTGTTAATGACAATAGCGCAGCACTGTTAACGGTGGCAGTGCAGCTCTGTTAATGTTAAGCGCTCTTCTGTTAGCCTTTTAACATTGACAGCTTGACTGTTAATTATTTGGCACATCACGAGCACCTCAAATTTTGTTGAAAGCACACAACAACAAAACACACAAATATTAAATCAATTAATCATTCAGTCAGTCAATCAAACACACACACACACACACACATCCACACATATATGAAGATAAAACATACACATACATAGTATCTATCTATCTCAGTCTATCTAACTATCTATCTATCTGTATCATGCCAGTTACTAACTATATTTTCTTCAACGTATGTCGCTCTCTGCCGAAGATACCCTGGAGTGCGTGCTTGATTGATCAGTACTGATTTGATTTGAAGAATATGTAGTACTGATTGATCAGCAGCTAATCACTGATCAGATCTGATCCGATCGGATCTGGTTTGGTACCGTTTCGGTTCGGTTCAATTTGCTTTTAGTTTTTCTATATAATTTCATTTTTTTTGTCAAGTTTAACAGCGACGACGCCAAACGCCGGCACATTTTGTTTATTCCATTTTGGCAATACGCTTTCGGATTTTTTGTTAGCCAACTCTATATATATAGTCAACTTTTTAGTTCTATGTTTAAGCGGTTCAGACGCAAGCGCAATTTATTACCAACAGCAATTTGCTTTCGATGTTTACATACCAATATACCAATATATCAATACCAATATATCAATACCAATATTCCAATATCAATATGTCACACATACACACATATTCTCACACACACACAAACACATCTACACTTATTACTATTATATAAATACTTGGAGTTAAAAATACATTTTTTGGGTTTGCTTTTTTCTGTGTTCCGTGTACTAATTTTTGTTTTAAACTTGTATCGTTTCTAACAGTTATTTTTATGTTTGATCTTGACGTTCAGCTACGATTGTAGCCTATTGATAAATATATCGATATCTATTTTTATAACTTGTAACTCATTTCTATTTCTTTACCTTCTTTTTTTTCTTATATACTTAAATATATATATAAATACTACCTTATTTACACACTGCGTTCGTTCTTCTTCTACGTTCTTCTTCATACCAAATCGACAACAACAAAAAAAAAAAAAAATTATTTATATATATAATATAAAAACTATAAAAAAATAAATATATAAATATATATTTTAATGCAAATAAAATATATATTTCTATACCAAATTGAATCGAAAACAAATTTGCATATTTAAAAAATATCCAAAATTCAAATAAAAAATTCCAAATAAATTCTTAAAATATCGAATACTTCAATACTGCCACATGAAAATGCAAATAAAATATGCAAAAAAAAAAATAAAATGATAAATAGGCCCGTCGGCTTCTGGGGCAAAATTGTCGGCTCTTTGTGCGTGATCGCTGGTGTGCTGACAATCGCACTGCCGGTACCGGTTATCGTCAGTAATTTCAATTACTTCTATCACCGCGAAACGGATCAGGAGGAGATGCAGAGCCAAAATTTCAACCACGTTACAAGTTGTTCATATTTACCTGGTGCACTAGGTACATATATATAACTAAATTATAAAAAAACGTTTGCCAAATGCCACGCCCATTCTATCATACCATGCCAAATCAATGCTAATCGATTCCTTTTCTATATCATCCCCCTTTCCCCCGAAAAAAAACGAAAACGCCCAACGTTATTTTCTCCACAAAAAAAAAAACAAAAAAAAAAAACGAACCAAAATTTAGGTCAACATTTGAAAAAATCCTCACTCTCCGAATCGTCATCGGACATAATGGATTTGGATGATGGCATTGATGCAACCACACCAGGTCTGACTGATCATACGAGCCGCCACATGGTTCCATTTCTGAGAACGCAGCAATCGTTTGAGAAGCAACAGCTGCAGCTCCAACTGCAGCAGCAACAGCAAGAGCAACAGCAGCAGGGACTCCAGCAGGGACATCAACATCAACAGGGCCAAAATGGCTTGAGAAGCACAAACAGCTTACAGTTAAGGCATAACAACGCAATGGCCGTCAGTATTGAGACCGACGTCTGACTACTAGGTAAGTTTTGACCACATAAATCATTTACGCAACATTTTTAAATGACACTAGCTGCAAAATTATGGTATGCATATACCATTTACCTTGAAAATTGAGTAAAGTAACATAGTGTAACATATGTAGCTACTGTGGACATTATTACTTCACTGATTAAAGTACGGGTTCTAAAATCAACGATACTGGCTTTTAATATTTTTTGATTCTATTCGTTTTAGATACCATTAAAAAAAATACTCTTAGCTCATTAACTTTGATTGACTCGAGTTCTAAAGTTGACTCGATTTGCTAAGATTTTCCTAGAAACTATCAAATTTTCAAACAATTGTTCCTATGGCAGAATATCTCAAAAGTCAAAAAAAAAAATTTCTGTGTGCTTAATAATAAGAACTGCTCAAGTGAAAACTTAATTCTATCAAAACAATTGTTATAATAATATTTTTATAACATGTTTTATTATTTTAGAAGTAATCATTTAAAGCTATTTATATCCGAAAAGAATGCATATTCTGTTATACCCTTCTTCTATAATAGCACCTTTGTTGTGTTAAGTCGAAAATCAGGTGTACAAAATAGATTGAACAACTGATCGTCAACTCCAGTATCAAATTTGCATCCAGATAGTTGGATTAAATTTAACTTCAAGGTCAATTAAATATACCAGCTAGTGTCATTTATAAACACCTATTTAAATCCATATTTAAATTATTTATTTCTACTCTGGTACAGTCAAACAAATGGAAAATGGACGAAACTTGCGCAGTGAAATGTTACGTTGGATGCCAGAAACGTCATCAAAAGCAGTCTAATCTAGAATTTTATTAATAAAATAAATATTAAAATAATAATAACTAGTAAGCAGCGTAGTTGTAAATTAAACAGCAAATGTAAAACAAACCAACACACACAGACACACTCACACACACAGACACACTCACATACAACACATACAACATACACAAAGACACAGCCAGTTCAGCAGGCTTGATAAAGTAGCTAAAAGTCAGGCTAGCGATATATTTTTTTTTTTAATATTCAACTTCGGCAGCCACAATTTACACAGCTGCTCAAAGAAGACCACACACACACACCAAAAAAAAAAAAACACAAAGAAAACCAAATAGAAGAACAAAAAGATAACTCAACTTGATACCTATGTTCAAATTTAGCAATTAACAACTAACAATCGTTCTAGTCAAAACAAACAAAAATAATAAAAAACAACAAAACAAAATAAAAAAAAAAGAAACGAAAAATCAACAAAAAAAAGTAAAGAAAAACCAAAAATAAGAATTATCTTAGTAGTCTAATCTAATTGGAGTTTCTTCCTTTCTTTAGAAGCTAGCTACAAAAACAAAACCAAAAACAAACAGAACAGACAACAAAAAGCAACAATACATACAAACATACAATATCTCCTAATTTTATTTTCAACTTTAAATTACGCTCTATTATTAAATATTAGACAAATATTAGTAAAATCTAAAGAAACGAAAACAACAAAAAAAAAAATTACTAAATAAAGTCAAAAAGGATACAAAGAAGATTCAACAACAAGAATTAAGGCAACGCAAAAAATAAGCAGAAAAAAAATGAAAAATGAAAGAGGAAAAGCGATTTCGATTGACAACGTCCTCTTCCTTGCTGTTCTAAAAGGGAAGTCCATATTTCGGTTTTTACTCTTCGATACTTATTGAAAATTGGCATTTATAGTGTAGTGAAGTTTTTATTTATGATTTGTAGCGCTGCCAGCAAAACGTTGCAGAATACGCGCACAAAGAAGAATGGAAAAAAATAGCAGGTCTCTCGGTAGAATAAGCTCGTCCCAAAGCAGAGAGCAATTCTCGTAGACATAAACGTTTGGTAGCGAATTATAATATTAAATAAAAAAAAAACATAAACGTCCGAAAAATTCTCAATGAGAGAGGTAATACTGTACTCATAGAGTACAAATATTTATGTATTATAAAAAAAAACTATCTAGAACTTAAGTAGCGCCCCAATTGGCATATATACATAACTAGATGAAAACTATGCTTAAGATTTGCACACTCGGGATATGGGCGTTGTCAAGATACTATCGTCATTACACTAACACACGTACACACACACACACACACACACACGACATCTATACATACACACACACACACACACAGAAATACATGATAATGCTAAAACATCAAACTGCCGTTAAGTATAAAAATAATAAGTAAAAGAAAGGGATTATATATATACAAGTACATACATTAAATATATGTATATAGTATATATATTTGAATATATATTGATATTTATGTGTATATATATATATTTGTTTCTATGAATATATGTATATACATACATAGATATATATGAATAAATATACATAACAGAACTAAACTGCTATTTTGTAAATAAATAAGTTGGAGCTGAAGCTGAACATATAGACATAGACATAAAACAAACCAAGAAATTAAAAAGAAACGTTTACAACAACAACAACAAAAAAGCTGCTAACGATACAAAAACAATAATTAAACTTAGCAATCTGCTATACAAGAAAAATCAACTACAAACAAATGAAACGAACCACAACAACAACTACTCGTAAAGGGCCGTTGATCTTCCAAAAGACCCAACCCAATCCAAAAAAAAAAGCTAAGTGCTTGTAGCATAAACTATCCACGTTTAGATCAGAAAAATTTCATAGACGTTGCTTCAGTTTTGTAGTTTGTATCTACATATATGCATGTATATATAATTATATACATATGTATATGTACGTACACTTTTTATGTCTCACATACTTAAGAACCTATTAACTGTTGTATAATTTCCAACTTATGTACTTTGTCTTCCTTTTTATTGTATCAAATGCATTTTAGCATTTTTTTTTTTTTGACGTTCAATCTAGCGACTTCAACTTTTGTCAAATGCTCGATAAAAAAGCGAAACAAATTGGTGAAAACCGAAGAATAATAACATCAAAATGTAGGGCACCTTTATGATTCTAATTAGTACACAGACACACCCACACACACACACCGAAGGAATAAATATATTGTAAAATGTAAATTTCTTGAGATACATGCATTCATATGCTTCCATTTCTACTGAGGGCTTTAACTGAGAGGGACTGTAAAATTGATTTTTTTGGGAAAAATTTTGAGTTTCATACGCAATATTCCAAATATACGCTTTGCTTTACATAACATTTGGACCATAACATTACAATTCATTTGGACCATGGTAAACATCTCACGAAAATACCAAATACGAACAAAAGAACTACGCTAAAAAAATCGCGTATAAATATAGGAGTATATCTGTATATAAATAATATATATAGATATGCATCTAGTATGTTTCTGTTAAAATTTGCGACTGAATTAAAAGATTTTAATTGATTTGCTGCTTGTTGTAATTAAGATGATAATATTTATACCCGCAAAACAAAAACCAAGATCAATTACTGTAAATATGTAAAAAAAAGCAAGAAAGCAAAAAAATAAACAAAATAAAAGAGAAAAACAAAAATGGCAAGGGAGTAAAATAAATCAAATCAATTTACAGCTTTGAATACCGTCCACACGCACACAGTAAAAGATTAAAGCAAATACATAGATAATCTCTGAGGAGAAACTATCATAGAAAAAGAAAAAACAAAATTTTAAATAATAATTAAACCAGCAACAAAAAAATGAGGAAAAGAATGAAAGAGCGAAATTGTGGAGAAAACATTTTTACGTATACTTAATTTGGCCTTAAGCATAATTGTTGATAATGATGATGATAACTCCGAATGCAGATAATGCAGATGATGACGTGCAAAATTTAGTTGTAAACAAAAGTTGAAGTAACCATTTGGGCGCCCATACGTGTATTTTTTGTATATTGAATATTATACTTATATATAGTTTGTATGTACCACATAGGTGCATATATATATATATATATATACACTAGAGTGGGTCAATTTGTATGGAGTAAGAAAAATGTACAAAGCTGTTATGAAAATCGTAATCCACGATGAATTCTGAGAAGAATTGCCCAAAAAGCCATTGGTGTAAAATTAATATCGATCTTCCATTTTTTACGGAGAGGTGGAAACTCGATATTGATTTTAGACCCATGGTTTCTTGGCAATTCTTCTTAGAATTCATCGAATATTACAATTGTTTTACCGCGAGAAAAAAATTGACCCACTCTAATTAACACATTATAAATATATTATTATATATATTTTGTCATATTTTGTTTTTGTGCATTAGTTTTTTGGTTCGGTTCCTGAGATGAGAGAAGAGTATAGTACAGCCAATTAATTAGACAAACAAATTGAGAGCAATAAAATTGGAATATAAATGATGGTAATATATGATATGCATATAAATTATTATTAAAATATATATATTTACATATATATAAATAAATATATATTATAATTATAAATATCAGCATACAATATACATAACAATAAAAATAAAAACATATCGTCTTCAAGTCATGCAAGAAATTTTTTTTGTTTTTTTTTACAAGTAAATTATTCTAATGCTAGAGAAGGCTTATAATGTAGTAACAAAAGACAGAGAAAGTTAGATGCAAGTGTGTGCGCGCGAGAGAGATAGAGAGAGCGAGAGAGAACAGCAGAATGAGAGTGAGATAGCACTATGGTAGGGGAACAGCAGGTAAAAGAGCGAGCGAGAGAAGGCGAGGCGTTTGTCTGGACCAACGATTGGTCAGGTCAGACTAAAAAGTGATATAAATCATACATATAAAAACAAAATAACTTGCCAAAATAATTAAGTTTAAACATAATACATAATAACAACAAGAACACCAACAAAATGATAAGAAAGCAACAACTGTGCATTCTTATTAACTAAGGAAGCGATTAGTCTATGCCTAAAGTAAAAAAAAAAAGTTCAGCCAGCAGCAGCAAAAATCTAGTTTAATAGGCATTTTAATATAGGAAATCTTATTATAATAATTATAATAATACAGAATATTAATACCAAATACTAATGCTAATTCTAATATTAATACGAATACCGACACTAAAGCTAATACTAATACTAATACTAATGCTAATACTAATACCAACACTAATAATAATCACTATGGAATCTAATAATGCAACCTTTAAGCTGAGCTTTGCTATCAAGTAACAATTTCCAAACCGAACTACCAACAACAACAAAACCAATAAAGATACAAAATAATAACAAAAATTACTTATAAACAATATTTATCGTATAAAAAATCTTACCAATGAAGTTGTCAATTTGCGTTGCCTATTTTCAAATTTGGTTTAGAAAATTCATTAATAAAGAAGACTGGAATAATGCAAAAACAACAAAAGAACATAAATATACTTATATAGACATACATACATATTTATAAAATGAGAACAAGGTCAATACAAATACATATGCGAAACGTTCGAAATACGTTCGAATTATAAGCAAAAAGGATACAAAAAAAAAACTACTTACTATAATTAACACTCACTCATATATTACATATGCATACATCCCAACAGTTGAAACCAGTTAAATTTTGATTTTTATGTACAAATCGATCATAAACACACACACACACTTCACTCTTACATCGATAAAACTAATATTTAGCTCAGAACGCAATTAAAGACGAAGATGGATACGCTACAATAAAAAAGCACGGCCTGCCGTTAGCTTAAATACCATTGCTTACAAGCTTAACCAACCAACAGCAATAAAGTCTGTCCGCAATTAATACAATGCAACTGCCAAAAGTTAACTTAAGAAAACACAACTCTTCGTTCAGTTCAGCAGACTCATTCCAAAGAACGTGTAGCATACTTATAGGGACTATAAAATATTTGGAATATTTTCTCATAAAATTATCATAAATATTGCAGGGGTATCAAATAATCAATTATTATAAAAAAGCATAGGTATAATATGAATTAAACACACATTCCGACACACACCCGACACACACACAACAACAACAGAAAAGTATTAGTACACGTGCAATTTCAATTTTGTTTTTAACAATTACTTGAATAGTCTATGAAGAAAATCAACAAAAAAATAAAAAATATAGAAGAAAAGTAATAAATGAAAAGCTGCAAAACTATCGCAAAATAAAAAATTCATGTAAATTATGCGTACAACAATACCAAAAATAAAAAGTCGAAATAAAAAACAAAGAACTACTTATTAAAATAAAGCTAATATATATATATATGTATATATATTATATATATATGATAAAAGAAAATATGCCGCAGCAATTAAAAAAAAAATGTTGTTATGATTCTAAAAGTGAAATGTTTTATAAATAGTTAAACAAAAACAGAAAAGTAAACCAAAAAAAGAAAAAAGTATACAAAAAACCGAAAATTATTATATATTAAATATGAAAATAAAACACAACAGCTAAGATACAAACAAAACACAACACAACACAACAAAACAAATGACAACAAACGTGCAAGCACAAAATTTTCCGTTTGACTTTCAAAATGAATTTCAATAAAAAATTTTACCTGCTGAGTAAATTGTAAGACAAATTGGATTTTAAAATTAAGCAGCTTCAAATGAAATGTTAGATAAATGTAATATTCATACATTATGATGAACAGATGCATCAGTTGAAAGCCGATCAATTCTAAAAAACACAAAAACAGACACACAGATACACACACACACACACAGACAGAAGCAGACACACGTTACTTTATGAACACAAAGCAAATTAAATGACAAAAGTATATAAAAATAAATTATGCTAAAGAGAACAACTTATAAAATACAACTCAAATCGCAATCATGTCTTTTATTTAAGATCTTGAATTATATTTAAACTAAATTTTACTAGTTCCGCACTGAGAACTTCTTTAAAAACAACAATTGACTGACCATTTTTGGATTTTAGAAATATATTCAAAAAATTTATTTGACTTCGGAGTACGGATTGTTTTGAGAACACGAGCAGACAGCCAAGTTCTGCAGCTCACAAATGGCCCCCTCTGCCTATGCCCTTGGAAATTGTATTAATAATTTGTTGTTGAGTTATTTATTAAATTTTTCAAACCAATAAATTTGTCAAAAATCAGTGAAAGCAGCCCTAGTATAGGAGATTTTAAGTAAGTGCAAATTTTTGTCGAAATGATTTCTTAATTTCTCCTTTAAATTAAAGTCACTTTGGGGGAATGTCGAAATGCTTGTGAAATTTATGATATGATATGATTGAATAAAAGAAACACTATGTAAGTTAATGTGTGTAAACTTAAAACGCTATTAATTTATTAAATTGTCACATTATAAACTTAACTGCTAACTTAGATGTAGAATGTTTGTCAACAGCAAGATGATGTTGAACTTGATGAATTTAAATTGAATTTAAAATTCCTTAAACGGTTATTTACAGTACAGTACAGAGGGTAGTGTTGTTTTGGTAGAACGAGCAGCCCGATTATCGATTACCGATTATCGATAACCGATTATCGATTACCGATTATCGATTACCGATTATCGATAATCGATTATCGATAACCGATTGTCGATTACCGATTAATGCCATGACCAATGGCAATTTGCAAATCGTTACCAAAAACAGAAAAGTAGCTCCACAGCAAGCAGCAAGTGTTGCAGTGGCGATTTATCAGATTGTCATATCACATAATGTTTACATATATTTTAAGCTGATTAAGCTGAGCTAAGTTGAATTCTAAATTCAGTTCAACTGCTGAACGCGTCCACGTCGTAACGCCTTGGCCTTAGCCTTGGATGCTAACGGCGGTCGATACGTCGGCAGATCAATGAAAACGGGACGATAATTGGGTGACTCTGGTCGCATGGAACGCGACTCTGTTAGCTGCATATTCGTATAGTAGTTAATCTCATTTTGTGGCTCGCTGGTGGCAACTGCATCTGAATTGCCTGCCTCCTGTTGTCCCGTTGTCCGTCTGGACTGGGCTGAACGACCTTGCGAATATCTGGCATACAGGTCGAAGAGATTACGTTTGAGCACTTGAGCTGTTTGCTCCGTTTGCTCCGTTAATGTCTCCGTGTGGCGTCTATTGCTGCTGCTCGTGTTGTTGTTGTTGAGGAAGGCGGCCTCCTCGTAGCGGGGAATATAGCGTGGTTTGCGTGATTCACCGATACGCGATTGCTCCCGATCGTGTGGCGTTACGTTGAAGCCAAAGAACCGTGGCGCCTGCACGGATATGAGTGGGAGCAGCGTCTCTCGTGCATAGCGTTCAGCACGTTGCAACAGCTCGCCGAGTCGGAAAGGCAACAGTTGCACCGTTTGTTGCTCTGCCTCCTGCTGCCCGCTGGCCAATTGTGCCATCATTTTAGGAGTCGTTCTTTCCGAAGTGTTAGTGATTTGTTTGTCAGCTGGAGCTGTTTCGATATCCGGCAATTGCAAATCCTTGCCGTGCTTGGCACGCGGTGTGGTTGCCTTTAGCACTGGCTCAACAATTTCCTTCGTTGTCGTATATTCATCCAGTTGCCTGCCACGATTAACAGACAGACGACGACCCTTAAGGACAGGCTCAGAGATCTCATTCGTTGGTCCGGGTGTCAAATTGTCCGGCAAACTGCGACTCGACTCGACTTCGTTGGCATCCTTGTCGAGGGAATTGCCAACGAGTATGGGCTGCCAGGGCAATTCATCGGATTGTTCCAATGGATACGTTTGATTCTGTGCTAGCTTGAAACTTGTGCCCAGATTGAAGATATCCTTGCGCTGTTTCACACTCTCAACACCATCAACATCCACAGTGGCACTCAATCCAGATTCCTGCACACTCGAATCGAACGGTGGGGCATCTGTTCCTGTTCCTGTTCCAGTTCCTGTTCCTGGTGCTAACGAGGCCGGTGGCTGTGTCGTATAGGCACCATAATCATCCTGATTGTCCAGCTCACAGTTGCCCGCTTGAAGACGCATTCTCACCGGACTGCCGCTGCTGAGCTTTGTGCTGGGACGACAGAGGGAATGACTGCGACCAAAGCTATCCGTTAGCACCACCTTGTCAATGTCCCAGTGGGGCAGACCCTTTGATAGCCAGCCACTATACGATTTATAGTGTAGGCTCAGCGTGGTGGGAAAACCCAGTGCTGGATGTGGCACTATAATTTTGGACACAATGTCGCCAGCAAAGAATTCAGCGTCGTCTTTTCTGCAAAGGTAAATAATTGAAAATGTTTCAGAGGGTGCCTCATTTAATTTTAATAAAATATTGCATGAAATCACCTGTAAAAAGCAGGGACGCCAAATAACATTTATTTTGTTTTTTTTTTTAAATTGAAAATTGAATCTATGTCATTTCATCATGAACTTTAAATTTACAATTTCGGGTCATTGTCTTTGTTTACTGATTATGAATATATAAACAACTGTAGTTCATATTCTTTATAATAGATTTAAAACAAATACTTTAGTTTTATTTTTGAGCATAAAAATAAAACTCGAGGAATAATTTCTACTATTATTATGCCAATTATACCCTGTGCCCATTGAAATTGATCGAAAGAGAGTATTATGCCGTACCCAGATCAAGTTTGTCTTAATTTATGATCGGACCACTGTATAATATAGCTGCCATAGAAACGATCGGACGAAAATCAAGTTATAATATGAATACTTTATTGCGGGGACTGGGAGAGGGACTGGGAGAGGGACCTGGGAGAGGGACTGAGAGCGGGACTAGGAGAGAGACTGAGAGCGGGACTGGGGGAGGGACTAGGAGAGGGACCTGGGAGAGGGACTGAGAGCGGGGCCTGGGAGAGGGACTGGGAGAGGGACCTGGAAGAGGGACTGGGAGACGGACTGGGAGAGGGACTGGGAGAGGGACTGGGAGAGGGACTGGGAGCGGGGCCTGGGAGAGGGACTGGGAGACGGACTGGGAGAGGGACTGGGGGAGGGGCCTGGGAGAGGGACTGGGAGAGAGACTGAGAGCGGGGTCTGGGAGAGCGGGGCCTGGGAGAGCGGGGCCTGGGAGAGGGACTGGGAGAGGGACCTGGGAGAGGGACTGAGAGCGGGGCCTGGGAGACGGACTGGGAGAGGGACCTGGAAGAGGGACTGGGAGAGGGACTGGTAGAGGGACCTGGGAGAGGGACTGAGAGCGGGGCCTGGGAGAGGGACTGGGAAGAGGGACTGGGAGCGGGGCCTCGGAGAGGGACTGGGAGAGGGACTGAGAGCGGGGCCTGGGAGAGGAACTGGGAGCGGAGCCTGGGAGAGGGACTGGGAGCGGGGCCTGGGAGAGGGACTGGGCGCTGGGCCTGGGAGAGGGACTGGGAGAGGGACTGGGAGCGGGGCCTGGGAGAGGGACTGGGCGCTGGGCCTGGGAGAGAGAGAGGGCCTGGGAGAGGGACTGGGAGGAGTAATATTAATAGTAGTATTTATAGTAGCAGTAGTAGAGAGGGTAAGAAAAACAAAGAGAAACAAAGAGAAACTGAAGCTGTCATAGGACCGATCGTGCGAAAATTAAGTCTTAGTATGTAAAACATTTTTCTTTTAAAAGATATCGTAACCAATCTGATAACATATGCATTTAAGTTAACTAAATTATTTTTAGTTTTTTTCCATTATAAGTTTTTTCCATAGTAAGTACGGGGTCTCTGACTGTCGAGTATGCTCGACTGTAGCACCGGCCGACTAGTTTGATCCCGATTTTACCGGTTTTTTAGGTTAGAGTTATAAAAAGGTGAAAAAAATGAATCCGTCATTAAAATGGAACTAACTCGGATATCTCGAATGTCTCGTTTAGGCCACCATCGCCCTCGAGTATGGCCTCCAGGCGACCAATTGTACGCAGTGGCAAATCGTTAAACGAGTTAAAGATTTGCAGTTGGAACTGATGTGCACAGAAGGGTTCCTCCTCGCGGGTCAGCAAATATAATTGACCGCGTCCCGTTGATCTGTCGGCATAGTAACCCATATTGCCACAGCGTGGCACACCCTCGGCCAGATCCTCATCATCCTGGGCGCAGGGGAAGCATTTGCCTTTGAGAAAATCATCGTAATTAGCACAGGGAAATGCTGGAAACATGCAACGTGGTGCCACCGAATCAATGAAGAACTTGTAGGCACGTCTATGATTACACAGTGAGCGTCCCTCTTCGTCCTCCGCTGCCTGAGCCGCTGCAGATCAAAGGATCAATAAATAAATTAATAAAGTCAACCTGAATAAACATACACAACACAACTTACACCAAATGAAGTCCGTGACGGCGCCCACAAAGAGATTGGAGCAACCCGTCTGCACACGTCCTCCGTTTGGATAATAATCCACATGTCCCATGGGCTGCCAGGAGCCTAATCCTCCAAGGATTAGATTCTCGCCATTCGAATGAATGACATCGACAAATTCCGCATCGCTGCTATCTAAACGCACCTTCGGATGTTGCGCCTCAAAAAGAGGTCCTGCCGGATCCAAGCCGGTGATGCGTGAAAGTCCTGGCAGCTCAGCTCCTGCAAAGCCTGAAACATGAGCTCCCAGACTAAAACCAATCACATGGGTCCGCATCAGATTGAGACCCTTGTGCTGTTCCAAATGACGCAACAGCATCGCCAACTGTTTACCCACGAGACGCGTATTTGCTGCAGCACGGACATAGTTCGGAAAAGTGGCACCATTCTCCCAATCCACGCAGATGACAATGCAATCCTCCTGGGAACGAAATAGCAACCAAAAATCACCATTAGAAGCTCCCAATTCGATTTAATCGCATAATTCCCTAGCAGTTGCAATTCCTCAAGGAATCCATGAGGAATTGTCCCTTATCGAAGCTTGGGAAAACTTAAGGACTTTGCAATCCTACAATCAAGGTCTAGGGAAACCCCGCTTTTTTCACATACAACGTTAGGGACTCCTCGTAAAAAGTCTCCAGACATTAAAGTGAAAAAACAAAAATTTCAAAATTATTATTTATTTTTTTTAAGGTTTGTTCCAGAAATCTCTAGAGATTTTGAATTGAAATGTTTTTAAAAACAATCGTTTGAAATGTTACTTTTCCTTAAATTTCAGAGATTACATTTTTCGAACATATTTTGTAGCATTTATATTCAATTTAAATGATATTTAAATTCAATTTAATAAACATTTAATTGTGTCAAATCTTTCAAAATTTTTTTAAACTACATGTATGATACTTTGACGACGGGTGTACATTTATTAAAATTTTGTTTTTTATTCATCACTTTTCAACACTAACTACAAAACGACAAGAAATGATAACAACATCAAGAACACTTTAGAGACAATGAAGAAAAGGGAATTTGGAACTGCAGGGTCATATAAAGAATTGAAAGTTTTTCGTTTGAAATCAAAAAGAATTACACTAATTTTGATTAAATAAATTACAATCTGCTGTAATTCAAAAACAAAAATAATTGCATCAAATTTGCAAATATTGTAAAACATTAATGATCGTATGTAATGAATGATTGAAATCAAAGAATGATTACAATCAATAATGATTTAAATTGATTGCGACTCTAAGCTGCGCAATCATACATATGTAATCGATTGTGTTTGCAATAAAATCGGAGTAACACAATCATTGATTGTGAAAAAAAGCAAATGTGACCAAATGAGCCAAATGTGAGTGGTCGTGGAAATAGGCTATAACATAATTAATACAAATGTATAGAGTTTTGTTTTCCACTTACCACCGCCATCAGGGCCGTCTTCATCTCGTAGATCCAGACATGCGGACATGCCGAGCCAAAGCCGTGCACGATCACGCGCACGGAGAGTTCATCGAAACCCTCAAGATCATCAATGGAGGGCGATTTCCTTGAGCTTGTCGACTTCTCTGTGGTCACGTTTAGACCAGGAGCCGTGTGGGAAGTGGAGGTGGTGGAGTTACCAGTTGTGCCTGGTGGTGAACTTGTTGTTCCCGTCGGTGCTTCCGACTCCCGCTTAGCCTTTGCCGTGGCAAATGCTGCCGTCATGTTGAGGAAGGACAATTCCATGAGCGGTCGATCGGAGCGTTGTCGCGTCGAGTAAAAATAAAATTTTGTATTTATCTCCTCAGGTGATGAGGGCAACATCTCCAGATAGGCAAACGGTCCCGAATCCTCAAAGCAACCGAGCTCATTGTAACATACACGCTTCACCGCCCGCTTGGCTCGTCCATGTTGTTGTTGTTGGTGTTGGTGTTGTTGCAACTGTTCGTGCACCTGTTGCGACAGTTCCGTGTAGTTCGCATAACGCTGCACTCGCAATGTGGGCGTGGCATCCTCTACACTCCCACTCACTACTTCCTCGCCACGAGCTGCAAAAACGATGAGTAATTTAATTAAATTAATTTTCAATTCAATTCAAATGTGATTCGTTTTTATGGCCCCACAAATTTAACAATTTGACACTTTGCAACCAACTCACGTGCCCCAATCGAACAAGTGGCCATTTGTGGCTATAGATATATACGAGTATGTCTGAAAATATGATTTTACTTGACGACGCATACATAATTATTATAATTATTTCGAGTTAAGTTTGGGTCTATCTTCAAGACTAATTAATCTTCAGCACACATACACATACAAAGTGCAGTTGCTTCCTAATTGAATACTTTTCCATTCTTTCTTTTAATTCGTATTGCGTTTGGAAATATTAAAATGCAAAATAAGTTTAAAATTATTTCAAAATTATTTTAAGAAATATCTTTGAAATTGTAGTAATCTTTAGCACACGTAGTCATAAGTAGTTTATATTGTAAATAGTGTTATTTTGTTAATTATATTTATCGCACTGTAAATATAATTAATCATTTATCGATTACTATAAAGCGCCCTCTGGCGTGAATAAGAGTTAGCTTAAGAACGCAAAATTGTATTGGTAAATGCAGCAAACGTCACTTTTAAAAGCGACGCCGCCCGGTTAAGACTGAATAAAATATAAAAGATCGGAAATCTAAGTGTTTATTAATTAAAATAGCCCTTGACTATAAAATTTTCTAAAAATGGGAAAATGTTCGTAGATCATCAGAAAGGTGGATAAAATAAAAATCATAATTTAATGCTGAATAAAAACAGTGAAATAACTTTGATTTTGAGGTTTTTTTTAGCTCCCGACAGATTGAATTGTGTATGTTTTGCTTAAAGATGTTAGGCAAGAAAAAATAATAAAATGTTAAACAATGGGTAAGGAATAATGGTTGTAAAGAAAGAAAAGGATAGGTGTAAGCTATGGTAGTGTTTGTAAAGCCTTTCCTCAAGATCAGAAGATATAAAATTTCAATTTAATTGAAATCCATTGGATAAGTCTAACACATATGCTAGGAATAAGGTAATTTAAGTCAACAGGTAAGAGAAGGTGAGAAAAGAAATAAAGTAAGGAACGAACATCAAATTTACCTAGGGTAAGCTGGAAAAAGGCTTCATTTTGAGCTTTAGAGTAAAGTTGGTCCAAGAAGATCGGATATTAAACGAATTTGCAATCGTCGAATGAGCTCATCTTGTGCATTAGAAATTACCCGGAAGCTACTTATTTGGAATACTATACATATATAACCCCATCAGGAGAAGATGTCAAGAAGACTTTATGGAAAATTTGTCAGATGCATCAAAAATATGTACATACTATATAAATAAATAGTATGTATGATGATTGTCATAGGCAATTAAAAGTAATAAAAAAATTGTAGGAATTTTTTTAATGGCATCGCGTAAAATGTTTTCATTTTGCCTTTTCAGACACAGCTCCATCATTTTGTGGAACGTGCCGATGACATAACCTCAGCAACATGGATATATCACTGTGGATGTATGGAATCACATAAACAAATATGGCTCCGTTAGCTAAATGCGATGATAAATTACCGAGGCGTGATTACGTTTTCAAAGCACCAAAAGACCGCAGAGAATATGAGAAAAACAAAAACAAAAATCTGTCCACGCTTTGCCACACACGTCGCCAAGTGACAAAAATAATTATACGCACTATCATCTGAATAATCATCTGAATGAAATTTGAAGGGAATTATGAAGAGTTAAAGAAGCCAAAGACTCTTAGTGTTCACTCTGTTGTACAGGTAATTCAGCTAATACTCATATATCAGACTAACCCATTTGGATCTATCATTAGCAACATTCAAAAGTGCTTGGACAAGCGCCCTCCATTAATCAACACGACGTGACTTATGAGCCCTTATGCAACCAAATGCATCCAAGTTTTTATTGTTAATTTTCCTTCTGTTTTGTGTTACTACTTGATTTATTTTTTTGTTGTTTTTTTTTAACAGCACAGACAATGGGAAGCATTTTACGCTTTAGACTCATAAAAGTAACGGCCACTTATAAATAATTACTGCACTTTTCTCAGGATTATGAGCAGAAATTACACTAATCTTTGCAGACTGGCAAAATTTGTAGGAATAATTTCCTTTCCTAAGTTTAGCAGTAGAAAAAGACTGTGAAAAATCTTTCGAACTATAATAAAGATATTGTATAGGATATTGTATTAAGGGTGTATTTGCGATAATATTTGATTAAACCAAACATTAAAGAGTTTCCAAAAAAGACAAAATATATGTTGGAGTCTTATTTGACGAATGGTTTTTAGCTACATTTTAGGTTTAAGTAAAATGAAAAAATATTTTAAAAGGAAATAAAAATGACATATGAATTACAACAGATAAAAAATAAAAAAATATAGAAACAAGCTTAAAATTAAAAAAATAAATAAATATCACCACACATTAAAAATCAGAGCAAAACATTGGAAATATATGTATTTAGAAAATGTGTACATGAATCGATAACATTTCTAGTACACAGTGTTAGATATTTATCTAATTAACAAGATATTGGGAGTATTTTTAATGGATATGTCAGAGTTGCTGTTGTTGTTTTTTTGTTTTTGATGTTGTCACTTTTGTGTTTTCATTTGCGTTTAACACTTTGTACACATTTTTGGCATTGCACTCGCTTCTTTCGCTTTGTTGACTGTTTCCGATTACATGTGTCTGACAGTCTATATGTCTGTCTGTCTATTTGTCTCTCTGAGTGTATGTGCATGTTTATGTGTGTGATATTTATGGCGATTGTGCAATCCGTGAAGTGTTCACTCGTCGCTTCAATGGCAAAAATTTGTCAAGTGAAACTTAACAGGGGCCAAATAAATTGAAAGACACCCACAGTATTCCCCGCTAGCCTTGTTGAGGAGAGTTAAAGTGTGCCAAAAAAAAAAAAAAATAATAATAATAAAAAAAAAACAAATTTAAACTGTAAGCATCCTCAGTAAGTTGAACAATTTAGCACACAATAAATCAATTAGACGAGCGGAAACTGTAGAGTATTTGGGAGGGAGTGAGAGGATAGTGGGATAGACAAGGAAAGGGGAAAGCTGGGTTCAAGTGTCGAGTGTCGAGTGTAACTCAATTAGTTAATGGAGCTGACTACAACATAGTTCGTCTACTTACCGCTAGAGTGTGTGCTGAGCAGCAGCAACGACAGCGCGAGGCAAATGTGCAGCATTGTTGTTGTTGTTGTTGTTGTTCCTGTTGTTGCAACAGTTTATCCAATAAAGTTGATAGCGTCAAATGGCATTGATAGAGTTGAGATCACGCTCTCCCTCTCTCTCTCTCTCTCTCTCTTTTTTTCTCTATTTTCTAAACTGTATCTTTGAAATTTTCTTACAGTTGAGTTTTTGGCATTGCACGTGTTGAGCTTTTGTTAATGTTTTAATAAAAATAATTAATTATTATTTTGCATTATTGATTATTATTAAAATGTGTGTAGTAAAAAAGCATAAAAGTGTATATAAGTTTGTTTGTTTGTAATGCTTTCGGTATTATGCGCTTTGTGACTCTTTCGCTTTGGTAATAGCAATAAACCATAAACAAATTCACTTTCACTTATTTTGTGAACCTGCCAACCGGCCAAGTCGTGACTGGTTCCTGGCCACGGCCAATGGCCAATGGCTGTGCGATCTGCCGTCTGACTCACTGACTGACTGACTAACTGACTAAGCAGATGCAGATGGACAGTCAGACAGTCAGACAGTCGGACAGTTGCTCTATGAACCAAACTGCTGGGCGTTGTTATTGGTGTTGGCGGTTGACTTTGCGTTTGATTGAATTATGTGGCAGAAGACGCTTCACAAACAACAACAAAAACAACAACAGCAAGCTGAGCTTTCACTTGGCCAACAGCAGCAGCAACAGCTCAACTCTAATTTGTGACAGATGCTTGAGCTCTGATTGATGCTGATTGCCGTTGATTGATTGTTTATGAGCTGATTTGATTGTGTGGTCTGCAATTACAGCAACACTAAATCGATTTTCAATTGCAACAAAGAATTGTAGCAATTGTTGCTGTTGTTGTTGTTATTTTTCTCGTTGTTGTTGTTGTTGCAATCGTTGTTGGCTGCTGTTATCGTAGTGTCTGCATATTGTATAACATAATAAGCCGGTTGCCAGACAGGATGTGCATTAAGCAATATTGGACCCGATAGGGTTATTGACCCCTTTTGGCGTCTTTTACTTCTCTGATTCTCTACAACAACAAAGCAAACACAACAGCTATGGATCAAATATAAATATTTTTAACAATTTCAGGCAACACACACGTTACACTATGCTGCAGATTTTCGTAAAAATCTTAAGACCTTTACGAAAAAATGGACCAGAAACGAAGAAGTGAAAATACTGATCGAAAAGTTGAAATACTGATCATTTTACTTCATTATATATTTATCGAGTATCGTTTATCGACTATTTGAGCTTGAGAGTTGTGCAGATTAAAATCGCATTCATAAGCTGAGACAATTTGCACATATTTTTAAATAACAAAGACTATTTATCGATTGTTTCCGAATTCGATATATTTGAAATACTAGCCACTATGCTGCAGATTTTCGTTAAAATCTTAAGACCTTTTCGAAAAAATGGACCAGAAGCGAAAACGTGTCCCGAAAAATTAAAATACTGATCATTTTAAAAGATTTTAATACATTATATATTTATCGATTATCGTTTATCGACTATTTGAGCTCGAGAGTTGTGCAGATTAAGATTGCATTCATAAGCTGAGACAATTTTTACATATTTTTGAATAACAGAGACTATTTATCGATTGTTTCCGAATTCGATATTCAAGAAATTTTCTCGAGAAATTATTATCGATTACCTAAAAAACAGCTTAAAGATTAAAAATATTTCTATATGCCTAATGAATACAACAAATGCCCGAAATTTTATAGACTTAGCGAAATAAACATATGAACGTACAAACGAAAAAAGAGTCATCAAAAATCTTGGTTTTTTGTCGCACAGTGTTATACCATAGAGTTGAATGCTGAACATTGTTAGTTGAATGTGGACATTTGGGTCAACAGCAGCAGCAGTTGTCAGTCGAGAGTCGAAAGACAAAAGAGTTTGTCATCAAGTTAACTTTTTGTCGACATTTTGGCCAATTTTCAAAGAAATGCCATGTGTTAAATGTGCGGGAGAGTCGCCTAAAAGAAAACGAAAACGAAGAAGAATCGAGGTGTCATCTAATAGGTTGTAAGACCCGCAACGAAAGTGAAAACTTTAAGAGATTCATAAAAAGCGGCTAAGATGAGAAATCAAAACAAAAACGAAAACTGAAACTGAAATCAAAACTGAAACTGTAACTAATATATATATGAAGAGCATGTATAAGTTGATCGATTTGTTTATATTGACTTAATATCGATTGTTCATTGAGCTTCACTTTCGTCGGTTGTGATTTTTCAATTAGCACCTCGACTCGAGTATTAGGCAAGTTTTTTCAAATCTTGTAATGTTTGTACAAACTAACAAATTGACCGTTGTGTCATCTGTTCACTTAAATTAAGTTAAGCTCAGCTATTAAGTGAATGAGGTCGCTTGGCATAAGGAATTTCCATTATTTCCCAACATATTTGTCATTGTTCTCAAATTGGCACATGGATTTGTTTGCTTTCAAATCATAAACCTATAAGTGTTGCCACATTAATTAACATCACAAATGTTAAGTACAAAGTTAACATTAGGGTGTTAACAGTTCATAAGACACTAAAGATTAACAGATGCTTTAAACATAAAAAGAGTTCTTAAACATTTAAATATATTTCTATTTTATTTCAATTCTTTTAGGTCCTGTACTTAATATATATATATATAGATATATATATATATAAATATATACTACTATACTATAAATATATACTAGGGGGCTAAAGAGGAGCACTTCTTATATTTTTTTTGAATAAAATTCTTTTACACAAATATAAATTACTGTTCTACTTCAATAATTGGAACACTTGAAAATAAGGAAAGCCTGGTATTTCGGACTTTAAATTTTTATCTATAAAATATTCGGCAGGTTTTTTTTTTCCTTTACTTCTTACTTCTTTACATGGATCAGTTATAAGTACATGCTAAATGACATGTTATCTTCCTATACAAATAAGACTACTACCTTTTTACCGTTCGTACGAAGCAATTATAATCAGTTATTTAAGAAGAATTTAAAATGTGAGTTGTTGAAAATTTCCTGCTGAATGTTATTAGTAGCAACAAATTTATATAATATAGCATTTTTTGAAAGAGAAAAGAATAATAATATATTTACGCTGCCAGCTGCCCCTCCCATTGGACCTTGGAAAAATCGCCAGATTTGGCGGGAAAAAACCAGATTTGGCGGAAAAACTCCAGATTTGACAGAAAAATGTAAAACTCAGCGTGCAAAAGCGAATCTGTGAGCGAATTTCTGACTATGTTATAAAAGTTATGCAATTATAAAATTGAAATACAAATTTTGCTGGATGGGAATTTGTCTTTTGCCGATATCGATTGCAAGCAACTGTTACAGTTGTCGTTGGCTTTACTGTTTTTACTGTTATTCGAGTTCATTCACAGCGATATTCGCATTGATTTCAAAGCATGTCGAATATGGTTGGGATTAATCAATCGATGGGCTGTGGCCACCCGCAAAGTCAACTGTTTGAAAGGCGGAATTAACGAAGCGTAGCAGAGCAACAAAAGGGTTACAGTTGGTGGCATCAATCGGGGGCAAATCTTGGCCAATTTCTCAAATGATGATGACAGATGACAAATGTTGCAAGCTGGGAAAGCAATCTTATTGAAGTACTTGGACAAAATGGAAAGTAACTAGCAATAATGCTTCTAAAACGGCTTTCCCATGACTTCTACACTGGCTGCGGTGTTGACGTCGGTGTTGACGTCGGTGTTGACGTCAGTTGTCGACGACAGTCGCCAGCCACTTTCAAATAGATTAACCCAAATTGGGGTGCTGGGTCCGCTTTCGGTTGTTGCTGTTGTAGTTGGACTTCATTTTCGCATTTGCAGCTGATTTGGCTCATTAGATAAATATACGTTTGCATGTGTGTGTGTGTGTGTGTGTGTGCAACTGCCGCCACATGTTGCAAGCACACTCAAGTCTCAAGAACTGGCTCTGGCTCATCGCAGCGCAGTTGGGAAAGCCAGCTGAGAAATCGAAATCGAACCGTGCCAATGAAATGCAATGAAAAGCACAAATGTTGGCCATAAATTGTGGCCCACTCAATTGGCCAATTGTTATGCTGGCCAAAAGGGGGGGTTCCCCCCACTTGCCACATGGCTCAATCAGCGCTAACAATGCTGCACCATTGTGGCAACTTTTAGGCAATCGTTTTGATTGATTTGCAAACTAACAACTTTAGCTCAATATCTGCCAATATATATATATATATATATATATATGTATATATGTGTGTGTGTGTAAGTGTGTGTGTTTGTGCCATTTAATGCCTGCTGTTGTTGTTGTTGTTGATTTCTATGGCCGTCACTTGCCATACAAAAGACTTAGGCAACGAACTTGCAGCGAGCACTGGCGCGCAGCCAAAAAAAAAAGCTAAAGAAAAATTTGAAATTTTCTTAGCCAATTTTCGCATGACAGGCAAGTCGCATAAACAGTTTCCTGTTTGTTACGACGGACACGAGGAACCAAAAATAAATAACATAGCTGCAACTAAAGGGAGGCAGTCAACGGGCGCTGGACAGCAACAACAACAGCAACAACAACAACAACAGCAACAACAACAACAACAGCAACAACAACTACAACAACGTGAAAATATATATGGCAAATCAGCAGTGCATGAAATTTCCGCCGTTATTTGAGAGCTTTAAAGTTGTTGTTGCTGTTGTTGTAGTTGCTGTTGTTGTTGTTGTAGTTGTAGTTGTTGTTGTAGTTGTCGCTCTAACGTTAAGCTGTACAAATTAGTTGCTTCTAATGTCGCTGCTTGTTATTAGCTCTGTTGTTGTAATTGTTGTTGTTGTTGCATTGGTTTTTCACAAGAATTTCCACAATCTCATTGTCCATGCATTGCATGCACTCAAGAAGCCGAAAAGACAATGCGCCATAAATCAACTGACGACGCCTCTGCTGCAGTCAGTCAACGGTAAAAAGCACAGCCAACAGCAACAACAACAACAGCAACAGCAACAACAAAGATATCAACAATTACATGCATGCAATAACGAACGTATGTGACATATATTTATTTTGGGCCATATTATCCAGGCTCCAAAGCCCAACCTGTTGTGTTGCCAAAAGGGAAAGACCACTTGAGAGTATAGAAGATAAAGAAAAGAGAAAAGAGAAGAGACAGAGAAAGAGAGAAGAGACAGCTAAGAGCAGGTCAAGTGAGCATTATGAAAGCATTGCATGTGACCCATTTGGCAACAGACTTGGCTTAAGATGTCTTTAATTCAATTTGATATGGAAAACAACAAGAACTGAGAGAAGAGAGAAGGGACAAGAGAGAAAAAAGAAGAGAGAAGCGAGAAGGGACAAGAGAGAAAAAAGAAGAGAGAAGTAAGTAAATGAGAGCCAAGCGATCAGAGAATGTTCTGTGTTATGCAAAAATTAATTTAGAAAGTTTAGGGATACCCTCAACTATTAAGTAAACCTAATATTAATATACAGATATCAAAAAAGAAATGGCTTAAATGCAATACACATTTCATTTAATTAAGGGAATTAAAAATAGTTTTACTCAATCAATAAACTAAGTAAAAATAGATAGAAATAAAGCAAGAAAACAAAAGAACAAATTTACTTTACTTTTTAATTTTAAATATTTAAATTTGTTTTTTTTTTTAATCTTTTTAGTTTATATTTTTAAATTTGTATTATTTCATTTAAAGTTTAAATTCAAAGTCATTTTTAATAATTTTATTTTAAATTACTCTTGACCTAGTTGAATGTATTTAGTTGAAATTAAATAAACAAATAAAAATAAATATATACAGATAATAAAAATATACAGATATTAAAAAAAAGAAATGGCTTAAATGCAATACACATTTCATTTAAATAAGAGAAGAGAGAATAGTTTTACTCATTCAATAAACTAAGTAAAAATTGACAGAAATAAAACAAGAAAACAAAAGAACAAATTTACTTCACTTTTTAATTTTTATTATTTAATTTGTTTTTTTTTTTAATCTTTTTAGTTTACATCTATAAATTTTTATTATTTCATTTAAAGTTTTAATTCGAAATCATTTTTAATAATTTTATTTTAAATTACTCTTGACCTAGTTGAATGTATTTAGTTGAAATTAAATAAACAAATAAATAATAAATAGCTGAGCGAGTCAAAAGAGCAAAAAATAAAGAGAATGAATAACAGCTGATTTGAGAAAGTGTAAGAAGAGCTTCAAGCATTAATTCATCTAATTGTAGGCAGAAAGTGATGAGAGCAGTACTCCAATTTATCTCGAATTAACTTACATAAAAAATATTTACACATACAACCGGATGCGAAAGACAATGAAGAGAAATGAGAGAGAATGAGAACATTGAATACAGAATACAGAGAACTGTAAGTAGAGTCAACTGAGATCAGGTCAATTGGGAAAGCGTAGGAAGAAGAGCACTTAAAGCCACATGACCCAATTTAAAAGTCACACAAGACAAGTCAACACACACAGTTATGACACTTGGAAGAAACACCTCCAATTACATACAAATGCGAGTGTGAGTATCTCTCGTTTTATTTTTCACAATTAATTGTCTTTTGTCTACATGAAACGAACGTTCGTCTTCGCGTTTGTGTAACTCGGATTTTCTAACCCACAGATAATGCTGATAACATTGTGCCACTAAAGCCACTTGCCCCACTTGCCCCACAGACCTCAATACACTACAATGTAATGAGATCTATCAGTTAATGATTGTCATAATTGTATTTAAATTATACATTAATTAAGTTGGTCTACATTTTAGAACATGAAAATTGCTTGAAAGTTATAGATTTTATCGCAGCAGTTTAAGTAGCTAACTTTATAATAGACTTGGCAATACTAAAACAAATTAAAAAAATAAATAAATGAAAATGATCAATTGTTAAATTCAGCAATAGTTTTTATAGTCAACTATGATATTTCCTTGGAATGTTCAACAATATAATAAGCATCTATCAGATCTATCAATCTACCCTTTATTACATTATCTACATTCTTCTTTGTGTATCCCTTTATCTGCAGCTAACTGTTTGAAATTTTCAAAATAAAAAAAAAAATACTGAAACTTAAATGACAATAAGAATTAAATTTTCTTAAAATAAACTCAAACTCACATATAAAGTATTAATTTCTCTTCAATCAAAGAATCGAGAATTATCATTTAATCTGCAGTTAAACCAAGATTAACAATTTTTACAAATTGAAAGTTGTGGATTTTAGATTTGAATTTTCCACTTGTTGAGCTCAATTGACTCATGACCTTGCCCAAAGTCAACAACACCAGCAACAACAACAACAACAATCCCACAAGCAACAAAGTTGACAACATTAACAACAATTTGAGATAGTCTCAATCATTGACTGTTAACTGCAGGTGAATTATGTTAACTGAAAAGCGACAATAACAACAATAAACGGTTTAAACAAATTTAAATTTGTTGTAGTTGCTGTTGATATTTTTTTAATATTGTTGTTGTCTTTGTTGTTGTTGTTGTAGTTGCTGTTGTTATGCATGGCATTGGAGGAATTTATGCAGTTTAATTGAAAACAATTTTCGTCATAGGAGACTGCTTCAACGTGTGCTGTTCGTATGTGCTACAAGAATACCCTGTAAAAAGAAGGTGCATGAAAACACACTAAAAGCTGCCTAAAGCAGTCAGTCTACTATCATAAAATATGCTATCAGCTTCCAACATTCTCGCATTCTGATTAAAATGTAGAATGTATCAAAAAAAAACTTATATACTATATATTTTAAAATTCCTTGTCCAGTATACCATTTCATTTATTAAGCTTAATTCTACAGGAGGATTCGAGAAATTCTTTGGAAATGGTCTATTTATGAAACCTTTAATAGTTATTACACACTTATTTGTCAAATGATATTATTGATTGATAAATATGTTTTTAATATTGATTTCTATAATTTCATAGTAATTTAGAAGGCCGGACTCCAGGGTATGTTGCAATCAAGCAACAGACGATCATTATCAGCAGCTACTAGTCTTTAAGTTTTTAGTTTGCACTTTTGTTGACTTAGACTTTACACTATGAATTTGTTTGTTGCTATCAAAATTGGCCGCCTTTTGTTTGGTCTCTGCAATTCGTGTCAATGTCAGCATGATTTTTTTTTTCTTAATATTTTTTTTCAGCTATTTATTTATTTTTTTTTTTGTGTATGCACAACGCATTATGACTGACAACGGGTAGACAGAAGTGATGTCGTGTAATGCGAGCTGCGAACGGGTTTAAGCACAAAACATGCATAATAATAAAAAAAAAACAAAAAATTAAAAAAAAAAACAAGAAACTGCAGCAAGCAGTGCAAGCAGTTGCCAAAAAGACTTAAGCGACAAACTTGAAATGCAGCAAGTGCAAATGAACAAAAACTGCACAATGAATAAACAAAGTTATGAGTAAAATATATGTGTGTAAAAAATGTGGGACTAATGCATAAACAAACAATATGTAAAATTGCCGATTTCTGATAAACAAAAGATAGCAACAATAGACATAGTAATAACCATAGCAACAACAAAAACAACAATATGCGGCTCTTTTTGCTGCTGGCTTTGGCTTTGGTTTTGGTTTTGGACCCGGGCCCAGCTTACAGTTTCACTTGAGGCGCGTGAAAGTTACGCTTCACAACAAAAACAAAAATCAAAAAAAAAAAATACAAAAAAAAAAACAGCAACAACTACAACCTACGCTCACACACATACACAGTGGCACAATTCAGAGACAACAAACAGAAAAAAAGGGCGGGCACAGGCCAAAGCCAAAGACAAACATTAAATGCAAACACTGACTGCAATTAATATACGCACATTTTTTTTTATTTATTTATTACGATCGTTAAATATCAATGCTTGCCACAAAAAAGCTTGCGCTAAGCACACCGACCGAGCAAAAAAAAAAACCTGAAGATGCAACGCGCAAAGCCGACAACGAAGACAGCGACGCCGACTGCAACTTTTGAACGCAACAGCAAAAAAAAAAAAACAACAAATTTATATATTAATAATAGTGCACGATAACATGCGATAACACGAACCGCAAACCGTCGCGGCTGAAGATCAACTGAAAAACCGAAACCGAAACGCACGAACGAACCAGCTGCAAGAGCACCACGAGTTCGGCTTAACCACTTCGGCTGCTGTCGGTTACGTTCGGTGCGGCGCACAGTGGGCTAATTGATCGATGTAGCGCAACAAAACGTATAACTTCAAAATAACAATAATGTTTCCCTCAAGATGATTTTGTATATTATAATATTATGTTATATTTTAATACCAAATAATATGCATTTATGTTTTAAAAATTCTTTACTTTGATTGAGACACGTTTTAATTAAAATAAAAGTATCTAGCGAATATTTCAGTCTGAAACAGTTTCTTTAAAGACATTGTTTTCATTGAGACTAGAAATGTAATATTTTAAGAAACCAGAGGATTTCTTTTACCAAAATAAAAGGAACTTGTTGGACTTGTTATTATTATTTACATTTTGGGTAATTTTTGTTGTCAACTGCGTTTGGTAAATGTTAAATAAAATAAAACGCCATGTTACTTAAAATTTCTTTGTGTATATCAGTGATTTAAATTATCTTTAAATTGATTTTATAAACGATTGCAGCTGTATTTTTAAAAGGCGGTATACACTGAAAATCAAATTAATAACCGCTATATTGGCCATTTCTTCCATTGTGCAGCGCTGCCAGACTGTCATCAGGTGGTCATCGGCATCGGCATCGTCACCAGTCGCGACACGTACGATTGCCAAAAGCCCAACAGAAACAACAACAACGATAGAAAAACCAGCAAAGTTGCCAAAGTTGCCGTCTACTGGGAATGGCAAGAAAGAGGTTGAAGGGGAGAAGGAAAATTCAGACCGATTGGCGATTGACCGATAAATGTTAGATGTATGCTCATACATATCTGCAATTGGCGATTTACAGATAGCCCAACCACGCGTTGCTCGGCTGCCCACAGAAAGTTCTCATTTGACCCACTTTAACGGCTCGCAAATCTGAGCACGCTCCAAAAAATGTCATTATACCACTTAAGCCACAACCGCAACGGGGTATGCCAAATATTTACTATTTACCTTGCGCAGATCAAAAACAGGAAAATGCAATATTATATCTGATGTGATATCTGTTCCTAATCTAAGTGTAGCATACTTTTGGGCTTCAACTGTAAACGCAGGGTATCTCTTAGGTCTGCAATTAAATATAATCAGCTTTTTACAGCATTTGCTTACTTAGAAATTGTTTCTTATCGTATTAGTCAGCCTACATTGGCATGGGAAGTTTTACTTGATTTCTCATCGAACAAACCAACTACATAAATCAACGATCAAATTAAATTTTTGTTGCTCAATGCGTTCATAAATTGCAATTACTGTCAAATATATCCGATTAAATACCCTATAAGCACAAAAAATCATAAACTTGAGTTTCAATAAACCGAATAAAGAAAATAAGTCAGTAAAAATACAAAAATGATTTAAATGTTATTCTTGTTAAAAAAAAGTACTTATAGAAAGATTCTAAGTGTTAAAACAAGTTCAAAGTAACTAGAAAAGAACAATATAATTAGTAATCCTCAAATTCGTATACTATTCAAAACCACGAACATAAAAAATACGCCGATAACGACTTGAGCGTGAAAACTCCACTTAACATTTTGAGATTATAACTATTATTTCCGTTATTCTTTAGCTACGCCCGCATTGAAAAGAAACTATGATTCTATGTTTTGATAATATATAAATTAAAATCACAATAAGTTCATAATAATTTTATTTAAGAATTGTAATTTTTTTGTGAAGCCAAATGTAGGAAAACTTTATGACCATTCGAGACTTGCTTTTTTACTTGAAATATCCAATTGATAGACAATTAGCAGGGTATCTGAGAGTCGTGCTATGGTTGCAACTTACAAGCAGCTTGCACATGCGAGTTTTTAAATTTAATATCGTTTATTTTTTTGTCGATAGTTTACAATTAAAATAAGATTGGTTTGCTGGTTGGCTAACTGGCTACTTGGCCAACTGGCTATTTTTATTTTTACCTGTCTCAACTGTCCGTCCGTCCGTTCGTCTCTCTGTCTGTTGGTCTGTCTGGCTGACTGTCCGGCGAATGCGCAGGCAGGTGTTCCAGGAGTAAAGGCATTCAAATGTGGCGCCCACTTGTACACACAGATACACACGCACACACACTCGCATAGACACAATTGAAGTGTATAACATTCGACTTCATTTCGGATTTACGACTTAACATTACGAGTATAAAAAAATACATCAACTTCTCTAACAATTTCTCATTTTTGCCATTTGCAACAGCAGCTGCAGCAACATCTCTGTGTGACGGAGGAGAGGGGCGGTGGCGGTGGCGGGGGCGTGTCTGTGATGCAACTGGAGCAGCATTCGACAAAACATGAATTACAATTTAAGCAATAATAATATATACTATCATCATACATTCTCATTATATCGAAAAAGAGCCGAACAAAAATACAAAGATACAATTAATTTGTAAACTATATTAAGATCTGGATTGTAGATCCAATATAGTTGTTGTTGTTTCGATTAATGCAATAGGCAACAATTAGAATTAGCTGATGGTGCTGCTGGTTTGGTTGTTTGTTTATTGGGTTGTTGGCGGTGGCTGTGACGGTGTTGGTGTTGGCTCCTAACCCTCCTGACCAAAGTCCTCTGTGAATTTGCGCAGCTTTATTAAATCATCGTCGTTGACAGTCGGTTTCGTGCGTGACAAGGATTTCAACATGTCGCGCTGCAATTGTTATGAATGAAAGTAGTTAGGTTTAGGTTTGGAAGGGATGCAGTTGATCCTGGAACTTACCATAGTTACTGGCGGCTCGAAGAGCTTATCGCTGGGCACATCCATCCAGTTCATCTCGACGGCACCGGAATCGCCCGGCGAGCAAGGCACCAGCAGATCATCGACAGTCTCATCCTTATTGTTTGGACATGGTCCGGAGACGCGCTTGAAGTGCGTGGCAGTTTGCACCTTGCGAACAGGTTCCATTAACGCATCGCGCACCACAATCGATATATCGGCGCCAGAGTAACTGAGAGCGAGAGAGCGATAGAGATAGAGATGTAGGTGCTGCCTCGGATTAGATAAGGAAAGAGAGATTGTAGACTTACCCTTCGGTCTTTCCGGCCAACTCCTTGAGATCCTGCTCGGTCAGCACGTGCGTGGTGTTGCCCAAATGGATTTTGAACATGACAAGGCGCGCATTCGCTTCCGGCAGCGGAATGTAGATGCGCTTCTCGAAACGCCTGCGAATGGCGGAGTCCAGGACCCAGGGTATATTGGTGGCACCCAGGACGAGTATACCATCGGTGTCATTGCCCACGCCCTGCATCTGCACCAGAAACTCCGTCTTGATGCGACGCACACTGTCGTTCTCATTGTCCGAACGGGCGGAGCACATGGAATCGATTTCGTCAATGAATATAATCGATGGCTTGTGCTGGCGTGCCAGCTCGAAGAGATTCTTCACCAGCTTCTCGGACTCGCCCAGCCATTTGGACATCAGATCGGAGCTAGACACTGAAAAGAATGTGGAACGATTCGCCTCGGTGGCGACAGCTTTGGCCAGATACGATTTGCCCGTACCGGGCGGACCAAACAGCAAGATTCCCTTCCAGGGTATGCGTTTGCCGGTAAACAGCTGTGGAAACTTAATGGGCAAGATGACGGCTTCCTTGAGCGCCTCCTTGGCGGCATCGAGGCCAGCGACATCGGACCACTGCACATGCGGCTTCTCAATGACAATGGCACCCTCGAGTTTGCTTTGCAATTTCTTTTTCTCTGGATCTTCGCCGTCATCGTCATCGCTGTTGTCGCTCTTTTTGTCCTTGTCGTCCTTGGAGCTGTTCTCGCCGCCCTCCTTAATCGGTTTCTTCTTGCCCTTCTTTAGATATTCCTTGAGCTTCTCGGCTCTATCCAAGTATTGCAAACATTTCGCTCGAATTGAATCCTTTGCCTTCTCGCCCTGCGCCTCATCTGAACACGGAGAGAGAGAGAGATATATAGAGAGGGAGAGAGACATAAGTTAGCAAAGAGTTCTCTCTTTGGGAAGCGTGAGGCGAGGGGCGTTACTCACATTTGATGGTATGGAGGAAATACTCGACTCCGTGCTCGTAGAGACGCAACGCCTCCGCATAGTTCTTATTGCGATCCTCCTCGGTGGCTTTGGTCACCAAATCGATGGCCTTCTGTAATGTGGTGCCGGCTGCCATGGATGTGGATCTTTATCTATATAATATAATTAAAAACAATTATATTAACAATACCACAAATTGCTAATGACGTCACACACACACACAGTCTGAGAGCGAGAGAGATGTGGAACACTATTTGTTTATCGATTTTTATCATCGATCAACAATATGAAAATTAATTCACCAATTTGTTAACAAAAGATTCGAGCGAGACAAACAATATTTGTGTATCCTTCTCACGCACTTTGACGAAAAATTCAATTCGAATTTTGATGTATGACTAACCAACACCAACACCAACAACAACACTAGCAGTGACAAAAACAACAAAGTGCATGTCGCACACACACACACATTTATCACAATCCAGCAGCGATGCGAGTGTTTGGTTTATTGTGTTTGTTGCGCATTACTCACAAGTTTGCCTGTTGTTTATTTCTATTTGTTCCTCTAGGCCTCTTCTTGATTGCTGTGGTTGTTTTGACCGCTTTTCGTAAGTTATATTCCTGCTGTATGCGCAATTCCAACAAAAACAATAAATAAAATGTCTTGGAATTTCAGAGCGGTCGGTAATGAAGTCGCACGTCGTCTATCGATATCAAGCAGTGCTGCCAGCTTTTGTCAGGGTTGCCCACCCAGTAAAAATTTCAGATCTGGCTCGATTTAAAAAAAAAAATAAGTTAAATGCAGAAAAATAGTATCTGTGCTTTTGTACCTCTTTCAAAATTTTTAAATTTTTTCAGAATTTTTATTCGAACTTTCTCGACTTTATATTATTTTAGAATTAATATTTCCTACATGTCTCTCTCACGGCTGACCAACTTCAAACCTGCATTAAAAAATTTACACTAGTTTTATCTAATTTCCAAATTTTTTAACTGAGTTTTTTGTATTTGTAAGTTTGCAATTTTTTTTAGCAGTGCTGGCAGCTTGGCCGTCAGCTGATTCACAAAAGTAGTAGCAGTGTTGCCAGCTTGTTTTAATAGAAAAGTCGCTTCAATAACAGGAGTGGCAGCCTTTTGATAACATTTTTTTTTTATTGTCTCCAAATTTGATGTTAGAGTTATTACAATTTATATCAGAATTTTCGGAGTTTCGATTTAAAATTAAATTTTACAACTTATCCCCCTGAGGGATTACAATTTTCTAAAATTCATTAAAATAAACTAAAAATAATACACATTTGAATTGCTCGCCGAGGTCTTTTATTGATCTGGAGCTTAAAACGGTGTGGCAGCCTTGGTTACCAGAAAATGACGACGCAGGTCTGACGCCGCGGCGTGCCGTTAACGCAAACTCTGTTAACGCGCTGTTATCGCGCTAGAGGAACTGTTAACGCAATTATGAGCAAATCAGTTGCGCCCTCTACCGGATCCATTCGTAACTAAATGGTCTTTTGTCTGTTTTCAATTGGCGCAATATTTGAAATCATGCTGACAATACTTTGATTTGCAAATATTTGATTAGCCTAGTGTGTTGAAATTGAATAAATCTGATATAACCGATAATTTCAAAAAACTTGATTAGCAATGAATATGTAATTTTAAAATACATAATGTTTCCAGCAAAAGTGTTGTAGACTAAACAACGCAATTTAAAAATTAATGTAATATTCGGTAGTTTCCTATGATTTGCTTATTTACATATTTGCAATAAATTCCGGAAATTGAGTGAATTCATAATAGAAGAAATCACGACACGCATTTTACATTCGTTGTTGTTGTTGTTCGGTTGTTGTTGTTGTTTTTGAGTAGCCTGTCCTTGCATTAGCATGACAGTGAAGTTGAGGTATATATCTGTATAAGTATATAAACACTAACATACACACACACTCACACTCAAACAGAAACACAAAACAATCGTCAAACGCATTTCGGGAGAGTTATTTAAAGCGAGTGCATCCGTCCCGCTCGCACGCGATGGGAGCAAGCAGGCAGGAGCATACAGGGAATTTTGGCCACGCCCAAGTTTGTGTGGTATGTTTATCCTTGCGAAACTCGTTTCACCCCTATACACACACACACGCACACACACACACACACACACACAGCAGGCGTATATGTGATACGTGAGTTTTGGACTCACACAGACACAAGCTTGAAGCATACGATTTGTAACGGTTGTTGTATTGTGTGCGTGAGAGCGCATATGTGAACATGTGTGTGTGTGTGTGTGTGTGTGTGTGTGTGTGTGTAGGGATGTGTGGCTGTTTATGTATTGCAGGACTCACAGGACTCGCGCATGTATGAGACGGCGACTATATACTCGTCTATGTGTGTGTGCATGTGTGTGTGAATGTTAATGTGTGTGTGTGTGTGTGTGTGTGTGTGTGGTAAGGATACACATATCCTTTTTTCGGGTTTGCCTGTTAATACAACTGGCAACTGTTAACTAATTACGAAAGGCAAATGAAAGTTTTCTGTTGCGCGTTAATTATAAAACAGCAACCATAAAAGAGAAATAGAGATAGAAGATACACAAATAGAGATAGAAGATACACAAATACACACACATAAATACATTTATATTCTTTAGCAAGCCTTATGTGTGTGAACATACATACAGTTAACCAAAAAAGTGCTTTGACAAAATCAAAAATTATCTTTAGTTTTTTATTTAAAAAAAAAAATAGGGAAGAAAAATAATCTGAAAAAATTAACTTTCTTTTTTTTTCTTAAATTGTTTCAATCAGTAGAATAATAAAAAAAAAACCATTAAAATAATATATTTTTTGCAATAAATATTGTGTAAAAACACTTTTTTCGAAAGTATTTTTATCAATTACGATTTTGCATTTATTAATGCCATTTATATAGTAATTCCAAACAATTTTCGTCTCTGTTTTTATTCCTTCTTTTGTGCTCCTTCTTTTTATTTTATCACTCTTTCATTCTGCTGCACTTTCACTTTCATCGCGTCGTCTATTGTCTGGCCTCTTTCTCAGCGAATTTAGAACAATTCTTGCATTTTTATTTAAAATAGCATTTTTTTCTTCTACTCCTTCATCTTTTCCTCAAGCTTACCTCTCTCCTTTGCACTTGCCTACATATGTATTTAAAAGAAGACAGCGAAGGGCAGGAGAGAAGGAATCATGCAATAAAAAGCGTGGGAAAGTCGATGAAGAAAAATAAATAGAAATGAAAATAAAAACGTGAGGCGCATCCCATTTGACGGCTTCAAGCACAATGCGGGTCACATTTATAGATACAGTTTCTACGAATAAAAAAATGGATACAAATATAATTGAAAATAAAAATAGTTCTGATTATTATATTTTGTGGGCTTTACTCTTGAACAGTATTTTTTATTAGTGCAATTTTATGATAATTTATTTGAATTTTTATATATGTAGCTTCTGTGTTTTCTATTAAAATTGACAGCACATTTTGCGTCATTTGTGATTAAACGAAATATTAAATTTATTACAGGGAATCAAATCGAATCGTATATCGGTTTAAGTAAGGGTTTTGGTTAATTTTTTACTTTGCTTTTCGGTTTTGGGTTACTCAAAATCTCTCTTGATCGGCTTCGTAACGGTTACTGGTTTCTTGTATGTTTCGGTTTCAAAATGCGGCTATGCAAAGAAAGAATAAAAATAATAAAAGTAATAGAAATATTATAAGAAAGTTAATATATAAACAAAAATTTGTTGATTTCCAAAAATATCTGTTTAATAAGATCAATATTCAAATTTAAAATTATAATTAGTTACAAAAACAGTAATTACCTCTTAACAATAATTTAAAACTAACCATTACACATGAATCGGTTGTGAATCGGTAATTTAGATTTTTGGTATCGGTATAACAAAAGAGCTTTGCTTCGGTTAGGGTTTCCGGTAAAAGGCTGTGGTTTCGGTAACTGTTTCAATCCCTGATTTATTTATATATATATTTTGAAAAAATTTCAGTTTTCGATGTGCAAATTCGTAACAAGAAATCCATGTGGTGTTAATTATGTGCAGAGAACTGTAATAAACGGACAGGACTAGGAGACTTTTCCTTCAGAATGCAACACTGTGTGGCGCATGCACAGCGCTTCTTATAAGAGGCGTGGAAAAAACTGAAGGTTGGGTAGAAGAGGAGGAGGGAAGAGGAGGAGGGAAGGGGCAAAGGGGGTTGGGGGAGACTAGAGGTAAAAAAAGAGAGCGAACGCGTTGGAGCACAAAACATTTGCTGCGTGGTGTAAACTTGACTTTGAAATTTGCCTCATTTGCACTTGCTGCATTTGCACCTGCCACCTGAAGGCGTTGACTGCGTTGCCATCTTTCCCACATTCTCTGCTCTCCCTTCACATCCAGAATGCGCTGGGAATTTTTTATTCATTTTATTTTTTTCCTGCAGATTTTAGTTAAACATGGGAAATACTTTTGACACAATGAAAACAAGTGGCAGAGAAAAATGAAAAATGAAAGAAAACAGAAGAATAGAGAAGTGAGAACTAAGACTTATTGTAAAGCAGAAAAACTGTTGCATTCTTTTGGGCGTCTTTCAGGCAGGCGGCAAAAGCTTTAAGCCGTTTACAGATGGAAATGAAAGATAAGGCTGAAAACTGGATTTGGGCGAATGAGTGAGTGGCTTCATTTCAATATAAATATTCAAAATTTCAATCAACTTGTTAATGAAAAAGCGTTTCATGCTTAACGTGTGTGAGATCGTGATAATCAAAAACCGGTTATACTATATATGTAGATTAGCATGTTGTGGATATCTAAGCATGGGTATTATTTCAAAAAATATGCCACCGGCGTGTTTCCAATATTAATTTAAAAATAGTTTAATTTTTAATATTTAGCTATTTTTCATAATTTTAAATAAATAAATAAATAAATAATTGAATAATTAAATAAATAATTAATTGAATAATTAAATAAATAATTAAATAATTAATTAAATAAATAAATAAATAAATAAATAAATAAATAAATAAATAAATAAATAAATAAATAAAATAAAAATAAATAAAGAAGAAAGAAATAAAGAAATAGGTAAATAAATAAATAAATAAATAAATAAATAAATAAATAAATAAATAAATAAATAAATAAATAAATAAATAAATAAATAAATATATAAATAAATAAGTAAATAAATAAATAAATAAATAAATAAATAGAACCACTTTTTGGGGTCGTTGCATTGGGTCGCTGTCACACACACACACATATATACACGCAAACACACACACACACACATCTCGCAGCTGCTAAAAACAGACATATGAATTTTAAATTCTGCTATAATACGTACACAAATATGCAGCATTCATATATATTACATATATGTGTATTTGCATAATGCACGTGCTTGCACTTTTACTTTGCACTTGCCACAATTTTTGTGCCCTTTTTTTTTGTTTGATATGCAAGAAAAGACGAAGCATATAAAAAAAAGGGAAATCTTTTTGCCACGTCTGGGCCCAACAACTGGCGCAAAAGAGACGTGTTGTGCCTCTCTGTCTGTGTGTGTATGAGTGTGTGTGTGTTTGTGTGAGTGAATGTTGTGTCTGTGGCCCAGAGAAGGTTACAAAATCTCTTTTAACCTAGAAACACCTCTGTCAGATTGCCAGATTATCATAAGTACTACAATGTACACATGCCGCCGGCAATTAATGATATTATAGTTATGTATAAATACCCTTACATTCAGTTAGTCAAGTAATTGTTTTGAATAGGGAATAATACCGAAATCGGTACCGGAACCGTTAACCGAAATTAACCGTTTTATTTTGAGTACCGTAACCAAAATTAATTTTTTTTTATATGAACCGAAAACTTGTAAATTTCGGTAGATTTTCCAAATATTGCTAATTTTGTTTTTACTCCAATACAAAAAAAGAAATGATTAAAAATTATTTAATATTTTTATTTATTTAATTTATATATATTTTATTTATCAAATTAATTGTATTTTATTTAATCACTCTCTAATTCATTTAGAACATAAATTGTGTTTATGTTAATATATTTCTTTTTTTACATGTTTTAAAAACAATAAATTTATCCAATATCGGTTTTATTTCTTCAAATTTTGTTAATTTGCGAAATGATAATAAATGATAAATAATCTCTTTATTATTTTAGCATTTTACATTTTTTTTGTGTTCCTCTACTTTAGGATATAGATATAGATCAATATTCATATAGATCAATTCATACAATGGTGAAATAACTTGAGATGACAAAAGTAAGATAGTGATGAAAGTAGTCAACTATCGATTGTAACTATAGTTATGTTCAAAAAGTTAGCTGCGCTGTGAAATAGTGGAAATGGCACAGTTTTATACATAACAATTTTTTTTGGAACATTTTTCTTTTTAATGTGTATTTTAAATTAAATCTTTCTTTTTGCATACGAACTTGAAAAGAGGACATGAAATTTTTTATATTTATTTATTTATGCACGACTGAAAGCAGTCGGCAAGAAACTAAACAATCCAAGTATAAAAATTAAATTAAAGATTAATAATAAAAATAATAAAATTACATATAAATTATGAACTGTAGAGAGTAAATTAAAATTAGAATTAGAATTATGTCTGTGTTGATTATAGTCAAGTGATATAGTGATAAGCTGAAAATTTAAAGATAAAACGAATTCAAAGTTCAGAAATATTTATTTATAATTAATAAAAATAAAATTACATATAAATTATGAACTGTAGAGAATAAATATTAAATTAAAATTAGAATTATGTCTGAATTGATTATAGTCAAGTGATATAGTGATAAGTTTAAAATTTAAAGAAAAAATGAATTCAAAGTTCAGTAATATTTATTTATTATTATATTTATATTTGTTTTGTAATTGAAAGTATGACTGTGTGATTGGTTGAATGCCACAAATTGTGCGGTGCGATTAATCAACTGCAATTGCTTGGTCCATAAATCATATTGCCAAATGATGTTTGGCCAGCTCATTCCACATGCGTCGACAGCTACTGACCCCAAAGTCCAAAGAACGACCATCAGTCTGTCTGTCTGTCCTTCTGTCCGTCCGTCTGTCCGTTCGTCTGTTCGTCGCGGTTGCCGCATCACAATTTGACGATGGGCACGAACTGAACACACGCGTAACCTTTGCCATTTGCCTCGTTCCATGAGTCGCTCTTGTTGTTGTCTCTCTTGTTGTTGTTGCTGTTGCTGCAGTCGCAGTTGTCACATTTCACAACCCGATTTGCAGCTTAGTCTACGATCCCGATCCCGTTCGGGTCGCAGTCGCAGTTCGGGTTGCCTCCCCACTTTTCAAGCATGTATATTTTGACCATTTGGTCGTACACGAAAACTACCATCCCGTCCCAGTGGTGGACAGGGGTCACTTGCGGTATTAAATATTTTGAAGAGGGTCGCAAAACTCATTTTTAACTTGATTTATATATACGCATACATACGACCATACTCATACTCGTTCCTGTTCACGTTCCATGTCACGCCCAGCACTTGAATCCGCTCATTCTGGGCATCAGGGGCAACAGTGACGTCACATGTCAGAGGCGATCAGAGACTGTCAGTTGTAGTGTGTAGTGTTGTTTGCTCTCTGGCTTTACCAAGGGGTATCATTATCAAAAGCACCCAAAATATGTACATATTCCATGAGTGTTGAGGTTAATTTTTGGTCAATTAAATGCACAAATAAATAAGTCATTTATTAGATCAAACATTTTTGATTCTTCTCTCCGTTTATATTACTTAAAACAGTTACATCTTTTTGGTAAATAAAACGGATTCTAAGGGATGCACTGCTTTAGATCCTTAATAATTTATTATATTTACAACTAAATTTAACAAAAAACTAGTGGGCCGCTGCTACAGTCGAGCATACTCGACAGTCGGAGACCCCGCACTTACTATGGAAAAAAATTATAATGGAAAAAAATTAAAAATAATTTAGTTATCTTAAATGCATATTCTATCAGATCTCATGAAACATAATAGATTTCCATACTAAGACTTGATTTTCGCCCGATCGGTTCTATGAGAGCTATATAATATAGTGGTCCGATTTGAACCAACTTTGGACAGGATTTATAAAACCAAGTTATGAGGGATGAAAGTTTTTGAGTAAGGGTCAAGGGACAAGTCAAGGGAAAAGTACGGATAAATAGACAGTGATAGGGAAAAATATCGAATTTTTTTAAATAAATAATATTTTGATGCAGAATCAAAGTAGAGGCCATAAAATGATCAAAACGATATTCCACATGAAAATTGGTGAAGTTTGGACAAAATTATGAGAGTGGGAAGTTTTTGAGTAAGGCTCAAGGGACAAGTCGAGGGAAAAGTACGGATAAAATAGACAGTGATAGGGAAAAAAATCGAATTTTTTAAATAAATAATATTTTGGCAAAGTAATGACAGTTTCAAGGAGATAAAAAGAATTAGTTTGAATAAAAACTACTTCATACTTGATTTTCGCACGATCGGTCCTATGACAGCTATATGATATAGTGGTCCGATTTGGACCAACTTTGGGCAGGATATAAGAAACCATGTTTAATGTATATTCTATAAAATTATGTATATCCTTTTAAATATTTTAGATTTTAGAAAAATTTTTGGTATGGAAATTATTTGAAATTCATAGCCAGCTCTCAATAGTCAAGATCGAATCAAATTAAATGAATTGACAGGAGTTGAAAGAAAGTGTGCTGTGGATTTTGATTATATTTTGCATTTATTACAATAACTTGTTATTGTTGTTGCTGTTGATTCACCTGTTTTGGCATCAATTTAGAATGCGTTGTTGAAAAATCAAAGTGCCTTTCGAGTTTCGCAGCAATAAGTATGAAAATTGCGCCAACTTCAGTCCCAAAAACATCAGCATAATTTTTATCGGGTCATCGAAGCGTGCAACGAATGCCTGTCAGGCACACTGATATACTCTATATACCTTTCCCCCCATTATCCCCATATTCAACTCCAGTAGCCAGCAAACCATTCGAATTCATTCGAATTCTATCTATCTATCTATCTAACCATTCGGGGCAAGTGTTTCGTTCATTCGCCCAATGACGAACGCACATCAATCTGCGCATAATGGCGCCAGGATAATAGTGTTTGTTTTTTCAGTATGCAAAGGTATGCAAAATACATTCACAATTTTGCACAGACACATACATAAACCATGTGCTGTTATCTCTGTATGTGGCATACTCTATCCATACATACACTGAACATAAATATATCTCTTTACTTTCTCATTTTGTATTTTTATTCAATTCAATAATTTTGAATTTTTGTAGATTTTAATTTGAGATTATATGTAGAGACGGAAAAAAAGCATCTTAGATAATTTCTGAAGTTTATAGTTTCAAATATATATATATTTGTATAATTCTTCTTAACCGATTCATACTTTCTAAGTTAAGACGCTGAGCCACTGATCTTATTTTCGATATGCCCTATGTTTTAGATTCTTTGTTCTATCTACATGCCAAAATAAAAGTTAAACTCATTTATGATCCATTTAAAAGGGCCTAATTTGATAGGTTATGTACCCCCTTATTTTATTTTTATTTTATTTTTTTAACAAATTACACCAGGCAACAACCAAAAATTACAAGAACCAATCCTACTTTTTTGGATAGATTTGGGGCCCCAAATTTATTATGGTGAGAATTCTTTTTTTGAATTTTTTAAAAATCTGTCTTTTTTTAATACTTTTTTTAAGAGGTGCGCACACATTTGTCATCATTACATTTTTTCGACTTTTCCTCGAATTTTAAATTAAAAAAAGCTAAGAAAAAAGCTAAAAAAAATATCATCATTTTCTTAATTTAAGAATGGATATCTCTTAAAATATTGGGTTAAAACAAAGCTTTGGAAAATCGCTTATGACATTCTCGAGTAATGATGACAAATGTGGGCGCACCTCTAAAAAAAAGTATTTTTTAAAAAAGGCCAAATTTTAAAAAATTCTAAAAAAAAATCTCACCATAAAAAAAAAATGTTTTTCGTCGTTTGTGGCCCCATATCTATCAAAAAATGTGGGTTTGGTTCTTGTAATAGCCAAAACGTTCAAATTTGTTATTCAAGTTTTTACAATTCTCTAATTTATTTGGATATTTATATATGAATTTTTTAACCGGAGTCCTAAATAGCTGAGTAATATAAGAAAAACATATTATGTAATTATTTTATTTTTGCAACGAGCCTTTTTTTTAAGAAATTGGTTCGATTCAGGTTTGCGGGGTAAATAATTTTAAGAGATCGGTTCATGATCTGGTTTGGGCTGCTTAAAAACTCGAACCGATCTGGTTCCGGTTACCATTAAAGAGCTTGAATCGTTTTTTTCAACTTTTAAAAACATCTAGCATATTTTTTCTATAAGTTAGAGTATATACCAGCTCGACTTTTTTTATTCTAGCAATATCAATTCAATTTTTGGGAAACAACACGGCGTATGCGCGATGATGGCAATCTGTTATGCAGTCGCAACATCAACATCAACATCGCAGTCGCTGTCGGCGTCGCTGTCGCTGTCGCCGTCGCAGTCAGCGTCGAAGTCAGCGGAAGATTGGAATATTTTATGCGTGATTGTTATTGTTTGCATTTTCGTTGGAATAAGGTTTTTGAGTTATCCGTTGCGTCTGCTAAACAATTTTCGGCCGCAATTATGGATATACATATGTATGCAAGTAGGTAACGTGTCTGGCCATCAGTTACGCACTCACACACACACAGTTATACACACACATTTATGTACATTCATCTATACACATATAGGTACGCATAATGTTACTTATAAATAAGCGCGCGCCCATCTAATTTGCATAGAATATAACCCGAAGGCTCGGGGCAGATGTTTTATCCGAACTCAAGCCCGAACCTGAAACTGAATCTGAATACGAATACCGTTACAATCTACACTCATACCCATTACCATAGCCAGGTGAAGAGTCTTGTCAGCCTGCTTGGTTATTGTTGCCAAATCTGTATACAATACAAATGCCATTGCCGTTGTCGACAGCGCCCCCTGTGGGCGACCTATGGCAACTGTCAGCTGCAAGTGCAATTTGATTTCATGTGTCGACAAGTGACAGATGTCACAAGCTTGATTAGTTAGGAGCTGCAAAGGAAATCGTTACGCTTTGATTGAATTTACATGCAAACCATTCTTGCAACTGTTCAAAGTCCCTATTTAATTAAAATAGATGACTTGCCAAACTCACGACTTAAACTGAAACAGAAGTCAAAATTGTAGAAAGTAGTGGATAGATAATTTAAGTAATATTTTAAGCAGAAAGATTTTTTATATATTCTAAAATAAAATGTAATAAATTAGCTTGATTCGTTGTGTTACAATTAAAAATTTTAAATTGATATTAGCATTTAAGTTTCGAATTAAATAACAGAATATTTGCATTACCAGTATAAAACTAACATACATAATTAAGTACATTAGTGTACATGGGCGTAGTGAGAGGGATCCAAGGGGTTATTTTAAATTTTCACATTTTTTTCCTGATTTTTTTAATCTAATTATATCTTGAAGTTAAATTTCCTAATTTATGACTCCTTCCCTTTCTTTTTTAATTTGGTTTCCTAAAATTGAATTCATAGTTTTTTTTTCTTTTGTTTGTAATTCCTTAGAAAATACTCGATATTCGTATGAGGCACACAGAAAAAAAATCCATTCGAAAAGTCAAGTTTAAAAAAAAATTTATTCAAAAAATCAAGTTTAAAAAAATCTAGCTTGAATTTTTTAAGTACTTTTAAGTAATATAATTCCTAAATTAAGATAATACGTAGAAAAATTGGAAAATATATTAAAAAATCTATACTAAAAAGTGAAAGAGGCCTAAATTATTTGATCTAACTCAAAAAAAAATAGTACAGAATCACAAAAATTAATATATATTGTGTATATTGGTTCATAAGAATCCGAGATTATCGTACTTCTCAGACCGCTATAATTAATTTAAGCCCGGAATAACAGTTCTTTTTTTTTTGTGTTCCATTTTCTATATTCTTTAATTTTTAGTTTGGGTTTCCATTCATTCTACTCCGTCTAGTCAGGCAGGACTTTAGGCCTTTCGGTTCCTTGGAACCAGTCCAATGTGGAGCGTTGGAGATGTTGCCATGTTTTCTATTTCGACATGTGTGTGTGTGTGTGTTTCTATGAGTGTGTGTGTGTCTGTGTATGTAGGTGGTTGTGTGTGTCCTTTTTGTGCTCTGTTTTTGGCCTGGCAATGGCAATGGCTGCTGCTGCCCAGGATATTTTCGTATACGAAAATTGCGAGGATGCACACGATGCCAATACATATGAGCGAAGTCATATACATATACATATACATATACATATATGAGGAGGGTTCTGGGTACATACGTGTGTATATACATATGTGTGTCTGTGTGTATGTGTTTGTGTGTGTATAATTGAGTATCAGTTTATCGTCTGTGCGAGGACGAGAACTGAGAACTGAAGGCAGCCAAAGTTTTATTAATGTGGGTGGAACTCTCCTCAGCTCGTTTGGTGGGGTTGCTTTTTGTTGATTTTGCTGCCAAAGTGGGGGGGAGGGGGTTGTGTTGGGGGTGGGAAGGACGCTGTAGCCAACGGCTCCTTTGCTGGCTCTCCTCGCGCATTGTCTCATTTATCATGTGCACACACACATGTCCTGGACAGAATAAGTGTCAGACAGAGACAGAAGAGCACAGAAGAGACTGCCGGTAAAATAAGGAAAGAGCAGAGCGGAGAGTTGAGCATTGTGGTGGGCGGGGAGGGGGGTTGGGTAAAAATGTTATCAGTGCCATTTGCAAACCCAAGTGGAACCCAAGCGTTGCCACTGGGAACCGATTGCCAACATCAATGCATATATACATATATATACACATATACAGTGTAAGTGTACGTGTGTATGCGTGTGTGTGTGTGTGTGTGTGTGTGTACATATGTTTGTGTGTGTGTGTGGCAGCAGGTGAGGTTTGAGGCTTGGGTCGGCAAAGTTTATCTTTTCAATTTGGTGCCTTGCGTGTGGATGGCAACTCTGCCTTCAACTTGATGTGTGTATGCGTGTGTGTGTGTGTGTGTGTGCGTGTGTGTGTGCGTGTGTGGGCTAATGTATTTGTATACTAGTTGGATTAGGGTTGCTCCTGAGTACATTTGTTTGCGCTCTGTTGCTGCTGTCACTGGCTGAGCCTTATCCTCAGTCGCAGTCAACGTCGCAGTTGACGTCAGCGTCAGCGTCAGCGTTAATGCCGACTGCGACAGTCGCTGGCTGTGCAGGTCGGACAACGTCCATATCAATCATATTAAGACTTGGCAGCTTTTAAGGCGCTAAACGAGTGGGCGGGGCAATTCAAGGCAAGGCAAGGCAAGAAGGTCTGATTTCATTTCAATGCACAAAGGACACATAATTGAAGTGAGTTTATCAAAACAAAAAAAAAATGTGTTGCCAACTTTTGACAGTTTCCATAGATTTTGCAAATGTTCGAATATTAATGGATGCAAGGACAAATATTAAAAATCTAGCTTAGCTTTTTGCTACTGAATTGAATCAAAAATTCAATATGTGAAGAGCTAAATCAGTTGTGAAAATTTATAATCGATCGATAGGTAGTCGATAACTTATCGATGTAAGCTTTTTTACACACAGAGCTTATTAAAAATGGGCAAAAAAAGAGTTTAACGTGTTTGGCAGAATGTATGTAACAGGCAAAAGGAGCGTGGCAGATCCTCCAATATATATATATTCTTGATCAGGATGAAGAGTCGAGTCGATTAAGTTCAGTATGAAAAAGTTTTTTGTTTGTTGAGATATCAGAACCAAACTGATAGAATATGCATCTAGACTGGTATGTATCCTGACCAAATTTGGTTCAAATCGGTTCACTATATCATATAGCTGCAATAGAGACGCTCAATAGAAAATTAAGTCCTAGTAATAAACAGTTTTTTGTTTTTTGAGATATCTTAAACAAACTGATAGAATATGCAATTAACTTGGTTTTGTCCATCCTGGTTGAAGTTCGTTCAAATTGCTCGACTGTATCATATAGCTGTCATATGACCGATTTGTCAAAAATCAACTTTTAGTATAAAAATTGTTTTTGTTTTTTAAGATATCTTAACCAAACTGTTAGAATATGTCTTTGAGTTGGTTTTGTACATTGTAACCAACTTTAGTTTATTTCGGTTCCATATATCATATAGCTGCCATAGGAAAAATCGCTCGATAGACAACTTTTTGTACAGAGTACCTTGGCACAGGGTAACCTACTGTCGAGCGTGCTCAACTGTAACCGCTTACTAGTTTAAACTAATTTCAGTTGTGTAAATTTACAAAGTGTTTAATAACTATCTATTGTTGCGATAAAAATTGATCATTTATCGATAAAGCTTTTGATTTTAAATTCGATAGCTCATCGATTTAAGCTATAATTTTTCTTTAATAAATATATAAAAGTTACATTCTATACAAAAACAAATTAAATTTATAGTTATGCCATAAAATATGTTATATTTTTCTATTAACTCTACGTGTTATTAATTGCTAATTTATCGCAATTAGTTTAAATGTAGGTCTGTAATTTCGAACTGTTATCGATTACCGATAAATTATTGCTGTAACTATGTCTTCCATAAACAAAAGTACACTGAAAGATAAAAAGTCGCAACATGAAGATTTTTGTCAACAGTCTTTACTTTGACAAAAAAAACATCATATTTCGATAGAATTTGTATTATTTTCTCTGTTTTAAAATATCAAAATTAAGAAAATTTAGAGCGGCTATCAGTCTAGTTGTTGTTAAAGTAAAACAGTTGCTTTATTAAATTAATGATAGGTATCTATTATTGTCAATTTAGAAGCAGCAAGATTGCTATGTTTCTAAATAAATATACAGAATTCTAAGGAAATGCCATTCGCTGAAGATGTAAATAAATTGCGTGGCAAATAAATATGTTACACCCAATATTCATTTACATTTCTGAGCTTTGAATTTACATGTTGCAAGAGCAACACAATAATTACATATAAGAACAACAACAACAACTATTGTCTGTTGGAATCGGAATCGTTATGTATGGCAATCCGATTGGATGCCATTGTGGCAATGCTTGTAAATGCCACATGATGTGGCACACAGCGACACTTGCAAACATATATATATATATATATATACATATATAGGTGGATAATTTTAAATAAACGGCGACTAGTTTTAAGGCGACCAACGGCAGCAATCCAACAACTTGCCACATATACTGTAAACAGAGCCCAGAGGCGCCCCAAGCGCATTCATTAGCGCATGTGAATGTGAATGTGAATATGGAATGCGGACTCGGATTCGGATGCGGATTTGGCCTCGTTCTCGCTTCGTTGTTTTCGCTTAATATCTATACACACTTCAGTTCCAACCCAATCCCAATCCCTTCTATACGAAAACATTACGCTGAACAAGTTTTTGGTTCGGCAATTTATGGTTAGAAATTTTGCATATGGGACGTCTCATACTGCACCCCCTTTTAACCCCCCTTTTGAAAATCGTCCATGCTCTGTGAGTTTGCATGGTAGTGAACATTTTTGGTGGCTCTCAAGTGCGTTTCTTGCATACATACACATCAGGAAGCAGGAGTCGACAGGAGCAGGAGCAGGAACAGGAGCAGGAGCTGAAGTTGGAGCATCGCTAATGCCGCTTTTAATTGGCGCACACAAACAGTGGCCGCCCATGGGTTAAAGAGGGGTAAGAGGGTGGTAAGAGGGGTTGCGAAGTGCACAGGGGGCGGGGCATGTGTGGTAATTTAACTGTTAGCTGCGTCGCTGGCGACCAAAGTTTATGGCTAAGTACGAATACGAGCACGAATATAGAACTGGCAAAGTCCTGCCATAGCTCTATAGACAAAGGGGGTGGCAAAAATGGGGGTGGCAGGCGGTATGGGTATTTGGAGTAAAGGAGCATTGGAGTATATAGTCGGTATGTGCACACACTGCTTAGGATGTCCTCGTTGTTGTTGTTCTTGTTGTTGTTGATTTTGTCCTCATCGTCATCGTCATCGTCATCGTCGTAGCTCCTCCTAATTGCAAAGCCGCATCCCGTTCGCCTGCTCGGCAATTGTGGCTAACAGACTTTGCAGACATGTGTATGTGTGTGTGTGTGTGTGTGTGTGTGTGTGTGTGTGTGTGTGTGTGTGTGTGTGTGTGTGTGTGTGTGTGTGTGTGTGTGTGTGTGTGTGTGTGTGTGTGTGTGTGTGTGTGTGTGTGTGTGTGTGTGTGTGTGTGTGTGTGTGTGTGTGTGTGTGTGTGTGTGTGTGTGTGTGTGTGTGTGTGTGTGTGTGTGTGTGTGTGTGTGTGTGTGTGTGTGTGTGTGTGTGTGTGTGTGTGTGTGTGTGTGTGTGTGTGTGTGTGTGTGTGTGTGTGTGTGTGTGTGTGTGTGTGTGTGTGTGTGTGTGTGTGTGAGGGGGTGGGGGTGAGAGAGGGGGTTAAACGAAGAGCAGGGAGTGGCATCGTGTGTCGTGTGTGTTCAATAATGCGAGCTTTTTAGTTAAGCATCAACCACACGAGAAACAAAGGGTGTGGCCATTAAAATTTGCAATTACTGCATTTAGTTTTAATATTTGTACTTATCGATTAATCGATCTATTTTGGAGTGGACAAAAACGATCCACAATTATGCTGACATATGATTTAATTATGAAGTATTCTGTATTTTACGAACAAAATGTAAAATAATATAATATTTATAAGCCATTTTTTATTTCGTTCGTAGTTGTATCGATAGGTCGATAGATATTAAATTTATCAGAACACATTTTTTTAAAGAACAAATCATTGCAATGCCTATCGATTAATCGATATCAAATCGATTTAGCTCACTTGATAATCTATTTATATCAGGGACCGTCATTATTATAAGTTTCATTTTTAAAATCACTTTTTAATGATTATATAATGATTTTTACGATTTTTCTTCAACAATAACTATATTTTTGATCAAAAAATAAAACTCAAAAATATTGATTATTTTTTATCAAAAATATAAAATATGATTATGTTACATGTTCTTAATCTATGATTTAATACCTTTCATATTATATATCACATATCCTTTAAGAACGAATATTAAGAATCCTATTTAATTTAATTAAATTTATTAATTAAGCTATTGTTGGGCTTTACTTTGAGCGAAAATAATAAAAAAAATTTATAATCATTATTTTTTATTTTTATTTTATTTTTGTTATATATATTTTTTTTTTATATGAGCTTTATTTTTTTGATCAAAAATAATTATTAACTTTGAGTTTTATTTTATTGATAAAAAATAATTATTATTGTAAAAGAAATCATAAAAATCAGAATTTTAAAATTCATAGTAGAAATACAGAGATTATACAAAACTAAAGATTTTGGTGTAGTTATTTTATTTCTACGTCCATTAGAAGTGACTGATTTTTGTATTTAAAAAAAAAAGTAATCATTATTTACGGTCCCTGCTTTGAATGTCTTCAAAACAAATTTCTTTCGTTAGCGCCCTAATAGAGATGTCAAGTCTTAGCTGCGGTTTTGCGCTGCGGCTGATAACGATAACGATAACAGTGCTAAAATTGTCAATTGGCAATTGAGAGTCGAGCTGCTTTAGTGTGAAATTGAAATTTCACAACGCTGACATTTATTGACAAAGCCTTGATTAATGATAAGAATCTTTTCGGGTACATCCTTTACCAAGCAACAAAAGGATGCGCTCTTACATGACTGAGTGTGTGTGTGCGTGTGTGTGTGTGTGTGTGTGTGTGATTGTCTGCTCGTATTAAAATGAGCACTTCGAAAAAGATGCAAAAAAAGAGGAAAATTTTAAAAAGGAGTAGCTCGTTAGAATTTTGACATAAATCAAATAGCAGCCTGCTCATCCATACATCCAGTTAACCAAGGGAAGCACCATCCCACCCAAGTCATACACACACACACACACACACACACACACACACACACACACACACACACACACACACACACACACACACACACATATCCTGTCGCATATCCTGCGCATTCACCCGTTCACATTCATATTCACATTCGCAATTCGCATTCAAATTGCGCGTGTGCAACATTATGGAAGGAACCGCGAAATATCTATTGACAGTTGGGTGTCATGTTTATCCGAGGTTGTTATCCCATTTTGGCAACATTGCGATTTATGGATTCATTTCTATAACGTTGAACGGGCGGTTCGCAACCGAAAAAAAGCATAAAAAATATATACACAGATACATTCTTACAACCATCGATAGATAGATAGATAGATAGACATTGAATAGATACAATGCGCATTTTGCATTTCGACGTTTTTTTGTTTTATGAGATTTGTGTGTCAAATTTCCATTAGGCATTTCACATTTACCATTTACCATTTACCCCTTTTCTTTTTTTTTTTCCCAACTACCCCAACCCCTTGCCCTTTTCCATTTCCATTTTCTCTGCCAGGACATGCAAATGTCAGTAGCGCTGATTGCAAGAAGGGTTAACGGCAGGGTAACATAATCTCATCTCTCCTGATTTTTTTTTGGCTGTTGCAATTTTTTTTTTTTTTTTTTTATATACTTCTACGCTGTTTTTGCACCCCAACCCCTTGCCGAAAAATATGGTGAGATGGGGTGGGGTGGGGAGAAAATTTGTGTGTTTGATAATTTATTATTTTGTAAGCATTGAAATGTGATTTTTTGTATTTCAATGCCAATGCGTTGTTTAAATCGAACAATGAAAGTTGATTTACATACCGAAACGACTGACAGAATGTTTCGTTCTTCCTCTTCTTCTTTTCGTTGTTGTTGTTGTTGGTGGTTCCAGTTGTTGTTGTTGTTGTTGTTGTTGTTACCCTTTTTCGCACACTGTGGTAAGTTGGGCACCCCCATGGACTCGGGACGTGCCGCTGTGTGGTGTTTTTTACGGTCATGTCGCGGAGAGCACAGAAGGGCCAAGAGGCCACTGTACTAGGAGCAGGGAGACAGAGACAGAGATAGAGACAGAGAAAGAGACAGAGACATAGACAGGGGGTTATAGACTTGCCACAGCCAATATTTATTGGCACATTTCACAGATCCTACATAAAAGTCAACGAAAGAAGAGCGAATCAATGCGATTTTTATGCGACACCATTCGCACTTGATTAGAATTATTGATTGCGTATCGAAATTGCCAGCTACGAGTATATCTATTCACAGACCTCTATTCACATTCACATTCACACTCTTTGCAGCTGTATCTCTCTAACACTATCTTCGTTCCTAACTCTCCCTGTCTCTTTATATTGCGGCACATTTTAAAGTTGCCAGAGAGGTTGGCAATTTGAATTTGTTGCATGTATTCACATATTATTCCACTGCTGAATTATTTATTGTATTCGCTTTGAGCAAAACTTTTATTCAAAAAATAGCTCAAACAAAATCTATTTCTATTTACGAGTTCAACAGACTTTAGATGTATCACCTGTGTTTATTTCATATACTTCTTATATAGTACATTCAATACAAATAAAATAATTACAAAAATTCATATATTTCATATTCATATTCATATAGTTATTCATATTTTTATTGTACCATTTATTACTTAATTTTAGCTAGTTTTTAAAATCAATAATAATATCACAATTTCAAGTAAGACTCTTTTTTATAAAATAATTTAAGAATCTTCAAAAATCAAAACAATATATAATAATAATATTTATTGGATAATATTGATATGAGAATTGATACGAAGCCTTGATTTTCCGATTTGAAATAATGCATATTTATTTATTTATGCACGACTAAAAGCAATCGGCAAGATACAAAAAAATCCAAGCACAAAAATTAATTTTTACTATTAATTTAATTTAAATTAATTTAAGTTAAAGATTTAAATTATATATAAAATTAAATATAAATTATGAAGTGTAAAGAAAAAATTAAAATTAAAGTTAGAATTATCGATCTAATAGAAATCTTCAATAGCTAATTATAAACTTTGGGAATTCGATTATAAGGCGAAACAAGTCAAAATTTGCAACAATATGTACGTAATACCCACAAATGGACCAAACACTCTCAAAGTATAACACCCTAAGAGCAACAACAATGACAACAACAACAGCAACAACAACAACAACAACAAAAATAACAACACGAGCAACCCAAATGATAGTTACCTTGTGTCAGTTGCATCCTCAGCGAAGAAATAATAATAAGAACCCTTTCGACCCTAGACCGTACCCATAACACCCTTTCCCAGACTGACTGACTGATGAGGTACTGTCTGTCTGTCTGTCTGTCTGTGTGTTTGTTGTTTGCATATAAATGTACCCCGTTGTTGTAAGTATCTGTCGGATACTGCGAAAGCAGCTCTCGAATTTTGATTGTGAATATACGGATTAAGGTATTTGCGCACGTATAATTAATTGAGCTGCACGGCGCTACCGTTCTACGTGTCTGCCCAAAAAGGTTCTTCTGCATGTGTATCTGTCTCTGTCTCTCTGTCACTGTCTCTGTATTTGTATCTGTATCTGGTTGTGCTGCTGCGGTTTGTCCTGCACTGCGGGAGATGTGCATCAGTTTGCCAATCTCGAAATTTGCATTGACAATGCAAATCTGCTCAACTGAGCGTTAAGAATGCGACACTATGGATTATTAGACTATAGACCATAGCCACAAGGTTGCACAGCCTCAAATCAACTCTGATTGATATCGAATCACGAACTTCACTGTAATAATAAACAATCTTGAATTGGAGCATTCAAGAGCGTTACTAGAGAGCCTTACTGATAGCTATTTGAGTATTCTACCGGATAGAAAAATTTCTGTCTTTTTCAACAATCAGATCTCAGAGTCTATAATAGCTAGAGTCATCAAACTTGATATGTAGATTGCTCTATAATCACGCATATTAGAAGAGCAATTTTGAAGATATAAACTTAAGTCACATATGATATATATATATACAGTATTACTGATCAGTGCTAAACATTTCTTAGCGATATGATAATTATCTGCAAATTTATTTAATTATACAATTTATAATAAATTTAGCACTTAAAGGTAAAAAAATTATTATTATATCGTATAAAGTATATAGCATAGAAAAGAATGAAATAAATCATGAAGAGTGCCTGCAATATATTTAATTCAGCGACTGTAAATAATAGTAATGAATTTACAAAAAATTTAATGATAAAAGTTATTTCTAATTTGTATTATGAAAAATTAAAAATAATAATTAATTTCAATTTTTATTAAAAAAATAAAAAATAAAAATTTATTGTAAATTTCTATTATATAAATTAAAGAATAAAAATTGAGTGCAAATGTAAATTTCTTAAATATCCTTAATAGTTCTTGTAATGTAATATAGAAAAGTATTGAGCACCACATCATAAATGATTTTAAATTTTAAAAAATGTAAAGAATATTTACATTAAATTATTATCTTTCAAGTTTCATAATAGAAATTTACAAATAATTTTAATTTTCATAATAAAAATTGAAATCAATAGTTATTTTTCAAGTTTTTTATAAAAATCTGCATATAATTTTTATTTCATAATTTTTATTTTAAAAATTATAACTGTTACGGTCTCTGGTTAAACAGGTTAAATTCAATAAAAAATCATATTTGAAAATGGCTTCTATCTTAACATACGTGTATTAATTAGAGAGTTTGGATGTTATATTTCATTATACATAATTTCAACTTATTTTATCTGAAAATCTATTGATTTCTGAAGCGTGTGACACATGATCAATTGGCCAAAAACTACGAGCTTCGAACTGAAATTGTACACGCTGCTGTTTCTGTTACGGGAACAACTCTTGAGTCACGTTGAGATTTATTGCCTTTAACATTTGGTGAGCTAACAAGTTTTCAAAATAGAAACAAAAACAGAAACAAGTAAAAGACGATGGCAAGGGTAGAGGTAGGGGAAAAGTGGGAGAAAAGAAAGGATAGGCAGGTGGAGAGAGGAAAGGGAAAGGGAAAGGTGGATGATGTGCACATACAAAGGAGTGCATAAATGCTAACGAACTAACTAACTCAGGTAACTCTTACTACAAATGTGTGTGTGTGTATGTTGTAAGCATGTGTGTGTGTGTGTGTGTGTGTGTGTCGTTGCATATAAACGTCGTCCTCAATCACATGTCATGGCACACGCTTTGCGGTGTTTCATTTTTGTGCGGTTTGCTTCTCTTTTGGGGCCAGTCACATGCAAATACATGTGAAGTGGAGCCATGTACTTAATGCAAACACACACACACACACACACGCACACACATGTTCACAACATACATACACACACATACATACACAAGCAGTCTTGTGCTGTGAATAGTATTGCTCTTTTGTCCTAGTTGGGTCCTTGCTTACCGCAGCACAGACAGTGCCCCCAACAAGAGGGATGAAGAGGGGTGAAGGGGTTGCGTGAGAACCAAAAGAGAGAGAGAGGGAGGAGGCTGTGGATTGCTGTCGCTGCCACTCAGGCAGCCCAAAGCCCAGACGACGCCACCTGGACGTCGAGGCAGCCTTTTGCTTGCCATCATCATACAGAGACAGAGAGGAGCACGAGGGTACACTGATAAAAAAAACGTTTCTTAAATCAACATTTTGGTCTCAAAAGTACGAATTTTGGTCAAAAAAATGCGTCGAAAACACATCTTGGTTTTAAGAACATTTTAAAGAAGACCAAGTTTTTATTTTAAGAATAAATATTCATAAAATTAAAATATAAAAAAAAAAATTAAAAAAGTATTTTTTTATTTATAAATTTTGATTAATTTTTATTTTATTCTGTCTTGGTAATCTTATTAATCTAATATCAATTTCTTACGAAAAATTTAAGTTCTTTAATTAAGTAAAACACAACTTGGCTTTATGAACATTTTAAATAAGACCAAGTTTTTATTTTAAGAATAATATTAATATTATTATTTTAAGAATTATATTAAAATATAAAAAAAATTTAAAAACTATTTTTAATTTATAAATTTTGATGAATATTTATTTTATTCTGTCTTGGTAGTCTTATAAATGTTATTTCAATTTCTTACGAGTGGGATACGAACCGCCGCCTACCGCTTGACAACTGAAGCGGCTTCTCTAACCAGGGAAATTATTTATTTTATATGAAATAGTACATAGTTATACTTTCATAAAAATTTAAGATTTTTATTCTTGTATCAAGAACTTTGATTTTTTTAGATTAATATTCTTAGTATTAGTAATATGGTCTTAAAATGTTATTATTTTAAGAACAAAATAATTAAATATTTAAAATATAAGATGTTTATTCTTGTATCAAGAACTTTGATTTTTTGGATTAATATTCTTAGTATTAGTAATATGGTCCTAAAATGTTATTATTTTAAAAACAAAATATTTAAGATAAATGTTCTTGATTTAAGAAGTTGGTCTTTTTTTTCAGTGTTGGCAAAAGAGACAGCAAGTCGAAGAGACACAGACAAACAGACAGACATATAGATAGACGGAGAGAGAGAGAGAAGAAGATAGAGGGAGGTGGAGAAAGAAAGAGCGAGAAAGAGAGAAACAGAGAGAGAGAGAGAACGGGAGATTGTTGGAGCATGGGCAAAATGTGATGTTGGGCGTTTGTTCGGCCAAGCGATATTCAAGCTGTCCCACAGTCCCAATACACACCCCCAACACACACACACACACACACATACACATGGGGACAACTTTTGAGTGCCAGACAGCGCAACAAAGCAGCGGGCAAAGGGAGAGGCGGGGACAGGTGAGGGGCAACAGCAAATTGAGTGGGCGAGGAATTAAAATTTCAACATGACTGCTGCCATTGCCGCCAACATGGCGCTAGCTGGGCGATGGCCACACACTCACACACACACACACACACACGCACACACATGTGATACTCATATGTGTAAGCCTGTGTGTGTGTGTGTGTGTGTGTGCTCTTATGTAGCAGAAGCATGGACGTTGCTTTGGTTAGGTGGATGGTGGGTGGGTGGTTTGACGGTCGGTCTGCGGGTGGGTTTTGGTATTTGCTGTCACACACACACACACACACTCATGGGGATTATGTACGTGTGTGTGTGTGTGAGCACATTTCAATGGGTCTACTTTCACAGTAAGTATCCAGTGAAGCGTTAGGACGCTGGCTTCTCTGGCAGCCATGATGTCTTTTGTGGCCATCAGCAATGCTCTCTCACCCACGTTCTCTTCGGGGATGTTGCCATGTGTGAGTGCGTGTGTGTGTGTGTGTGTGTGTGTAACATACTCCCCCGCCCCGTTCCATACATTTACCCAGCTTAGCTCCTTGGGGAGCTCCTGTTGCTGATGCTCTTCATGATGGGCAATGTCGATAGGTGCATGTATGTGTGTGTATGTGATGTGTGTGTGATGTGTGTTGGGAATGACGACGACGAAGCTGCTTCTTTATTTTTTAGGGGTTGGAGTTGCCATTTCAGCCTATGTAAAAGGGGAGTGTACTGTTGCCGATGATGCTGGTGTCGATGGGGGCTTTTTGTAAACCTCGATATGCCAAAAATTTAACTTGAAATTGATTGCATTTCTCTGTAGCTGCTGTTGATACAGTTCATTTTATTTATTACCGCCGGGCACTTGCAACACACATTTTCCGAATGCCACACACACACAACGCGGGGAAGAGGGGAAAGAGGGGAAGCTTTACCAAACTATTTGCACGCTTTGTGTTGGATCAAACACATTCCAAAGTGCTCAAATATTCTTGGATTAACTGTAACATGATTTTGACACACGACCGGAAAACTTTCCCTGCTTTTTTTGGAAAACTATTTCACAAAAAAAATTCTTGGTTAACTGACAAAAGACAGCAAATTTTGGAGGGGCAATTTATAAAGTATTTATGCAATCTTGAGAACTAGCTATTAAATAAAGGATTACTTAAAAGGCTTTAGAGAATCTAATGTTCATGTAGTTCTGCTGGAAATTGAGTTGTAAAGGGAGTTTTTATATTGATTTAATCTTAATTTAAGGAAAATTCTTGAATCTCCATATAGTTTTTGTTTATGTTTTTTAAAAAAATATTTTTTTTATTATATATATATATATATATATTTATGTATTTGGGGTACAATTTAAAAAAAAATAATTAATGCCACATATGATTTCTATGCTAACTTAGTGTGGTAAAAAAAATATATTGCATCTTTTAAAAAGTTTTAGAACTAAAAAAAAATACAATTATTTTGACAAAGTTGTAAATTCTCCATAAATTGGGCAAAATGTTCAATTCGTTTAGCTGAAACAGAATTCAATGGAAAATCTTGGAGCTGAAGACTCTGAATTAAGCAGAACTTTAACATTAATTTTTCATATTTTATAGTTTTATTAATTTTTAAATTATCATAATGTTTTTAACTATAAGCATACAGTTAAATAAATAAATAAACAAATATATTATTATAACTGTGCCATTTATGCATTAGATAATCTCCAGAACCGTAACCAAAAGCATTCTCCTAACCTGCTTTTTGACTAATGTGCCATGTCGTGTTGTGGAGCATTGGCATCTTTTTAACCTTGCCAGCTCTCAAATTCTTATCGGTGCGCTCCTTAATCCAAGCCTTCAAATCAAATGAGGGAAGAGACTCGCTATAAAGAAAAAGAAAAAGGAGAGATGAAGTTGGGGTTGTCAGCCACATGCCTAACGCTTTGCCAGATTTAGCTGCTGGTGGTGATATGGATGAGGATGGGGATGAGGATGACGATGAGGTCGATGATGAGATTCATCTAGCCCAATGGTAGTCCAGGTGATTATGCCCTTGAACCGGGAATAAATGCTAGCAGATGAAGTTGGTAACAGTTACTCTAAATATATATACTCAATATTTGTAAAAAATTTTTTCGACTTTTTCTCGAGTTAAGAAGCTTAAAGAAAAAGCGAAGAAAATACCATAATTTTCTTAATTAAAGAATTGATATCTTTTCAACTACTGGGTCAAATCTTGAACTTAGTATTAATGAATTGTAGATATATTCATTAGCTTTTAGAAAAAGTAAAGCTTTGATAAATCGGTTTTGGCATTTTCGAGTAATGATGACAAATGTGGGCGCACCTCTGAAAATAGTATTAAAATAAAAGCCAAATTTTAAAAAATTCTAAAAAAAAAATTTCATCATAAAAAAAAAAAATGTTTTTCGTCGTTTTTGCCCCCATATCTATCAAAAAAGTGGGTTTTTTTTTCTTGTAACTGCCAAATAGCTCGATTTTGTTGCCTAGTGTAATTAATTGTATTGCTGAAATTTGAAATAAAACAAATAGCAGCCAGTTTTTTTTTGCACTCGAAAATACTGTATGTCCGAGAAATACAGTTTCAGACATTTCAGGACAAATTTTAAATATTTTAATAACTCAAAGAAACAAATTTATAAAATTTTTGTTGTGCTCTCAAATCAAGTTTTATTTCTCTGGTTAGTTAAAATTATCTTTAATTCATTATTATAAATTTTTGTAATAACAACAGAAATTCTTATAGTTAATAATAATAATAATAATAATTTTAATTTATTATTATCAATTTTTGTAATAAAAACAGAAATTCTTATTGTTAATAATAATAATAATAATAATAATAATAATAATAATAATAATATTAATAAAAATCGTATTTATTTGGATTTTCATATGTTATTGGATAGTGTATATAAAAATCGGATTTTCTGTTATGTATTTGTAAGATGCTTTGGCTCTTTTGGTTGTTGCTGTTGTTGTTTGCGCTTGATGGTTGCCAAGCTGAAAGTAAAAACACATCAATTGGCATGTGCATGGATGGAAATGACACCAGAGAATTGTGCAAAAATGTTATCTTTGGCTTCCGCACCAAGTCCTTTGGATTTACAGCGTCCCTTTCCCACTCCACAACTTGTCTTGCCAAGCGTAACGGTAACAGCAACAGCAACAACAACAAACACATTGGCAAAAAAAAAAGCGAAACCCATTTTAAATAACGGGCAAAGAGGGTGTGCAAAATGGGCCGTGGACCGTCGCCCTTTTTATTTAGCCCCTTTTCCCCCCTCCTGCTCACCTAAACACAATGCAAAATTGCCATAAGATAACTCGACAGGCGGCGCAGACATCAATACACACATACATTTATATATATACGTGTATATACACACACACACATACACAGCATATAGAAAATTGGCAGTTGGATAAGCGAAAAAACCAATTCACGAATATTTTGCATATATAATATATTCAAAATTTGCTGGGGCGCTGCCCAGGCAACAGACCACCCCACCCCACCCAACTGGCAAACACCCAACCACCCATGCCATTTAACCACTCACCCACCCAACCATCCACCCACCCAACCATCCACCCACTAGCCGAACATGTTGTGGCACACGCGTAAAAAGGTAAACATCCTTTCAACTGCTAAGCATCGGAGGACGTAGGTCAAATGGCGCTGTGAACGCTTTAGGCAATTGACAGGCATAGGGAGGGGGTAGGTGGTTAAGGGGGAGGTGATGTGCTGAAAATGTTAAGATCGATACGAGTACATGTGCCATTTCTTTTTCTCAGGCTTATGAAAGATAGGAACTGTACTTTTTTTTGGGGATACATTTGATATCCACAAAATCAAATAATTTTTTTCAATTTTTGTAAATCATTAAAAATAGCTAGCTTATTTTCTAAATAATCTTAAAAATTATTTTAAATTAAATCTATTGGACTTTAATTTCTAAAACGTTGACTGGAAAAAGACTAACTTCTAAAATCAAGAACATTCATCTTAAATATTTTGTTCTTAAAATAATAACATTTTAAGACTATATTACTAATGCTAATATTATTATTATTATATTATTTTTAAAATGTTCTTAAAATCAATATGTATTCTCTCAATTTAAGAATTTTATGTTCACAACGCATTTTTTAGACAAAAAATCTTGGTTCTGAGACCAATTTCTTGATTTTAGAACATTTTTTTTATCAGTGTAGAAATGTAGAAGACTAGAATATTTTTTGATGGTATATTTAAGAAATCGTGTCAAATTTTCTTCATTAAATAAGCCTCCCAAGATTTTTAAATACATAGACCTAAATAAGGAGCTTTTCAAATTATTTTTAGAGTTATTAGAAGTTAGTTATTTAATAAATTGATTTTTTTTTAAAGAAAGAAAAATATGAAAATCTTGAAACTCTTATTTTTATCTGAATCCGATGCAATCGATCGCTATTTAAACGAAATCAGATCAATTTTTATCAAAATCTGAAATCAAAAACTGTGATCTATAAAGAGATGACATTTGTATGACGTTCTTATTAAATTGGTTTGCTTTAAATTGAATATAATATTTTGTATTTTTTTGGGAATAATTATATTCTAAAGTTTATAATGTATTCCCTAATTCTATTGGATAACTGAATTTCATTTAATCTTATTCTCTATAAATGAGTAAATCAAAAAAGAAAAAAAAAATGTTCTTCATAAAAACAATTGCAAACCTTTATAGAGTGTCTATCATCTGTCAATTGAAAGCGCCATCTGTTGTGCACAAGGTAAGTTATGAAACTGTATATGTGGCAGAACGATAGAAAAATAAGAGGGGGAAATCCCCCCTCTCCCCAACAGTAAAGCTGCGATTCTCGTATTATTCTGGCATACTTTTTTTTTATATATTATGTATTTGTTGTCGTTGTTTTCATTTTCATTGTTGTTGTTGTTGTTGTTGTTATTTTTTGCACGCTGCCGCGAAATTCGCTTATGATAAAAAATGTTTATATCCTTGGCGGCAGGCAGCGGGGAATCAAGTAAACTTGACAGTTGATGGTGGCAATGGGGTGTGTGTGTGTGTGTGTCCCTGAATGAGTGTGGGTGTGTGTGTGTGTGTGTGTGTGTGTTTGTGTGTTAAATGGCTGATAACGAAAATAAAAGTAACACACACACAGGGATATAAGCAAATGTGCCACACTTGCCGTTGGTCGAGTTTGGGTGTCATGTGATGATGATGTTGTTGTTGTTGTTGTTGTTTGGTTGCCAGGGCTCAGCGGAAAATAAAAAATGATGATCCACTCTCAACCCAACCGCCTCCCCTTCCCTTCAGCAGCATGTGTAACGCACCGTTGCGTGCATCCTCCCAAAACAAACCCAAACTCCAAGTCAGCTCTATTGCGTTATTACCCTGCCCAGGACAAGGGCTGTGTGCTGAGGTCCTTTGCTGCCTCCTTTGCCCTGTTTATCCTGGGCCCTGTGGTCGTGGTCCTGACTCTGGTCCTGCCATGAATTCATCGAATAACCGTAGGCTTTTTACCATTTTGTAAAACGGCATCGGAAGTCTTCGCCAGGGCCACAACTGATGAACAGTAGCATCCTAAAGTGTACACTGATAAAAAAAATGTTCTAAAATCAAGATTTTGGTCTCAGAACTAAGATTTTTGGTCTATAAAATGCGTCGAGAACATAAAATTCTTAAATTAAGAGAACACATCTTGATTTTAACATTTCAATTAAGACCAAGTTCTTATGTTAAGAATAAATGTTCTTAAAATTAAAACTAAAAAATAAAATAAATAAAAATTATTTTATATATTTATATTTTTTTTTTATTTTTAATTTTTGATTTATTTTCATTTTATTCTGTTTTTAGTAATTTTTAAAATGTTGTTTTAATTTGATACGAGTGGGGTTTGAACCGCCGCCTACTGCTTAACAACTGAAGCGGTCTCTCTAACCAGAGCGCTACGGTGCCACCATTTATTTAATACGAAATAGTATCTATATATACTTTTCTAACAATTTAAGATTTTTATTCTTATATTTAGATTTTAATACTTTTAAGATTAATAATCTTAGTTTTAGTAATTTGGTCTTAAAATAATCTTACTTTAAGAACAAAGTATTTAAGATGAATGTTCTTGATTTTAGAACTTGGTCTTTTTTTTCAGTGTGTATGCCAGAGTGTGTATATGTGTGTGTGTGTGTGTGTGTGTGCCGACGATTCTTGGTAAGCAAGTGAAGTGTAAAGAGCTCTTTCCTTTATTGGTTTTGTATTTTATTATCACATTTCGTTTATTCCTTCGCTTTACTCTATGTAACTGCTTGTAACTGTGTGAGAGAGTATGTGCATGTGTGTGTGCGTGTATGTGTGTATGTGTGTGGGGTCCATCTATATACTTACATATGCATGTAATACCTCTCCTATATATACATATACATATATAGTAATAGGACTGGCATTTTTGATGGCATCCTTGGAGCGCCCTAGACTTTGATGACACTTTGTCGTCCCCCGCCCATCTTTCCGGCAGTTTCCCCTGTCTCCACTGACGTTTTGCTTCCTTTACGGGCCATATGGGACTTTGATATGACAACGCAAATATCCGTTATGGGCCGACAGGCACGCACCATCGCAGGACGAAACGGAACGGGACGGAACAGGACAAAGACTGTCATGAGTTTGGGCTTATAGATGGATGGTTAGGTAGGTGGGTGGGGTAGTTGGGTGGTTACTGAGTTGCCTGGTTGGTTGAATGCTTTTCTGTTTTGCCATATAACGTCCGCCTCGCATTCCAAGTACATCTCTCAAATGATTTTTCGAATACAACGAAATAAACAACTTTGCCTCACTTCCTAACGAATCCCATTTTTCCCATATCAAACCCACTCTTTCTTTTTTCATGTGAATTCACTTAGTTATACAAGAGTTCCATGTATGAAGCTTCTTATATGATTGGACATTTCAAAGTTATTAAGTTAAGGACATATACAATGTTATCACAATCCTTAAGGTACATAAATCTCAAAATATGATAATTTTCTATTTCTAAAAATGAGTTTTGGCAAAGTTATGAGAGTTTTGGCAAAGTTATGAGAGTTTTGGCAAAGTTATGAGAGTTGGAAGTTTTTGAGTAAGGGTCAAGGGAAAAGTATGAATAAAAAAGACCGTGATAGGGAAAAAATCAAATTTTTGAAATAAATAATATTTTGATGCAGAATCAAAGTAGAGGCCAAATAAAGATTAACATTTATTAAGCATGAAAATCGGACTAGTTTTGGGAAAGTTATCACAGTTTCAAGGGGGAAAAAGAATTAGTTTAAATAAAAACTACTTCATTCTTGATTTTCGCCCGATCGGTCCTATGACAGCTATATGATATAGTGGTCCGATTTGGACCAACTTTGGACAGGATATATAAAACCAAGTTACATGCATATTCAATAGGTTTGGTTACGATATCCCATAAACCAAAAAAGTTTTTCATACTAAAACTTGATTTTCGACCGATTGTTCCTATGGGCTCTATATGATATAGTGGACCGATTTACACCAATTTTGAACAGATTGTATAAGACCAAGTTATACGCTTATTGTATCAGATTGATTACGATATCTTATAAAATAAAAAAGTTTTTCATAGTAAAACTTGATTTTCGACCGATTCCTATGGGCGCTATATGATATAGTGTTCCAATCAAAAAAAGAAACAATACTTATCTGCCTGCAATATAGGGGAGTCTGCATACCTAATTTGGTGTCACTAGCTTTTAATTGTTCTTATAATTTGAATTAAATTTTTTTTTTCGATTTGTGGGCGTTAAAAGGGGCGTGACCGAACTTTGAAACAAACTTGATCTGCTTGCAACATAGAAGAGCCTACATACCAAGTTTGGTGTCTCTAACTCTTATAGTCTCTGAGATCTAGGTGTTCATACAGACAGACAGACAGACAGACAGACAGACAGACAGACGGACAGACGGACATTGCTTTATCGACTCGGCTATTGATGCTGATCAAGAATATATATACTTTATAGGGTCTGCCACGCCTCCTTCTGCCTGTTACGCACATATATAATGAGTTCATATATGAGTACGTGTTTCGCTTATGGCAATGCCAAATGCTTTATCACTCTCCCTCTCTCCCAAGTTAAATGAAAGGATGAATGCAATTCAACATTTTGGGCGTTTTTAATTACTCAATTTAGAAACGCAGCCGAGAGCAAGAAATCTCCCAAGTTGGAAGAATATCAACCTTCCTACGACATTACCAAAGTCATATATATTATATATAAATATATGTAATAGGTACATACTGTTGCATATATAAACACATATATGTATATGTGCATACATAGATCCTAAATGAAATTGGAGTTGATTTGGGAGAGGGACTTTCTCTAGTTAAATGAGGTGTGGACGCTTCTTCATCTCCATCTGCAACTTCTTCTTCTCGTTGAAAGTGTGTTTGTGTCAGTTTAATTTACACATATGACTCAAGAAGTTGCCACGAAATTGTTTGGCCCTCAGCAACGCAACAACTATTGTAAATTTGCCACTCCCTTACACACACCCTCTCTCTCACACACACACACACACACACACACACACACACACACAAACATACACACGGGCAACGAAATTAAAACAAATCCTTTCGTTCCATATTAATGGTCGCCATCTTTGCAGCAAATGACATTCGAAAACATTTATTGCGCCACACACACACATGTGTATTTGTACATATATATACATATATGTACAGATAGAACTCGGGCTGAGCTCGGCTCACATGTGACCAACCCAGCGAATCGCCCAACCACCCAATAATCATCCACCCACCCATCAAGTTGAGGACAACAGCCCAAAGATCCCGGCAAATGCTGACAAACCCCCTTTCAATTCCCAGCGCCATTATACAACACACACACACACATGAGCTCATATGTGTACGAATGTGTACGAATGTGTACAAATGTGGGTGTTCATTTGGTATGTAGTGAACCCTACAGGACACATTCCTCACCGTCACCGTCGAAAGGGGTGAGCTTCGGGTTTTACTTTCCACTTTCCACTTTCCTCCCCCGTCAATTTCGCACACAGAACAAAGGCAAACACACATGAGCTTCGACTTGCCTATGCGTGTGTGCGTGTGTGTGCGTGTGTGCACGTCATGTACAGTTATTTTACTTTACATTATTTACCATTTCGCCAAACGACTATACCAACCCCCACCCCCAACCCCCATCCCTGTTAGTCCTCACCCTTTGACGCTGCTGCGTAAAACTTTCATTTAGTTTTCTAATTACTTTTTTAATCAAGAAACCAACCAAAATTTCTGACAGCCACCCACCTTCTTGACATGCCCTTTTAGAAAGTCCCCTATAGAAACTTGTCTGAATAGATCTCTCGACTAATATCAATTTGTTAAGCTCTTATAGATGTCTTTTGAAAGATTTACAGAAAGTTCTACAACATGATTCAAATTAATTGGTTTTCTTGCTATGCATCTAAAACTATCAAGAAATGTTACATATATGTTTGGGATCTAATCGAGCTCAGGAACGAGTATGAAAAGTGTATTGGGTTAAAATTCTCAATGAAGCACTTGTTATTTATACACGTTACTTAACAAATAAGTAAGAAAAAATAAAATAATACACGTTTTCTATTATTATATAACAAGTAGAACGACAGTAATAACGAATTAATGTTTTCAAAGCAATACAAGTAATTTCTGTATAGTATTTTTATATATTTTAAAATAAGAACGGGTATTTTATGGTCAGGATGTCGACTATAGCCTTTTCGACTATTTTTTTTATATTAGTGCTAAAACTGAGCAGATCTCAACCAACAGATCTTTCATTCATTTGTATTTATATTTGTTTTATTTTAATATCCTGCTGTAAATTATATATTAAAGTAATTTACAAGGACAGGTTTTAAATATATTAATAATGAGTAATACAAGCAAAATAAGTTTAAATCTTAGCTATGTTATGATATATGAGTTACTAGATTAGGCTTCGAGTGAAATTCTGTAAGTTATATAAAATACGATTTCCCGAATTTAGACATAAATAGGAATATATATATTATATTAGAGTACGTCAATGTTTATGGAGTAAAAAAAATTTACAAAGCGGTTATAAAAATCGTAATCTACAATGAATCTTGAGAGGACTTGTCCAAGAAATCATGGGTCTTAAATAAATATCGAGCTTCCACTTTTTATAGAGAAGTTATTGGTAACTGTCTCTTAACGGGGGTCTATCTCTAAAGTGGTCGATTTATGATCAATTTAAAGAGTAGAATAAGTAAATAACTCACTTTACTATACTATAAGCCTAGATAAAATATTTCAATGTCATGCATCTTGAAATGAAATGAAAATAAAAGGGTTTGGACTAGATTAATTTAAATTTTGTTCTCATTTATTTTCCAAATTTAACAAAATTCAAGTTATTAAATGGTAAAATGTGAATTTTTTATATTTTATAATTTATTTAAATTCTAGCGTATTTGATCTATTTTACGTTCTATTTTTTTTTCTCTGTTTATCATTGCTGCTGATACATTTTTAAATGTTGTTAATCATAACATTCAATTATATTTGTGATGCTTTTCAATTTATATTCAATTGTGTTTTAATAGATTTATTATAATGCTTCAGTTTGATCAATTGCACTTAATTTTTTTATTCAATTAGTTATTTTTTTTTTTTGATGCTCTTATGTGGTATCTAAATGTTTATCTTCTTTTATTTCCAATTCTTTTACTTTTATTACTCTCTTTACTATTAAGCATTTTATCCATGACTTTCTACAATCTTCTTATTATAAATATGTATATCCAATATTTTTTCCAATTCAAATTACAATCAAATATCTTTGTGAATTTCCGTGCAGGGTCCAGTTATTTCCATCGAAGGGTCGCAGTTTGATGTTGAGGGGGTGGCAGCCATTTTGAATAAGCATTTACCCTATGTGTGTAGGTGTGTTGCTGTTGTGTTTGTGTTTGTATTTGCATTTGTGTTTGTGTGCTGTCGCTTGGTTCTATGAAGTGTTGGTCTATTTCTATGCCGCTATGTCTGGCTTGTAAGTAACCTTTATTCCCCCGCAAATCTCCCCCCCGCTGCCACACGCTGTGCTTGCTTTGGCCAACTGTCAGTGTCGCGTCTGGCCAACCCCCTTTGGAGCCAACCCCCGCCCCTGAATCAGCCAAGTCTGGGGCAGTTCAATTCCCTGGCCGGCTGTCAGTCAACGCTCGGCTGCCCCGTGGCCAAGGTGGAAACGGCGACGAAGTTGTAGACAGAGACGGGAGCAATTTGTTGGGGGGGGGGGGTAGGGGGGTAGGTACACTGAAAAAAAGACCAAGTTCTAAAATCAAGAACATTCATCTTAAATATTTTGTTTTTAAAATAAGATCATTTGAAGACCAAATTACTAAAATAATAAAAGAATAAAATTCTTAAATTGTTTGAAAAGTATAAATAGGTACTATTTCGTATCAAACAAATGGCGGCACCGTGGCGCTCTGGTTAGAGAGGCCGCTCCTGTTGTGAAGCAGTAGGCGGCGGTTCAAACCCCACTCGCATCAAATTTATAATAATATTTAAAAAATTGCAAAAAACAGAATAAAATGTATATAATTAAAAAAGAAAATATTAAAAAAAATATAAAATAGTTTTTATTTATTTTATTTGTTAGTTTTAATTTTAAGAACATTTATTCTTAAAATAAGAACTTGGTCTTAATTGAAATGTTCTTAAAATCAAGATGTGTTCTCTTAATTTAAGAATTTTATGTTCTTGACGCATTTTTAAGACCAAAAATCTTAGTTCTGAGACCAAAATCTTGATTTTAGAACATTTTTTTTATCAGTGTCGGGGGATGGAGCATGCTTCTGGCCAAGTTTCGCCTTCGATTCGTTGTTGCCGTAGACGTTGATAGTTATTGAGTTGCCCGAGGTACGGCGGAGACGGGCGGGCGTAAATATTTCCAATTTCGACCGCTGTCCTGAGAGAAAGAAGTACTTGATACAGGAGGAGAGGGGTGGGGCGTGGCAGGAGGGGCAGCTGGGCAATGTAATGTCAATTTGTTTAAAATTGAAATGATTCAAGGGCAAATTTGAGTGTCGAGTGGCGTTTGCTGCGTTTATTTCTGGCCAGTTCCAAAGGTTTTAAGCAGACGTCACTGGAAACGACACAAGCAGGACACGAAGCAGGACGAAGCAGGACCAGGAGCAGGACTAGGAACAGGAACTGGCTGACTGCCTGACAGGACCGTGTATTTATTGTTACCGCTTTCTGTGGTCGCCTCACAAACTCAACACGCAAAAGTTTTCCTTGTATTTTGGTCGGAAGTGTTTGTCGGACAGAGGGCAGATAAGGGGAAAGGAGATGAGAAACGTGGGGAGAGGGTTGGTGTTGGGGGTTGGGGTTGTTTTTGCTGCATTGAACGTGCCCGTGATCCAGGGACGCCTGACGTAAAATATTTATTACTTATCCCCAGCATTGGAACCTGGCAATGTCCATGACGTCGCGACGTCGCTGTTGTTGTTGTCCACACAGTAAGGGTAAAATATAAACTCACGCCCCGCAGCGTAATCCCCCAACCCTTCACCCCTTCACACTTACCACCCTCCCGCTATGTCCAGTGATTACTTCCCCTTTTTCGCAAGCAGCGAGTTGTTTATGTGTCTGGGCTTTACCAATGGATTTTGTGGGCGAGGAGGACAAGTTTTGTCTGATTCAGCATTTTCCAACGTCCACCATTTTGTTTTGGGCTGACCACTGCGACCAGCAACTGAAGGGGAGGGGGAGGTTGAATGTAGGAGGACGGAAAGGTAAACTGTTGTTGGGTAATTATTGATTTTTTGTGACACAAAGCAACGAATACTTTTACCTTCCACAAACAGTTTAAACTGTTCTTGCTGCAGGTAAATAAGTATATTCAACGGACTAATTTGGTCAAAATTCATGAGAACTAACAACTATCACTTAATTTTTATTCCCATGAAAGCTTTGATTTGTTCAATTCAATTGTTAGTTTTCATTTATAAGCAGACAATGTTTTCACTTGATTCAGAATTATTTTATTTATACAAATACTATTCGAAAATGGAGTATAATTAAAAACTATCTATAAATATGTGGATTAAATTATACAAATTAAATTAAAGAAATCTGAATTTATAAATACTTTAATGTAAATTATAGCATATATATATATATAATTTGTAGATCTTTTAAAGAAAATACTAATTAAAAACTATTTATTAATATGTGGATTAAATTATACAAATTAAATTAAAGAAATCTGAATTTATAAATACTTTAATGTAAATTATAGCATATATATATAATTTGTAGATCTTTTAAAGAAAATACTAATTAAAAACTAATTATAAATATGTGGATTAAATTAAACAAATTAAATTAAAGAAATCTGAATTTATAAATACTTTAATGTAAATTATAGTATATATATATTTAATTTGTATATCTTTTAAAGAAAATACTAATTAAATTCGCGATTAATTTAATCAAACTCATCGAGCTATCAACAATATTATGCAATTTGATTAAATATACTGTGACTATTATCTATAACAAATTCAGAAGAGAATAAGAACTTTTAAATGATTTAGGTGATTAAATTTTTTTTTGAATAATTGATTATGTTCAAAAATTCAAAAATAAACAAACTATTATTAAAGTATTATTGGTTTCCAAATAAATATATTTTTTGAATAATTGATTAGGTTCAAGTATTCAAAAATAAACAAACTATTATTAAAGTATTATTGGTTTTTCAAAAAAATATATTTATTGAGATATGTGTAATAAATATCGCAAAAGTGGTTGAAATTTTCTTAAGATTTCAGTTTTCCACTCTAAGATTTCGTTATTTCCAAGAAGTTTCGCAGCGTGTGGACAATTTTTGGGAAAACTAAAGAGAAGCCAAGGCACAAAGAAATAAGAAGAAGAAGAGGAAAAATAAAGGTGGTAGAGAGTGCTGTGTGTGTGTGGGGGGGGGGGAGGGGTGAGGACATGGCCAACATGCGTCTATGTGTCGTATTAAGCCCAAAGCGTGTGTTCAAAATAAACAAAATGAATGTTCAAATGTCGCGGGCAGACCACAAGCTGTCACAGGCTCTCTTCTTTGCCACATACCAAACACACACACACACACACAGAGAAACACACACAGAGAAACACACGCACAACACATACACACACACACACCTACCACACACACACACACACACAGACACAGATTTACTACATATATGTAGAGCTGACAGAACTTTGCACATACAGACACATGTGCACTACACACATACACAAGCACATGTATAAGTATATGTATATGTATATGTGTGCTCATATACATATATGGTACATGCTTGCCCAACAACAACAACAACAATAGCAACAGCAACAAAGCTTTGACGCAAAACTTCCAAAAGTAGAAAAGCAAAACGTAATGGAACGGCAGCTTGGGTAGAATGGATCTCAGGCAATGGCAATGGCCAGGTGTAGGGGTAGGGGTAGGGGTAAAAATAGAGGGGTAGGGGTAGGGCTGGAGCTGGAGGGGACAGGGGTTAGGGGTAGCGGGGTGGGCGAACAACGTTAGTAACTATAGTGAAAACGTTTCTCTGGCAGCCCAACACCCACCTCTTCTCTTCTCTCTTCTCTCTTTACTCTTTACTCTCGTCTCTTCACTCTCCACTCTCCTCTCTTCACTCCTCCTCTCTCCTCTCTCTTCTCTCTCCGCTTCTGTTACCGGCTCAAGCCTTTTGTTGTCTGCAGTAAAATTTTCCATGCTCTGGCGCTGTGAGCGACTCTGTGTGTGTGTGTGTGTGTGTATGTGTATTTGTGTGAGTTCCAAAGTTTAATTCAAATCACAAAAACACACACATGCAAATGAAAATTCAGCGTGTGTACGTGTGTGTGTGTGTGTGTGTGTGTGTGTGTGTGTGTGTGTGTGTGTGAAAAGTTTGAAATTCGTGCGGTGGCAAAACCCACTGACGTACTCCATGTGAAAATAAAGGTCTCAAATCCTTTTTGGAGCCATGCATGTGAGCTTGCCCCGCTTCCTGACTCTCCTTGCCATTCTCTCTCTCTCTCTCTCTTTGTCACTATCTCTCTCTGACTCTTTAGTGTGATATGTGTACACAAACACACACACACACACACAGAGACTCGCACTGGCATTTACATCTAAAAAGCTTGAAATAACTAAATAAAAACAATAAATTAAAAATATCTGTGAAAGAATGAATTTTTTAACTAACTTGTGAATTTGTTGTAGTAATAATAATCAGTAAAATATTTAGAGTTAGACAAATATTTAGTCAAGCTATTTATGGTTTTAGTTTTTATTTCTGATATATCTGATTCGATCCTCGCAGATCCGGTTTGGTTCGGGTTTTTAGCTTACACAAATCGGATTTTGAAAATCTTTACTCCGAAAATTGAAAAAAAAATTGACAGTTGATCATTTTATAATATCGTGGAATTATTTGCGACTTTAAATTAAAAAGAGCATTCTTTTACCTTTCTTTTAACTTGATGTGTGCATTGCATATAGTTCAGTACTAAAATTAGTCAAACGATTAAATTTACTTGTGACGAATTGCCAATAGAAATAGTTTCAATCAACTTTTTATTACTTAGAGACAACAATTCACTCTTAGAATATCATATTCAAGTTAGTCTAATGATAATTTGTTGTTTAAAAATTAAGTTTTAGTAAATGTCTATCGGTTGTTTCAATATGGTAACGCTGGGGCTATTCGGATTAATATCAAAAAATATTAATAAGTCTTTAAATGAGGAAATGGAGCTAAATTATTTGCATAAATTGCATTTTTCACATTAAAATAGATTTAATTGATTTAAAAAACAAAGTAAAATGAAAGCAATAAACATCAATTTTATTCAATTAATCTAAAATTTGAGCCAAAACCTTGGGTTATGGAGGTATGTAAACCGAGTGAATCGAGAAACGAACCAAAGTTCCGCTCTATGATTCGAACCATTTCCTAAATTTTGATGCTTTGCAGCTTTGATTTTTATATATGATAGAGACTAGAATATTTATATTATGAGATTAGTTGAATAAAATACAGATATTATTTTCTATATAAGTCTTGAAATCTTAAAAATCTCACAAACTAAGAACCGTTTTTTTTTTCATAGTTCAGTTAAGTTTTAATAATGAGACACTTTTAAATATAAATAAAACAAGTAAGCGGTTACAGTCGAGCACGCTCGACAGTAGGATACCCTGAGCCCAGTTACTCTTCAATAAAAGTTTATTTTCGACCAATTGTTCCTATGGCAGCTATATGATATATAACGCCGATTGAACCAAATCTGGTCAGAATATACAAAACTAACATTAATGCATATTCTATCAGTTTGGTTAAGTTATCTCAAAAAACAAAAAACTTTTTCATACTAAAACTTCATTTTCGATGCATCGTTCCTATGGCAGCTATGTGATATAGTTATCCGATTTTAACCAAATTTGGTCAGGATGTATAATACCAGCTCCGAAACATAATCTATTAGTTTGGTTCTGATATCTCAACAAACGCAAAACTTTTTCATACTAAAACTTCATTTTCGATGCATCGTTCCTATGGCAGCTATGTGATATAGTTATCCGATTTTAACCAAATTTGGTCAGGATGTATAATACCAGCTCCGATACATAATCTATTAGTTTGGTTCTGATATCTCAACAAACACAAAACTTTTTCATACTAAAACTTCATTTCCGATGCATCGTTCCTATGGCAGCTATATGATATAGTGGTCCGATCCAAAAATAAAAACAAACTTGATCTGCGCCCGGTATCCAGGAACCTACATACCAAGTTTGAAGTCTGTAGCTCTTGTGGTTTCTGAGATCGACGCGTTCAAACAGACGGACAGACGGACAGACAGACGGACAGACAGACGGACAGACAGACGGACATGGCTCAATCGACTCGGCTGTTGATCCTGATCAAGAATATATATACTTTGTGGGGTCTGCCACGCCTCCTTCTGCCTGTTACATACATCCTGCCAAACGCATTATACCCTTTTTTGCCCATTTTTAATGGGCTCAGGGTATAAAAACAGTGTTCATTTTTTAAACTAATTATTAACTACAATAATAGAAATATTCTATCGCTACGAATCCATCAGTTATGTGGTGTAATATTGTTAGATGTGATATGATGTGTTAATAAACTAAAGTAAAATATGATGTGCTAAAGGTAAAAGCAAATGAAAAAGAAGCAGCCACAGTCAGCACACATTGTCAGTGAAATTTTTAGTGGGTTTGTATTGTCGTGTGAGTGTGTGTGTGTGAGTGTGTGTGTGTGAGTGTGTGTGAGTAGATAAGAGTGTGTGCGGGGAGGTGCAACTCTGGTCGCTGTGGTCGTTAGGCAAACGACAAAGTCTTGGTCTTCGGGCATCGGTAACTATGTTATGTCGTCCGGATTCCGCACCGAATGCTCGGCTGTCCTCCTCGCAGTTGAAGCTGCCGCGGGGCGTCAGTCTTTCACTACACTGATAAAAAAAAAATGTTCTAAAATCAAGATTTTGGTCTCAGAACTAAGATTTTTGGTCTAAAAAATGCGTCGAGAACATCAAATTCTTAAATTAAGAGAACACATCTTGATTTTAAGAACATTTTAAATAAGACCAAGTTCTTATTTTAAGAATAACTGTTCTTAAAATTAAAATCAAAATATAAAATAAATAAAAATTATTTTTTATATTTATAATTTTTTTTATTTTTAAATTTGGATTTATTTACATTTTATTCTGTTTTAGTTTTATTATTTTTTTTAATGTTATTTTAATTTGTTACGAGTGATATTCGAACCGCCGCCTACTGCTTCACAACTGAAGCGGCCTCTCTAACCAGAGCGCCACGGTGCCACCATTTGTTTGATACGAAATAGTATACTTTTCTATTTATACTTAACTAACAATTTAAGATTTTTATTTTTATATGAAGATTTGAAGATTTTTTAGATTAATAATCTTAGTTTTAGTAATTTGGTCATAAAATAATCTTATTTTAAGAACAAAATATATAAGATGAATGTTCTTGATTTTAGAAGTTGGTCTTTTTTTTCTGTGTAGAAACTTTGAGCCTGACATGTGTAGCCAGAGAGAGAGCTGAACCCATTCTTAATCCGTTTCCCATTCTCATTCCCATTCCGATTTCGAGTCCAATCCCAAGCTTAAACCCCCAAAAAACTCCTTCCAAACGTCACACACACGATGCTTGATGCTTTTGTATATACAGCTATATATATACATATGTGTATGTGTGTGTGTGTGTGTGTGTGTGTGTGTGTGTATACATATGCATACATATTTATCGACTTTGTGAGCTCGTGAAAACATCAAGTGAACGGAAGAAAAGTGGAGGAGTGAAGAGAGAGGAGTGAGTAAAGTAAAGTGGAGTGGTTCAAAATGGAGCCTGAGCCAAGTGGTTTGAGTAGCAAGCAACGGACGACGACGACAATAAGGACGACAACATCGAAAGGATAGAGAATGAAGAATGAAGAATGGAGGAAAGAAGAAAACGGAATGGGAATGGGAATTTGAAGAGTGTTGTTGTCTATCTGTTGTTGCTGTTGTGCTTACCAATGTGTTATGGAAAATGTTGAATTAGTACTGATGAGACGACAAGGACGAGTACGAGTACGAGGACACGGCTGAGAGTCAAGACGAGCACCGAGCGCCGTGTACCGAATCTGAATCCGAATCCGAAGACGAAGACGAGCACTCAGTTCGGACGATGAGAAGTTTTCGGTCGACCCACCCACATATCATTTCCTCCCCTCTCGCCTTTCACTATTTTCAATTCCTACTGCACTTACACATGGCAGGTGAATCCTCAAGTTGACAGAGTTGCCTTGATTTCGTTGATAACAGATCTATTCGTGAAATAATTGGACTTGGACTGGAAGACAGTTTATGTTTTAAGCAAGTTCCAATAGTTCTTATAGCTGGAAATAATCGACTTTTTGAAGACTCTTGAAATATTCCGAATTTAAAGTATTTATTCAACCCATATATCATCGAAAGATAAATGGAATTAAAGTCCTTATCCTATATTTATATACATGTACACTGAAAGAATGGACCAACTTATAAAATCAAGAACATTCATTTTAAATATTACTAAAACTAAGATTATTAATCTAAAAAATCTTGAAATCGTACTATAAGAATAAAAATCTTAAATTGTCAGAAATTGTTAGTTGGCGGTTCGAATCCCACTCGTAACAAATTAAAATAACATTTATAAAATTCAATTGATACAAAAAGTATTCAATTGATTACAAATAGTAGTTGTGACATAATTGAAGCATTTTCAAAGTAATTTACTGTAGACTTGACTATTCAACTAAATTTATAAAATAATTATTGTTTGCTTGAAAAATTCTAGTATTTAAAAATTTATTTATTTATTAGTTAACAGGTGCTGATTAAAATTTTTAATTTTCCCAGCCCTGTTGTAGACTTGAATATTCAACTAAATTTATAAAATAATTATTTTTCACTGAGAACATTCAACTAAGTTAAAATATTTAATCGAAAAAAAAATTAATCAGTTTTGCCAGCCCTGGTTATGATAAACACAGTCCATTATTCTACAAAATATCTTTGATCGAGTTTTGTCTCTGGTTTATTGTTATTGTAGTTATTTCTATGGTTTTTAGCAAGCTTATCTTAAGAGTGGGTTCTTAGTTTATTTCTGCCATCCATGTTGTCCTCTTTCAGTAATTCCCTTCCTAATTCTGTTGTGCTTTGTCATTGTTTTCTATTAACATACGCCTGATATGGAGACGATGCTTGTGGATGGAATGGGTTCTGTTGGGTTGAAATGGGTTGCCTGGCGATGCATATCCGTGATAAGTATTTGGAGAACTTAGTTTTCAGCTGGCTTGCATCCTATACGAAAACAACAACTGAAACAGAACAAAGCTTTAGCAGCATATCCCCAACAACAAATCCATATAAGAACCGCCCAGCAACTAAGCCAAGTCTCAGTTGACATGTAAGAAGTGAGTGTGTGTGTGTGTGTGTGTGTGTGTGTATCGTGATTGTATTGTGTGTGTTTGCATATGTGATTAAGTATCTATTTGTTGCTGTACTCTACAGTGTGGGGCATTTGGGCATTGACAGCTCGATAATAGATAATATTCCACTTAATAATTTGTCATTATATCAACCAACTATTAAGTTATTATTTCAAAAGTTCGTAACAAGTCTATACCTATTGTTAATTTAAAAAAGAATCAGTTTTGAATACTATATTACATTATTTTAATCATTATAATTGCCAAAAGTAGAAATCGAGTATTATGATTTCTCTATTTTCTTTTACAGATTTCTACAAAAGTTAAATATATATAAAAGTTAGTTACACTAATTACAACAAAAGGAACAAGGCATAGATTTTTCTCTCAAAACAGAGATAACATCTTAATTGTAAGACCATATATTATTGAATTCTATATGTTTTCTCTTTAAAGTTGTCTTATTAAAAACTAATATAAAACTAATCATTGTAAATGCCAAAAGTAGAAATCAGGTATTATAATTTATTTTTTTTCTGTTACAGATTTCTATAAGAAAATAGTTACACTAATTACAATAAAAAGGAACAAAGCTTAGATTTTTCTCTCAAAACAGAGATAACATCTTAATTGTAAGATTATATATTATTGGATTCTATATGTTTTCTCTTTAAAGTTGTCTTATTTAAAACTAACATATTTAAGGTAAATCTTTACGAAATTTGGAGATCATACATTTCGAACAGTATTTTCACTATATTTTTTTTTTAAGGATCTGCTTTATCTCTTGGATAATTTTAGAGTTTTTCATACGCCCTAGAGTGTAGGGTACACAACCGCTTATACACACACTCACTAGCATATACATATACTTATATGTACATCAAAAAGTCTGCTCAAAAATACAATTTACTTTACGTTGGAATTACAGTTTCTCTCTTTCTTAAACCCCCCTCTCGCTCTCGCTTTCTCTATATCTCCATCTCTTTCTCAGTGTGTGTGTCATTTTCTTCTTCTTGCAACGCTTGTTTGCCATTCGCCTTGGTAAATAAATGCCGTTCAGTTGAGGCAGTAAGAAAAAAAAAAATGGGAAAATGAAAGGAGAAACGTGAGTAGAGGGAGGAGGGGGAGGAGGGAGGCTACTAGGTAGGTCTCTCGATTCTTGCCGCAAGCAGTTCAGCTAGCTGAGGCGGAAAGTACTATAAGCTCTGTCAGTGGCATAGTTTCCGTTTTAAGCATCTGGCTGGGGATTATTATTTGCCATATTATAAGAAAACGGTTTTAGTTCAAATGTCAACAGCATTTATCATGCGCCATAGGTGAGGCCATAAGAGAGGAACGGATATGGGAAATGAGAAGGGAGTGGGATGGGGAATGGAGATAGAGATGACGGTATCCCAAAAGCTGAGCTCGCTTAACCATATAAGAAACTGCAAGTTTTTGTGGTATATTAATACACTACAAATGGGGGCAAAAAGGATTATATAGATTATAGAGTTATAATTTAAGGAAATCATATCATATTTCCGATGAGATGCTGAGTGAAGTCCATTATTCTGATGTTTTACATTGTGTTTAGTATCAAATATTAAGGGCCGGTTTTTCAGTGTCTTTTTAAGGGGTTGGATAACTATACAGCAGACATTTTGATGGAAATGTATAGAAAACTAAGCGCGTAGGCAGCTTTGAGCGAAGGGGAAGGGGGGCCCAAAAAAATTTATTTTTTATAATATCATCACAAACACTGCCTAAAACCTCTAGAGATTTTTAAACAAAGTTTTTAAAAATATACGAGTTATATGTGTTATGTTAGGTATGTTTTATATAGTTAATAAATTAATTCAAAATACATTTTATTCAATTTTAAAATATACCTTAATACCTTAACCTCTCCAAAATATTTATGTTATTTGAAAGCATTGCTTGCATACTTTCAAAAACACCACCTTTTGGGTTAATTTTAGAAATTTCTACTTTTTTTTTTTAAATAGCGTGTATAATTACATTATAATCTAACAAAATAAATTATAGATAATTCTTACAGAAAATTGATTAATTTTTTTTTATTATTATAATCAACGTTAGTTATATGTTGATAGTAAAAGTTTATCCCCAAAATACTACACACTAATTTTCGAAACGGTCAATGACAATATGGTCTTTTCCAAGTTCATAGATTACTGAGAAATGATATGAAATTTATATTAAATATTTGCTGGTTCATTTAAATGTGATAAATGTAATTTTGTGTGCATTAACAAATCACATGAGAGTTAAGAGCTACTACTCGAAACAAATTGGAATCACACGGGACCAATCGTTAGTGCTGTCTCCTTTTTTGGTTATCCCCTCCTATTCGCTCAATTCGATAATAATTCATTTGAGGCATTCGTTGTAAGCAGTAAGTCAAATATTTTCATGTTTTGATCGTGTGCCCAGCCCACTCCCTGTTTTAATGGTCAATATGGTCGCTACAATTTGTTGGGCCGTGTCCACAGGGGCTGTATTTTTTTTTTTCTCCATTAATTCTGTGATTTATGTTCTGTTTAATGTGAAAAACGGCAATGTTTTTACCAAAGAGATCACTCCCCATTGCCATTTGACGATGACGATGACGAAGCGACCTCGGGGCCTGGTCACTAATCAAGTTGACCGCTGGTCGTCGCCTCGTTCACCCCGTCGAAGAGAGTGCTGAACTCAACTCAACTCGGACCTGGACCTGGACCTGGACCTAACCTGAACTTAAACCTGAAGCTGAACCTGAACCTCGACCCGTTTTCGGACTGTGTGGAACCGGTACAAATTCATTAAACGCACAACGATCAACGCAAAAAAAAAGTTTTCTTTAATTTGCATACCAATTGCTTGGACTGATTTGCTCAGCGAGCACGGAGTACAACAATAACTGAGAATCAACCCCTGAGCACACTGCAAGGCAGCTGCAAGAGGGGTTGACTCGACTTATTCGACCGTCGACCGTTGGTCAGTCGTTCGCATCCATGTATGTTATCTAACCCCCCGCCTGTGCCTCTTTATAAGCGTGATAATGATGATGGCTGACCTTTCAAAAAATTGTTGTCTACTTCTACGCCGTCGAGGCGTGCACAAAATGGCCGACAACATCCTTATATATCCTATTCTCATTTTTATTTTTTTTTTGTTGGTCAGCGACTTAACTTTTGACCAATGGTCAGTCGCAGCACGCGTTCAGCTGTGGACCCAATAGACCCGATAGAGACCCTCGAGACGCTGGCTAAAGATGTTTGCTGCAAAATCGCATTAGACAGAGCCCATTGACACTGCAAGCAGGGGGTCCTTTTAGGTCTTTAGGTCCTTGCTTACTTGCTTCCTGTGGTCCCATGGTGGTGGTCAGCGCTTGTCAACATTATTTCTCAATTAATTTTTCATTTTTCATAAAATTAACCCAGAATTTTCGTGCCCAGTGACCTTCGCACTTTGCATTTGTCGGGGATTTGTACTGTGTGCGTGGCACGTGTTGGTCATTTGGTCATTTCGTCCTCAAGTCAATTGAGTTATGGAACTGGTTTGATTTTTGCCTTTTTTTGATTTGTTGATTTTTGATTTGCAACGTGTGGCACTTGTCGATTGACGCAGATGCAACGCACTTGTTATTCACTTTTATTACATTTATTTTGCCGCCATTTACGTCCGTCTGTCTGTCTGTCTGTCCGTCTGTCTGTCTTTCCACTCGTCCTGCGCCTTGTCTAAACCGCAGTTCGAGGCGACTCTTAAATGAAATTAAGTCCGTGCCGGCATGCGCTGCTGCGCCCGGCCAGGAAGTGATAGAATGAATGGCTGACAAACTCCACAATTCCCACTCCTTTCTCCTCAACCACACTGCCTTCAAATTGACTACTGCTTGCTTGACTACAGCAAAAAGAAATAAGAGAAAAAGAATAACAGCATACAGAAAGAGAAAAAACAGCATAAAGAAAAAAAAAAAAGAAAATGCATAGACAGACTTCCTGTGGATTTTCCGGAATTTAATTTATTTAAAACAACGAGCGACAAGTGCTTACTACTGGCTAGACCGAGGCAACAGACAGAGATAGAGATAGCGATAGAGATAGAGATATTCTAGCTTTAACTGATCATTATTGGACGCTAACTCTCAATGTGAACAGTAACGTGTATGAAAATAATTTTAGCACCACAATTTGTGGGATTCTGTGAATTGTTATTTAAAATGATATATCGATTAGTATAATGAGCATAATGTTAATTATAGCTGTTAACTTAAATATATATCTATCTATTCAAGTAAATTTATATGTTTTATATGATATTAAAACTTCAACAATTTTAACAATGCAATCACTCTCGAATTGAGTTAAAAATATTCGATTCATATTTACATCGTTTTAACATTAAATTTTAGTTACTTTGGTGTTAATTATAGTTGTTAACTTAAATAGATATCTATCTTTTCAAGTAAAGTTATATGTTTTATATAATATAAAAACTTTAACAATTTTAACAATGCAATCATTCATGAATTGAGTTAAGAATATTCGATCCATATTTACATCGTTTTAACATTAAATTTTAGTTACTTTGGTGCACTATAAGACTATCATTTATAAGTGTATTAAAACATTTGTTTTAACACTGTTAAAAAAAAAATAATTTTCTAAAATCAAGATTTTGGTCTCAGATCTAAGATTTTTGGTCTTAAAAATGCGTCGAGAACATAAAATTCTTAAATTAAGAGAACACATCTTGATTTTAAGAACAATTTAAATCAAACCAAGTTCTTATTTTACGAATAAATGTTCTTTAAATTAAAATCAAAAAATAAAATTAAAAAAAAATTATTTTTTTCTATTTTTAATTTTTTTATTTTAAATTTTAATTTATTTACATTTTATTCTGTTTTAGTAATTTTAATAATGTTATTCTATGTATGATACGAAATAGTACCTATTTATACTTTCCTAACAACTTAAGATTTTTATTCTTATATTAAGAGCTTAAGATTTTTTAGATTAATAATCTTAATTTTAGTAATTTGGTCTTAAAATAATCTTATTTTAAATAATAATCTTATTTTACGAACAAAATATTTAAAATGAATGTATATTTTTTCAGTAAATGCACATTTTATATGAACTTACCATTTATTTTGATAGATGTGTTAATCGATAATTTAGAAGGACTTAACTCTTTTTCTTGCAGTTTCTTAAGAAATTTCTTACTACGATTGTTCTTATATTAAATTGTAGTTAAAATAGGAAAAATTCTCGATTCACACTTGATTTATCCGCTGTTGACTGAGAACTGCAAACGGGAAGAATAAATATAGAAATGATTCTCGTATTCGAAACCACACTTAAAAAATATATTTCACTCCTTATATTATTAACATATATTAAAACAATTCAACAGCAGGGGACAGTTCAACGGTTAACGGTTAACGGGGCAATGCATTGTATCGCAGCGTAAAAAACAATCTGATTGAAGGATCGCAACGGGATCCAGGTCGAGAAGCAGGCACTAGCCTTAACTGACCCGGATAGGGATTGAAGGGACTAACGGAACTAGCGGGACTGTCAACGTGTCAATCAAGCGTCGCTGGGCTTTGTTTTTTTCGCTTTATGGCATTCCTCACGCTCATTAATTCAGGACGCGTCCTCATTCTGGATGTCCTTGACGCTAAAAATTACCACAGAGCCGCAGAGATTGCACCCTTTTAACACGGACTAACCCTTCCGTCCTGTTCGACGCTTGGAGCTTGAAGACGTCAGATGTCGAGACGTCGTGACGTCGCGGTCGCTCGATCAAAATTCGTGTGAGTTTCCAGAATTTTTAGAGTTTTAGTGTTTTAGTGTCGCCCTATGACGTCTCGAGTAACGTCGTCTTTTTTATGCGACACATGACAGCTATTGTAATGTTGATATGTGTGCATAATTCACATGTACTGTGGATACCCCTCCAATAGACCTCATTACTCTCACAATTTGGCAACTCCCTGTTGATTTATAATGTACAGATATATATCTATAGATCTTTAATTTTTTTAAAGAACTCTGCTAATAATCAGATATATTTTGTAATTATTAAAATGATTTCATAAAATTAAATACATTAAAATACATTAACTTTAAAATCTATATGTTGTTTATTTTATTTATTATCAATAACGTAAAATTACTTAATCATTATTAAAACGGTAGAAAAAGATTTATTTATTTAAGTTGGAACTTGCCAAACTTTTTAAAAAAAATCATCACTATTTTACGGATAAGAAGTTTTTTTCTTGTATACTATATCGATAAATCGCTGATTTCACAAGCCATTTTTAAGTACTTTAATTCCATTGATTTTTTGGCCATAATTCAAGTGAAATAATTTGATGATCGTGAAAAATTTGCGACTTTGCAATTTGACTATCTTTATTTATATTTATCTTTGTTGTATAAAAATCGATGAATCAATGAATATAATACAGGGAGCGTAATCATTATAAGTTTTATTTTAAAAATCACTTTTTTAATGATTAAATAATGATTTTAACGATTTTCTTCAACGACAATCATTATTTTTGATCAAAAAAATAAACTAAAAAATAATGATTATAAATGATATTTATTTTTTTTTCGCTCAAATTAAACTCAAGAGTAGTTTATGGCTTCTTTTCGACATGTGATGTATCATTTGAAAGATATTAAGTCATAGATCAAGAATAATATATATAATCATATGGGCAAATAGTTAAAAACTGATGCCATAAAATTTTGCAGAGTTTTATTTTGAGCAAAAAGAACTAAAAATCATTTATAATAATTATTTTTGATCTTTATTTTTTTATTAAATAATAATGATAATTATCGAGTCATTTTGTATTTAAAAAAAAATAATCATTATTTACGGTTCCTGATATAATATCTTTATAATTTGCTAGATGAATTCTTTGGCTATTTTTAAAATCTAATTTTAAACTCGATGTTCAGCTTGGATATATGTATATTACTACTCTATCGTATAAATAGTTTGGTCTCACCTGGCTCCGTCTTAAATCACTTGATCTATATTTTCCACGGAGTTCGTTCGTATTTGTCGGTTCGAATAAAGGATGTGACATCCCTAGCTGTCTCTTGGCAACTGTGTGTGATTTCAAAACTAACAATCTTTGATTTCTAGTCTGCCTTTGTTTTGCTCCTCTCTTTCTCTTTTATCAATTCTCAATTCTCTGTCTCGTTTGCCTACCTTTCTGCTAAGTTGGGACATCTGTTATTTCGTTTTTGAATTTATACTTTTTTTTATTTCAGCTCATTTTTTGCTGGTTTCAATATCTCAACAACAACGCGTTCGCGCAAAACTTATGCAAATTTCGATTTTTAGACCATTGTTATTGGGGATTAAAAAAAAAAAACGACGTACAACAATCACAATAAGGACAAATCTTTGCTACGTGGCTCCTGTTCCTGTTCCTACTTCAGTTCGTTTCTGTTTTCTGATTCTGTTTCAGTTTCGGTGCTGTCCCAACCCTGACAAAAAATAAATAGTTGAAAGAATAAAAGATTATAATGAGGCAGTAGGCGCTGTAGAAGAACAAGAATTAACGAACACTAGATCGTGCGTATTATAATTTAAATTTCTCCAAAAAACGCGAGAGAGAGAAAGAGAGAGAGAGAGAGAGATAGGAGATATTGTGAGTGAGGTAAATGAAAATGCCCTGTCATTAAACCTTTTTTCACGGCTTCCTTCCTGCCTCTCCCCTCTTTATTCAAATCAATAAATATGCAAATGCGAATTGTTGTTGTTGTTGTTGCTTTTTGTTGTAGTTATCCTTTTTGGCAATATGCAATTTGGGATCGCAATTTTCGGGGTGCTTGCAACACGATTTGATTGCACTGCATTGCATCCTAATTTTCATAATTTTCGCAAATAATTGATTTGAGCTCAACATTTGGCATTTTCTCGATTTGAAATTTGAATATTCAAATTACAGGCTAGTAGTAGCTCGCACATCCGGTCCATTTGTCTACCTACTTTGCATATGGTAACCCCTTATATAACCCCCCTCCATCTACCATCTACCATCTACCATCCGCCATTGCCCTTAACCCCTATCCAATCTTTCTTTGCTCAATCCAATTTTCAATTTCATTGCATTCGCGTGCTTTAGCGTTACAGATTCAGTTTTTGGTTTCAATTTGGTTTCGGGTTCGGTATTCTCCCAACATACGAGTATGTGATAGTTTTGATGAAGGACATTGGCCTTTTTAATTTTCTCGATTGAATCAATAGGTGTGAATCACACCGAAGTGATGACCACGATAAGACTGTCTCATTGAGAAAACGTTTTTACTTTTACCTTAACTCTTAAAAAGTTTACTAATTTATCGTTGCTTCGGGTTTGGACCCCGACTTGAAAAATTACAGAGGTCCAGTGTGGGAAAAAAGCCCGATATTTTAACATAAACTCTAAATGTAAAGCTAGTGACTTGAAAAATTTGGCATGAAACTTAGTTAGATCAATGTAAAATATCATATATATTTTTTTTAATTGGACGCCAATCCGACTATGAAAAAAACTGTGATATATTTTCAAAAAATTTAAATATAAAGCTAAAAGCCTAATACATAAACATTAGTTATACTAAACTTAACTTTAATAAATTTTTAATTAGATCTCTTATCTACGACTCCTCCCTCTACGACTAATACAAAAATTTCAATTTAAAAAAATCTAAATGTTGAGGAAAGCACTTAAATATTTGGGTAATTGTTAGTTAAACTAAAGTAGAGTTTAAAAATTTTTTTGTTTCTTTATTTTATTTTGTCTTTGATTGAGCCTCAAATGTTGAGCGTAGTCCCGAAAAAAACCTAAAAAAAATATTTTTGTTCTATCTTGAGTATTCAAACTTAGAAAATTAAAAAAATTTTCAAGATACTTCACAACAAAAAATTTTAGTTAGAGGTTAAAATATCGGACTATTTTCCCATTGTGGATTCCTTAAAGTCTAAAAGACAAAAATAATTTATTTTATACTGAGAACTCTCAAGATATGTCAAATAATCATACAGTGAGATGAAGAAGTGTGAGTCTATAATTGTATTTAAAAGGATTTCCATTAATATGTAATATATCTTCTAAGTAAAGAGAAGAGACAATAAATAGATTCACAATTCGTTATACGCATCATAGTCATTGTTATATCCAATTACATTTTATTGATCATTATTATATGCCATCAGTTGAGTTGCACAAGATTCGGTCTGCTTGCCAAAAAAATTAACCGTAAATCATGGCAGATTTCTTCAATTATTATTATAATTGAAATCATTTGCATATTGAAGAACTTATGTAAGCAGTTTTCCAGCTAACCAAAATATGGGAAAAGGGAACCCGAATACAAAAAAAAATGAAAAGAAAAGAAAGAAAAAAAAGAAAAAAAATAGAAGAAAACCTTTTTGAGCGAGCCGTCATGAAAAATCGAATATGAAAGTTCTGCCACATGTGTCACATACACACAGACACACACACACACAGACACACACGCTCTCACACACACTTGTACATATATAAGCATTATGTTGTGTTTGTGTGTGTGTGTGTGGGGCACATAAATATCGCGCATTGTGTATGTATTGGCTTACATAAGCTTTTCGCTGGCCTCTCCGTGAATTTCGACCGCTTTTGGCTCTCTTCTCTCTCACTTGCTCACCCACAGCGCTGTCGGCAGCTCAGCGTCTGTCTGTCTCGCTCACTCACGCGTCTCTCTATTGCACTCATGTGGCCGTCGCTGATAGCACGAAATGTGCATATGTTTAAAAGTGCTCCCACACACACACACATAACACACATTCCCTATATGTGTGTGTGTTTGTGGAAACAGCAGCCGCAGGACATACATAGGGGAGGAAGAATGATGAAGAAGAAGAGTTGGGGCTACAGTAGACAATATATGATGTGGGCGTGGGACACACACACAGTAAGTCTGCACAGTAGTCAAAGGGCTACTCAGCAACAGCAGCGACAGCGACAGCGCTGTCAACGTCGCCGTCAACGTCAACGTCAACGTCGCAGTCAACGTGGCATTGTTTGAAGCACATCGTCGTGATGTCGTCCCCATGTCGTCTGCCTGCCCGGGCAATGCCCATTATAAGCATGAGATATTCATTTGCTCTCCATTCTTCATTCTTCACATAGCCACTGCCATGGACGACGAAGATGGAGATGGAGAAGGCGAAGGAGATGGAGAAGGAGATGAAGAAGGAGAAGGAGATGAAGATGGAGAAGGAGATGCTGATGGAAATGAAGATGAAGAGCAAGCAGAGGAAGCGACAGAGCGAGCTAGCGAATGAGTTAGTGAGCAAAAGAAGAAGAAAGAGGAGCAGCAGAAGGAGTAACGGTGTGTGAGTAACGGTGTTTGTGTATGTGTGTGAGCAGCGCAAAGTCCTTCAATTAAAGATGTGGCGATATGGCGAGCGAGATGGAGCAAACGAAAGTTCAAAATGTGCGAAAAAGCCAAGCACACACACACACACACACAAACAACCTACCACCCACCCATACACACACACACACACACACACACACAATCACATCTTCACATATGCGTGTGTGAGCTTCAAGTTTCGGTTGCTACTAATATTCAATGTGTGTATCGTCGTGTGTGTGTGTGTGTGTGTGTGTGCAAGTGTGTGCAAGTGTGTGTGTGTGTGTGTGTGTGTGTGTGTGGGGACTTCGCATTCGAATAGTACGCAGGTCGAGTAATAAAACACGAAGCTCCATGTGAGACAACATGTGTGGGCAACACACACACACAACACACACACACACACACACACATACACGGCCAAAACAAAATGGACAACGACAACGCAACATGTTCGGCCAGCAGCAGCAGCAACAGCGACAGCAGCAATGTTGCTGCCATTGTTAAGCAGCAGCAGCAGCAACAACAACAACAACAAGAGAGAGCAGCAACAACAACATAAACATCAAGAGCTCGGCAGCGAACACGAAGAGAAACGACAAACGACGACGACGACCACACACATTCGATAGCCTTCGATGAGCAATACATTTTGCTTCCCTTAAATGCGATGGGGGTAGCACACACACATACAGACACATAACACACCCACACATGTGTGTGAGCAGGACATGCATATAGACAGCACACTCCCTCACATACGTATGTGTGTATGTGTATGTGTCTTGTGTGTCTGCCATTGCTGTCACTTAATGCATTGTAAACGTTTGTGTGTGTGTGTGTGTTGTGTGTGTGTGTGTGGTGCTCGAGCTTTGCCCACCACACGTCCACAACCACTCAATGACCTAACTAAACCCCTTTCCACAGCCTCTTCTTCTGTCCCTCTCCCACCCCCTACCCCTACCCCTACCCCTCTCCCTCTCCCTCTCCCAGCAACCCTTTACACCCTCTCCATCTCTGCGCTGCTGTCAAAATGGGTGCAGTCGACGTCGCAGTTGACGTCCATTTGGTGCGTGTGTATGTGTTTATATTTGGGTTGGAGGCAACCACTTAAGCAAGCAAACCAACCCCCACTCCACCACCCCCAACCCCAACCCTTACAGTTAAATCTATAGCGACCACACACGACATGACACGATTACCGAGCGGACAAGCTGATTAGACTACCCCCACCACCCACCCACCCCCTCTTCAGCCTTACTACTCCCACAACAGCCCCTACTGAACTGAACTGAACTGAACTGAACCGAGCTGAACTGTCGAGCGCTCCTTTTAGTCACATATCATGCGCATAAATTAGTTTTGTTGCTGGCAAATGAGGAGCTTGAAACGCGTCGTGCGGCCATTTTGCCCATATGTGAGCATGTATGTACATGCACAGACATGCACACACATGCACGCAGAGTACTCTGGGTGGCCACACCAAAGGATCTCTGCTCCAAGGACTCGCTGTATATACATGCACGTATGTATGTATGTATACAAAAGTATTTATATGTATATAAATAGATATTTATTTATGTACATTGTGAGAGTCAGTTTCTAATTAAGTTCACACACCCACACATACACATACATACATACAACTACATGTATTATATGTATTTATATGTATATGCATGTGTGTTTACAAATCGATTTCAATATGTTAATGGAGCTGGCTGCCAACTCTGAACAAATGAAGTGAAATTCGCTGGCTCAACAACTCTCACATGCGTATGTGTGTGTGTATTTGTGTGTATGTGTGTGTGTGTGCGAGAGTGTGTGTGTGTGTGTGTGTGTGTGTGGACATTCTCACGAGTCACGAGCCATTTGGGCCAATACTCGGTATATGCCGAACTTAAATTCTCTGTGGAGCTCTAACGGCTCAGCCTGGACCCGGATCCGGATGCGGACCCAACCACCCCCTCCCCCATCCCCCATCCCCCCTCCCTTAGCACTGTCGCTCCCTCTGCTCGTTTATCTTTGCTGCTGCGCTTTGCGTCCTGTTTCTAACAGCAACAACAACAACAACCGTAACAACAACAACTGTAACAGCAACAACAACAACTGACATTAAGCTGTGGGCGTTACAGGGTTGAGTTTTTTGGGTGGCAGAGAAAAGATGGAAGCATGTTTGCATGGAAGGGGTTGCCAAGTTAAAAGTCAATACATTTTGCTGACGTGTGGCTCTATATGTGTGTGTGTGTGTGTGTGTGTATCTGTGTATGTATCTGTGCTAAGGTACAGTTTTCAATTACGGCAGCAGTTCACAACTTTTCGACAGCGCCCAATTTTTGGTGTGGAAAACATATTCACACACAGTTTTCCACACATTTTCTGCCTCCCCTTTTTTTTGTCTCACAATTTGTCTTCATTTTTGTGACAAGCTGGGGAAAAACTAGTTAATATAGCTAAAATGCAAACTGCTTTTTAGTTAGTTAGCAAATTGTCTAAGTACTAAATAAAATTCAACTATCGGTATAAATTTGTCATGCATTTTTTCAACGATTATATGGCAAAAACCTTGCATCATTCTCTTTGATCTTAAAATAAAACAAGATCGTCGAATATGAAGAATTCTTTATAAAAATTAATCTCTCTTTAATTCATATATTCATTTTTTTAATAATTGTTGAAAATTTGAGCAGATAATTATTATATATATGGATAAAGTTTTAGATATTATTCATCTTACATAGCTCCATTTTGTTTTGAAAAAGCAGGGATGAACAAAAAAGAAAAAAAAGCCGTACTAAAAATTAAGTTCGAATGAACTCGAATTAAGTTTTTTTGGTACTTAAAATTAATACTTGTTATAAGTACGAATTATTAAAATTAAGTATAAAATTTCTTTAACCAAGTACCAACATTTTTGATGAAAAAACAAAGAATCTTGAATCAAGTAAAACTTCTAAATTACTAGATATGAGTACAAAAATTCATAATATAAAATTAGGATTAAGTTCTATAACAGAATAATTTCTATAATAAGTCTTCATTGACTTTCACACTAACTAAAAGCTTTTAACACCCACGCTTAAGATTTAGATAATTTAATCAGGTAGCGTGAGGTTTCAAAAAAACATATAATTCAAATATACACGATTTTGATTTAAGTTTGCAATATACTTAAATCAAGTATCATGGTAATATTTTTGTACTCAGTTTCAGAATATTAAGAACTTGGATCAAGTTTGAAATGTACTTAAATCAAGTACGTTTTAAAGTTATTTTAAGTTTGAAAATACTTAAATTTCGTTCTTAAAATATCGTACTTGAATTAAGATCGAAATCCTTGATTTCAGTATTTTCATTCTTAGTGAGAAATTAAGTTCGAAAAATTACGTTTTAAGTACGAAATACTTGATTTTTTCTCTCTGTGTAGGCGAAATCCTATTTTTTTTAGTGAGAAACTTGTCTTTTCTTTAGAATAAGATATTATTTGAGTTATTAAGATAACTATAAACCCCTATAATGAGTTTCTCATAAATGTAAACATACGTTCAAGGATAGATAAGTAAGTTTACATGATAAAGATTGTGTTCTTAAGTTTTTTTTATTTTATATATTTCTTAAATTTTATCAGCGAGTGTTCATGGTGTATTTTATAATGTTTAACATATATTAGAAATTTAATGCATTTTATTGTTTAACAATTTTAAATTAGATGTTGTTGGTATACAATTTTCCCCATAGTTCGTAAACGAAGACGTTTTCTCTATTTTGAAATGGGACGTCGAGCAGTGGCAACAACATAATGTTGTATATCATGTGAGCTTTGATATTTAATCTCCTCTTTCACCATCTTTCAATTTCCCAGCTGTCAATCTAACATTGGGACGGCAATGCAAATTATCCCAATACACATACTTACCGTGCAAATTTTCTTCAAGGAAAGGAAACTCTTGTTGTTGCAGTTGCAGAAAATCATCAAATAGAATCTCAGTTGCACCCCTTTGAAATTTTTAGCATTAATTGCACGGCGGGTATTTTGCATGCGCCGGATTGTGGCATATACACAGGATGCAGGATGTAGAACGTAGGTTGCAGTTGAGCCTGGGAAATAGTCGTTATCGTTATCCTCGGGCTCTGTGGGGTTAACCTGCCCTTTTGCCAATGGGTTCGTTAGCATTGTCGAATCTCGGATCACGAATCTCGAATGTCTTTTCGGGTCGCTCAGCGTCTTCGTCGTAATCAAATTACAAGCTCAATGCTGAAACCACAGGGCAAGAGGTATATTGAAAAGGGTTGTCTAGGGTAAGGGTAAAACGGTAACGGTAGGGTCGTGACGGGTTAAGAAGGGGTTGGGGTTGAGCGCATGTAAATTTCAAAAATCGGGCGCCCGACTTCAATTATCTCGGTCTTGTGATGGATATGCAAACTGAAGACCAATCCCTCAATGCATCAAAATGTTGAAAAGTAATACAACCAAGATATGTCTGTGTGTGTGTGTGTGTGTGTGTGTGTGTGTGTGGAAAACCCTTCGCTACATGTGTGCCGCAATTAGAGAAAGGCGCGCTTTTCACATTCGTCCCTCGAGTCGAACTCAAAAAAATTGCAATATGCAAACAGACATACGACAGGCTCGACAGATACGACAGTTCGACAGACCGTCGACAGACGATGCCATTTAATTAAAATTCGAAAATTCGAAAAAAGAAAAAGGTATAAATTTCCCTTTGACAGACGATGTAACGGTTAACATAACTGTAGCGATGCCTGCGATGCATCTAACAAAATTATTACCCATGCAAATTGGGCAGCGATGAGGAGTTTTCCTTTTGCCTCTCTCTCTCTCTATGTGGGAAAGGCATAGGGTGAATATAGTGTATATGTATATGTATTCGTATCTGTATCTAACCAAGATGTGTGTGTGTGTGTGTGTGTGTGTATGAGTGGTTGACTAGAGTTATATATAACATGACACACGCACCATAAACACCGTGAAAATTATTACTTTTACTATATTGCATAGCCCGTATCCTATATCCCATATCCCGTATGTCGTATCCCATGTCCCGTATCATTGTCACGTCTCATCTAATTTATGCCATTTGGAATATTCACTTGAATTTGCTGCACTAAATGCAAAAGATTTGCGTATGGAATTGAAATACATTATATGTTAAAAGCCCTGCACTAAAAGCATTTACAACTTATGGCTAAAAATATATATATTTTCCGCTAATGCAGTTGGTAACGCGGGTTAATGGTTAACAAATCTCTTTAATCTTTTTATTCTATATTTATTTAGCAATTTAAGAATAAATACAAAAGTATTTCATATCAGTTTGAACTTAGTTGTGGCAATGCAAGCGATGTCCTTGTAAATCTGGGAACTTTAATATTTATAATTTTCAATTCAATGAAATTTTAAATTTAACGAAATTAATGAGTAAAATTGCAATTTAAGTAAATAAAATAAGATATTTATACAGAAAATAATAAACACAGCAAATAATATGTTATATCAATCGGTAAAATGCTTTTCAATCCACACAGAATCAAATTCAGGATTTTTAAACAAATGTTTCCATAGCAATAATTTGATTTTCGGGGTTTTGTAATATGTTTTTTACTTAGCTGAAATATTTTGGGAATCTTTGACTTTGTAACTGTTGATAAAATTTAATAATAATAGCCATAATATATACAAAAAGCATGCTCAAATGAAGAATTTTAAGCTTGAATTTACAAATGTAATTTTTTTTTTTTGTAAACATAAAACATTTGGATTAACTCTTTCATCAATTAGTAAAGTCAACCAAATTTTTTTCCTAAGCAAACACACTTGAACTATGTTTAAAAAAATCATAAAAATTTCTGTTTTTTTTTTTTAGTTTTGACTCCCTTTTTTTTCAATGTGTTACAAACTTTACCATTAAAAGTGCAAATCGTGATTAATTTAACTTAAAATTTATACGACTTTTTATTCTATTTACATCTACTTTTAAATTATGTATATTGATTACATACTAAATTTGGAAACTTGTACAATTTTGTGGTCAATAAAGTAAAATAAATTTTATTATTGTAGTAATATTTAGCACACGTAGTCATAAGTAGTATGTATGACTGTATTATATTGTAAATAGTGTTATTTATTAAATATATTTATCGCACTGTAAATATAATTAATCATTTATCGATTGCTAGAAAGCGCCCTCTGGCGTGAATAAGAATTAGCTTAAGAACGCATGATTGTATTGGTAAATGGAGCAAGCGTCACTATAAGACTGAATAAAATATAAAAGATCGAAAATCTAAGTGTTTATTAATTAAAATAACCCCTGACTATATTATTTTTTTATGCCTGATTTTATTTGCCTAAACACTTTTTTTTCTAATCGCAATTTCTCTTTTTGGAATTTAATTTTACTTTATTTGAGAGCGTCAATTTGTCGGTTAGCTTGTCTAATAGGAAAATTGTTGAACTGGTTACAAAAGGCGCTGATGAGGTGATAAAACTATGATCAGATCACAGCGTGGCCAAAAGTGAAGAGCGGTACTCAAGGACTTTTTTCACACACTGTCGCCTGCCAGGATCGATAACGGCGAATCACAGGAGTGAAACCAGGACAACAGCTGTGTGATGGATGATTGAACTGAACTGAACTGAGCTGAACTGAATTCAGAAGTGAGTTGAAAATGCCCAACCGTTTGACAGTCACCACCAAAATGCGAGGAATTTAAGCAAAAGGCTTCCTTGAAATGTAAATTATTCAAGTGGTCTTTCACGCCATTGCAACAACAAGAAGAAATGCCAAGAGAAATAAAATAATAAAACTATTTCAAAATGATGCTGCAACCCCGTGGAAAGGTGCTGTCCCGGTGCGTGTCGAGTGTCCTCATCTTCCACTTGCCACTTGCCACTTGGCATAAATTACAAGCAACAGAATGATTGAATGCAACTGCCGTTTTGGTCTGTTCAAGGGACATAAACCGGAGCGGGGGAATGGGGGGAGGGGGGACGGATAGGCGTGCCCAGCATTGGGCAACGGCAACGGCAACAATTGAAGGTCACTTAAAGCTCCCCCTTCAAACAGCAGCAGCAGCAGCAGCAACAGTTGCCACAGCATGCTGCCAGCAACAGTTGGTGCGACTTTAGTATTTAAAAAATGCGACCTGCAAAACTGCGCCATAAAAATACAAAAAAAAAATGAAGAGATTTTATATAAAAGAAAAGCGAAATGCAAATAGAAAAGTGCTTTCCCTCGCTCAACTGCTGTCGCAGTCGGAGGCGCTGCCGAGTCTGCTGTTGAATTTTTGTTGTTGTTGTTGCTGTTGCTGGTGGCTGTGGCACGTCCTTGGCCGTCAAGTCTCAATTTTAATTTTAAATGCCACAATTTTCCATCTATTTACAGCCATTCCATGCACAGTGGTGCGCAACTTGTCTGACAAATAATTTTAATTAACCTATAATTAAGTTCATTTGTGGAGTATATTAGCGAGGTCAATTCAAATTGCGAATCGAGTTAAAAACTTAAATGTAAAAATCAATTATATTATTATATTATTATATTAATATATTATTTTTATTTTATATTCCTATATTATTAAAAAAATGGACAGTGTTGAAAAAAAAATATTATATTTAGATGATCTAGATGAAAAAAAAAAGATCTAGATGAATAAAATAAAAAGCCATATAATGATAAAAATTTAAACACTCCGCATGGCAATCAACTTACTTTTAGCAAAGATATGAAATTTTAAAGTTATTGAAAATTTGTAAAGCGATAAAAAGGTATTTTAAAATTGGAATGTGCTTGAAAAAAATAAAATCTTTAAATGAATAAACTTTTATTACAGAATCAAAAGAGGCGTCAAATAAGGACATATCCAATTTTGTTGATAATTTTAATAATAATTTTTCGGTATATTTTTTACATAAATCATATGTTGTCTTTTTTAAGAGAAACATTTATGGAACAGCAATGAACTTTCAACTGCAACCTCTCAGGACACTGTGCAACGTTTTAGACTTAACTACAAGCACTTAATGGAGGTCTGGGCAGGGGATAGACAGAGGGGGAGGGAACACCTGCCAGAATCACCAAAAGTTGTCCAAGTTCCACTTAGACTTTACGCTTTTCTTTTCATGAATGAAATTTTTTTAAAATAATAAAAAAAAAAAGAACAACAAAGACCGCGACGCCGAGCAGAGGGAAAAGAAACAATAAAAGAATGCAGAGCGAAGCAACAAGGACCAAGGACGAACGACGAGGCAAAGTGAAGAAGAGAAAATGAAAAAAAAAGCAGCAGAAATATATATAAAGTCTATGAGTATATATACATACATACATACATATTTATATGAAGTCTGCTCGCCGTCTGCAATGAGAGAGCGTAATGAGTCTCTAATTGACGACATTGAGCCGACACCCTCCGTGTACCCCCCGCATGCCCCCCACTCCCCATTCGCTCCCCTTCGTAACAACCCCCCCCCCACATTTCCGTAGTACGTGTATTTTTTTTCTCTCGCTTTCTTCTTTGCATTTTTGCTTTTCCCCATTTGTTGGTTGGTGTTGTTTATGTTGTTAGAAATAACGCTATGGATAATGTAAGCGGTGTTGCAGCCTCCTCCCTTCCTTCCCCCTTCCCCACTGTTTCCCCTCACATCTGGCAACGCTCTACAAACGCTGTGACCTTTAAGGGGGAAGAAGGAGAAACGACTCTCTCTCTCTCTCTTTTTCTCTGTTTGCTTCTGTGTATAAATGTAGACTGATTTATTTTCAGGCTCTTTCTGCCATTTTTTATTATTATTATGATTATTTCTTTGGCTCGTCTCTTATTTGTTGCCGTTAGTGTTGTTGCTGTTTTTTCTGCTTCTTCTTCTTTTTTTTCAAGGTCGTCGCATCGTGAGTTCTTTAATGCGGAAATGGGAAATGTAATGAAAAAGTTTTTATTTTGTCTTGTCGCGTGCGTTGTGTGTTTGGGGCAAAAAAAGGAGCAGAGAAAAAGGCGCGAGACTTTATTTATTTTCGACGTTTTGTTTTTGCCTGGTTTGTGATTTTTTTTTTTCAGTTTTTTTCATTCTTCTTCTCAGCCTTCCGCCCAAGCATTTTTTGTTCAGTCTGTGTGTTTGCCGTTAAAGCAAATAATTTCAAATAAGATAAGAAAACATAAAATAAAAAAAAAATGAAACAAAAAAGGCGAAGGCAGCGAAAAAAATTGAGTATGCAACAAGTTGCAAGTTTGCTGCCAAGACAAAGTGAAAGTGGCGCTATCGCGTTGATGTTAATGCCAAACGCAAATGTGTGAGAGGGAGAGAGAGAGAGAGAGAGAGAGCGGGAGGGAGTGAGAGGGAGTAAAAGGGGACGAGGGGCTGCTGTAAAATGAAGTCATGAAATTTTCGCAGTTACTCAGTAACTGCATAATTTATTAGCTGCTTGTACTCTTGACTGTGTGCAAATTCTTTTGCCTTTGCCACCGATTCTCTGTCTATCAAAAGTGGTGGCAAGTGGCAAGCTGGCTAAGTGGAAACTGTTATAATGGCACAAAATAAGCGGAAACAATGTGCAACAAGATCCACCTAAATGTGCAACTAATTAGTAGCAGTTAGTCGGTTGAATAAGAGCTAAAAAAAACGCAAGTGCTAGAAAGGTAAAGAAATAAAAATTAAAACTTTTTAATTATACTCTACATAATCCAAATTGTATTATCTATACATATAAAGTTGTTTGTCCAACTGACTGAGCATTGTATCGGCCAAACAGTTGGTAAAGGAATAAAAATTAAAATTTTTTAATTATACTCTACATACATAATACAAATTGTATTATCTATATAAGTAAAGTTGTTTGTCCAACTGACTGAGCATTGTATCGGCCAAACGGCTTAAGAAAACAAATTTAAAATTTTAACACAACAGATGTGACAAATTCACCGGCGTTTCAGACGGAATTTTTCCAAAATCGTCCTGCAAGTGCGTTAAAAAGGAGTTCAAAGTTCACGTTTGTTTTTATTTACATATAGAAGCGTTTGCTATTCTTAGGCGATTTTTAAGAAAGAAAACAATCAAAATATAAACTTCTTGTCTTACGATCTCTTATCATTAAGTTTTCAACCTAAAGTGTTTCATAGCATACATATATGGTATAAAATAGAACGGTAGTAATGAGTTTTAAAATTTTGGTTTTGAATTTTTACTTTCACAAAAATTACCATTTACATTCTGATTGCAATTATTATAGTATATTTTTCTTAAATGCTATAAACAGAAACATTTTTAAATAATAAAAAGCTAATTATTATTCTCATTCTCATTGCAATTAATTCTCATATCATATGGACAATTAATAGACTCTTTATTTTAGGTTAATTCTTGTATGGTATAAGACTCTATGGCTTTGCACACATGCGACGCCATCGCCTACAAACTGCAGTCTGCACATTGGTCAATTCAACATTCACACACATTCACATTCACACTCACTCATACACACTCTCACACACACACACAGAAATACACTCACACAATATACAAAGAGGAAAGCAAAATATAGAAACAACCCACATGGCATAGGGAAAACGGCTCGTGTCCGTACGTTCTTTGGTTTCGGACGGACGGACGGACGGACGGACGGACAGCCAGACAAGTAGGGAGTGAGTTTGTTGGTGCTGCATACACACAAAAAAGGGAGGGTGTGGTCAATGGCAATTGCATTTTGTGGACTAACATTTTGTGGATTAACAAACATTTTCGGGGTGGAATTTCAGGAAATTCGTTACGAATTTCAACGTATTGTCAGAAAAATGTTTGTCCTTCCCCTCAAATTTAGGCAATCTATAAAATGGAAGCCGTCACTCATATGTACAAGCGAGCGGGGGTGTGCTAAAAATGAAGAATATAGAAAATAAGAGGAATGAAAATTGAATTTTGAATAGTAATATCTTATCTTATTATTAATATTAATATAATATGTATATGTGCATTTCCACAGAAATGTCAACCAGAGTCAAAATTTAAAAAATTTTAAAAACTCAGATCTTGCTAAATTTTCTCCCCGAAACATTTTCAAGTTGTTTATTTAAACAATTTACACATGAATTAATTCACGGACAGCACCTTTGACTAAATTGTTTTTTTCTATATTTTTGCCCATTTTTAAAAAAAAAAAATGGAGGAATATTTAACGAAATATCTCTCTTCAGCAACAAAAAATTAATCAAAATGTGAAGAAAACATTTTAATTTAGATAATAAAGCTGGTTAACTTCGTTAGTGACCGGTATCTTATTCAATTAAAAAAAAACTACAGGGATAATTTCTTGTGTCAATAGAAAGAAAGCGATAGAAAGCTACATTATTCCTCTTTAACAGAAGTTAATCGCTTTAGCATATTCCGTTGCAATTCGCAGATTTTTGCATTTTACTAGAATAATACTAGAATATTTAAATTTATAGAAATTTAACAATAAAATGTTTTTTTCTAATTTCACATGATTTTTCACAAATAGTGAATAGTGAATTAAGAGGCCAAACCGTGCTCAAAATGATATTTCATTCGAAAATCGGCTTAGTTTTTGTCAAAGTTAAGATATTTGAAGCTGGTTCGACTTATGAACTAGCAACTATACAAGTCTTAATTTTTGTTAACATTTTTTAATAAAATAAAATAAAATATGTACTTGAAAACTAAAAAATTTTTTTTAAACTAATGATGAACAAAAACGTGACAACAGTTTGATGAGAATGCTACAGTGAGTTAAAGAAATAATTATCATAATAAACAAAGTTTTGTATCGGAAAGAAGAATACATCACCGATCAAATAAAGTACATATTTTTTGAAAAGCATCAACAGCCGAATCAATATTACCAAGTTCATCTATTCGTTAAAAAATTCAACTAAATAGAACGGCAGTAATGAGTTTTAAAATTTTGGTTTTGTATTTTTACTTTTACAAAAATTACCATTCACATTCTGATTGCAATTATTATAGTATATTTTTCTTAAATGATATAAACAGAAACTTATTTAAATAATAATTAATCATCTCATTGAAAGAGTTAATTATTATTTGGACCATAATTCTCACTGCAATTATCATATATCGTATGCACAATTAATAGACTCTTTATTTTAGGTTATTTCCAATTGGTGTCATTTGCATCGAATTGTTGACCTCTCAACAAGACAATGTCTTAAGTATGTTCATACAATCGCTTTCTCTCTCTCTCTCTCTCTCTCTTTCTCTTTTACACACTCCATATATAAAATATAGATATATGTAGATATATCCCTCTCTCCTTGTCTCTATCCATCTCGCACTGTTAAGCTGTCTTATTCTTCTCCTTAAAAAGTAAATGTGTATGTGTGGGTGTGCGCATGTACCACATACAATGCCCATATACACACATGCATACATATGTGTGTCTCTCTCTCACTGTGTGTGTTTGTGTGTATACTAAGAAAATACCATTTTCATACTCAACTGTACTGCTTCGGAATTCGAATGGTAAACCGAAAACATTTGAGCAAAAAGTGTTCAAACTGGCGATAACTGTGGCTGTCTCTTCACCCGCTTCTGCAACAAGGGAACGGTACAAAGGGGCAGGGGGGGAATTTGCAAAAAAAAGAATATATAGAAAAAAAGTTTGTCGATTCATACATACAGAGAGCAAATGCGAAGTTACGGACTGCAGACCAAGTGGCTCGCAGACAAGTGAATGTCGCTCGGGCTTCGAATCTGACTGTCGTTCTGACTCTGAATCTGAATCTGACTCTGAATCCGACTCTAACTCTGACTAGTCTATGAAATCAGCGGGAACGAGCTGTCGAATTCAAAATAAAACTCGCACATACATACAATGAAGAAAAGCAAAAAATGAATAAATGAAAAAAAATAGTAGATCGAATGAACTCGACTGTTGTAGACCCTGTACTAACACTGTTAAATAGGTATGCTCTTCTTTCGCCTTTCGTTGCAAGTTTTTTTATTTTTATTATTTGTTATTAATCCGATTGTGTGGATAACTCGATTTTTAAATCTAAGACTTTATCTAATAGAAATCTGAAAGAAGTGTAAAGTCTGTAGTTCTCGGGTATAGAAATAAATATATTAAATGGCGACACAAGTTTTGTTTTTCATTGACAAACTCAGTAAACTCTTTGTACTTTTAAAGTACAGGGTCTAAAAATATAAATCTGAAAGAGTCTATATAAGAAGTGTGAAGACTATAGTTCTCGGGTATAGAAATAAATATATTTCATGGCGACACAAGTTTTGTTTTTCATTGACAAACTCAGTAAACTCTCTGTACTTTTAAGGTACAGGGTCTAAAAATTGCAAATCGAAACGATACGAAACGAGTGCAGGAGCAGAGGCCATCCATCCATCCAACCAATCATGTAGCCCCAGGTCCATTGGCAATAGCTAAGAAGAGTAGTGGGTGAGGGCAATGGGGGAGGGTTGAAGAGGAGCTAGGGGAGTGTGGAGAAGGGGAGGGGGGGCCTTGCGCTGGTCTTACGCCAAGTGATTTATATTTTTGATATGCAAAACATCTCGTACACATCGTCTCAGGGGCGTGGACAAGACCGTCGCATTTGCATGCACATACACACACAGAAATTCATTGTGTGTGTGTGTGTGTGTGTGTGATATACATATATATATATATAGAACGACAGGATTTGTGCAAAAATCGGGAATTTGCAAACGCTCCGACATCGCCATCCAAATGACAAATATACAAAGGACATAAGCATAAGCAATGTATAAGAACGAGGAAGAACCAAAGGCAGAGTCACAACCACAACCACAGCCACAACCACAGCCTCAACCACAACCACAGCAACAACCAGAACAAGAACCACAGACGCAGCTCGACGAGGCGAGGCTAAAGCTTTTGTGTGCCGGATGTGGTCGTTAGATTAATGCGCTTTGGAAGCTTGCCAGTACATAAAACCTATGTATGGAATGATCCACCTAACACATATATATAGATATGCATACATACATACATATATGCTCTCCCTCTATACGTCTCTATATGTGTGTGTGTGTGTGCGTGTGTGTGTGTGTGTCTCCTATTGCTTGGCTCTTGGCGTTTTTTGGAGCACACACACACACACATTACCGTGACAATCCCCCTTTTGGGAACGATTGGGCAGCATGAGTGAGTTTTATTAAGTATGTGTGTGTGTGTGTGTGTGTGTGTGTGTGTGTGTGTGTGTGTGCGCGCGTATGTGTGTGTGTGTGTTTGTGTGTGTGTGTAGCTCTGCTTGGCCAGCTTTTAAGATTGAGCATATCAAGGCCAATAAAAGCTAATGCCACAAGTCGACTTTGGATTTCACTGCATTTTATGCAGACTCTACCTGATTCTCTTTCTCTCTCATTCTCTCTCTCTCTCTCTCTTTCTCTCTCTCTCTCTCTCGCTCTCTCTCTTTCTCTCTCTTTTTAGAAGTTGTAGTAAGCAATTCGGGGACACCGAAACTTTTAAAATTTTAAAATATAATTTATAAACTAGTAAATATTTGTTGATTTTCAACCAAAATATAAATACTCCTTTTAAAATAAAAATTTTATAAAATACTAATTTAAATTTCGTATTTTTATAATAAAGCAATTCAGGGACACCGTAACTATTAAAATTTTAAAATATAATTTATAAACTAGCAAATATTTTTTGATTTTGAACCAATATAAAAATACTCTTATTTTAATAAAAATGTTATACAACACTAATTTTAATTTCGTATTTTTAGAATAAAGCAATTCAGGGACACCGTAACTAATAAAATTTTTAAAATATAGTTTATAAACTAGGAAATATTTGTTGATTTTTAACAAAAATTAAAAATACTCGTATTTAAATAAAAATTGTATAAAATACTTATTTAAATTTCGAGTTCTTAAAGTATCTTTTTTATCCTGTTTCCAGGATATTATCTAAGCTTTTTCCTTTTAGGTTCGATTATTTTAAGCATGCCAAATTCCCTTAAATTATTACCTTCGTTATATATGTAGAAATTCCCAGACATAGCTATGTTTTGCAAACCTCTCTAACAATCCAAAAGCAACACTTTTATAGTTGTTGTTCCTGAAACGATTTTTTTATTACTGTCAAATTTTGCAATATTTACATTGTTGTTAAAAATAAATAAAATGTGAAAAAAAATTATAGCTATAGCAAGTGAGCAAGGCTATAGTCGAAATTCCGACTATAGGATATCCGTAATTTAATATTTTAAAGAAATTACTTGTATTACTTTGTCCGATCTTTATGCGATTCAGTGGGACGGACAAACGGATATGGCTATATCGACTCGGCTGTTGATGCTGATCAAGAATATATATACTTTATAGGGTCGCAGATGCCTCCTTCTCCCAGTTACATACATTCCAACGAATACAATAAATACTTTTACTTGTTTTAAGTAACCGATATAAAAATATCAATGTAATACATACTTAAATATATTCAAATCACTTTTAAGAATTACATTTTCAATACGCATTATTTTTTAAATTTTTCTTAAATAATGTAAAAGAAATGAATAGCCGAATATTCAATTTCAAATTAATTAAATAAATAATTAAATATGTCAGGAATTGTTAAATAAGTCCAAAAATTAAAAGTTTAGCATTTACACTTTAGAGCGCATCGGTCATTAGTACGAATATGAATCTTTATAGAAAATTAAGGAACGATATTTGAAAGAAATCTTTTAGCGATCTCTTTCTCTCTCGCAGTTTTTTTTCTCCTCTCGCTGCCTTTATTGGATTTTCAGCTCCATTATAAGCACTTAAGGCACATCTGTTTAGAATGCTAGATTAATAATCTTGCTTACTCTCTTTCTCTCTCTCTCTCTCTCTCTCTCTCTCTCTCTCTCTCTCTGAGGAACGATTGCATTTAGATTGTTTTGCTAGTGTCATTAGAAGCGTGACAGTTACTGTATGTACGAGTACTTGCCACAGGCAACTGAGGCAACCCCAGCTGGGCAGTAGTTCAATATCCTCTAAGCGAGGACTTTATTGGATTTGAATTTCGAAAATTGCCCAACTATGTGTATTGATGGCTTCTGCGAATTTTTAACTTCAAACTCGCAACTGGCAGCTCATTTGCATATGCCGTCGTTGTCGCTTTGCTTTTAAGCTTTGAGGGTGGACAAACACAAACACAAACACATACAGATACTCGTACACACACACACACACACATACACACACACACACAGTAAGCGGGCGAGGACATAACGAGCGATAATGCTAATGCTTTTATGGCGCACATATAAAATGTCCTTTTTGCGAACATTGTTGCGCTGAGCTGATGATGCAGCCGGAAGAGCAACTGGAGGGAGGAACAGGGTGAGAGAAGGGTGGAGGGGGGACACAAGGTAACCCGCGCGCAAAAAAAGTATAAGAGGAAGAATGGAGCTGTGGAGCTGTGGACACAAAAAAAAAAAAGGGGGTTGGTTTTTTGCGCTTGGTACTCGACTGTCATTATATGGCCATAACATACAACAAAGCAGGCGAATTGGGTGGTTAGGGGGGTGGTTGGGTGTTTGGGTGGGTGGGCACTGTCTGGACTGGCAAACATTTGCAAAATGAAAATAACCCACCACTGGCCCATGTGACCAGTGCGACCACCACCACACCACACCACCACCAAACACTTGCAAAATATATATTCAAAACATACAAACATATAGAGAGGACGCCATGTGTACCAAGTTACACCCTTCTCTTACCCCCTCACTTACCCCCATTGGCAAAAACCACCCGGGCACGTCTTGCGCTTTATCACGGACTTCAACTTTTGGTCATATATGTGTGTGTATGCATGTAAAAGGCGAGGGTGGCTCCAGGTCTCTATATGTGTCCCTTATCCATATGCGTGAGTGTGTGTATATTTACATATGTATGTATGTGTAAGTAGACAAGTCCGCACGGACTTTCAAACACATCCCAAATGTGTATATATTCCCCACACACATGCTCTCGCCTTCTATCTCGTGTGCCGAAGCGTATATACACATACATGTGTGTGAGTGTGAGTGTATGGTCCCCCCTTAGTTGTTAGGGGATGGATTAGGCTATTGAATCACCCTCGCCCAAGACCAATCGATTTGGGGTTTACTTTCATTACCTTTTCACATTGGAACCTAGAAAAATGATCGCACTTTTAGATCACTCTCTCCAGGGTTCAAGTCCTCGCTACATTTTATGGCAACTATATTTATAGCAAATGATCGCACATTGCATACTTTGCGGCTCAAACCTTAATTACCTGCGTATTTGATCAGCATCAATTACTGAAAAGTTAATTTTAGATTTTCCTGCATTTTATTTTAAAAGGGGATTTTTAACGCCATTTTGTGTTTCTAATTGTTATTTTTGTACTTTTAACTTGATTGTCCAGTTGAATTTCTAGCAACTCGTATGTGTACGGACATGGAGCGCCACCTGTTGGCCGTTGTAGCTTCGGCGTTTAGCCAACAGATGGCGCCATTGACTGATTGGACACGCGCACACGTAAATGCCAATTGGAAGGCTTGAATTGGTCTTCTTTTAGGGTGGTTTTTATGGTCGCATACGTGAAAACACACATGGATATAGATACACACATGTTCAGAAACACACACAAACACACAAATACAGCTCTACACAATACAAGTATATTCGGTCAAGAAATGTCAATTTCAATGCAATTTTTTCGCAAAGGGACTTTATATTGGAAATTTCATACTATTTTATATAAATAGAAAAATATTTATAATTCTTATAAAACTGTAAGTCAATATAATAATTAAAATCTTCAAATTAACACTTTTCAAAATCAAGCTAATTTACTCAAATATTATACATTGTTTTTATAAGCAATAATATATATAATTAACAACAATATATATATAAACCAAAGCTGTTTTTAATAAGTATATTTTTCAATACTCTCTATAAATCTTTTATATAATATATTTATATTATTCTTTACTTAACTACAATATATACATTGTTTTTATATAAAACCAAAGCTGTTTTGAATAAATATATTTTTCAATACTCTATATAAATCTTTTATATATTTTATTATATACTGAATTTTAAATCGTTTGAATTGATATTTGAATGTATCTTGTGGCATTTTGATATAACTCAGACTGTTAAACCATAATAAAACCATATTAAAATTATGTAGTAAATGTTTTATTAATGCATAATGATTTCTTTTTAAACGTAATACGTGTAGAATACACTATATACAATAATGTAGAATTCTAAGCGTAACCAGGATAACTGTACATTTCAATCGGATCCTTGGAACGGACAGCTAACGGACAAAACGAAAGCAATGGGAAAGGAAAACAAGGTTTGAGGAAAGGAAGGATGAAGAGGGGAAAGCAGAGAGCAACTGATGAATGAATGCGACCGATGTTGCGGCCTTTAAAGGTCGCTTTTGGATGCCTAAACATAACGGAGCCACTTGCGCGGCATCCGAGATCCAAAATGTACCCCTACCCCTACCGCTCTGTTTTCTAGCTCAAGATGCCATAAATAAAATGCTCGAGCTCGGGTATTTGTTTGGAGTACAACAACGGAGAGAGGGAAACGGAGAATGAGAATGAGATTGAGAACGAGGCTGGTTATAACGGCACTTGTCTGTGTGTGTGTGTGTGTGTGTGTGTGTGTGTGTGTGTGTGTGTGTGTGTGTTACACCCCCGCGAACACTGGACGCTGAACTGCAGCGAAGGGAATAAGACAACTTGAGATTCAAGATTCAAGTGACGATGATAAACATCCTGCAGTTGCTTGTGTCCATCAACGCTGGCGCTTCGACCTATAACAATGGATACGGAGAAACACCGCAATCCCGATCAGAAAAACAATGCCGCATTTTCAAGTATCTTTCTTTCAACATGATAACATTGTCTCATCTATGAAGAAACCAAACCCAAACCCAATTGCACTTGCAGTTTTCATGGAGTAAACGGGTTGTCAGTGAAAATGCGATGCGACTTCCTTTTTTCGAGTTTTTTTTTAAATTATCTATTTCTCTCAATGGCTTTGCTTACTTCATACAAGACTGTACTTTCTCATATTTTTTGAAGAACATGTTCATAGTATTTTATTAATGTACCGCTTAAATATATCAGTTAAAAATATCGAAACGTCGATTTTTGCGAAAACGATTTTCCAGAACTTTACCTCGATCATTTTTGTGACGATGTATCGAGTTGATTTATTTGATTTTCATGAAAAATCGACAACGCACGAAGTAAATGACCTACAAAACGCCGAAGTTTAAGCACGCATGTAAACGACAAATAAATAATAAGATTTGCAATAAATATTACAATTTCAAATTAAAAAACCTTTTTTTGAAAGATAACCGAATATCTCTAAATCGATATATTACTTACCGACATAAATATAAAATTCAATACAATGTTTAAATTTTCATAACTACTTCTAACTAAGCTGAAAAACATTCTTTGCTATATTTTTTAAATATCGTACTGGTATTATGCTTTAAAATAATTCTTATTGAGTTGAGATTTGGTCTTAATGTATTTGCGTAGAAACATTAAGAATCTAGATTAGTTATCTAAGAATCTAAAATTGTTAATAACATTGCAGTTAAATAACATAAAAAAGTTTATCCTTTTGAAATTTTAGCTTGTAATCTTAATTTTCTATCAATTTTAATAATATTATTTGTAAGTTTACAATAAATTTAATGGAAAATTATGCAATATTAATGGAAAAAATGCAGCCATTTTTAATCTAAAGATTTAGTAAGAAATCATCTTATTTTCGTAGAGTTAAATAAAAATATTTTTTTTAAATGTTAAGGTAGAATAATAAATTGTTTTCTAAATATTTTGGAGAAAGTTTTAGAAGTTCTATCGATAGTTAGATTAATAAATAGTACAAATGTGGGTGCTCGGAGAAGACATTTAATCGACTGATGTCAGTTTAATTGGGTAAAGGAATAATCTCAATTCGTGACAGAAGTGAATGTTGGATTGAAGGATCTGATGATGATGATGCTTTGATGAACCGCTATGACAAATGCATTTTGGACCTAAACGAATCGTTTGACAAGTACGATTGTAATCTCTCTTTCTTTCTTTCTGTCTCTCTCTGTCTCTCTGTCTCTCTCTCTCTCTCTCTCTCTGTCTCTCTGATTAGTGCCGTCAATGCTGGACAATTTGCATACGAGTCGATAAAAACAATAGAACTGATTGTGAGACGGGACTGTGATAGAAAGGGGGCGTTGTGGTGTTTGCCAATTAGCGGCGCTGCAGTCGTGTCGAATGCAGAGAACAAAGGACATGGCTCAGCTGATTGATTTTGATGATGTTGCATCCACGTTACACTGATAAAAAAAATGTTCTAAAATCAAGATTTTGGTCTCAGAACTAAGATTTTTGGCCTAAAAAATGCGTCGAGAACATACAATTCTTAAATTAAGAGAACACATCTTGATTTTAAGAACATTTCAATTAAGAACAAGTTCTTATTTTAAGAATAAATGTTCTTAAGATTAAAACTAAAAATTGAAAATAAATAAAAATTATTTTATATATTTATATTTTTGTTTATTTTTAATTTTTGATTTATTTACATTTTCTTCTGTTTTAGTAAATTTTTTAATTTTTTTTTAAATTTGATACGAGTGGGGTTTGAACCGCCGCCTACTCTGCTTCACAACTGAAGCGGCCTCTCTAACCAGAGCGCCACAGTGCCACAATTTATTTAATACGAAATAGTACCTATTTATACTTTTTTAACAATTTAAGTTTTTTATTAGTATATTTAGATTTCAAGATTTTTTAGATTAATAATCTTAGTTTTAGTAATTTGGTCTTAAAATAATCTTATTTTAAGAACAAAATATTTAAGATGAATGTTCTTGATTTTAGAACTTGGTCTTTTTTTTCAGTGTAGGGCTGTGTGTTGTGTGTTGTGGCATAAGGGCAGCCGTGCAGCAGTGCAACAGTGCTGCATGTGGAACGTGTTGCCGCTGTTGCTGTGTGGACCACCCAATGCAGACAGTCAGACAGTCGAGCAAAATTTTGACAGCTCGACAGAGGCCAGAGATCGAGGCCCAGACGAGAGACAGAGTCTGAGAGTCGGAGTCGGGAGACGGGGGGCATATTGAAACCAATACGTCAAACGTGAGATTACATAAAAAACCGCAAAAATATGCGAAACAAAAGGAAAACAACAACAACAATTGAGCGCTGACCTTTGGTTTGGGCATTGTCCTGACGCAAATACTCGTAAAAAATATATACACGTATATATAAAAAAGAAAAAAAAAACATATATGAAGAAAAGGCCCAGCATGCATATGGATGGGTTTATAGGGATATTAAGGATATTGCCAGCATTCGCCTCAACGCACGTACACACACATACCATTGATTTTGTTTATCCTTGCTGTTGTTGTTGTTCCTTCTCGTTGTTGTTGTTGTTACTGCAAAACTGGACAAAGAAGCAGCTCTGCTTTCCTCTCCTCTCTTTTGGCCACCCATTAACAATGGCCGTTTAATAAAAATGGGTTAGCAACTTCTTATAATATGATCTGGTTGAGGACAGCTGAATCAGCGATCGTTCATTATAGATTTCTCAATAGCTTCAATAAGCAGATTTTGGATGTTTTGCTGCTTTTATTTTCCATTTATTTATTTATTTATTTAACATTTATTTATAAGCAGACTTAGTATGTTTTGCTGCTTTAGTTTTTCATTTATATATTTATTTATTTAACATTTATTTATGCACGATTAAAAGCTGTCGGCAAAGAAATAATTACTGTGTAAAAAAATTAGCTTATGTTAAATATAAAATATAAATTGAATATAAATTATGAACTGTAAAGAAAAAATTTAAAATTGCATCTGGGGTATGCAACAATTTTAAATGATTCAACATTTGTTGCAAGAATTGGGAAAAATCCAGAAAAATTCAATCAGATCCATCATTTAACATAGTCACCAAACATTTATTTACAAAACTTTGAATTAACAAACGAAAGTAAACAATTTTAAAATAACATTTAAAAATTATCTAAAAAAAAAAAAAATATATATGTTAAATAAAGTAAGAAAGCTGAATTTTTTTTATTAGACCAGTATAAAGAATTTACTTTATTATCTTATTCTTATTAGTGAAGCAACTAACGAAATTAATCATGTTGTACGCATTTCAGAAAAAAATGATTTTTTATAAAATGAATGCTTAGCTTATGTTTAATTATCTTAAGACTTAAAAAAAAAACAACAAAACAAAATTTTTTGAGTGTTACACTGTTTAAAATAAAACACTTTCAGTGAATTGGAAATTTTGGAAAAATATTTAATTTTATTTTTTAATATATTTAATACGAGTCTAATTTTTGTGAGTTTTGAGTTTCATGGAAATAAAAAGTGTGACTTAAATAATTTCATTAAAAGCAATTATTCAAATTGGAATTTAAAAAAAAAATAATAGAAAAACATACAATAATACGAACTATGCCAAATTTGCATTTCCAAACATATTTCAGGAAACATATGATAGCGAATCTCATAGAAGCTCAAGCTCAAAAAGTATCATACTCTCCCAAAAAAGTCCACCATATGAAATGCAAAGCTGATAAAAACAGATCCAATTTAACATCTACCTCAACTTTTGCCGCTCCCTTTATCTCCTCGTCCTCCTCCCCCTAACTTTGGTTTTTGGGCACACAAATGAGGCAAATAATAAAAAAAACTTATGTAGTGTGAGAGAGAGAGAGAGAGAAAAAGAGAGAGAGAGAGAGAAAAACAATTTAGAAATTTGCGCAGCGTTTCGACATATTTGTACAATTTGCAACCTGGTATATGGATCTGAATTTAGAACTCGGGTTCGGGTCTAGAAATATGTAGGACCACGAGGGCTGTTCAATTTTTTGCAATTCAATAAAAATAAATCTCAACCGCAAACAAATGTTGCATTCAACGGACAGCGATCGGACTCGAGTCGAGGGCTTGTCTGCCAAGAGGGGAAGAGGGCAGGAGAGGGGGTAAGGGAGACTGAGGCAGGGGTAGGGGAAGGGGCAGGGGCAGGGATAGCTATTGTCCGAAATTTGAATATGGATTAGATAAATCGTGCGTGCGGCAGACGTAAGGCAACAATTTGTAATTTTGCATAAGCAAAAACCTCACGCCTGGTCGACAGTCAGTCAAATGGACAGAGAGAGAAAGAGAGAGAGAGAGAGAAAGAGAGAGAGAGAGAGAAAGAGAGAAAGAGAGAGAGAGCAGTTGAGCGGGCAGTAAATTGATTTTATCGCCAAAACCGAATGCGGCAAACTGCCAATAAAACAATTTGCCGGTCCGTTGTTGTCCTTTGTTCGACAAACACAAACACTCACACACACACACACACACACACACACACACTTATGGGCAGACAAAGTGTGTGTCCTTTTTGATTTTTATGAGCATTTTTGCCACAAAAGGCAACTTATGCCGCTCGCGAGCTCAAAGTCAAATTTGTTGATCCTGCAGGTTCGTTTCGAGGCAGGCAAATGGCACAGCTTAGTTTAAACCTGGCCCAAAGGCATTGTTAACTGAAGTACTGAAGTACTGTACAACACAGCTGGACCCAAGTCATTAAAATAGATCAAAGCTATTAGAAATTAATTGAGTTTTAGAGCTGATTGAGTGCACTCCTTTATTCTTAGCCGACATTTAGGCTTCTTTCGTCATCGACAAGCAAACAAGAACAACAAATGATCGCACGGTAAGAACTAAATTGATTAAAACAATCAAGAATATTTGCTTTTAAAATATTATTTTAAAAATAAGACAACTTTAAATGAACAAAAAAGACACAAAAATAAGCTGTTCTTCATTTCAGAATAAATTTAAATGAACAAAAAAGACACAAAAATAAGCTGTCCTTAATTTCATCATTTCAGTATAATTTCGTTGTTGGCAAGAATTTAAACTTGTTCGATGACCACTTGTGATATTGAAAATAAAAAAAAAATTACTCATTGTATACTTAAAATACCTTTCAATTTATATTTTTTATTTTCCTTAGTGTACAAATAAGCATATGCTTATTGTTCTCTAATTTATTACTTCTTGTCTTAAACAATTATGTTTGAATTCTTAAGTCAAACTTACTCCAATATATTTGAAGACTTTTAGTATTGAAATTTCAGTTTAAAAGCTTGCAGCCTTAAGTAATTAAACGATTAATTTATTTATTAATTTTTTTATTTACGTCAACTAAGATCAGTCGAATAAAATTTAAATTCTGCATAAAATAAAACAAGAGTTTAAATTATAATTAAATTAACAATTAAATTACACAACTTAAATAACGAATTTATTATATGACTGAAAATATAATGCAAAAGATACGAAAATAACATAGCCTAAAAAATTTAAATTATGCATAAAATAAAACAAAAGTTTAAATTAAAATTAAATTAACAACTAAATTATACAACTTAAAAAACGAGTTTATAATATGACTGAAAAAATAATGCAAAAGATTCAAAAATAACATAGTTTGTCTCATAAGCAAAAGTTTAAATTAAAATTAAATTAACAATTAAATTATACAACTTAAAAATCGAATTTATTATATGACTGAAAATATAATGAAAAAGATACAAAAATAACATAGTTTGTCTCATAAGCAAAGCCGCGCTAGTGACGGAAATATTAGCATTTCCTTATTACATAAAAACTCGGTGAAAAACCAAAAATTATGATAATTTCCCATCACAATTTTTGAGTTTCCACGTTTTATATAGCGCCCTGCAAGATATCCGATCACCGTTGAACTTGACTTTGACTTTGGCAGCGAGCAGAAGCAACCTCAAAGATACAAGATACAAGATATTTGTATATTGAACCAAAAATAGACAATATCTGTAGAACTAGAAATAGGACGGGGGAGTGTCAATGGAAGCAGGCAACGAGGAGGGGGAGTGAAGAGGGGGACTGCATAACCGTTTCGGTGCAGCAAACACACACACACACACGCACACACACACACGTACATTTACGTGTGCGACTAAAATAAACATGCGCATCCGTTGGATACAAAATGTTCTCCTTGCCTGTTGCAGATGCGTGGACATGACCGTGAGGATGCCACCGATGCGACACTCTGATGATGTGCGTAATACACGTCTCTCTCTGTGTGTGTGTGTGTGTGTGTGTGTGTGACACTTACACAAGCCTATGACTGGCAATGCAATCGAGCGATGCGCGTCCTGCGTTTGGTGTCCAAAATAAAAAAGTATCTTCAACAGCATTATCCGTTACATGCTCTCGCACACATGTGGCATGTGTGTGTGTGTGTGTGTGTGTGCGTGTGTGTGTGTGTGTATGTGCGTGGGCATACCCAAAGATGCTGCGATCCATTGCGCCCATGTGGCGAGTGCGTTTGACATTGACATGGTTGCTAGTCTGTTTACTTAATGTCATTTCGAATGTGTGTTTCATTTATTCAACCGTCCGAGTCCGAGCTCTCCTTTCCCCCTCTATCTCTCTCTCACTCTCTCCCTCTCACTTTCACTCTCAGTCTCGAGTCTCGAGTCTCACTCTCAGTATTGATGCGCCCCAGCCGTCGCCCTGTAGCGACCGACCGACGGAGGGTGGCTATTTTTAGTGTCCGTTTCAATTTGTGTTACTGTACTTTGTGTCCGCTTCTACTCCACCTACTTCAGGATAGAAATACAACTGTAGAAAATATGTATCTACAGTCAGAGATTGCACAAACAGATACAGATACAGATACATTAAGTCAAAATTAATTTTAGTTCATTGAATTCAGCATGGAGTTAATAATAATGTTACCAAACTAACTGGCAAATATAGACATAAGTAAGCTGACATTGATTTGATGGATTCATATTAATGATTTTTTTTTTATTTATTTAATTGTTAAGTAGAATTGATTCTAGAAAAAAATTGGTATAGCCAGAGCAACTGAGGCCTTCAGGTTATATTTATGATAAATGATACTTTATTTTAGAAATACTACAGGAAATCAAACCGAAATTAATATTGGTTCCGGAACATCCCGAAACAACTATTGTATTTCGGTATGAGGTTCCATTGCGGTTCGGTCCTTTCGGTACCGGTACAAGACCGGTACAACGAATTTACTTTAAAAAATTTTTAAATGTGAAGGTGCTGTATTATACAAATTATGATATAAAAAGTCAATTAATGCTGATTCAGTAGCCCAAAATAAATTGTATTTTATCGGGAATAAGCATACAACAATTCAGGGCTTTCAGACGTGCCCTTAAGCTTTTTTTCTAAAGTACTCAGGTAAAATTTTACAGGTGAATTAATCTTATTAAGCTTAAATTTTAAAAATTTATGACAAAACAGCGAGTTTTTGATTATCAGAAATTTTGGGGCTGAAATATGCTTATGTCACTATATTTTTACATAAGGAAAATTTTGTATACTTCAAAAAGGATTTAAACGACCTTTTTATTGATACTAACTCTTCATAAAGTTAGTTTAAATTATGAGTAGATTTAGCTTTACGTTTTGTCAAAATAAATATGCCGACCACTGTAAGTATAAGCAATTCTTAGAATAATCTGAATGCTTTCTATCTACAGATCAGATCAGACAGTTATTTTAGTATTATAGTGTGAAGTTACGATTGTGAAATGTGCATCAGTTTCTGAAATAAAATAATTCATGGGAACCAGGATATAAATGTGCAATTTTGTAAATGTACCAGAAATAGAGAATTGAACTTAAGACCATTGAAGTCATTCATCACTTTAAATTTTAAGTACAGTTTTTTTTTTGCAAAGCAGGCCCGGAAATAAAAATGTAAAATAAATATATATAAATATATAAACATATTTCGGCTGTAAAACACAACTGAAAACATAGTCTTCACTGTTGTTCAACATTTATTTATTTATTTATTTATGCGCGACTAAAAGCAGTCGGTAAGAAAAAAAAAAAAAAATCATATATAAAAATTAAATTAAAGATTAAAAAATAAAGATAAATTAAATATAAATATAAACTGTAAAGAAAAGATTTAAATTAGAATAAGAATTAGATCTGGGGTATGCAAAAATTATAAGTGATCCAACATTTGTTGCAAGGATTGGGGAAAACCCATAAACATAATCTAATATAAAATAGCTGAGAAACAAATGGAAATTGACTTTCCGAGCAACGAGAATGATATCTTAGTATATTTGTTAAATGAGTTCTAGATATATATCCCTGTATATTTTTAATGAGTTCTAGATACTCAAGCTCAGCCCCCATCGGCAGCAGCTGAGGCTAAGCCTGAGTCAGGGGGATGAGAGAGAGAGAGACACAGGATGTGAGTGTAAAGATGAGTGTGTTTCGCTCTTCCTGGTCGATCTTCGGATCAACTAAAGGGAGGTTGTTGCACGGACTCGATCATGTGACACATGTGTGTGTGCGTGTGTGTGTGACCATTTGGATGCAGGCCTCCCTCACTCTGCCCCTCCACTCTGCCCCTCTTTCCCTTGCTCCAACAATTTTTCCATTTTTCCATGTGGATTGCTCTTTTGGGCTCGACTTGGATTTTGGATTCTCGAGTGGAGTGGAGTGGAATGAAGTGGAGCAGCGAGGCCTGCATCCGCTTGCTAATGATGCTACTTCGTTTGCTCCAAGTCGCCACAGCAATTGTATCTGTATCTGTGTATGTATCTGTATCTGTATCTGTGTATGTATCTGTATCTGTGTCTGTATCTGTGTCTGTGTATGTATCTGTAAATGTATCTGTATCTGTGTCTGTCTCTGCCGTTGCCTGTTGGCGAGCTGTCGCTGCTCTTGTTGTTGCACTTTGATTTATTTGGACGCTTTTCAATTCCCACGAAGACATCGGAAACCGGGCGATGCAGATGCAGAATTCAACATATATAATCAGTACAGTGAAAGTATCTACATATGAGTATTGTGTACATACGATATATCGAAGTGTACTCGCTCAATATGCATACATTTATGTATATGTATATATGCATTTCCTGTCAGTTTAGATCCTGCGGGATCGCTACCCGCGAATATTGAATAACCAAAAGTCCGGAATGGGACAAGTCTTCCTCTTCCTCTTCTTCTTCCTCTCCTCGCATAACAAATATGCATAAACGTTTCGCCTCGTCCGAAATAGTGCAGTCAAAGGGCTGCGCAAAAATAAAAAAAAAAATTATAAAAAAAAACATTTACCCCTAATAAACCGGAACTAATAGAAAAAACTATGCAACACACACACACAAACACACACACAGATAAAAAGGTCATAGACAATTTTTTATAGGCATTTGACATGGATCACACGGGCATTCTCATTTTTTTTCCGGTTTCGTTATCGTTTTTCTCTTTTCATTAGTTGACTATAATTTATTAATTTACATTCGTCCTTTGCATATGCGAATGCCACAAGGGTTAACGGGGTTAGGGTCCAGGGCAGTGGCAAGGGGCAGGGACTAGAGTTCGATAGATCGCGGTGTGTTGTCAGTGTCACCATCGAGCCGCATCTTCAGGGTAACTTCATTGGCAGACCTCGATGACTCGCGATTCAAAATTCGAATTTTGAATACCACGACATTGTCAACCAATTTCGCACCCCTTGGCCAAAAACTCAGATTGCTTCTGTTTTTTATTTTTATATTTAGTTTTTTTTCGTCTATTGAGAGTTGCTCTGGCTCATCAGGCAGGTCATGTAGGTAACAAAAAAAATTCAAAATTATAAACTCTCCCTACCCGACGGGGTTGAGCTCTGAGATTTGAATGTATGTCTATGCAAACACTATTCAAATATATCCTCTATCTGTTTTCCAATTTCATTTATGCTGGTTTTGTCTGCTCTGACCAATTTTACAGTGAATCCTTGGAAAGGAGACTGACTCCTGACTTTTTCAATAACCATTTGATATAAGAGTTCGTATTGAAGATTTAGTATATACAGAGGAGTTTTACAAATATCTAACCCAAAAACAATGTTGGTGTTTTTTTAATAAAAGCAACCATTGCATTCAAATGTCTAAAAATTGTTGAGAGATTTGACAAAGTGTTATATTTATTAAATTAAGTAAAACTATTCTTTACATTGAACAAAAATGCATTCAATAAATTTTTAATGATTTTTTAAAAATATTTCTTAATCTAAAATTCTTGTTAAAATTGGAAGTAAGCCAATTGTAGAAACTTTGAAAATATGTTTGAAAAAAACTAAATTTCTGACATTTATTGAACACCGACATTTCAAATGGTTGTTTTCAAAAGCAATTCTCTTCAAAAACTCTAAAAATTTGTAGAACACATCTGATAGACTATGAGAATTGAGCTCAGATACAAGAATCTTAAGATATTATAGAGTGCCAACTATTTATCAATTGAAAACAGTCGATAGCAAATTTCTTAAAATTTAAAACAAAATTTGAATCATTGAAAAATGAGAATCGAACTCAAATACAACAATCTTAAGATATTATAGAGTGCCAACTATTTATCAATTTAAAGCAGTCAATAGCAAATTTCTTAAAATTTAAAACAAAGTTTTGAACTAAGAGTTTATACTGAATATTAAAATTAAATTTGAGTATATAATTTTAAATTTAAAACTAAAAAAGGCTGAAAAGTTTAAGATACTTGAGTGATTAAGTAGATAATTTAGAACAGCCCAAAAAGATATAGAATGTATAGAAAAGGACTTTAAAGTTTAAGAGTAGCAACAACAAACAGATTTTGGAAAATTCAATCCCAAGTTGGGGAATTGTATTTTATTTTCCGTTAGCTTTAAACTTATGCTCAACATTCTTTTTCATTATTGATTCGATTTTCAAAATGTCACTTCCTTGGATGCAAAATTTATCTTGCAAGACTGAACGCTGAATTGCATTTTCATATCTTATCTAATCATGAGTATTATGATTAAAAATTATCACTTTCAATGGTTGTGTTAAAATTATGAGACCTACAACTGAGATTTGAATTCTCTTGGCATATGGGAACGATAATCTACGGCAATTGCAGTTGTTTGGGCAGGAATTCACTTTCATTAGATGCCATTATATGCAATTATCAGCAGGTCCTGATCCGGCTTAGTGCTGCCAGCTCTTTCCGCACAACTAATTTATATCCTTTCTGGCAATTGGATAGCAATGCACAAAATCGATTGACTCGAAGGATTTCATTAACTGCCGAGCTGTTTTTTTGTCGAGTCGGCTTTTAATTTTTTTTTTTTTTTTTTGGTGTTTCCTTTAAAAACGCAATTAAGGTGTAGATCCGCAAAATGCTCGGACTATGATTGTGGTTTTTGATTTTACCGGCCATAATTAGAAGCGTATACCGACAAAGGACAATGGATAACTGGGCTCCTGAGTTCCTAAGCAATTTGGCTGATCAACGCTCTTCATTCAGACTTGCCGCAAAATGCAATGAAAACACGCAGATTAGTAACGGGCAATGTGTTCTATTCGTACTGAGTTAAGGTTTAGGTTCAGTTTCGGGGTCAGAGTCAGGGTCAGGGTCAGGATCTGGGCCCAGGAAGTCCACTGACCGCAGTCACGACACGGAAATGAATCGACTGCCAAGTGCAATCGCTGAGACAGACAAATCGACGATGATGATGGCCCGGCGATGACCCGACACTCCCGACACTGACCCCTCCCGCTGTGACCCTGTCTTTTGGTCGCCTTAACGGTACCAGATGTATGCCTCCCTCTTCCTCTCCCTCTCCATTCACAGCAGGTAGTCAGGTAGGCTGCTCTCGTCTCCTCTCCTCTCTTCTCCTACACTGATAAAAAAAATGTTCTAAAATCAAGATTTTGATCTCAGAACTAAGATTTTTGGTCTAAAAAATGCTTCGAGAACATAAAATTCTTAAATTATGAATTTGATTTTAAGAACATTTCAATTCAGACCAAGTTCCTATTTTAAGAATAAATGTTCTTAAAATTAAAACTAAAATATGAAAATAAATAAAAATTATTTTATAAATTTATATTTTGTTTTTTTATTTTTAATTTTTGATTTATTTACATTTTATTCTGTTTTAGTAATTTTTTAAATGTTGTTTTAATTTGATACGAGTGGGGTTTTTGAACCGGTGCCCATTGCTTCACAACTGAAGCGGCCTCTCTAACCAGAGCGCCACGGTGCCACCATTTGTTTGATACGAAATAGTACCTATTTATACTTTTTGAACAATTTATGATTTTTATTCTTATATTTAGATTTTAAGATTTTTTAGATTGATAATCTTAGTTTTAGTAATTTGGTCTTAAAATAATCTTATTTTAAAAACAAAATATTTAAGATGAATGTTCTTGATTTTAGAACTTGGTCTTTTTTTTCAGTGTATTTTCTCCTATTTTCTGCTTTCTTCTCTGCTGTCCTGGCGCTGTCCTGGCCAAGTTCGAGGCTGTGATGTGTTTGTAAACACGTTGAAAATAGAATAATAGATCAAAGCCAGATACGAACACGATCAGCATACACAAAAAGGATCCTTTTCTCATTGACAATGCACTTGTTCCCGATAGAGAAAGAGGACGATAGAGATAGAGAAAGAGAGAGGAAGATCTCTTTTTTGACCCTGATTAACATTTGTTGGTCTGTGAGAATTACCGGAAATCGTTGGACCTGCTGCTGTCCATTTTAATAATTTCCATGGCATTTGGGAAATTTGTAACACACATGTTGCTCTTCTTTGCCGCCTGGCGTTTCCTTTCAATCAAATCAGTGTACAAGGTGCACACCCACACGATACCATCAACAATAACAATAACAACAACAACAACAAAGTGTGATTATTGTGAGTGTTCGAGTTCGAGTTTCGAAAACTATCCCACGCCCTCCATTTGAACAGGCAAATCAATTGTTATGTCCTTTAAACAGATTCTTAATTTTATTTTACACCTGAACTTATCTTTCATAATTCCTAAAAAGATTGATATGTGAACTTAAGCCCAGATCAATTGAAAAATCTAATAAAATTTATCTATACAAAAATAAAGAATTTATAAAACTAAATATCTTGGATATCTATCAAATTTTCACCAATAACTATATTGGATAAATGTCTATATGAAAAATTACATAAATTTTATTTAACGTACATTTTATTTTACACCTGAACTTATCTTTGGGGCTTTCCCATCATAATTCCTAAAAAGATTGATATGTGAACTTAAACCCAGATCAATTGAAGAATCAAACAAATTTATCTATACAAGAAAATAGAATTTATAAAACTGAATATCTTGGATATCTATTAAATCTTCACCTGTAACTATATTGGATAAATGTCTATATGAAAAAATACATAAACTAGTATTTTTCTTATAGAAGAATCGATAGCAACGAAAACCTTTTAGATATAACTGAGAAAATATATACTCAACTATCTATATCTATCTGTACGTTCCTGACGTAAAATCTTTTAATTAATTTTCTTACCAGTTTTTATTTTTGAAGTTGAAATGTTTTAGATCGTTAACTTTAGAAAGAAAATTGACTTACATAGCGAATTTATTCCTATATGTACAAATTCTTTATCTTTAGGTTTTTACATTAAGATAAGTTTATTTTAATTCAACAAATAATACAATACAATAATTCTAATTCTAATTTAAATCTTTTCTTTACTGTTTGAATTTATAATAAAAGTTTATCTTTATTTTTTTAATCTTTAATTTAATTTTATATATGGATTTTTTTTTTGTTTCTTGCGGACTGCTTTGAATAAATAAATAAATTAATAAAAAAAAAATAAATAAAAAAATAAAATTCTCTTCTTTACTTTGCTGAAATTTAGTATTCCCGTAATTAAACCTCTCTTAGAGATCCACCTAAAATCTTAACTAGTCATTTGAACTGTATTTTACAATGGCATTCACTTCTCTATAAGAATAGCATAATGATCTGCCGCTATTTATCTAACGTCTTTTAATTTCCCGTACAGGCAATAATAGATCCCGTTTCGTTTTTTTAAGTAACGGTGGGAGAAGGGGAGGTGCAGGGGAATCCACCTACGAGATATAGTTGTATATGTGGACGGCAACCTTCTATGGTATCTGCTTTCGAATTTTGTTCCCATTTGATATTGTGGACAATAGCAACTCGAATGATGAGATGATCGAGAAGAAAGAGAAAAAGATGCAGAAAAAAGAAAAGAAAAGGAAACTTAAGATGCCTCGACCGTTTTTTATAGCGGTACCAACATCCTGCTCCACACACACACACACACACACACACACACACACACATATACACACAAAATAGCAAAATGGACCCGCGCCGGACGACGCTCGACGAAGACGTGGGTCGAAGGACCAAGGACCAAAGGACAGAGAGAACCGGGGAACATGGGATAAACATATACTTGAGGAACAAATACCTAGCGGTTTTTTTTACAAATACCTCACAATGCCTCGTATCACACCCTCAACCTCTCCGGCTCTCCCTCTCTCCCTCTCTCTCTCCTTCTTCCTTACTTTTGGCTTTCCCCCTGGCCTCCAGGTTTCTATAGTATTCTATTCATTTTCGCACGCCGTTTGTTTCCTTAAAAAAAAATAAAGAATGAGCGCAGAGAAAAACGCACACAAAAATAGAAAGAAATAAAAATCAGAGAGATAGAGGGAGAGGGAGAGTGAGAGGAGGATGGAGCTCATAATGATCGCAAATGATGATGATGATCATTTTTCAATAGCTTATCTGCTTACAGCGCCGATTCGCATCGTTGCGCATCCGAAATGTGATTGATTTTAATTGGGAAGGACGAAGGACGAAGGATACCATCGATATTTGCGCAGAAGATGAGATGAGAAGATCCTCTGGCACTTCAAACAGTCCGTGTTATGTTGAATAATATCAGGGGACATCTAGAAACCGTCTCGCTCTCTCTCTCTCGTCGTTTTCTCTCTCGCTTTCTCTCTCCCTCTATCTTTTACTCAATCCTGGCACATCTGTTGTCCTGTTGTCCTGCAAATTGCAAGGCTGTCGTAATGTGTGCAAAATCCATTAGATACGTGAGATCTACTCGATGGGATTATGCACCCAGACAACCCAGACAACCTAGACAACCAGACGCCCAGAATGTGAGTATTTTAGACTGACAGATATCTTAAGATACTCGTAGAAGCGGCATGTGCATTCATATTTGTATTGTCATCTTAGGAAAATACTTGCAACTGTGCAACAGACAAAATACAGATCATTAGGCAACTGATTTGTTTGTATTTACTTTGCGACAAGACTGAAACAACAACTTTAATAAAATGAGGGCTTGAACTGATTGTTTTAACTGTTTGCATTTCTTAAGTTCAATTAAGAGTGCTTCAGAAATATATTAATAATCGATTTAATTCTTAATCCTAATTAAATAAAAAAAATGTAAAACCTTTAGTTCGATCTTTAGGTAATTTATTATTAAGACTCGCTAAAAATCGCCAGCAGTCTTATAGGCTATTTCACATTTGCCACATTTGCTCACATTTAAATGTGTCTTATTTTTTAATTTCCACGATCAAATGTAAGACATTTGTCATTCACCCAAAGCAAATCAGCTGTTTCTGTGCAAAAATTAAAAAAAGCTAACAGTAAACACATTGTTATATTTATTTTGATATTATAATTGGCGTAAATTTAATGCTCATCGTTTTTATTGAAGAAAACAGCGGTTTAAGGTGATAGAAAAAATTCTGAAGTTCGCCGGGGCGATTGGCAAAAAATCTTCACATTCATTATAAATGAGCCAAAATGATCATTCAGAATTTGTACTGAAATGAAGTTCACATTCGGGCCGAATAATGAAAATGGCGTCGAATGTGCCAAATGTGCTGTCGTGGAAATGGCAATGAAGTTTCCTTTAGAAAAAGTGCCCTTTCATATCTGATCTCAAATATATAAAGACTTCTAAGAGACTTTGAGGCCATCATAAGGATTAACGAAACAATCTCATATCACATTATTGATATTTATTTCAATATAACATATTCTCTTGGGCTCTACATTATTATATCATTTCGTAATTAAACAAACGATTGCATTTTAATAACGTGTACAATGTCAGGAGTCTATCGTTCTTAGAATACTGTGGGAATTTAGTTAGTAACTTGAACTGGTGGCTTTTTCTGACTTTCAAGTAAAATCTCTGGATAATTTACATGCTATATTGGCGCTGATCTGATGGCAACAACATATATTCAAATGTAGATTCATTCTCAGACGATAAAAGACTTTTGTATGCATAACGTGGGAGTAGACAGGACTTACAACATAAAGGGAGACAATTGTAGAAAGAAAGAGAGAGAGAGAGAGAGAGAGAGAGAGAGAGAGAGAGAGAGAGAAGTATCCATTCTAATTACAATTATTGATCATGACAACGTTAAGAATGTGAATTAGAAATCGCTTTATGGCAAACTTGTCTTTTGGGCCCTAAGAACTCAGCACAGTTAAGTTAAGTTGAGATTCGCAACAAGCTAAAGTAATGTGACTGCTGTGAAATTCACGATTCACCAGTTTTGCTGCCGCTTACCGCTTGCCACTTTGCCGCATGCCCCCGCATGTTGCAAGTTGCTTCTAGGTTTGTTGCTTGTCGCCGTTTGCCGTGAGCATTGAGATTTCAATGGTTTTTTTGGCCAAAAAGTTCAAATTGCTTGAACTTTATGGTGTTCCAAATAGACCAGACCAGAGTTGTGAGCCAACTGGACTGCAGGTTGTCCCTTTTTTGGCCAACATGACCAACTGGTAGTAGTCTATCCTCCAGGCCTGGACAGAGTTTCAGTCATCGTCGACTTTGACTTGAGGTTTGTTTTTGGTTTCTGCCATTGGGTTCTGTCCAGGTTAAGGTGACCAAGGGCCAAGACGATGATGTTATGGCTTCTCAGCTTGGGCTCTTCTCGTTTTGCCTCTTCTTCTTTGCAGTCTCTCTCTCCTAATCAAAAGTCAAAATCTTCTTGGCCACAAAACGTGATGCAGTAGGAAATACTGACGATGACTTGTTGTTGTTGTTGTTGTTATTGCCTGCCACATGCCGCATGGCATTTAGGTGAATGCATAAGCTTGGACAATCAACTAAGTGACTAACTGACTGACTGACGGACTGACTGACTGACTGACTGAAGGAGCGTCTAGTCTTAACATGGACCTTAGCCATTAGCCAAATGGCACAATTGCTTTTATTGACGGCTGCAGAAGCCGCTGCTTTTTTGGCCGCTCCCGTTGACAACTTGAGAATTATGAACATTTATTTGGGCTTGCCTCAGCTGCACCTCCTCCCACAGTCGCTGCCCCTTAAACCACTCCTCCTCTCCTCTCTTGCGATCAATCCCCAAACAACTTGGCAATCGCCGCTTTTGGCCAAGATGAGTCGTCGTCATCGTCATCGTCGTCTTCATCTTTGTCGCTGGTGCGAGATCTCGCGCAATGTGGCACAGTGGCAAATACAGTGGTAAAGCTGGTAAAGCTGTTGCCCAGCCCAGAAGCGTTTCCACAGTTGCAACTTGCAACTCAGTCCAGCGATTGGCAGTAAACTGTGATATAAATATAGATGAAGACATTTAAAATGATTGTTTCCATGGTTTGCCAAGAAAACAACCCATGATTATTATATACAGCATTTACAAAACGATATCAGTGTTAAATTATTTTAATTGTAATGATCTACTTACTAGTTTTATAGAAATACCAATACTAATACTCAATCATCTAACTGAATGTATCTCGGTTATCCCCAATCCATGAAACAAATATTGGATTACTTAGTCATTTTTAAAATATTTCAAGATGCTTATGTTTTTTTAATATATATTTTCAGTTTCAGTGCAACATTTATTTAAATTTTGAATGTATATCAGTTTCTTAAATTTTTAATAAAAATCAACTTTTTTCAATTATATTTTTTTTTAAGGCTGCAAGCCCCAAAAATGTTGATAAAGGTTCGGTTCGGCGGCTCGAACCATAGAGCAAGACTTAGGTTTGGTTTGCGAAACGGCTTATGTATCCCCTGAACCAAATTCTTGGGCTCGAACCTCGGTTTAATTTAAGGCAATAAATATTTATATTGCTTGAACTACTTCTTGACTTTTTAAACCAGTTACATTTTTAATTAATAAGAGTTATAATTTATATAACAATCTAAATTTATTTAAAGTTTTTAATATGACTTATCTTTATCCGAAGTCTCAAATACTTTAGGAATATTAGGAAATCATACAATTATTGTAATTATTTGATTTCGAACCGAACCTTTTATTAGGGAAAGTGGTTTGGTTCAGATTCGGGTTCGCTGGGTAAAAAATTTCAAGGGTTCGGCTTATAAACCGATCTGGTTCTGCGGGGTTCAGTTCAGAACCGGTTGACAGCCTTGATTTTGTTTCAAATTTAGAATCACTTTTGGTCTAGTGTACTAGGTTTACTTTAATTAAATAAAAAACAGAAATATATAATTTGTTCATGAGAGAAGTTACCTACAATATTATCACTGGATTAAAATACACATCTATATATATAAAGCTCTTTGTCCTGACTCACTGACTGACTAACTCATTCACTGAGTGATCATTGTGGAGACCAAGTCATTAGACCTAGTAATATATATAAATTTTCTCTTTAAATATATTATACAATATTTAAAAGAATAGGTCATTAAAGCTTTACATATGTCTAATGAGTTTTATGAAGCTGCATGAGCGATTGACCGGAAAGTTTTTAAAGTAAATGAATTATAATCGCCTGCTACAACTTCTTTCCTAATCTCTCTTTATCTCTTTTTGTTACTCTCTCTCTCTCTCTCTCTCTCTCTCTTTCACTCTCCCCAGCATAAGCTTTAAGATCGGGAAAAAAAATGTTGTGCCTCATAATTTTCTTAAGTAGGTCAATGCGCTAAATGGCAATATGTGAACTCTGAAGAGATTCAAAAAAGAGTTGCCCATAAGTCTGTCATAATTTGAACACTTATACACAGACTTACACACACACACACACACACACCTGCTGTGTGCAATTGAGTGCCACATTTGGTGGATCTTCTTGTTGCTTGTTGGTTTCAATGTCGAATGTTGAATGTTGAATGCCGTATGCCGTATGCCACATGCCACTTGCCGCAAGCAGCATGCCACATGCAAATGTGTCAATAGCATCAAACTGGACGTTTATTGCATTTTGTTTGCCATTTAGTTAAGTCTAGTATCGAAGCGTTGAGCGTCGAGTATCGAGTACATTGAGTACTTGCAACATCCAAGCATCGATTGCAATCCATCGTCATCGTCATCGTCGTCGTTTATTCATGTTTCGGTTTGCTTGACTTTGGCCGCTCACTCGCAACTTTTTGTGGCATGCCCCATGACCGGAGCTCCAAATGCTGGGAAAACTGGCAACCTGGCAACTGGCAACGGGGCAAGCAAACTTTTGCAACGGGCTCCGCTTGCAACTCGTGAGTGAATCTGGCATACAATATTTTGACAATTCAAAGGATTCTTCAGCAGCGCTCACCTTTTGCATGCAACCACCGCACCGCTCCACTTCCATGCAGCTGTAGATCGCCACCCCCGCCAACATCACCGCCAGCACCACCAACATCACCACCAACACCACCTAACCACCTCTCATCGTGCGCTATGAGTTGTGAAACCGATTTGTGGCAACAACAACAACAACAACAACAATTCGCAACTGCAACAGCGGCAAAGAGGTTGTCGATTTGTTGCACAGATTTGCGCACTCGTCGCGGTGACTGGCAAAAAAAAAATAAATCCTTCCTTTTTTCTATTTCTATTTTAAGAATTTGAATTTGAATTTGAAAACTATTTGGCAAACACCGAACCGAACCGTCTCTTACCTTGGCACAATAACGTCGGCAGCGGCAGCATCATCATTATCATTATCATTATCATTGCTGTCATCATCATTATTATATTTATATATTCAAAAGGTTCAACATTCAACATTCGACAGCTTCAACCTAAGTCATTCTTTTTTTTGTCTATTTTTTTTGTCTGTGCACAGAAAAAAAAGACCATCTTCTAAAATCAAGAACATTCATCTTAAATATTTTGTTCTTAAAATAAGATTATTGTAAGACCAAATTACTAAAACTAAGATTATTAATCTAAAAAATATTAAAATCTAAATATAAAAATAAAAATCTTAAGTTGTTAGGAAAGTATAAATAGGTACTATTTCGTATCAAACAAAAGGTGGCACCGTGAGCCTCTGGTCAGAGAGGCCGCTTCAGATGTGAAGCAGTAGGCGGCGGTTCAAGCCCCACTCGAATCAAATTAAAATAACATTTAAAAAAATTACTTAAGCAGAATAAAATGTAAATAAATCAAAAATTAAAAAAAAAAAAATTATACAAAATAATTTTTATTTATATTATATTATGATTTTAATTTTAAGAACATTTATTCTTAAAATAAGAACTTGGTCTAATTTAAAATGTTCTTAAAATCAAGATGTGTTCTCTTAATTTAAGAATTTGATGTTCTCGACGCACTTTTTAGACCAAAAATCTTAGTTCTGAGACCAAAATCTTGATTTTAGAACATTTTTTTTTCAGTGTGGTTTTTTTTTTTGGCTTTTTGCCTTATTTACATGTGACGCGCTCTTGAATCTCTTGGCGGCGGCTCAAGACTCAGATCATTCGCAGTTTTCAAAAGTTCGGCAACAACGCGGGCAGTCATGATTATATCGTAGTTGTTGCTGTTGTTGTTGTTGTTGTTGTTGCAACAACCGCCTAAAACACTCATCATCATGTCGGACAAACAACCTTGTTGCCGTTTTGCCATTCGCCGTGGCCAGTGCCTGTTGCATGCTGCATGCTGGCTGTTGCCTGTTGCCTGTGTCAGTTGCTCGTTCTTCATTGTTGTTGTTGCTGTTGTTGTTGTTGTTGGTTGTTCGCTTTGCCCGCTACCCGAGGCTGTCATTGCTTCCTCGTGGCGCTAATGTTGCTGCTGCTGCTGCTGTTGTTGCTTCTACTGTTGTTGCTGCTGCTGCTCCATTAAAGCCTGGCGAGGCTGCCGCTTATGACAGCAGATGCACGCTTGGCCGACATGCAACCAGACGTTGCAACAACAATGCTTCAAACACTCAAAGTATGCCGAAGCATTTATGCCCTTATATGTGCATACTTTCAACTGTTGCTAACATTCAATTAAATATTAACTAATTTTCAATCTTTATTAACACAATTGTCATATGACAATTTAAACCGTTTATTTTTAAATATTTAACAGATTCATGTTAAGTTACTCAGCTGTATTATTTAAACAACATTTCCACACATTGTGAGTAAATAAAATTTTTATTTTAATCAAGGCTGCAAACCACCAAAATTTTTTTAAAGGTTTAATTTGTCGGTTCGAGTTATAAAGCAAAACTTAGGTTCGATTCGCAAACCGGTTTATATACCCCCGAACTGGAGGTTTTTATTTGAACCTTTGTTCAATTTAATGCCAAAAAATTGCCAAAAAATTATTGATTATATTTTCTCTCGAATTTTTAACCAATCTAATTTTTTATAAAAAAAGAATTCGAATTTTAATAATAATTAAAATTTAATTGGACTTATCTTTAATATGACTTATCTTAAACTTTTTATGCACTTCTTTTAGTCGACAAGTATTTATTTTATGCTATGCTGTTACTTACATTAAAATGTTAAATGTAAATGCGCTGTTAACTTAACATTTGTAGCATGTAAAATGTTATTTTTAAGTAAAATGTATAAAGCAAATGTGAAATTTGCAACTTAGTCTCAGCTTAAATATGGTATATGCAACTTAGGACGGCAGTTCGCGCTAGTGACGAAAACAGCACAAGGGTGCGAAAGGCGACTAGCTAATATGGAAAATTTGCTATGATTGTCCGATCAGAGCGAGTTATATACCGATCGAAAAGATTAGTCTAAACTAACAAAACTTTTAGCATTCGGTCCCGCAAAAAAAAGTAATTTTAATGTTCGTGGTAGTGCTTGTGTCTGTTGGGTATATTTATGTACAATATGTTGGTACAGGAACAACAAATTCGGTGAGCGAAATATCTCGACATGAATACAATCTTTTAATGATCGTGTGTTTAAATTTCAAACATGTCGGGACGGTAAAGTCATGTGGCACGCCGCTGTTGCAGTTGCAGTTGTCGTTGTCGTTGTGGCAGTCGCCAACGACGACGTCCGTCACCTGACCCTAAGTCGACTTGCTGGCAATCACTCATTGCGAGCCAGATGAGAGCAAACAGATAGAGATAGAACTACGGATAAAAAGAGACAGAGACAGAGAGACAGTCATAGGCGTTGTTGCTGTTGCTCTGACTGAGACAGACTTTCGGTTGCATTGCACCTTGAATCTTTGTGCAGCGCCACCGCATCACTCACCCACTAACTGAGGACCAATGCATCGTGGTCTGGTCGCATTTCGCAAGCACCACACAACAGCAACAACAACAACAGCAGCAACAATCACAACAACAACAATGCTGTTGCTCGTTCACATGCCACTCAAGAAGTCGTGGCACTGAATTCCCCAGTAGTACGTCGCATGCCCCACGTACTTTGCATTGCTTTTATTTTTTATCTATTTTTTTTGCTTCATTTTTTGTTGTTGTTGGTAGCAACATGTAGAGGAGCATTCAAGATGGATTTGAACGTTTTGGGCAATTACAATAGCTCAATTTGTTTGGCACTGTGCACTGGCAATCGTTTTGTCAATTGCCACCAGCCAACCACCATGCACCACCATGCACCACTGCCACAAAAATCCATCAGACTTGCAACTGCATTTGCAGTTATGTTTTGCTTTTTTTTATTTTTGTCTTCTTTCAAATATTCTAGTTGTAAGTACATTTCATTTTCAATTAGCTCTTCGACATCTTGCCTCATGCGTCATGCAAGAGAAAGGCAAAGAGAATGGGGAATAAACTAGAATTTTAACTACTCATAGACTTGAGTTGACTTTTAAGTTTCGCAGTAAAACATTATGTTTATCCTTGAAATATACAAATTAATATCATTTAATATTAAAGTCATCTGCAAAAAATATATGTCTATATTATGTATCTTTTAAATTTTCTTAAGCAGGTAACTTAAGTTTGGAAGTTTCCTTAGTGAAAATATTATATGGATAATATCCATATATTATGTTAATCCTTAAAATATACAATTTAATATCATTTAATATTAAAGTCATCTACAAATAATATATGTCTATGTACTGTATCTTTTCAATTTTCTTAAGCAGCTTACTTAAATTTGAAAGTTTCCTTAGTGAAGATACGATATAGATAATATTCTTAATCAAATTTATCGATTGCCATTATCAAATGAATAGGTTCTCAGAAAAATATCTGATTTATTCAAATGTATTTTATTCTTAGCATTATTTCTTTAACTTTATACCGATAAAATAAAAGTGTTTCTGAAATCAAAATAAAAATAAAATTGTCTAAAAATTGTATTTCAAAAGTTTCGAAATTACACTATTTTCTTATATTTTTCCTCTGTGTAGCTTATTTTCATAACATTTATTTGCAATTTAAAAAAAAATGACAGTTAAAAATGGGTGAAGTTTTAAACAGTAGTATAAATAGTAAATAGTAAATAAAAGTTGTTAACTGATATATTAGCTAATTACGATTAAAATAGGATATAGAATTTTGATTTATTTTATATTGCTGCCGTTTACGTTAATTTATTTAGTTTAAATTTGTGTTCATAACTTTTATTCGAATTTTAGTGTCTCAACGCATACTAATTGTCTAAAGTTAAAGGCTAAGTTAATACTAATTAACAACCTCCATGGTCACTCTATTAGCAACAAGCTCATAGTGGCAAGATATTTGGATTTCTGATCTAGATCTAAAATCCAAGCGGTTTTAAGGGCTTCCAATAAAGATTATTTGTGCTGTGGCCTCTCAATACTTTTACCAATTGTGTATCTTAAGCTATTGCTGTATCTGTATGTTTATCTCAGCGCCGGTATCTGTATCTGTATTTGTATCTGTATCTGTATCTGTTGCTGTATTTGTTGTTGGTCGTATCGTTTAATGTCTGGTGTTTAGCATTTTCAATTTACATATTACACGGCAGTCGAAACAAGATTTGTAGCCGCAACCTCTGCCAGTTTTCTGCTCCAGCTTCAGCTTCAGCTCCAGCTTTAGTTCCAGCTTCAAGCTGGAGAAACAATTTATTGTGACACGAGGTAATTGCCTTGGGCAGCAGCAGCAACAGCAACAACAACAGCATTTCAAGTACTTTGGCTGCTTTTGGCCAAAATGGACACGTTAAGAGATACTTATATTCATACATATATAGAGAGAATACAAATACTTTAGTCTCATATTGTTGATGAGAGTCGATCGAGAGAGCGAGAGAGAGAGAGAGAGAGAGAGAGAGAGAGAGAGAGAGAGAGAGAGAGAGAGAGAGAGAGAGAGTTGAGAGTGACGGTCAGTCAAAATGGCCAAGACGAGAGGCTAAGCACATTGATCGATCTTGATACGAGGCAGAGTTTTCAGCTTTCAGCTTGCTTGCGGCACGAAGATGCCACAGAATGCTGCAGCAGAGTAACCAACTTATTTGGTGTAACAATTATTTCGTGATTTAATTTCGACCTTTAGCGACCAATTTAATCGATCCACACACAGCTCTCCATTGTTGCCACAGTCGGGTTGGACTCTGGGCTCTGTCTCTGGTCTCTGTCTCTGGGAGTGGGCAGCTTGCAGCCAGCAGCGGCAGCTACAACTGTACATTTTGAGAGGGGGGGTTTTTGGTGGCTCGCTGCATTGTTTTGCCCTGCCAGTGGCTCCTCAATCGTGCGCGATATTCCGCCAAGCCTACAGCCCCAAGGCACCACAACAGCAGCAGCAGCAGCAGCAAGTTGCAAGTTGCTAGTTGCAAGCAGCAACAGCAGCAGCAGCAGTCGACAATCGGCAGCGATTGCCCAGCGTTTGCCAAGGGGCAGCTGCCTAGACACAAAGTTCCCACGTCCATGTCCGCTGCAAGTGGCATGCACCATGGTCCATGGTCGTTGGTCGTTGGTCGTTTGTAGAGATGGTCGTTGGTCGAGAGTTGCTCCAGAGAGTTGCTGTTGTTGCAACCGCGACAATGTCCCCAGAAGCGTTTCGAGCGAAAATTTAAATTTCGCACCGCGGCATTATCATCATCATCGTGATTAGAGCAACATCATCATGATGTTGTTTGTTGGTCGTGGTTCGGGATCATCATCATCGTTGTTGTTGTTTGTCTCTCTGTCTTTTCTTTGTTTTTGGCGGCCTGCTGCTGTTAGTCGCCGCCGGCTGTTGCTGCTGCTGCTGCTGCCTTTTGGGCTGCTGTCTTCGTTTATGTGTTTGTGTTTGGGCCAGGTCAGGTTCGTCTTTCTGGCTTGGTTACCAGCAACCGACACCGACACCAGCAACCGACACCGACACGATTGCTGGCCGGCTAATAATTGCCATTGATTTGGATCATGGACAAAACGAGACGCTGCTCGCAATTTGTGAAATTACATAAATCAGCTTTTATTTATTTATACATTTGTTGAGTTGTTGCACGTTGCAAGTTGGGGAGTTGACTTCGTTTCTTCTCTTTTTTTTTGTTGCTTCCTGTGCCAATTCGGTTGCCCTTTTCCCATTCCCAGTCCCATTTGGATTCCTCTTGCCTCTTTCCTCTTCCGACTCATTGATTACTTATTTTCCCAAAATAAATATGCATTGGAAATTGCGCTGGAAACTCATTTGAGAATTGCTGCCAACTGACTCTGACTTTCAGTCCGACTTTGGCTGCCTTGCGGTTATCGGACTGCCATCGGGCAGAGGCAGAAAAACCAAACCAAACCAGTGGCAACTGCAACTTGCAACTTGGACGCTGGCGATAGCGTTGGCGATGATGCCAATGGCTCTGTTATCGTTAATCGATCGAGCAGCCTACGCGATGAGCTTGTTGAACTTTTTTCAAATCAACTGATTGGCAACAAAAACTAGCTTACATATGCAATTAATGGAAAAAGCATCACTTATCGATAACGTGTGAAAACGATAATTTATCGGTTATCGATTGTTTAATGAAACTAACGAAATGATAAAAATTTGACCAACAACGAATAATTCGATAATGAAATTTAGTTTTAAGAAAATTTCTTATCGATAAGTTGTAACATAGATAGCTGATAATATTGTAATGCTCTAAAAATTTGTAGCCATAATAGATTTCTGATAACCGCTTTTATTTATCAAGAAATTTTCATTATTATTATTGATAGTAGTCGTGTAATCTCTATTCTTACCAGAAAATGGTATACAATTTATATTTATACGTGTTGTGCTATCGATAATTTGTTACAGGCAATTTTATCGTTACTCTGAAAGTATATTTAAATTGCTACATAAACACCTTTCAAAGATAGATTAAATACGTAAATTTTTAATAGATTTTAGATTTGATTACTCTAACGCTTTAGCAGCGCAATATTAGCAAAAAATGTATCGATTGGCCAAGCGCAGTCAACTTAGCTTACAGAGTCGAAAACTTTAAATGTTATATCATTTCCAGAGTTGCCAGTAATTGACCGTTAAAATAAGCTAGTTTTAAAAAATGTAATATATAGAAAAGAGGTAAAAATAAAATAAAAAATTCTGAAATAGGCTAAGCAATAATGTAACACAAATCACAAAGAAATATTTTGAACTTAAATGCTTAACTATATTTTAAAAAACTTTAAAACCTACCGATAACCGATAAAATAAGCTAAACTGGCAACAGTGATCATTTGCAATAAGAGAAATGCTGGGAAAATGCGTTAACTAAATTTCAATACAATTTTCTTGGCGCTGTGTCAGAGAGGAGAGAGAAAGAGAGAGATAGAGAGAGATAGAGAGAGAGAGAGAGAGAGATGGCTGGCGATTTATGAACTTGTAGTCGGAAGTGATTAGAGTCCAATGTGCGTCCACCCTCACGTCTGCTTTGGACTTGGACTGATAGCTATAGCTGAAGATGTAGCTAAGTATCTGTGTGTGAGTGTGTGTGAGTGTGTGTGTGTGTGTGTGTGTGTGTGTGTATGTGTGAGTGTGTGTGCGATTGACACGTTCCATGTGCCCGATATCGACTGAAAGTTCAGATGATTGCAACTTGCGGCTTTGCGAACTGCAACTGCGAATGTAGGCAATGCACAGACACCAAATTCATTCATTCATCGGACATAAGGTAAATCCCCACAGCAGCATCACAGCACCACCGCACCACAGTCTGTTTGGCCTGTTGTTGGTTTGGAGTCGTGTCTGCCATGGAAATTGAATGAGTTGTGCGCGTGAGCCACGATCAGTGATCACAGTTTGCGTAGAGCGAGACAGGTGCAGCAGAGAGAAAGAGACAAAGAGAGAGAGAGGAAGAGTGAGAGAATGAGTGGGAGGGAGCGAGAGAAGTAAAGGGATAGACAGAGAGGGGGGAGACAAGTTAAGACAGGTACGTCCAGGCGACTAGCCACAGTTGTAGTACATGGATGCACTGTGGCACTTGCAACTTGTTGTTGCACAAACTCAAGCTCAAAGCATTTGGGGGTAATGAAGAATTATTGCAGCTCATTGTAAATGTCTCTAATTATGGTTCATTAATCAATAAAATTGTTTTAGTTCCCTCTCCCGACACTCTCCTTGGTCTCTTGTCTCTAGTCTGTTGTCTCTAGTCTCTTGTCTCTTGTCTCTCGTCTTTTGTCTCTTGTCTCCGCTGTGCTTTGAGAGGCTGTTGTGAAAATTATGTTCAAAGTTGAGCACGCCGCAAAGTGCGCTCAGTGCCGCGATATATCGACATGTGTATGGCATGTATTTTTGCCAGATCGTGATATTTGTAGTGGACACACGTTTGTCTCAGTTCAGTTCGGTTCAGACAGCGCCAGGTAACTCCCCCCCCCCCCCCTCCACCCATTCCACAGTCTAAAACAACTGCAACTACAACAACAACAATTTTAAACTAAAACTAAACTAAGCCTGAAATTGCGCGCTTCAGTTCCGCTGAACTTTCTTATCGCTCTTTTAATGGCCTAATATGAGTTCTCGTTTCTGTCTCCGTCTCTGTCTCTGTCTACGTCTCTGTCTCTGTCTATGTCTCTGTGTATTTGTGTCGTTAAAGCATTGACAATAGCTGCGACCAGCGACGCTTTTTGATAATGTGGCCAAGTCAACGTTTGCGCTCCACTGACTGAATGAAAGTGCGCGACTTTGGTGGCTTGGTTCCACTGCTTTGGTTACAGACGGCCCAAAGATCACCGTCAGCGCGTTGGCGACACATATGACTATCAGTCAATGTGTATGTGTTGTCACTATATGCACATACATATGTGTGTGTACACTGATAAAAAAAAATGTGCTAAAATCAAGATTTTGGTCTCAGAACTAAGATTTTTGGTCTATAAAATGCGTCGAGATCAAAAAATTCTTAAATTAAGAGAGCACGTCTTGATTTTAAGAACATTTCAATTAAGACCAAGTTCTTATTTTAAGAATAAATGTTCTTAAAATTAAAATAAAAAAATAAAATTAAAAAAATTAATTTTCTTATATTTATAATATTTCTTACTTTTAATTTTGATTTATTATTTTCATTACAATCTGTTTTAGTAATTTTTTAATGTTATTTTTATTTGTTTCGAGTGGGATTCGAACCGCCGCCTACTGCTTCACAACTGAAGCGGCCTCTCTAACCAGAGCGCCACGATGCCACCATTTGTTTGATACGAAATAGTACCTATTTTTACTTTTCTAACAATTTAAGATTTTTATTCTTATATTTAGATTTTAAGATATTTATTCTTATATTTAGATTTTAAGATTTTTTAGATTAATAATCTTAGTTTTAGCAATTTGGTCTTAAAATAATCTTATTTTAAGAACAAAATACTTAAGACGAATGTTCTTGATTTTAGAACTTGGTCTTTTTTTCCAGTGTATGTCCAAAAGTGTACGTCGTGCACATTTAGTCGCTGTCGCTGTCGCAGTCGCAGTCGCAGTGTCTTGGCCAAGGTAGATGACATGAGAGAACCTTCTCAATGCTGTTGTTGCCTTTAGGGTTGCAACGCTCTTGGCGCTTTACTGGCGTGAAATTGGTTTAACCCACTGGTCACAATTGCACACACACAGCTAAATGAGTAAAGTATGATGATGGAAGGGGGCAGTGGCATACAAAATACAAATAGTTTGGAGCACATTAACATTAACATTAACTGAGCCGCAAAACGCGACAAGGGCAGCCGACCAGCGCCTTCAAAGCCATTGCCATTGCCATTGCTTTACCCCAACCCAGAACAAGAATCAGAGCCCAAACCAGACCAAGACCAAGAGCTAGAGCTAGAACTAAACCCAGAACCAGATCGAGATCGAGAGACCGCGGAGCTTTGGACCCAGACCGAGACCCAGAACCAAGTATTGTCCTCTGGTTCTGTTTGTTATCTTTGTCTCCGTATCTATACATGTGTTTACCTTACCTATGCGTGTGTGTGTGTGTGCGTGTGTATTTCATAGCAATGTCCAAGCTCATATTGTATGACATACAAGTTAATTTAAGTGCAGTCGGAAAGTCGTTGCACTTGGCACGACAATCGTTTAGATACCATTCATTTCGAGTATGATATAAGTACTCATCTGAGCAATTCAACCGTTCACATGCCGATTATGAGCTAATTGAGCGATATCAGAAGAGCACTACTGATAGACAAGAGAAAATATCTGAAATAATCTGAAATAAATTGAGAGTTTGATTGATTTTATGATCATAGATCTAATTATAATTCTAATAAAAATCTTTTCTTTACAGTTTAAATTTATATTTAATTTTATCTTTATTTTTTAATCTTTAATTTAATTTTTATACATGGATTTTTTTTGTTTATTGCCGACTGCTTTTAGTCGCGCATAAATAAGTAAATAAAATAAAAAAAAAGAAAGTTACTTATAACATATAACACTTGGAAATTTTAGACCATAAAATGTCTAGCAAGTCGATAGAAGTCTAATTGAGCATTCGTTATTAATTAAGGCTATTATTTAGTTATTAAATAAAAATATAAAAAAACAAAATTTATCTTAAAATTTTTGAAGTGAAACTTCTATAGGCGCGTTGGGAGTGAATCGAAAATACGCTTGACCGCGTGTGTAACGAAAAACCGACACCATAAAAGAGAGCTTGATAAAGCTTTAATATGTTCTCTTAGATGCTCTCAGCACTGATTTATTATTAGGTTGGAATATCAAAGCTCTGACTTTGCTACTCCTAATTACATAAATACACACATGTAAACATGCAAAGCTCAAAGCTGCTCTTTCTACTCTGAGTCAAAAGCTCTAAGCTTGGCTTGTTTCCCGTTACGTTATCGCATGTTCCTCACATGTTTGTTTTGCGCGTCATTTTAACATGTAGGTATGTATGTATGTATGTACGTATGTATGTACATATGTATAAGAATGGATTAGTTGAGTGCTTATTTTGTGCAAGTGAAACTTTGCACGCTCTGTGTTTAAGCATATATATGTATGCATGTACATATGTCGTATGTATGTATGTATATATACATATTCTATATGTTTATTTGTATAGTATGTACATATAGTGTGATTTGTTTTCAATGTCTTGTAAGATCTATTTGCTCTATACACGACGACAGTTTCCAATTACAAAGCGAGAATTCTAGTGACAAGCAAACTTGTATAAAGAAGTGTGCAAAAGAAAAATGGAAAAAATTGTCATCTTGAAGTAAAAAAAAAACAGGCCACTACCGTATGCAATCCTAGGAAGTTTCACTTCAATCGCGTAACTTTTTACGCACATCTTTTTTTAAATCAAAAATTTTAATTTAATAATAGTACAATATTTTATTTATTTTTAGATAATTAAACGTGTTAAACTTAATTTTTTTAATTTAAATTGAAAATAAATATGTATTCTGTCCTTAGAATACCCCATTCAAAAATAGAACTTCTGGGTTTTTTTTTCAGCAAAGTTCGATTTTTTTTAAACTGGTGACTCTTATTTGAAAACCCTGGCTATTACTTAATTGTAACAATATTTTTTTTTACTACCTAATTTTATACTAAAAGTATTAGTTCTGCAGTATTTTATAGACTTAGCTATAATTTATTTAATATTAATTATTTGAAGACACAGCTTTCAATAATTATTTCCTCAGTTACGTACCTAAAATGTATCTTATTAAATCAACCACAAATCCAATAAGTTCCACAATAATTCAAATTCATTTTTAAAGCGTGTTTTATTTATTAGTAAGTAAGTTTTGTAGTAAGCCTTAATCACAGACTTGAACTAAGTAATACGCTGTTTAATCCTGTTGCATAGCTTTTAGCTCTTGACTATGCGACTAGGCGGCTTATCGACCCATGGGCATCTGAACGATTCCCCGTTCCCCCCTTTGGACTGTTCCCCCCGCCCCCCTCTCTGGATCGCAGCTCACGGTCCGCGGTTAGATGCGCCTGGCCGGAGTTTAATTTCATTCGCCGCCTGTGTCTTGAAGAAGATTTCAAGTGATTTTTAATAATCGTTGTTGTCGTCGTTGTTGTTGTTGCTGTTGTTGTTGTGACTATTGTGGCTGTTGTTGTTGTTGTCATCATCATCATGAGGCGATTAAACGAGGCAACGGCAACTGTAGCAAGCGACAACAACGACACGAATAACGATGAATAATCACAATGGAAGTAAAAATAGCGGCAACGTCACCTACAACAATAGCAACAACAACAACAAGCAACTAATAGTAATAATACACGTAATAATAATAATAATAATAAATATTTCTAAACAGTTAGTTACATTAAGAGCCGCAATGAAAACAGTAACTCACTTGTAAAGAAATAATTTGACTCGCACTTGGACTTTAATTTGCCACGAAAATGCTTACTTGCCGCTTGCTGCTTGCTGCACTCGTTTGTGCCACATGAAGTTGTGTGTGGCTATAGGGCATAACGCCGCTGCTTTTCACAACACACACACACACAAGCAACAACAACACCAAGACAGATGTGTTATCTTCAGCACGCCGAAGATCTGTTACCCTTACATATTAAAAAAAAGTCGTAATAAATGTTTACATTTAGCAAGATTCTTTTTAATTAAGCATATTTTTCACTGCTCGCAATAACTGTTTTTTTAATAATAATAATAATATTGCTTCATTGTCTTTTTAGATTTGTACATTCGCTTAAAGCCAATTTTGCATGTTAGTATCAGAGATTAGATGTAATATCATTTTAGCTGAGGACTATTATTTTTTTTATGGTATTTAAATTTACAAAGGAAATATATTATTTTATGTTTAAGGAAAATTGGCATTGAAAAACCTTGAGACCCAATAAATTTTTTTATTTATTATTTTTTTACTATATATTTATTTACCTACCAATTTTGTGTATCCAAAATATTTATTACTCTTTGCCACAAATGTAATAGTAATTTTAGTTATAATTATTTACAAGAGTTGTCAATATATTTTATACTATTTTGGCATTATTTAAAATACATTTTTTTATTTCTTATTTTTTTACTCTATATTTATTTACCTACCAATTTTTTGTTTCCAAAATATTTATAACTCTTTGTCACAAATGTAATGTTAATTTTAATTATAATTATTTACAAGAGTTGTCAATACATTTTATACTAATTATAATTATTTGCAAGAATTGCCAATACATTTTATACTATTTTAGCATTTTTTAAAATAAAATTTTTTATTTATTATTTTTTTATTATATATTTATTTACCTACCAATTTTGTGTTTCCAAAATATTTATTACTCTTTGCCACAAATGTAATGTTAATTATAATTATTTACAAGAGTTGTCAATACATTTTATACTATTTTAGCATATTTTTAAATATTGAATTTTGTTTTTTTTTTTAATTCTAAATATTAAATACCACATTGTAGTTGTTTATTTAAAATTATATTTTTGTCATTAGTGTTTCTGATTAAGAATATAGGTACTTACTCGTCACTTTTAAAGCGTTTCATATTTAGATACAAAATAAAAATACCCTCTGTTATAGGGTGACAACGACAATTGCTGGCTAAGCAAAAGGCAAGCAGCAACTTTAAGTTGGAGGAGCCACATGAGAGGAGACTCCTCTTCCTCTTCGTCTTCGTTTGTCTTTGCAAGTTCCGATCTTTTGATGATAATCAGCAGCAACAGCAGCAGAAGCAGAAGCTGCTGTCCCGCCGTTTCTAGTCGTTGTTATTGTTGTTGTCTTTGTGGGCAGCGAGCGTGGAAACAGTTTGGGAAATCACATGCGACATTTGCTCAGACCCGACCAGGGAGGTGGTAATCTTCGGGCAGATGCAGCTACTACACAAACACAGGCATTGGCATGCACGACTCAAGCACTCAGTGAATTATATATATATATACATATATATATTCCTCTACCTTACACCTCTTCTAACCCGCCCCCTCTCTGCCTCGACACTCCCACGGTCGTTTTATTCATTGGCCCCGTTACATGGAAGCCATTTGGCGACAGTTTTACCAGCCAGTCTTCAGCCTGGCATCGCGACAATTTGCTTAAAAAATAAATCACGAAAATCAAGAGGCAGCCAGCCAACCACCAACAACCACCAACTTGCACCACAATGAAATGCCCAGCAATATTAATAATGTCGATGACAAAAGGGACCTCATTCAGGTAGCGCAGATCGAGTCCCAGTCCCAGAACCAGACTCCAACTAAAACTCTTACTCAGTCTCAGTCTCCGACTCCGGCTCAGGTCGTTACAGATCAGACTGGATCGCAATTGGCAACTTTGTAGAGTTTTATGGGACTTGAGAGCACCACGTGGGTTGCTTCGGCCACACGCTGGACGCACAGTGGTGCAAAACAACACAAAACAATCGATTGATTGATTAATTTTTATTTCAAACTAGTGTGTCAGTCAGTAAGTCACGACAAAGAGTTTTATGTATATATGTTCATATGTATGTACATAGATGTGAAAATAAGTATTGATATAATGTTATCGAGAACTTGCGACTATCGACTAGCAATGCATAAATAGACATATTTCACGCTTCTGTTATAAGACATAATGGAGAAAATGATTTATTAACAATTGTTTGATAAATGATAATTTCTATGTATATCGATAATACATTCACAGAAATATTCATAATTCATTATTTTCCAAATAATATAAACATGATTATGTTTGTTATTTATACATAACAATTATATATAACAATTTTCATCGATAACATAAAAACATATAAGTACATAAATAAGCGATGCATTTCGATATTTTAATACAGAAATTGTCTCTTTTAATGGTTTTTAAATACGAACTCATAAATGGTAAATTTTAATTAATGAGTTATTCATACATAATTATCGATATTACCTCAATTTTAAACAATTTCGCATTCAATCAATCAATGACCACTGCTCTGTAGCACTCTACGGATACGGACAATTTACGAATGTTGAATCCTAGCACCACCAACCACCCACCCAGTCGAAACGGTAGTTTCGATGGTGTTGGGGGGAAGAGGATTTTGAGGAATTAGATTAGAGGGGGGGAGGCTACAGGATTGCGACGGCGTCTTGCGAAATTGTCAAATGATTTACATCCGACATATGTATGCTAAACTCACGAATCTAACTGAGGCACGATTAGGACACAAGCGCGAAATTCGCCACGCGGTACAACGTGCTCGTGTTTGTTGCACACACACACACACACACACAGACACACACACACACATATATTCACACACATACACCTGAAGAGTGAGACTCATTCACAGCATTGGGGCATGTACAATCACCGAAAGGTAATCGTAATCGTGGTTATGACAAATTTCAATGCATCACGTTGACTTTAAGCGGTACTAAGGGAAGGGATAGGGATAACTCTCGAGGGGGGGTGCTTGCTGGAAAAGGGGGCAGGAATTGGGGTTACTCTGAATGTGGGTGCCCAACGATCCTCATGGGCGTCGCGTCGCGTTGAGTCGAGTCGCGTTGCCATCAAAGTAATTGGAACTTTTCTCACTTTCACGCGCACAAATTATACGACGACTGCGCAATTTTGGAGTCTGCCCGAAATAATCTACGAACTTTCTTATTTTTTTTCGGATTTGGTGTTTAACATTTCTTTTGGTTATTTTTTTTTCTTCTCTCTTTTCTGTTGTTTTAGTATTTTTGTTTTTTAAATTTTTTTTTTAGCTGTTACTGTGATTGCTTTCTGTGACACGGCAGCTCATCTCATCGCATCGTGTTTGTCTAGTCATGACTTCCGCTCTATCTCTCTTTCTCTCTCTCGCTGTCTCTCTCTCTCTCTCTCTTCCTACCTTAGACTGCAACTGCAACTGCAACTTGGCTTAAATCCAGTTGCTACATTATGTGGCATGTGTGGTGGCTCCACATTGGGTTGCAACTTGCAATGTTCTGCTGCCTACACAAACGGCAACCAAACCACCAAACCGCCAAATGAGCCAACAACCCCACTCAACATCAACAGTGGCTCGAGCTTGAGTGTCGATTGATCTGCTCAGCGATGATCCGATCCGTTCAAACCATTCATCTATCGACGTCGTCGACGTCTTTTGATTGCACTCAAGTAACAGGAATTGTGACTGTCATGCTTAGTCAATGCTAACATGAACATGCACACTTCTTTTAATTTGATTGATTGATTTAGCTCACTTTCGATTTAACTGTCAGTCAATTATCAATCATAAATTAACCAAAATATTGTTAAGTCTGTTTTAGGATTCTATTTCTAATTGACCAGTTATTGAGTTTTAATTTGAATTTTACAATGTTAATCAGAGATTAATCGTAAATGCTTATTTTAAATACACTGATAAAAAAAAATGTTCTAAATCAAGATTTTGGTCCCACAACTAAGAATTTTGGTCTACAAATATTTTTAGTATTAGTAATATGATCTTAAAATGTTCTTATTTTAGGAACAAAATATTTAGGGTCATGTTTTTGATTTAAAACTTTGTCTTTTTTTATTGTAGCTTGTAAATAAGCTAGCTTTATCTCTTTATATGTACATAGTTCGCTCTATGTCTAAAGTTATTTGAAGATTTACTGAGCATGAATTTCAAAAAGACCTATCGGCAATTTAAAGCTTAAATAAAGGCATTCTATCAATCAGAGATCAATCAAAAATATTTGAAATATATTTTAATAGTACAAACTATCTTACTTTCTACAATTTGTCAAACGATTTTAACTGAACCTATATCCAAGATTCTGGAAAGATCAGCAAACTATTTGTTTGTCTTGGTTTGTTTTATCAATCATAGATCAATAATACTCGTAACTAAGAACACTAGAAGCTCTTAAAGTTACTTATGCTCTCTGTTTATTTCTTGATTATTCAATCCCTTCTAGTCATTAAGTCAAAAAGATCTACAATCTACAGATTGATCAATATCTTAATCAACTGATACTCTCTTCCTGCTTCTATTTCATTTTTTCAATTTCTAATACTTCATATTGATCTTAATTTTCTTTTATAGATAAGCTTTAACGCATTTTAGCCAACAAGCAAGCCAGTTCTCAAAGTCAACTTTCCTTTTGTCACGTTTAGATCATAGCAACCACACACAAGTCATCCTTTTAACCACAGTTAAACCACTCAAAACCCACATCTCCAGCAAAATGGCAAGAGAAGCAGATGTCCGGCATAAATATTTCATTGGGGCCAGGCTGTTTATCGCCTTTGCAAAAATGTTCTTTTCACCTTTGAAACTGGCCAAATTAAAAGTTTTTCTTCTGTGTGTGTAAAGTCTTTGAATGAAATCTAAAAGCGATGGGGATGGGAAAGGGGATGGGGATGGAGATGGGGATGGGGACAAAGGCTGTTGCTGGCCAACTAATTCAAATAATTGTATCATGGCCTACACAGAAAAAAAAGACCAAGTTCTAAAATCAAAAACATTCATCCTAAATATTTTGTTCTTAAAATATGATTATTTTAAGACCAAATTACTAAAACTAAGATTATTAATCTAAAAAATCTTAAAATCTAAAAATAAGTATAAAAATCTTAAATTGTTAGAAAAGTATAAATAGGTAATATACTACTGTACTACAAATGGTGGCATCGTGGCGCTCTGGTTAGAGAGGCCGCTTTAGATGAGAAGCAGCAGGCGGCGGTTCGAATCCCACTCGTTACAAATTAAAATAACATTCAAAAATTTACTAAATCAGAATAGAATGTAAATAAATCAAAAATAAAAAAAAAAATAATATAATTATAAAAAATAATTTCTATTTATATTATATTTTGATTTTAATTTTAAGAACATTTATTCTTAAAATAAGAACTTGGTCTTATTTAAAATGTTCTTAAAATCAAGATGTGTTCTCTTAATTTAAGAATTTGATGTTGTTGGCGGATTTTTTAGACCAAAAATCTTAGTTCTGAGACCAAAATCTTGATTATAGAACATTTTTTTTATCAGTGTAGTCATGTGTGTTTGTTGTTGTCTTGCTGACAGCACAGCAACATCACCTCACCACCACCGCACCACCCCATGTACATATATTCAATTTGCTTGCGTTTTAGCAAAACTTTTCAATTTTTTGTTTTGACAGGAGATAGGAGAGTGGAGAGGGAAGAGGGGAGAGGGTAGCATGGACGACGAGTGAAAAGAATGCATAAAGTCTTATCAGTTGGACATGCTGTATTTTAATTGTGGGCACCCGAGTGTGAACCCGGGCCAGCTCAGAGACAACAACAACAACAACAACAGAGATGACAACAACTCGACTGTCGTATGCCTTGTGCAGGTCTTATGAAGTAAAAAAAAAACTGGGTAAAGTTGGACCAAGGGTTCGACGTCAGGTTCAGGTACACGGCACCCGCACAAATAGCCAGCTACTTTCCCCAACCCTCCGCTTACTTACATGTTCTCCCTTCCCTGCCCAAGTCAAAGTGCTTGAGGTGAATTCAAAGTTTTAGCTTTCCAATTTTTTGGTTATCGCCATCGTCGTGTGTAGTGTTGATAAGTATCGCTCGGCACCAGCACGCATTTTTCAACAATGAAAACGCAGGAGGAGAACAAAATGGCAATACCGGAAAAGTTAGCCCGGAAAAGGAGCAATACTTCCCCATTGTGTTGCCCGCAAGGCTCAAAGATGTCCTGTGCCGTCCAAGCGTAACCCACAAATTGCCATTTCGGAGGCACACTTTTATCTCAAGAGAGACAAAAGCTTAATTGTCAGCGACGTGTGCTGATCTGAGAACTGGGTCAGTAGATTAGCTTTTGGCTCCATTGGATTGCTACAAAAATCTACTCGATTCGATTCGATTTCGGCTAAGTTTCTTTACATAAATCCATCCCTACTAAAATGCTATTTTTTAAGTAATTTTAGATGGAAAGAAAAGCTATGAATTTCCTTCCACTTCAAATTTCTTGTATTCGTTAAATTTACATAACAGTCTAATTTCGCTAGAAGAAGTCGAGATCCCGACCATAGGATACCCATTATTTATTTAAATAATATATAAAATACTTTAAAAAAATTACTTCCTAATAAAAACTACTGCATACTTTTTGGTAATTGTATTGAAGTAATAACATTATTAATAACTTTGGTTAGCTATTACTCCCGTTCTACTTGTCCGATCTTGCTGCGGTTAAGTGATATTATAGATAATATTAATTACCATTAAAACTGTATTATCTAAAAGGTGTGGATGCGGTGGTATTTCGCAATTTGCGAAGGCGGAAGGAGGCGTTCCAAAAATTTAAATAAACTTGACCTGCTTACTTATTTTTTAAGTATCGGGTATAAAAATCTTAATCGATATTTGATATAGGAGATAGATTTAAATTGGTTTGACTGTTATAAGTAAATTTATAATATTTTTGGTATCCTATATTCATCAACATAGCTTTGAGTAATTCGAAAAGGCCTTTTTCAGTAGATTATAAATTGTATTTTGAGGTCTTTCTTAGGAATAGTATGAGTATGAATGTTTTATAAAGTAGTTCAATTTGGGAAAGATCATTTTAAGAGCTTTAAATTTTTTTTATAGGGTATCTCATAGACAAAATAATAAAAAAAATGCGATAAAGTTTGACTTTGAATTGGAATATTGAATATTGCTAATAATTGAATTGCGTGAAGGGTATCTTCAAGTCGAGTATACTTCCAATGCAACAGAGATCTTAATTTCATTGTATGGCACATCCGTCAGTTGCTGTCATATGTGTGTTTATGCATTTCATTAACCCCTTAACGCCGGGGCTAACTCGCGAATGTGGTGCTTTATTCTTAAAGTAGCCTTTTTGTGGGGAGATGGAAAGATTCACATCATCTTCTTCATATACTGAGAAATCTCTCAGCGTCAATCTCTGTGTAACTAAAAAGCTGCTCCCAAAAGTTGACGTCGACGTCGACTGCGACTGCGACTGTGACTGCAGCTTTTTGGGGGAGCGTCCAACATTGCAACTGAGTTGCAAGTTGAGTTGCGAGTCGCGTCACTGCCCACCCACTCACATTTGCATGTTGCAATGTTGCCAAGCCCTCCACGCTGGTCAGCACAGATCTCTCTCTCTCTCTCTTTCGTTCTCTCGCTCTCTCTTGTTTTGGATCTGTGGCTAGCCCATACGTTTGCTTTTTATTGATGGCTTTTAACAGCCAAGCCAGCGTCGTTTAAATAATGAGCCATGGAGTTGCAGTCTCTTCCCAGTGTGCCACACACATACACTGAAAAAAAAGACCAAGTTCTAAAATCAAGAACATTCATCTTAAATATTTTGTTCTTAAAATAAGATTATTTTAAGACCAAATTACTAAAACTAAGATTATTAAGCTAAAAAATCTTAAAATCTAAATATAAGAATAAATACCTTAAATTGTTAGAAAAGTATAAATAGTTACTATTTCGTATAAAAAAAAAGAGGTAGCTCCATGGCGCTCTGGTTAGAGAGGCCGCTTCAGTTGAGAAGCAGTAGGCGGCGGTTCAAACCCTACTCGAATCAAATTAAGACAGCATCAATAACAATCAACAACAATATTACTAAAACTGAAAAAAATGTAAATGAATCAAAAATAAAAAATAAGAAAAAAAATATGGATACATAAAATAATTTTTATCTATTTTAGTTTTTAGTTTTAATTTTAAGAACATTTATTCTTAAAATAAGAACTTGGTCTTAATTGAAATGTTCTTAAAATCAAGATGTGTTCTCATAATTTAAGAATTTTATGTTCTCGACGTAATTTATAGACCAAAAATCTTAGTTCTGAGACCAAAATCTTGATTTAAGAACATTTTTTTTTATCAGTGTACACACACACACACACACACACACACACACACACACACACCTCCGCAAGCTGCGCCTGCTGTCATAGCAAGTCATCGATGGATTTGGTTGTGACTGATGTCGATGTCGGCCCAGTTTGACTCAGACGTCTTGGTCGTCTGATTGTCTGATTGTCTCCGATCTATGCCAGCTGACAGTTTGGATGATCGCAGTGTTGGGCAATGGCCATTGGGCATTACCTAATGATGTGGCACTGCCAGCGGCATGACTAATTAGAAAATCAGTGCCCCTCAATGCAAAGTGCCAACTCACTCAACCTCTCTCCCTCTCTCTCTCTCTCTCTCTCTGTCTGAGTCTTCTGTCCAGCGCTCTTTCCATTCCCATTTCCCATTCTCACTTTCAATTTCTCTTCGAATTATGTGCGATTTCGCGCACTTTGACCTCGCTATGAATGCAAAGTCAGCCAGCCAGACGTTTGTTGTCGTTGTCATCGCTGCTCAAGCGAGAAATTGCAAAGGCAGCTGCTTAAACTCACACACAACACACACACACACACACACACACACACACACACACACACACACACTAGCAAAGACTCTCTGCACTTGAAATTGACCGGACAAAGATGCGACGGCGATCGTCAAATGCCAACTCAAGTCTGACATTTGTTGTTTTGCCGCTGACGATGATCGCCGGGTGACGTTACCAGACCAAAATACCAATTTAATATGCATGATAGACTAAGAGATACCACATAGAAATTTGTAAAACATTGGCAAAACGCCAAATTTCTTAATTTTCATCAAGTATCAACTTCATAAGATGCTGTAAAATGAATTTCTTCGCGAGAAAAGTTTGTATTTTAATAAGATTTGTTTATCTTGTAAATGAAAATCTCACAAAAAAAACCTCTACACGAGTTAAAAGTCTAGTGACGAAAGCAATTTCTAGCCCCAAAATTTCTGATATCCAATTTTGTTACGAACAAAATTGAGTTTAATATAAAAATTTTAAATAAAGATATAAATTAATGAAAAAAACGAAATATTATAAATTATACAAATTCCCTGGCAATATCTGTAATGATATACTATAAATATGTTCGGTTTTGTATCCAAATTTTAGTTTACTTTACTTAAAACTTGTTGTAAGTTATATTTTATAATCCTTCGCATACAAAGTCAAAATAAAATAAAATAATTTCTAAGGCATTCCATATTTTAATAATTATAATATGTTCAGTTTTATATTTATATTCCTTCGCCGAATTAACTTTTTTTTTTAAAGAGAAGTTTAGCATCTACTTAGATTAAAGTTTCAAGAATAGAAATCCAAATTTTTAGTTGAAATAATGAGCTAACTAAATTGTTAATATATATTCTAATTTTACAAACACTTGCAAGAATATAGCTTAACTCTCTTTAGCAAAATTGCTTAACCCTTAAATACCCTTTAGCACTTTCTGAGCAGAGAGTATGCAAACATATATGTTAGCCTGTAAGCTGCCCATGAGCTGAATTTGTTTTTTTTGAGCTGTGATCTGTTCGTCGTTTGTTAAGTCGTGTGGCATGAGGCATGAGGCATGAGGCATTTTGAGGAGTTGAGGAGTCAAGTCCAAAACCGACTCACGCATATTGGTGCCATATGATTAGTTCAACGTTGTCGATGCATGACAACCCAAACTGAAAATAGTACAGCGCCAGTTCCATTCGCAACTAAATCTTCAGTCTCAGTCTCAGCTCAGGGTCTGTTCCCGTTCCCCGTTCCCCAACATTTCCATCCGTCGTCTTCCATCTGTGTCTCGGGCTTGCCAGCAATAACAACAATACGAATACGAATATGATCATCATCATCATCTGTGCTTTGACTGTACTCTGTGCTCAGTGCTCTGCCTGTGGTGCCATTGATGACCACAAAAACTGGGCGTGGCTGGCATGCCCCTCAATTCACCCAACTTGGGCATGGGCGCGTGCACACCCAAAAATAAAAAAAAAACATGTTGGAACCATTTAAGTCGAGCGAGCTAGACATTAAAATACTTACTGTTTGTATCTTCGCAACTTTCGGTTGATTATTTATAATTTATTACAAATATTTATTTAAATAAAATATTAAAGCATATTTGGTAACTCTAGTTCTTACACTAGAAAAAAAAATAAATCCATAAATAAAAGTTAAGCCCCAAAAAATAAACAAAACTCTTATAATTTATTACAAATATTTATTTAAATAAAATATTAAAGCAAATTTGGTAACTCTAGTCCTTACACTGGCAAAAAAAAATAACTCCAATAATAAAAGTAAAGTCCCAAAGCTAAGAATAGCTGTTTTAAAAATGCATCGATACTCAAACGGTCTTAAAATAAAAAATAAAATACTCGATTGTAAAACAAAATTGGTATTTTTTATTTGGTTTCTCAAAGATGTTTTGTTTTGAAATTAAAATGATTTATTTACTTATTTATTTGCATAATTGCATCTTAGAAATTAACTCTTAATTACAATAAAGCCTTAAATTTAAAAAAAAAAAAATAAAAATATTTTCGATTAATATGCTTGATTTTAGTGATTTTCAATCTTATCTTATTTTCTAAAAATAAAAGTTAAGTCCCAAACAGTCTTAAAATAAAGAATAAAATACTTGATTGTAAAACAAAATTGCTATTTTTTTTCTTTTGTTTCTTAAAGATGTTTTGTTTTGAAATTAAATTGATTTATTTACTTATTTATTTATTTATTTAGAAATTAATTCTAAATTACAATACAGTCTTAAATTTTCAAAAGAATATAAAAATATTTTAGATCAATATTCTTTTATTAATTAATTTATTTATTTATGCGCGACTAAAAGCAGTCGGTAAGAAACAAAAAAAATCCATGTATAAGATTAAATTAAAGATTAAAAATAAAGATCAAATTAAAAATATAAATTTCAACTGTAAAAAAAGATTTAAATTAGAATAAGAACTAGATCTTTAGATTCTTGTTTTTAGTGATCAGTTTTTTGTTTATCTGTGTATTACATACATTTTCACAAAGTTATCATACTCCCATAAGCTTTAAAAAAACTGAGGCAAGCCAAAAGCAAAAGCAAAATCAAAACCAAGTTGTCTCTTCTCTCTCCTCTTTCTGCTTTTACTCCCAACTTTTCTAAAGACCAAGTGCGATCACTTACAAGTACAAAATTGTCCCAGCCTACGCTCAGTTGCACTCAGTTTAGTTGATGTTGTTGTTGGTGTTGTAGTTGTTGTTGTTGTTATTGTTGTTGTTGCCCCAAAAGTGATATCTGGGCGCTGATTTCTCATCCGCTCGCTCGCGTGTGCGTGAGTGCCACAGTTTGGGGCACAACACACTGAGCAGAGATGCAGAGAGCGAGATAGGGTGGAGTATGGAGTATTCGTATTCGTATTCGTATCGCTGCGAATGGGAGCAAGACATATCGCAGGTACGCCTTAGCTCATTTGATATTCATTGATGTGGAGCAGCGAGTCCGATCTGAGTCCCCCCCCCTCACCTAAAGTCTCCGGCCAGGGGCACGGCCACTTTGTGGCACGCTGCATGCTGCATGCTGCACGTTGCACCGTTGTTTGATTGCGTGTGCGTGTGTGCAAGTGCGATCCATGAGGAGGACGACTTTACTGCAATTACAATTACCTCACCCACTAAATGCCCACCACAACAGGAAATGGCAAAAAAAAAATAAAAAAAAAAAAAGAAAATCAAAATAAAAGATACTCGCCGTGATTGAGACACTACCTGAAGAGATATTCAATTGAAATCTTTGTAGATACAAGAAAGTCATAATATATAGTTCGGTATACGCGTACCTTCACATTCCAAGATCGATTTATCAGATCGATTTGGGTTATGGTTTAATCTCTAGTTAATCGCGCGAACCGTTTAGCGTTGCTCAAATTGATCGTTTTAGCCCTCATTGTTGGTGGGCCTGGCCAACACACAGCACAACAACAACAACAACAACAACAACACAACAACGGCAGCTTTGGGCTTGACTAAATGCTGGCCTGCCAGTCGAAATTGTTGTTTGTCTTCAACTTTTTCTTGTTGTTTGCTTTTGTTGTTGTTTTTCGGTGTCATGCGCCACCTTAACAACATTTTTGCCAGTCCCATTTGTCATTTACCCAGCAAGCAAGCCAGCCAGCCAAACATTCAGTCAGTCAGTCACTCAGTCAGTCACTCAGTCAGTCAGTCAGTCAGCTAGCAAATTCATTCATTATGCTCTGAGATTTAGCCCAGGCGAGTCATTCGATTCATAGGCAGACTGCGTGGGTTGTCGCTGCTTAAGCTAAAGAGCAAACAAAACAAAAGAGACTCACTGCAAATAATATTAACGAAATCCCTTAACTATGCTCATTTCTGCATACCCTATGAATTTTAGTAGCTATATCTAAGAGTTCAGTAAATTTTTGTTATTAAGAGAGCAACAACATAAGCACTCAGAAAGATCTGTCAAGAATAAAAAAAGTCAAAATTGGCGCAGATTCTTATCGATAAATTAGTATTATAAAACAATCGATAGCACACTTATTTGCAAAAATTATATCTGAGAGGTCAGTAAATTTTTGTTATTAAGAGAGCAACAACATAAGCACTCAGAAAGATCTGTCAAGAATAAAAAAAGGTCAAAATTGGCGCAGCTTTTTATCGATAAATTAGTATTATAAAACAATCGATAGCACACTTATTTGCAAAAATGGAGTACTTGGACAGCTTTAGTTCATAGGGACTCTATGAGTTTACTTAAGGAGATTTTGAATATCTAATTAACTGAATAACAAGAAAGTCAATAAAATATGCCGCAGATTCTTATCGATAAATTAGTCGATAAATTAGATAAATCGATAGCACACTAATTTGCAAAAATGGATTTCTTAGACAGCTTTATGGATTCTCTGAGTTTACTAAAGTAGATTTTGAATATCTAATTAACTGAATAACAAAAAGTCAATAAAGTAAACCGCAAATTCTTATCGATAAATAAGTTTTACAATACAAATTAATAGCACATTTATTTGCAAAAATTGAGTTCTTAGACAGCTTGCCTTCATAGGGAGTTTATAAGGTAACTAAAGTATATTTTGAATATAAGAATAGCCGAGCTTAACTATTTTTTTAATACCAAGTAAACAAATTCAGTTCTTTTTTTTTTTGCAAACACTGAAGCTAAATACCAAAAATTTTAAACTTTTATATATTCAGAAATTAAAAATATAATTTCCCTTTTGACAAGATCAGATCACTCACACATACATCTTATAGAGATCCTTATTAGATATTCAAAGAGATCAATTATATTTCTCTCCTCACATTATAATTATTCTAAGCTCAGACTTCCTATACTTATACTTTGAATATATTGTTGTTTATTCTTCTCTCTCGCCTCTTCAAGTTTTCATTACTCTGGTCAGATCACATAGCCCACTTTGTAATACCCAAAATTCTTATAGAGCATACACCACATGACAATGCTCGAATTGTCTCTACGTCTCCGACTGCGACTCCGCCTCATTGTTTCTTATTTATTTATTTTTATTTTTTTTTTTTTGTTCGATCGCAATGCGCTTGGGAGAGCCATACTCACACACACACACACACACACACACACACACACACACACACACACATACACTTACACACACATACTCGTAAATCGCATGCCTAGAAAGATAAGTTCACTTAGTGCTCTATGATGCACCTCAGATTGCAATCAAGAGATATCCAGAGATATTGCAATTAAGATAAACCCACCACAAACGCCGTATGCGAGTATTTAGCCAGACTAAAGCTCCCAATACTCTCTCTCTGTCTCTCTCCTTCTCTCTCCGTTTTCCGTCCCTCATCCGCCCACTAGACCCCTCTAGTTAACCCCTAACCGTTCTATTATTGTTGCCGTTGTTGCTTTTGTTGCTGTCAACCGTTGCTTTTGCTTTTGCCGTTGCGTTCGTGACTCCCCCCCTCCCCCCACTCCTCACCTCACCTTCTTTTTTCCCCTCCCCTCCCAGTCCCCTTTGCTTAGCAGTCGCCAGTTCCCAATCAGAGCCACTAAATCCACATGCCCACAACTGGCATACAAAGAAAGGCCAGTCAAAGATTTCTAAATACCAAATAAAATACCCAAAAAATAAAAGAAGCAGCCGAAAAGTCAAACGGAGATCGCCTCAACAGACTATGAATTCAGTTCCATTTTCCTACTTATATCTAAATAAAAATTAAACTATATTTGTATAAATTTGACTATTATTGTAAAATGGAATACTGCAATCTCTTACTTTAACTTTGTTCTAAGTGATTATTTAAATATTAAGAAATACTCTGTAAAGAAAAAACAATTATAAATATAACACCCTTTTTTTGTTGTCTATTTAAAGCTTTAATGAGTCTCCTTAAAAAACGTTAATTACATTACAAAACTTAGGTACTTATTTAGTATAACTCCGAAAGCGTGTCTTACAGAACTAGAAAAATAAGGTACCAGCTGTAAAGTTCAATTATCTTATAAACGCCTCTAAAATTCAAGTTCCTTACTTTATTATACAGGGTGGGCCCTAATAACTGTCACACCTAATTTATTATATAAAACCAAATCTGGTGGGCAATTTATATTGAAAACAATTTATGTTGGAGTATTTTCTTAAGTTATTACACATTTAAGTAGCTCAAATTTTTTCTCTTTACCTTATTATACTAGCGTTAAACGATTTTGAACTCCCACCCTGTATATTTTCTTAATATGTATAGAATAGTTACAAAATTGTTGAATTACTAATTTATGCGGATTTAAGTATTTGTAGTTAAATTAATTTAAATTAATTAAACTAAATTAAATTAAATTTATATATTTTTGTTAACTATCCCAAAACTTATTGGAATTGTTTTCAATTAAGTGAAGACATAAGGTCGGTACTTCAATGTCTTTTAAAACTTTATGAAGTAGATATTTTAAAATTTGACACAAATATATGAACATTTTAAATCAAAATATATCTCTGTTATAGTTATCGAACCCCTTAAATTGACATTAAAAAACAGGCTCTTACAATATTATGAATTATTTCAAAGGAAATTGATTGTACTATCTTTAAAAAGTTTGAAATCCCACAAAGAATAAAGTAACTGAAATAATAAGTGTATATTTTATTTAAACTAGTCTTTGACTCTTTTGCTTAGCAAGAACTTAAGAATATTTCCAAAAGATTCGTGATATGAAAGTTACTTAAATATATTATGTGTATTGTATAATATGCAATTTTCTCTTCAGTCAATTTTATATCCCAACAAAAGTATGTAAGCAACATTTCTCAACTGTACCTCGAGTCTTTGGTTAAATGTTGTGGCGACCATAAAGAAAAACTAGTGGAAATATGTATAAAAATATCTCACACTTAATGTTAATATTTTCAAGTTCACCCCCTGCTACGAGCTGTGTTTTCTTGGGATCGCGACTGGGAATGGAAATGAAAATGGGACTGAGACTCTCTCGATCGGGAATAGGGAACTGGAACTGGAGATGTGGCTGGGGCTGCGTTATTGTCTGGTCAAATGCTGAATGTTGTACGTTGCACGTTGCATGAAGAGAGTGTGTGATTTGTCTTTGGCCTGTTTGCAACCGAATCCGTTGTCACTGTCAGCGCGATCTGTGATCGGGATATATCTGACATTGGTGTCCCAACTTTGCTTGGCCTCTGTCTCATTTTCTTTCTCTCTCTCTCTCTCACTCTCTCTCTATCTCTCTCTCTCTGTCTTTTTCGACTCTGTGTTGTCCCCACGATGCTTAAAAATAAAACACATAACGCCCGCGTCCCGGACTCGGTCGCGGTCTCATCGTGGACTCTTGAAAGCTGGGCGGGCAAGCAGCACATATGTCTGCCATATGTTTGTCCATGAGGCGATGCCAGTCAGCGGAACGGACGACTGACACAGCCGCAGCCACAATCAGAGCAACAACAACAGTAAGAACTAGTCGGACGGAGCTACAGTCGAGCATTCTCGACTGACGGAGACCCCGTACTTAGTATGGCAAAAGCTAAGACTTAAAAATTCATACTTGATTTCCAGTTGATAGGGGTCCGATTTAAACCAATTTTGGTCTGAAAATATAAAACCAACTTAGATACATATTATATTAGTTTGGTTACGATATCTCAACAAACAAAAAAGTTTTTCATACCAAGACTTGATTTTCGCCCGATCGGTCCTATGACAGCTATATGTTATAGTGATCCGATTCAAAAAAGAAACAAACTGAACCTGCCTGCAACATATAGGAATCTACATACCAAATTTGGTGTCACTAGCTTTTAAATTGTTCTTACAATTTGGATATGAAATTTATTTTCCCGAATTGTGGGCGATATAGGGGGCGTGGCCGAATTTTTAAACAAACTTGATCTGCTTGCAGCATAGAAGAGCCTACATTCCAAGTTTGGTGTCTCTAGCTCTTATAGTCTCTGAGATCTAGGTGTTCATACAGACAGACAGACAGACGGACATTGCTATATCGACTCGACTATTGATGCTGATCAAGAATATATATACTTTATAGGGTTTGCCACGCCTCCTTCTGCCTGTTACGCACATATTCGGTAAAACCCAATAGACCCCTGTACTTTTTTAAGTACGGGGTCTAACAACGAGAACAACAGTTGCTGCCGCAAATGATGATGTTGCCACTGAATGTTGCCGCTGGCGACTTTGACATTGTCGTTGCCCCAACGCAATGTTTTGGGGAATGTTTTGGACGAAAATTCCCTTTTTTCGAGTTGGTCGCTGCCTCCATCGATCAGTCGATCCGACCCCATTTGGACGTGCTCTCATTGTCAATGGTTCCATTTGTGGACACACTTGAGATTCCATTAATTCAACAAAATATACATATATTTATTTTATTTTCCCATTTACCGAAAATTAACAAATGTTGTTGTTGTCTTTGGTTGTGTTTTATGGCAAATGTTGCTACTGTTTCCCGTCTTTGTTCTCAATATTGTCACTTGGACATTGTCGCATTGTAAATGGAGAAGGGAGACAATTTCACAGCGAAACTGAGACACTTGAGAATTGAAATATAATTTCAAATTGGAACCCAAACTCAAACGTATACTTATAGTTGTAGTCTAATTAAATGTGCGACATTTTTTCAAAACGTTTTTTAAAAAACTAAAATATTTGATAAATTGATTTGAAGATTTGACTATATGATAGCTAGATAAAGCATTCTGAATTAAATCGTTTCATCAAAATTTGAATTTGAAAATGTTCCTCAAGGTATTACATATTACATATATTTTAAAAAATCTTAAATATGTATTTTTTTGTAATTTAGAAACCTTTTTTTAATTTAGATGTTAACTGACCATTTCTTACTGTAGCTCAAACAAGTTTTGCATTTTTTCATGTGCTAAAATACTCCATAAGAATTTCTGAGATCATACTTTTTGAACTAACTTCTAGTCTATTTAAGAGCTGTCCACAAAATGTAATAACAAATCCACTAAGGGGGCGTCTCCTACTGTCTTTATACGCTCTGAGTGTTGTATTACGGCGGCCAGGACATTAACATGGACAGGACTCACGTTGAATGCAACAACAACAACAGCAAGTCAAGTGGCACTTAAAATGTCAAGTGTGTGGCGGTGGCACTTGAAGAATTTGAAAATTCAATTAAGCATGTACTTGAAACCTTGCAACAAAGACTGACTCAGATGTGCCGCTTTAAGGGGTAAGGAACCTGAATGTATTAAGGATAGATCGTCGAAATCCTTGCCACATGTTGTGGTAGAATTAGAATTAGAATCTGGAATTGATTTCGAATTCTGATTCACATGAAGTTAAATAGAGAATGACTTTAAATGGGAAATATGTGTTATACCCTATTTCCACGACCACTCACATTTGGCTCATTTGGTCACATTTGAATGTGGCTCATTTTTGGATTTCCACGAGCAAATAAGCAATTGTCAAAGCATTTGTCATTCGTCATTCATTATGAATGTGCCAAAATGATCATTCGGATTTTTTACTGAAATGAAGTCCACATTTGGGCCGAATGATGGAAATGGTGTCGAATGAGCCAAATGTGCTGTCGTGGAAATAGGCTATTATAGATCAACCTAAGTTCCTGCCATTTGACATTTGTCTAGACTCTAGACGAAAGGGGGAGTTAGGGAGCTAAGGAGCTCAGGACCTCAGGTATCAGTAACTGGTATCTATGGCATGGTGGAAGGGCATTGAGGACAAACGACGCTTATAGTACTTAGTTGTTAGCCTTCATGGCCATCGAATGTATAATCGATCAGTTGGGTGGCAGTGCCCGGCCAACGGGCCGAAAGCCAAGAGTTTGTTGGGTCATCTAAACAATGCCAAAACCGCCAAAGGGCCACCCTTACCCCCAATTCGTCCCCCTACCCCTACCCCTACCCTATGTGCACGGTGAGGCCGTTGCAGGCCGTGGCTGGAGCCAAATGTGGCACTCTTGGTTCTTAGGCTCAATGAATTGTTGTTAAATCGATAAACTTTGTTTAGCCCACGGAAACAACAAGAAGCAGCCGGCCCCTAAGAGCAGCAACACCAATACCAACACTACCAATACCACCACTAACACCACCACCATCATCATCATAACCAATAGCCTAACCACAGTTGAGATTCCATGGCTACGCGGCCCTGGCCAACGGATTGCGTCAATCAACAATTTGTCAACTCTACGGAATGAAGCGAAATTGAATGGAATGAAATGGAATGGAATGGAATTGAATGTAACATTGGCCCGCATCCTGAGGAATGTGTAGAGGACAAGTATGGGGAGGGTAGGGAGGAGGGAGGAGGGTAGGGAGTTAGAAGAAGGGTAGGGTGTAGAGCAGGCGGTGTCAAAAATTTGTTGTTCGTTGTTGTTGCTCGTTTAATCGATCAACGGCCAAGCGTTTTGGCATTGAGAGCTCTCTTCAATTGGTGCCACATGCCGCACAGTGGGTGACGCCCCGGTGGGTCGATAGGTCGGTGAGTTGGTGGGTTCGGTGGGTCCGTCGTTGGCTCAGTGGTCTAGGGTTTGGGGTTGACATAAAGCGGTGCTATCGAAACTTGTGACCCGCAATCGATCCAACAAAAAAGGCGCCCGTTCACGCGACAATTAATAGCTGGGCAACGCCGTGGCGACGCCTGGCACAACTCCTGCCCAGCTACAACAACAACAACAGCATAAAAAAGAAGAAGAAGAAGAAGAAGTATAAGAAGAAGCAGAAGAACGGAGAACACAACGGTAGCCCGTGATAATGGCCAGTTTTTTGCGTTGGCCGTTGGCCAAGTTTGCAAATTGGCAGCGATTGGCGGCGATCGTTGCCGCCACTTAGGTAACAATCATGGCCAAGCCAGCTTAATGCTAATGCAACAACAACAACAACAACAACAGCTGCCCCATGGCCAGATGATGAAGCTGAGGAGGTGCACTGATAAAAAAAATGTTCTAAAATCAAGATTTTGGTCTCAGAACTAAGATTTTTGGTCTAAAAAATGCGTCGAGAACATCAAATTCTTAAATTAAGAGAACATATCTTGATTTTAAGAACATTTTAAATAAGAACAACTTCTTATTTTAAGAATAAATGTTCTAAAAATTAAAATCAAAATTTAGAATAAATAAAAATTATTTTTTATATTTATCATTTTTTTTAATTTTTAATTTATTTACATTTTATTCTGTTTTAGTAATTTTTTAAATGTTGTTTTAACTTGATACGTGTGGGGTTTGAACCGCCGCCCACTGCTTCACAACTGAAGCGGCCTCTCTAACCAGAGCGCCACGGTGCCAGTACCTATTTATACTTTTCTAACAATTTAAGATTTTTATTCTTATACTTAGATTTCAAGATTTTTTAGATTAATAATCTTTGTTTTAGTAATTTGGTCTTAAAATAATCTTATTTTAAGAACAAAATATTTAAGATGAATGTTCTTGATTTTAGAACTTGGTCTTTTTTTTCTGTGTGCAACAAAGAATTCATCAATCCATCCGATCGATCGATCGATCGTTTCATCGATCGTTCATTTCGTTTGGGCCAATTTGTCGACACTTCTAATGCTGGACATGCGCCGCAAGGATCACATAATGACCAAGTTGCTGTTGCAAAAGCCCAGTTGCACGTTGCACATTGCACGTTGCACGTTGCAACAGAAGTGCGCACACTCAAAACTCAAGCAGCTCTGTTTTGCTCTGGCATATGTCACACTACTGCCCCGATCTCTACCTACCACCCACCCTCCCCTCTCTGCCAATGGTAATTGTCGGTAATTCTGTAATTTTCGTTGCAAGCTTTGTTTGTTGCCTCTTGTTGTTGCAGTTGCAGTTGCAATTGTTGTTGCTCGCGAGCGTTTCTCACATCTCGCCGACAACAACAGCAGCATATATATGCATATATTATATATACAACGCATATATATACAGATCCATTCATATCTCCCCCCTTAACCTTCCTCTCTCCCTCTCTACCCCCTCTCCACTCCCTCAACCTTGTCGCTTATTATTTACTTATTGAAATGCCGCTACGAAGGGTAATTACGAGTGCTCCTTTTAGGTTCCGTTTGAAGTTACCGCATTCCAAAACTTACAATAATACCACAAAAAAAAAATAATAATAATATAAAGCTCTGGTATTACACATACACACACACACACACACACACACACACAAACCACACACGTACCCACACCGCTAACACACAATATTCGCACACCTACAACTTTCAATTTGACTCGACCTTTTTGGGACGAACCTTAAAAACGTCAACAGACTCTGATTACGATTATAATGACGATTACATACGTGTTTTATACAATTCACATATAATTTGCATAATCGATTTGCCACAACAGATTTATCAGTTTATACCATATATATCTCATAAATATGCATTTACTGTGTAACTGCATCTTCAGAATTATCAGAGCTGGATTGCAATTTCTCAATTGACTTCAAAATTAGTATTATCCAAATCAGTCACATTCACAAAATCATCATTTTATATTTATTTATTAGAAACTATGCATATCCTTCATATTCAAAGTAAGGGCCCCGAATCTGATATCTCATATTCATTAGAAACTTCATACATTAAAATAATTAATTTTAAATCAAAAGCCTTGGGAACTCACAGCCCAGTTAAGTGACTATTAACCTGCTTAATATCCTGTTCGGGTATCGAAATCGATACCCAACTTAAACAAGACTACTAGATTCTATATTCCTCATACCACCCTTATAAAAAATCATAAAATCAAACCGAAAGAAATATCGGTTCCGATTCGTCCCGAATCAACTTATTTGATACTATTACCTTTATTCTACTTCGGATTTATCTATTCGGTTTCGGGATCTTTACCGGTATGTACTGGTAAAACAGTTTGACTTAAAAATTGAGCTTTAGCATCTTGAAATTTTAAAGAGCCCAAGGCGAAGCCTCTCCATTAATTTGAATGCAGAATGAGTTAAGAGGTCAAGCCATGATCAAAATGATATTCCGCTTGAAAATTGGCTCAGTTTTGACAAAGTTATGAATGTTTAAAGTTGGTCAAACCTATGGGTCGTATACGAACTCTTAAATAAAAGTAGCAATAACAAGTGCAAGGGAAAGCATTTCAACTGCAGTAAACGCAAATAATATAGTCATTTAAGAGCTGTGGGTCATTATATTTTACATTGAAGTCTTTCAGCAAGTTTTTTTTTAATCAGTAGTCCTTTCTTTACTTCTGATGGATCAGTAAACAGTACCTGCTTAATGACATGATATCTTCTCATAAAATGCAGACTTTTTTCATCGTTTGTGCAAAGCAGTTATTATGAGTTATCATGCTATTTGAAAAAATGTTCAACCAATTTTTTGTTTGAAATTTCCTGCTGAATTCAAGAAGAAGTAACAAATTTATAAAATGTACAATTTTAAAAAAATTAAATTAAATAATAGAATAGAATAGAAAAATGGAATTTTGCAAAACGCCGTCTTATTGCACAATAAAATTGTCTCAGTTATATTGTGTGAAAATTTCAGCCTACTACGTCTTATGGTTTGGGGTGTGCAATGATCAATGAGTCAATTTGTCAGTCTGGACAAAGAATTTTATAAATATATTTAATAATAAAAAATTGACAAGCGAAAAACTAAATTTTGAATAAAAATTTAACCAAAATCGAATTAAAATTATTTGAATTATTTATGTTACAATGTATTAAATGTTTGATGCCGTGCTTAATATGTTATGATGAATTGATTGCGGCTTTTGCAGGCTTGTTGCCGGTGTTGTGTCGGCCGGCGTTGCCAACGCTGCTGCGGCGACTGTGACTGCGGCAGCGACTGATAAGCGCGCGGCGGATGCCAAAGCTCGTCTGCACGTAACCCCATCCGAAGGTGGCCAACGCTGCTGACGCTGCTGCTGCTCTCTCTCACTGATTATTGTGCGCTCTCACACATGTGCGTTGCTCTCTCTCTCCCTCTCCCTCTCTCTTTTTCTCTCTCTCTCACTACACAGAAGGGTAGCTACAGCAACCGCAGCAGCAGCAGCAGCAGCGCAGCTTTCGCTCTCGCTCTCTCTCTTTTATTTGGCTCTCTCAGTTTGTGGCTACCTGTGCGCGAGAGTGCGAGTAACGGTGTCTCGACAGCAAGTTGAGTGGACGATGGGGGAAAGCGGAAAGGGGAATGACAGCGAAGGGGGTAAAGAGAAGATAAGAGAGTGGGAGATGGAGATGAGGGAAATACGAATATGGCGAGAGCAACGATGGCCAATCGATGGGGCGAACGCGCGTGTGCGACGCTCGTATGAGTGCGTCCCCATATGAGTGTGAGCGTGAGTGTGAGTGTGAGTGTGAGCGTGTGTGAGTATGTGAATGTTGGATTGTGAATGTATGACTGTATGACTGTAACTGTGAATACGAATTTGAGTGTGAGTGCACATAAGCAAATGCGCCGATACATATGCTATAGCCAAGAGGCTATAACTGTGGACACTCTCGCGTCGCACATGAGACATGCGTGTGTCCACAGCAAGAGAGTAGGGGGTGGGGGGGGGGGCAGAAGGGGGTTAGGTGATTAAAGATGGCAGGGGGTGGAAGGGGGAGAAGGGGTTGGGATGACTAAACAATGGGTTAAGCTTGAGGTTATCAGAGCTGTGTGGAGTCTGCAGGCAAGTGTCATATGAACCAAAAACACACACACGTGAGAATGGGAATGGGTGGGTAGGGTGAGTGGGAAGGGGGGAGTGGGGAGGGAGTTGTGTCTCAGTGGACAACACTCACAACACTCGTTCACTCATATAAAAATGTATGTATGTGTATACACGCTCACATGTGTGTGTGGCGCTAATGATCTCTATCTATCTCGCTCTGCCCGCTCTCGCACTTGCACACCCACCCACACATTCTCCGGCACTCACACACATACTCATTTGATTCAAAAAGCACACAGCACAATTAACAATAACGCAAACCTTTGCAATAAAAACAATTCGCATTCACTTTTGGGCCAGCATCGCACACTTGAACACTCACACACACATACGTACACACACACACACACACACACGTACACACACACACACTCACAAATATTCACATATGAGTACGTGCTGTGCTTCTCATATCAAAGCGCTGACATTAATGGGTGCAATGCTAGGCAGCGCAGTCGACAGCGACAGCGACGTCAGCGTTGACAGCAGCTTTACTACATGAATGTGTGTGGTGGTGGTGTGTGTGTGTGTGTGTGGTTCGAACAACTCGCGTCCAGTCATTGTCCGCCTCGCAACATGCTACTTGCAACATGCTGCATGAGGCAAGCAAACAACCAGCCAACAAGGCAACCACCCGAACAATCGCCCACCCACAAAACCCGACGCGACGTCGACGTCAACGTTGCCGATGCTGACGTCGCTGTCGCTGCAGTCGTTGCTGCTGCTGCTGCTGCAGTGATTAATGTGCATTAGCCGGTGTTGACCGCGGTGGGCGAGCATTACGATTAAGTATAAGTATGAATATAAGTATGAATATGACTATGACTATGAGTATGAGTATGAGTATGAGTACGAGAATGACTGTGAGCATTTCAGAACAGCAGTCGCCAACTGCAGTTTTCTAGTACGCATCCACAATTTTATATGAATAATATGTGAATGCATTCACAAATATATTTTTATGAATACACTCACAAATACACTCAAGAATAAACGTATTTTTTTAATAAACTTACGGGTATATTTGTGCGTACTCTCACGAATACATTTATAAATACACTCACAAGTATTTATTCATGAATACACCCACATGTATTCATTCATGAATACACTCGTGAGTTATATTCCATGAATACACTTACAAGTATCTATTTGTAAAAGGTCTCACGAAAGCTCGTACATTCATGAATACACTCACGAGTATTCATTCATTCGTTTATTCGTGAGAATACTCACGAATACTGGTGGATTCATGAATACACCCACGAGATTTTATTCGTGAAACACACATGAATACATTTGTAAGTATCCTAAAGATACATTGATAAAAAATAATAATACTTTGAAAATACTTTTTAAATTAAAAAAAAAATAAAACCAAATAAATTAAATTGAAATTAATACACTCAAAAATGTATATTCATGAATACTGAACTGCAGTCATGTATGACACAGAAATGGTCAAATGGTTGAATACCATATTCATGCAAGGCATTCACTTTGAAATAAATACCTACTATATTCGCTTACAACTGAATAATGCAAATAAACACTCGAATGCAATTCCAAAAGTGAGTACCCATTTTCAAAAAGCAGTTGTGCACTCAATAACACCCACAAGCTGCTGAACTTCAACCCAAAAGTCTCATTGACTAACTACGCCAAATGGCAGGCAGCTCAAAGGTTCGGGCCACTCGCGTTGTGGTCGCGAAGTCGAAGTCGACGACAACGACAGCGACGTCGACGCTGGCAGCGACAGCGGCTGCGACTAACAACTAAACAACGGTGAAGGCGGCTACTGCCGGTCGCCGCAGTTGGCGTTGGCGTTGGCAGCGACTTCGACGCGACGCTGACGTTGCGAGTGGTTTGGTCGGTTGGCACTCGGCTTTAGCTTTGGCTATGGCTATGGCTATGGCTATGAATGTGGCAGTGGCAGTGGCAGTGGCAGCGATAGCAGCGAGCGCCACACTGTGGCCTCTTGTTGAATGGAAGATGGGCATAAACTAAGTTTAGTTTATTAGATGCACACGAGCAGTCGCGTTGTGAGGACGTGCCACAAGTTCCTGCTACAAAGCTCAACCGGTTCACGTGAAAAGCGCAGCGCGCGTAAATCTCGTCAAAATTTAAAGGCGAACAACGGAAAAGCGGAAAGCATTTTTCGGAAAATGTGACAAAATTCGTGTGTAATTTGTTGACCTTTTTTTTGTATGCAAATTCGCATTTTTGGTAAAATTTGTAGTTCAACATTGAAATGAATATGAATAATATGAATGAAAATGAATAGTTATTGTTGTTGTTGTTGTTTTTAACTTTAATTTGCGCGGCAAAAGTAAAAAAAAGTCGCGCAGTCGTCGCTTAAGTTGCGCGCGCATTGTTGTTGTTGTTGTTGCTGTTGACGCCGGTTGCGAGGTTTGGGCAAACAATGGACAATGGGCAGCTGCTGCTTCTTCTTCGTCTTGTTTTGCCTACCCCTTTTTTTTGGCTACTCCTCCCACTGTTGGAACAAACAAATACGCACGCTTCACACATGTGTGAGACTGCTGCTGCTGTTATCAGCGACAGCGACAGCAGCGCAGCCAGCGTCGCAGTTAACGCTTACGTTGTGTGCAGTCTGGCATGTAAAAGTCGCCACATCGAACTTGGCTATTTTCATTTGTTTCAACTGGCGCGAACTTTGGCTCTCTCTCTCTCTCTCTCGCTTGCTCGCTCTCGTGTGTGTGTGTGTGTCCACCCCCACATACGCACACACATGCGGCCAACGGACCAACGAGTAGCAGCAAACCAAATAAACAAACGCAACGGCGCCGACAGCAGCAGCAACGGCAGCAGCAACGGCGGCAGCAGTCCACCAGCCCAACAACAACCCACCACCCCACCACCCCACCAACCCACCACCACCACTACCACTACCAACAACATCAATAATAACAACAACAATAACAACAAACCACCACCAACAGTAAAGGGCTGTAGCTTTGGCGTTGGCGTTAGCGTTGACGCCGACGACGACGCCGACGCTGACGCCGACGTTGGCATCGCTTAGCCAAAATCAAATATTCAGATTGGCATTAAAGTGCAAAACCGTAAAATAAAATTGAATTATCTGAACGTGTGCGTCGCACAGTCGCTCGCAGGACATCGTCGGGTTCGGACATGCTTTCGTGTTGTCGCTGGCTGCTCTGCCGACAACAGCAACAACAACAATTTGTGCTTTTCTAGGCTCGCATTCGCATATAAGCTTCGCCTCTGGCTCTGCCTCTGTCGCTGTCGCAGTCACTTGCTCTCTCATCAGCTCGCATGTGTGTGTGTGACTCACTAATACATATAAATATTTACTCACACGAGCTCACTCGCTCTCTCACGCACTGTTCGTCCACTCGTCAAGCTTTCGTTCGTTTCGTTTAGCCGACAACGACAACAACGACAACTACGACGAAGTCCGCTCGCTTGCTCTCTCTCTTGCTGGCGCTATCTCACTCTCTCGGTCGCCGCTGCCCATTCACTCGCTGGCCTCGTGTTAGTGCTGGTGTTGGTGTTGGAGTGTGTGTGCTTTGTTGGTTGGACAACGACAACGACAACAGAGCGACAGCCGCAGTCGCAGTCATCACAGCCGCAGCCGTAGCAGCCGTAGCAGCAGCAGCGTAGCAGAGCCAGCGAAGACGCGCTCGCCGCTCGACGCCTCGCAGTAGTCGCGTACTTCCGCCGTTACCGTTAGCACCACACATCTCTGACGAGGCTGCCACCGCCGTCGCGGTGCACGCAGCAGCAGCAGTAAACGCAACTGCAACAATAACAGTTAATAGTTAACACTTAACAGTTAACAGGACAACAACAAATTCGAATTATATCGAAATATCAAAAATACAAAAAATATATATATATTTCATTTCATACGCGCCCCTCTCATTCACCGCCCCCCAACCCTTCATCAACCGTCCGCTTAACCGGTAAAACACAACAAACATACTCAAACAAACATCATTATCAATCACACCAAGAAAGTGCAAAGTTATTTTTTTTCAAGTGTTTTGTGGTAAATGTTAAATTCCAATTGGAAGCTGAATTGTTGCCAATTGGAAAACGCCGCAACGTGAACGTGAGACAAAAACAACAAACGAACGATAAAGTTATGAAGCAAAACAGAAAACGAATAAGAATGTTGTGGCCAAAAGGAAAATAAGGAACGCGCTAAAGTCAAAAGAAAAAAAACAATTTTGTCAACAACAACAAAGTAGGCAAATAAGAAAATTACAACAATAGCAACAACAACAACTACAGTGCATTCAATTCCTATAAGAGAAATAAAGAGAAGCAGAGCGAAAAGAGTTGAGCGGAAGAAGAGGAGAGGAAAAAGAGGAAGCACAAGCCAGTGTGTTTGTTGTTCTTTCGAGTGCGAATCTGTTTGTTTTTGTTTTGTTTGTTTTGTTTGAGAAATAATTAATAAATATATTTATATATATTCATATATATTTTTAATCATCTTAGTAATCAAAAGGTTGCCATCAAAATGACAACAGCAACAACAACCACAACAATAACAAAATATACAAAACTGAAGCTACCGAGAGGCCGCCAATTGGAAAACTTTTAAAAGGCCCTCAAAATCAAATCTACAACAAATTGGTTAATTTTTTGTAACTAAAAAAAAAAACTGCAAAAGTTAGAAAGAAAAACAAACAAAGAAAAAGTGCAATAATAAATAAATAAATAAAAATCCACAAACAAATTAACAAATTTAAACATTTTTCAAGTGTTTAAAAACAACGCGAATAAGCAACAGCTTAAATAAGAAGCAGTAGAAAAGGGAAACGAAAAGAAAAAGGAGAAGCAAAAACAGAAGCTGTGGGTAGAGAAACTGGAGGAGTAGGAGTTGCCCGCCCAGCTGCCATTGCGGGGGCGAGCGCTCGGCAAAGTTTTGAAACACCTTTGGAAATTGAAACAAAAATGAGAATTAAAATGCCCGCGGTTCGAATTGCACAAGGTGAGTTCAAATACATTTCAAACATTCAATTTTAAACTTTAAGTTCCTTCTTACCAAACAGTGTTGAAAAATGTGAAATATGTGTAGTTCTTAAAGACCGAGTTGGTAATAAAAGGAGAGAGATACTTGTAACACCTGTGGGTTTTCCATTTCTTAAGATTTTCCATTTCTTATATATGTACATTAATCAATATTCATTGATAACTACATGTTTCAGACTGACACTATTTTATTTGATTTTATTTACCTAGACGACATTGGAGTTAACATACATATATGTATGACATACGGAATGTACTTTTAATTTAAAGTAACTGCTTTAGTTAACGGGCTAAAACTATAAAGTTTGATATATGAACTCGTAAAAAAAGTTGTATATAGACTTAATGTAGAAACTATGTATAGTATTTATATTAATTAGTTTCATTTTAAGTTACTTATAAATGTTTTTGATGAATATAATATTGATATGGATAGTTGGTATTCGTAGACTCTCACATGGGAAAAAAATTTTAAAGCAAGCTTACTAAAAATATGTATTTTTATATATAGATTAATAATAATTTTTTTAAGATTTATTATATAGATAGATTTTATGCAATAGAAATAAGTTTTTAACTAATATAGCAATTTAGAGAGGAAATTGAACAAATATTTTTCAAATACATGTAGAATATATGCAAATAATTTTTTGGGATATAGACCATATATATATATATATATATATATATATATATAGACCATAATTTCTGGCATTTCCATTGCTAACTAGTGAATGTGGTTTTTATTTTTGTTTTTTTTTGATATTTTTTTTTGTTCTCTGTATCTACGGGTACTCATAACTAGTCGCACGAGTCGCAACGGTTATCGCAACGATATCGCAAATGCTCTGGAAATCAGAGCCCGCCCGTTTAGGTGTGTTTGCAATGATTTCTCAGATTTTTTTTTCGTTTTTTTTTTTTTTAATTTTTTGTTTGTTTTTGCTTGGTTATAGTTGTTCTCTATGTGTGGTTGTTGTGATTTTTTTTTGCGTTGGCGGTTGTAAAGTTAACGTCCCTCTGACTGGCACGACGATGGCCGCAATTTAGTTGGATTATTACTTATTATTATTATTGTTGTTCTTCTTATTATTATTATTATTATTTTTACGCTTTTCTTTTTTGTTGTCCGATCTGAATGGGCGCAATTAACATGACAAATAAATTGCGAGTGTGTGTAGCGCCTGTTACGGCTAGTTCAAAGGGAAATCAAAGCTGTATAACCATAAAACCACGCACACACACACACACACATCTGCACACACACATTTTGCACTTATACGATATTTGGGCATTTCCGTATCATGATCATAAAATATGACTGTAGTTTCTCCTTGACTGTTAGTTTTTGGCAGAGATTCTTTTTTTCCTCTTCGTTGTTGTTGTTGTTGGTGTTGTTGTTGGTGTTCAGTCACAGCCCGCCACACCCACCGCCGCCCCCGTTTAAGCATTGTTATCTGCTCTTATCTAGATAACAATCATCGTTGTCGTTGTCGTCGTCCAGCCCTGAACTGCCCAATGACGCACTTGCCACGTTCCGAATGCTGGCCATTTATCAGGTGCTGCTGCACCTGCCCCACCTGCCCCACCTGCAACCACCCAAGCACACAACCAAACCATCCAACTGCCGTCGATGTCATCAAACAGTTTTAATTGCTCACAAAGTTGTTTGCCTTGTTATTGTTGTTTCTTACTCTTTTTTTTTTTTTGGTTTACTTGTGCAACAATTCAAAAGCGGAAGAAGAAGAGGTTAAATAAGGAGGTAGGGGAGAGGAGAGAGGAAATTTGATAAGAACTCCAGCTCTGCGACTAATTGCTGCCGATCACTTTTAGAGCAACAACAGCTTGTAGGTAATTTTTGTGATATATTTTTTTGGGTCTTCTTTTAACCTTTTCTAAAATTGTGGTAAGAGGGGGGTCGAAAATCGAAAACCTCGAAAATAACGAGTTATCTGTTATCGATAGCTGTCGTGTTGTGCCCAAAATTGCTGTTGTTCAATTCTTCTCTTTTTCTATATCGGTTGTGGTTCATATCATAATTAATTGCTACAATTTCATTATTTAATTTTCCACGTATTTTGTTTTTTTTTTTTCTCGTTTTGTGTTGTTGTTGGGGAATCTTTTTGATCTCCGAACTTACAAGATTTCTTCATGCCACAATGTTGTTGCTGTTGTTGCTGTTGTTGTTTCTCTTCTATTCTTGCTTCTCTTATCACCGACTAATGAGTAATTTCCGAGAACAAGTCGCATTGCCAAATGTTCATTTTTTTTTTTGGTTTTTGTTAGTATTTATTATCAGTGTGCAGACCAAAGGATAGTGAGATCTTAGGTGAAAAGAGTGTGGAGACTAAACCTTCTTCAGTATCTGTAGATTTTGGGATGTGCTTAGGATGCTTTTTCTTTTTATAAAAAAAAGACTATAAATATTGACCAAGACAAACTTATAATTTTTTTAAATATTCAGCTAAGAAAGTTCAGTATGACATTTTTACTTGAAAATAAGAATAATATCTTCCATTCGCAATAAGTCAACCATTAACAAACAGTTATTTTGTCAGTTAATTAATTATTTATTCACATATCAATCAATCGGGAGCCATATGAGATACTCGTATCAAGTATGAGTACCCGCAACCTAGTTTTCACTTACTCAAACTTTCGTTGAGAGTATTCAAATGTCAGTTTTGATTTGTTGCATAAACGAGTACACTCATTCACACACAATGAATGCACTTGTGAATAACAAACGAACACGTTTCGTGAATATATATTTTCGCTCACCTGAAAAAAGGGGGTTGCCCAATTCACCTGCTTCTCCCTCTTTACATTGGAATATTTGGCAACCCTTCAGTCGAGCCAGGTTCCGCATGAATACGAATAACACGAATAACACTCGGAAAAAACATTCGAAACACGTGAAACGGTCAAACGGCTAATCGAGCGGAGCAAAAGGAGCAGCTGTCCTCGGAATGAGTTGAATCGATATACATATGCGCCTGGACATGGAAGTGGACATGGACTATGTACGTGTGTGTGTGTGTGTGTGTGTGTGTGTGCGTGTGTGTGTGTGTGTTTGGCACCTGCTGTGCGGGGCCATCTCATGGTCGTTTAGTCGTGTCTGCCTTTTTGGGGTCACCTTTTCTCGCCCAACAATTTCGACCCTGTACTTGAAAAGCGCAAAGGGTATATCGAGTTTGTCAAAAAATCTTAGAAGTAGAAGTATATATACTCGTGATCTGCATCAGCAGTCTATTCTGCCTCTCTGTATAAGCAACTTTATACTATAAACACAGTAATAAGAGGCACTAAACTTGGTGTAGATCACCCTGTATTCTATGTTAAGCAGATCAAGTTTATTTTAGAAAATCAAAAAAAAAACATCTTTATACTAGAAAAACTGTAATTAGAGACACTAAACTTGGTGTAGATCACCCTGTATTCTAAGCAGATCACGTTTATTTTAGAAAATCAAAAAAAAACCAATTATAAAATATTAATTTTAAGCTAGATCATGGTTTTTTTTGCACACATAATAATGATATAATGGAATTGATGACTCCGATCACGATCGGCTGATGGAAAAACGAAGAAGAGCACGCTAAAATAAGTACAGGGTATCTTGCAGTCGAGCAAGCCCGTCAATCGTTTTTTTCCTAATATTTTCATTTTTTTCACTCTGTAGCTTTTAATTTGATTATCGACCAAACAGTGTCCATTAAATGAGCGAGCGACCGACCGCGGCCAAAGTCTGCCTTACCATATTGTTATCCAGCTCCTGTGGCATGCCGTTTTGCCATGGCAACGTCTCTGTCAGGACTTGTCAGCAATTGTTACAACAAATAACAGCAGCAACAGCAGCAGCAGCAGATCCCCCCGCTGTCCACCCTTTCACCCATCCCATTCGACAACAGACTCCTGAGGCCGCTTGTGTCGTCATGTGGATGTCAAACTTTTGTCCAGCTGCGGCTTAAACGGCTCAGCTGACAATGGTAAATGAGGAGAGGGGAGAGAGGAGAGAGGAGGGGTAACTGGTTGGGAGGTGGGGCAAGGAGTGCATTCGAAATGTGCCTTGGAGTCTGCAGGACATCTGTGAGAAAGCAGCCCAAAATAAATTGCAACTTTGGGGCGACATTCACAGCGGGTAAGCGGGTTCTTAGATAAACCTCTCTACCTCTCTCTCGCTCTCTCCCTCTCTCACTCTCTCTTTTTGTGTCTCTGCCTCCTGCCAGCTCTCTCTCTCTGCCACTGGCAGCATAATCAGCCACAACAGCGCGCAGCAAGTTGCTTCCGCTGCGGCGTCTCCATCTCCATTCCCATCTCCGTCTCCGTCTCCGTGTCGAGATACAATTGAGAGTCGAGTCGAGGCTCCTCACTAGGTGCATCCGCAGTCCGTCGCAGCCGTGTCCGTTTTTATATTCGACACTGGGGACAGCGGGCGGTCGCCGACAGTCGGCCAAGTCCGCTCGACCAAAGCCAAGTCAAGCTAAAAAGCCAGACAACAACAACAACAGAAACAACAACTCACACTCGGTACTCCCTGAGTCGGATGCGAATTCACATTCGTACACACATTCACAGTCACATTCGTACACATTCACAGATTCAAATTCACATCCAGAGATTCACATTCAGATTCCGGCCAGGCACATGAATTGTTTTGCACTTTCTTTTGTTTTAAATACGCTTTTAGCTTTTGTTTTCCCTCCCTTTCTCTCTCTCTCCCCCTTTCTCCCTGTCCACTTTTAATTTTTCGACAAAAATATATAAAAAAATAGCAACAATAAAAGCGAGACAAACAAAGCGCAGCGCCGTTTGAAATAAAAAATAAAAATATCCCCTCAAAAAAAAGTCCTCGTTCCTGTCTTATGTACATGTGCACATGTCTAAGTGTGTGTGCTGGGCAATTTCCCAAAAAAAAAAAATAAAAGAAGTAAATAAAAATAAAAGCTGCATCCTAAAACAGGATGCAAGTTGCAAGGCAAGTTGCACAGCAGCTGCAACACAATCACAGCAAGAGTTAAGGGAAACTTATTTTTGCGTCCTCAAATAGAAATATATTTTAAGTTCCGGATTAAAAATTGATGCTCAGTCTAACTCTAAAGATTATTTAATTCTCCAACTAAAGCTATTAATCTAAATCCAGAATTCAACAGAGTATTTTTTGAGGAGACGTATTAATTTTTTTTTATATTTATAATTTTTTATCGTTAATTTTGATCTATTTTCATTTTATTCCGCTTTTTTTAATTTAATAAATGTTTTTTTTTTATTTTTGGCTCAGATACTTTAACTTTATAATGTTAAATATGGACAAAGGGAAATAAAAAAGGTCTAAGGAAGCAGTGGCAAATCAAGAAAAATCATATTTTTTTGTAAAAGTTGGAAATCTTTCTATAAAATAGTGGAATAATTATTTTATTCATATACACTGGATGTTCGGATAGAATATAGCCAAAAATACATACAAGTATAGTATGTTGAGCATTAAAAAAAATCAAATAAAAAAAATTCGTAGATTAATTTTTGTAAAAGTTAGGAATCTTTCTATAAAATAATGCAATAATTATTTTACTCATTTACACAGCAAGTTCGGCTAGAATATAGCTAAAAATACATACAAATTAAGTATGTTGAGCATTAAAAAAAAAATCAAATAAATAAAATTCGTAGATTAATTGCGAGGTTTAAATTCAAGCGGTCAAACATGGCGTATACGCATTTTTGCTTGACCAGCTGAGCTGCTATTGTTGCTGTTGTTGTTGTTGCCGCTTCGGGGAATACCCGGCGAAAAAGAAAATGCGTAAAATGTGAAGGAAAAGAAAGCAAAAAAAACAAAAGAGAAATGAAAGCAAGTAGCAAACTTAATGAATCTTTTACTAGGTTTGTTTTGACGCGCATATTTTTATGACGTCGACAACGATGACGACGCCGACGCCGACGTCGACGTCTGCTGCGCGACTTCGCACTTTGGCAAACTTTTCACTTTCAATGGCGACAAGAAGTAGAGGAGAAGAGGCAAAGAAGGACAAGGGAGAGAAAGAATGAGAGAGAGAGAGAGAAGCTCCCAGTGCATTCAAAGCATAAAGAGAACTTGGCACCTTTGTCCTGTCTGCCTCCTTTTACGTCCTTCTCTTCTCTTCTCTCTCCTCTCCATCTCTCTCCCACCCACTTCTCTTGACTCTTTTGCCTTGAGCAGCTGTGCAGCTGGTTGAGAAATTTGCGTAGCAAAACAAACCGCAAAATGTATTTGCCGAGTTGGGAGAGTTGGGCGCAAACATTTTGAGTGATTGCAGCGTTGCCTCCATTCAGTTTCAGTCTCTCCCCCCTCCTGCTCATCCTTCAAAAGCTCCTTCATTACCTCCTCTTTCTCTTGTTCCCTCTCCCTTTCCCTCTGTTCTGCCAGCTGTCGTCGTCGTTGTTGTTGCCGCTTTTATCCTTGTTGTCGGCGCACGCGCCTCACAAAATTGTTGCCTATTTTTCAATGTTTGCTTTATCGTTGTCGTTGTTGTTGTTGTTGCAGTGGCAACAGCACGTGCCACAAGTTGCCAAACTGAACGCGCAACTTGAGACTAGACCGGCTGCCGCTTCCGGCCAGGAAACGCGCCGCAAAAAAAATCTTTAAAATATAAATATATATCAAAGATTCTGCTGATTTTCCTTCTCAAATTTTTTCTCAATTTCATTGCTGTTGCGTCGCACGGGGCGCATAAATTAGCCCGCCCAATTGCCCGTGCCGCGTTGTGGCAGCAACAATTTGATTAGTTCCAGTGTCCCAGTGTCAGGGCCAAAGAGTCGATTCATTAAACGGGTCCAAAAGGCTTGGCAGCCGACTTTTTGTTCGCCAACGCAATGTCAAAAATATATGAGCTTAAAACCAGCAGAGGGATGCCTCTTCCACCCCCTCCCCACCCCCTTTTGTAGCCACAAAGTGGACGCAGTTTCTTCTTCTTCTACTTTTGTCTTGTGTTTTTTGTTTAGGGTTCGGTTTTGGATTTTTTTCCTACCTTTAGTGAGGTTTTTAATTGAGCAGCGCAATTATTATTTGCTGCCTCGCTGACTGCCTGACTAACTGACTAACTGAGTGTCTGTCTGTCTCTCCGGGTATCTGTCTGTCCGTCCGTCTGTCTGCTCATTCATTCATTCATTCATTTTCAGTTTATAAATAGCGCACGAAGCGCAGATTGAAAACGCAGCCCACGCAACGTGCTATGTGGACAAGGCGCACCCAAAAAAAGATCAACTTTAGACGTTGGACGAAGACTGAAGACCTTTTGGGCAGAGACATCGAGTCTTTGGAGACCGCAGACTCACCAAGAAAGAGAAGAGTGAGAGAAAGGAAAAGAGAGGAGGTCGGAAGACTGTGACTGTGACTGGAGCACGGTCATCTGTTGTCTGCGTGGAAGATGGACTTCTAGCTGTAATTGGAGCTGTGTATCTTTTTATACCCTGAGCCCATTAAAAATGGGCAAAAAAGGGTATAATGTGTTTGGCAGGATGTATGTAACAGGCAGAAGGGGGCGTGGCAGACCCCAACAAGTATATATATTCTTGATCAGGATGAACAGCCGAGTCGATTGAGCCATGTCCGTCTGTCTGTCCGTCTGTCCGTCTGTTTAAACCCGTCGATCTCAGAAACCATAAAAGCTAGAGACTTCAAACTTGGTATGTAGGTTGGATACCATACGCAGATCAAGTTTGTTTTTATTTTTGGATCGGACCACTATATCATATAGCTGCCATAGGAACGATACATTGAAAATGAAGTTTTAGTATGAAAAAGTTTTGTATTTGTTGAGATATCAAAACCAAACAGATAGATTATGCATTAATGTTAGTTTTGTACATTCTGACCAGATTTGGTTCAAATCGGCTTTATATATCATATAGCTGCCATAGGAACAATTGGTCGAAAATAAACTTTTATTGAAGAGTACCTGGGCTCAGGGTATCCTACTGTCGAGCGTGCTCGACTGTAGCCGCTTACTTGTTTCTTCTCCACTCTTCACTCTTCACTTTCCATCCTCCTCCAAGTCTCCTCTCCTTTTTTGCTCTCTCGCTCTCGCACTCTCTTGCTCTGTGGGTTTTCATGTGGGTGTCGACGCTTGAGATGAATTCAATAAAAACTTCACAGCCAATGAACAGTTTTGGCATGTGACCAACCGAATGACAACAACAACAACAACAACAATAAGATGGGACAACAACAACAACAACAACGACGCGTGCTGCAATCTGAAGATTGTTCAACGTTTCTGTCTCGTAGGTGTGGGTGCGGTAAATAAAGCCCAGCCCCGGATGGATTGTTGGATAGTTGGATGGATTGTTGGATAGTTGGATGGATGGATGGGTTTTTGGATAATCATGATGATCGTCGGCGAGTTGATAATGATATTCATGATGATGGCTTGGCTTCGGATTTTTTGGGTTGGGGTTTTTCTTCGCTTTGTTGCCATAATTTAATTCAATGATTACAGATTTTAAAATTGAAACGAAGACGCGAATGACGCTGCCAATACACACAAAACAACAACAACAACAGCAACAACAACGCAATGCGTGCGTCAAATAAATAAATCAATCATGGTGCAGGCAACAAAAACAACAACCACGCTAGAGGAAGATAGCCCCCTAAAAAAGGCGCTCCCTTCTAACCGCTACCCGCAATCCGCACCTGGACGCTAGACCCACCTCGAATCGTATGTGTGTGTGTGTGTGCGTGTGTGTGGCACTCCCCATTTCCGCTTGCCTGGCGATTAATATCGAGAGAGATGGCACCACACCAATTCTTCAATTCTTCAATTCTTTAGGCCCCAAACATCGTTTCCCCTTTTTTTCCCTCTTCCCTCTCTTTCCTGCCTGAAGTCTGCCCCATTTTATAGGCCCCTCATTATTATCAGCTTGGGCTTGTAATTATTATTATTAAGAAGATTCCATTGTCACATTGCACACCTTAAGTGGAGCTCATGCAGTTGGTGAGGGAATTCCATAATAATTGACTTTGATTTTCTTTTATCTTGCAAATGGGCTTAAGAATCTTATACTCTCTAAATACAGCAAATAAATAGCTTTAACGTGCACTTACAAAATATTCATATTTGTATATGAAAGGATTTTCTAAAATTAGCCAAGTGTTTTGTAACTTTGCAATAGTTTCTGGAATCTTAGAAAGTAGAAAATATACTCAGCTATAAAAACTTCTGAGCAAACTTTACAAAAAAAAGAAAACTTTAAATAGATTTTTTGAGCTAAGTGTCCATCAGTCTGAAAAATCTCAAATATACCAATTATATTAAATATTGTACATTGTAAACGAAGGTCTGACATTAATCCTTTATACACAACGAACCCAAGTAATTTGTTTTGGAGAAAAAAAAATTTACATGTATTTCTACCAAATAATATTATATTTTTTTCTATTTTACCATTTATATGATTTTAAAACAGTGAGATATAATAATATTTTTTTTTTAATTTGATTTCATGAAAAAAAAATAGGTAATCGAGAGTTATTAATGGTTTTGTTGCATAAAACTGAACAAAACCAAAACCAAACTCATATTTTGACATTTGCAGCATTTCTAAATATTATTCGGATTTTAGAATTATGCAAATCTGAGCTCAGTGATCAACATTTTTTATTTTATTTTTTATTTTTGAGATTTTTAAACTACAAAGTTTAAGTCTTTGACTTTGACTTTAGCTAATGCTAAACGGTTTTAATTTGAATGCACAATTAAAATACTCTTTCACTAATTTTTTTTTTCTCATTCATTTCTATTTATTTTATTTATTTATTTATTTATGCACGACTAAAAGCAGTCGGCAAAAAGCAAAAAAATCCATATGTAAAAATTAAATTAAAGATTAAAAATTAAGATAAAATTAAATATAAATTTAAGCTGTAAAGCAAAGATTTAAATTAGAAATAGAATTAGATCTGGGTTATGCAAAAATTATGAATGATCCAAAATTTGTTGCAAGGATTGGAGAAAACCCAGAAAAACCCAATCAGATCAATAAGGATAAATGTTGTTATTAGTAATTGTAAGAATGTTAAACTAGTTAATTGTAATAAAACAAGCTATTAGTGTTACTAAAAGCAGGAATTAAACGAAAGGTAATGGAAAAGTGCGGATTTAGGGAAGGGCTAATGTTAAACGGTTTTAATTTGAATGTACAATTAAAATACTCTTCCTTTTTTAAATTATTTTTAAGATTTTCAAATAACACAAAGTTTTAGTCTTTGACTTTGACTTTAGCTAATGCTAAACGGTTTTAATTTGAATGCACAATTAAAATACTCTTCCACTATATTTATATTTTTTTCTCTCATTCACTTTTGGACTGTCTTCTTCTCCTTCTCTTTCTCTCTCTTTCATTTTCTTTTTGCGAATAAATTATATATAAATTGATACACTTTGGGATTTGAATGGGCACGCGCGACTTTATAAAAATCGCTTGCTCGCCATTCGTTGTGCTCGTTTCGCATGTGTCACACACACGCACACACACTCGCACACACACACGCACACACACACACACGCACTTGGGGAGCCAGTATGTGTGTGTGTGTGTGTGTGCTGTGCCCAGTCTCCAAGACGCGCTCTGATCTTTGTCAACGTCTAAAATTGCCTGCGTTGTCGTTGTCGTCATCTTCTTATTGTTATGCTCATTGTTGTTGTTGTTTGATGTTGTTGTTGTTGTTGCTGTTGTTGCTGTTGTTGTCGCTGTTGTTGACGCCTCCCCTTTTATATATTCATTCAGTTTGTTGTTTGTATTTTTGTACGAGAGTTTCCAGTTACAATTCAACTGATAACTTATTTACTTTATGGGGGGCTTTGGCTTTGGCCGTCGTCGCCGTTGGCTGCCTCTCAGCTTTTGGCCTGGCCCTGGCCCAGCCCCACAGTCCCCAGTCTCCAGTTGTAGCCCGTTTGGTTGGTTCGCTGTTCGTGCGGGAGAGCGAGAGAGAGCGAGAGCGAGAGAGCGAGCGAGTAAACGTTAAAAGCCGAACAACAACGGGCCGAGTTGTTGGCCAAGCGCATTGAATGAATATCAGCATTGTGAGTACACTCAAAACACAACACACTCAAACAGTTGAGCAGGTTTTCTTCTTCACTGGCCGACAAGACTGACAGATAGAAAGAGAGAGAGAAGAGACGTAGTGACGAAGTGAGAGCAAGTGAGAGAGAGAGAGAGCGAATGAAAGAGAGAGAGAGAGGGCAGCAAATGTTTGCTTATCTGCCGCCGTGTTACGGTTTTTGTTATTGCCCCCGCAGCGTTACTGAAGCTTCACACCTGTTGTCGATCGAGGCGGCCTCCAACAACAACAACAACAACTACACACTCAATCTGAGTGTGTGTGTATGTGTGTGTGTGTGTCTGTCGAATTGGCTTTTTGATTGGCCAGACCTTGATAACTCGACTCGCACATAGGCCGAAGCCGGAACGGGCCAAGCCTAAAAATAAAAAAAAAACAAAACAAAAAAAAAATAAAAAACAACGTCCAACATCGAGCTACAACCAACGGCGGCTGTGACTCGTCTGGGCTCGCCCAAGGCATCATCATCATCATCATCATCATCATAATGATCATTATGATCATTATCAGCATCGACTGCGCCTTCGCAGCATGCCCACATCCATCCACATTCATTCACATTCACACTCACACTCACATTCAGCAACATCATTTGCATTTCCGAGATTCGCACACACACACACCTTGATATGAAGTCAAGTATATAGAGCTGCCCGATTTATATACATGATCGCCATTTTGTGCGAGTGAGTCCAAAGAAAGAGTTGAATGAGCAAGAGAACGAAAGAGACAGACTGACAAAGTGACAAAGAGAGAGAAAAGTTGCTGGGCAGTTACAAAAATTTCCGCTGTACGATCACAGCTTGAAATGTCACATTTATTGGTTGTTTTCTCAAAGGGGTTCAAGTTTCGTAGGTCCATCGTATGTCCAGCATTGTTACTTTTAAGGGTGTTTTTTAGAAAGAAAGAGAGAGCAAGCAACCGGGAAATTAAGATCGCTTGAATAACCCCAGATTTTAATAATTATTTTTCTGGTCTTCAGCATAAAAAATCAATAAATTGACGACAGTTGAATTCAGTTAAGATTTTGAAACTCTCTCTATAGAGTAGGAACAATAGAAAGAGAGAGACGATCAAGAAGTTTTGAAAGTGTAAATTTGAATTACATACTGATACAACGTTTAGTAAGATTCAAAGTAAATACTTAAAGATTAAGACTTTTCTCGAAAACATTAAAAATAATGAGAAGAGAGAGGGAAAGAGAGAGAAAGAGACAGAGACAGAGATAAAATATTTTAATATTTAGTAAAGATGGTTGTTTCAACCAAACTTTAACTTTAAATTACAAACTGATACAACGTTTAGTAAGATTCAAAGTAAATCCTTAAAGATTAAGAGTTTTCTCGAAAATGTTAAAAAAAAACTGAGAAGAGAGAGGGATAGAGAGAGAAAGAGACAGAGATAAAATATAGAGCCCAAGAATCAGCAATTACCCAAAACTCTTTATGACCAACTTAATCCTTAACTTAGCCCATATTTCTGCGTATTCACATTTACTAACATACATTCATATTTGAAGCCCAACAACATCAGATGAATACTTTGTGAGTACACACAATGTATTCAGAGTTTTGCTAGGCTTCAACACACATATTGAATAGCTTTAGTCAAGTGCTGGCCAAAAGTGTTGGCCAAAACACAGGACTGCGTAGAGTGCGGAGTCAGAAGTCAGAAGTCAAAAGTCCTTCGACTGGGAATACAGAACGCATTATTCACAAGGATTCACTCACATGTTGGCCGTGCGCCAAAAAGGCTTAAAGGTTTGAGAATTGTAGAAAGAAAAGTGCAAAGGCCTCGATGGCAAATTGCAAGTTGAAAATTACCGTTGGCTACTTGAGCACACACCTTGCCACCAAATGTGGCAAGCAAATAGACGCATGTACACTGAAAAAAAAGACCAAGTTCTAAAATCAAGAACATTCATCTTAAATATTTTGTTTTTAAAATAAGATTATTTTAAGCCCAAATTACTAAAACTAAGATTATTAATCTAAAAAATCTTGAAATCTAAATATAAGAATAAAAATCTTAAATTGTTAGAAAAGTATAAATAGGTACTATTTCGTATCAAACAAAAGGTGGCACCGTGGCGCTCTGGTTAGAGGGAGAGGCCTCCTCAGTTGTGAAGCAGTAGGCGGCGGTTCAAACCCCACTCGTATCAAATTAAAAAAACATTTTAAAAATTACTAACTTAGAATAAAATGTAAATAAATCAAAAATAAAAAAAATACAAATATATAAAATAATTTTTATTTATTTTATTTTTTAGTTTTAATTTTAAGAACATTTATTCTTAAAGTAGGAACTTGGTCTTAATTGAAATGTTCTTAAAATCAAGATGTGCTCTCTTAATTTAAGAATTTTATGCTCTCGACGCATTTTTTAGACCAAAAATTTTAGTTCTGAGACCAAATACTTGATTTTAGAACATTTTTTTTATCAGTGTATGTATGTAGTTGCAAGTGAGTGTGGAGAGTTGCGTGTGTCAATCTAAATGTTCATACTGTGCTACGTTAAAGGAATTTATGCATCAACTGACACAGAGACAGAGACAGAGAGAGAGAGAGAGAGAGAGAGAGAGAGAGAGAGGAGACAGTTGGGGCAGGATCCTGTGGCAAGTCACTTTGCATCATCATTTAGCGCAGGCGAGCGAGCAGCTAAAGCGTCGCCATTGTTAGGCACAAGTTGCGCATAATTGAAACATAAAACGCTTGGACACCAATTCACAAAAGCCAAGTGAAGACGAAAGCAGAGGAGAAGAGGAGAAGAAGAAGGAAACAGCAGCCCCCAGAAGGAGGAGCAACACACACACAGAGAGAGAGAGAGACAGAGAGAGAGAGAGGGGAAGAAGAAGAAGCTTACAACTGGGAGACTCAACTCAACTCTGCATTGTGCGAATCCAAAAGAAAAGAGACAATTGTGTGTAAGGAATATGCAAGCACTGTGTGTGAATATGAGACTATGAATGTGACTATGAGTGTGACTACTGCAATCTATGAGTGTGTGTGTGTGTGTGTGTGTGTGTGTGTGTGTGTGTGTGTGTGTGTGTGTGTGTGTGTGTGAGTCTCAGTCGCTGCGTGTGCGTGTGATTTATGTTGTTGGCGTTGCCAGAGTTGTTTGGGTGTTTGGGTTGAGCGTTGAACGATTTGTTGTAAATTGAAGAGTGCCAAACCGCATATTTGAATATATTCCAGCTGCCTGCGAGTGTGAATACTTATGACTACGACTATGATTTCAAGTACGAGTATAAGTTTGACTCTGTGTCTACTACACTGGGTGTGTCACCAGCATCATCCCATCATTTGCTAATAAGCCACAATGCCAGCAACAATTCCATATGTTAAATAACTCATATATAACTCACAACGAATGCAGCTTAATTTGACTGAGATATTGATGAAAATGTTGACAGGCAACTTTAAAAAGAAATTCTATTACAATATACTTGTTTAACATTCTTACAATTACTAATAACAACACTAATTCTTCTTAATCTGATTGGGTTTTTCTGGGTTTTCACCAATCCTTGCAACAAATGTTGAATCATTTATAATTTTTGCATACCTCAGATTTAATTCTAATTCTAATTTAAATCTTTTCTTTACAGTTTAAATTTATATTTAATTTTATGTTTATTTTTTAATCTTTAATTTAATTATTATTATTAGTTTTTTTGTTTCTTGCCGACTGCTTTTCGTCGCGCAAAAATAAATAAATAAATAAAATAGATTAGAAATTGTTAAACTGTTTCTAGAAGGCTGCCAAAGGCTTCATAAATCTATTTAGCTAAAGGTAAAATAATGTTTCATATTAGGTATTATAAGGGTCGATTTTGCAATGTCTCTTTAAGCGCTATATGTTTGGCAATCTGTCATATAGGCAGATTCTTAAATATTATAGTTAACTTCATCCGATATATAGCATAAGTGAAATGTAATATATAAGTAAAGCAGTTGAGCAAGCAGTTAAGGAAGTAGTTGGTACTTATAATGAAAAATCTATTAAATCATTCTGAACTCTTCGAAAATCACGAATTTCCAAAAACAAATTCAAAGTTACAAAAATAAGTGTTCTTTACAACCAGTTTGAATTCTCTATAAATACAAATTTTAAGATGCATGAATTTTGTATGAAATTTTAAATTAAATTCAATTTTCAAATAGTTTACTTTTATTTCTTTTATTATAAATTTGACCTATTGTTATAATTGCTAAAAAAGTTTTCCAAAAAAATAAATGATCACACTTTTTGCTCGAGTTTTGTGTGATTTGTAGTCGAATATTTCAACTTCTTTTCTAATTTTCTAAAACTATCTGGGTTCGTTGACAAAATTCGTACATCGTCTGTCTACCTTTTCTATTCCTACATAGTCCAACATTCTACATTCTCTCTTTGTTTCACTCTCCTCTCTCTGTGAGCCAAGTGCAATGCCTGAAAATTATTTTCGCCCATAAACTTTGCCCGCTTTTCAATTATTTCAACTTGCGTATTTTATTTGCTGCTGCTTTTTGCCTGTCGCATCCGCCCTGCGGTTAAAGGCGGCGAAAACCAACCAACGGAGCATTCAATGTGCCACCCACACACACACACACAAACACACAGACACACACACACACATGGAGCACAATGACCAACAGCCCGAACAGAGCCAACTCGTTTCTCGGGAGCTCGGTATCTGGGATAAGGATTGTGGATGGCGGATGCGTCAGCATTTTCGGCTACAGATACATTGCAATTCTTTTGACCTCCAGTTTAAACTGCCGAAAAAAGGAAGCAGACGCGAATCGTTGTCGTTGCGAAAACAAAAAGCGACTAAACAGCGAGACAGAGAGACAAACGTAGAGACGTAGAGAAACAAAACGTACTAAAGGGACAGTCAGTGTGATAGTCAGAGTTTTTTTGGGGTAAGCAGCAAAAAGGAGCAGAGAGTGTTGCATGAAGCAGGAGAAATAGAAGACCGGCTTCTTCGAACATTTTCGTTACTTTCATTTGTTCACAATTTGTGTCCTGCCCTGCGGTGGAAGCTGCTGATGTTGCTGCGGTTAAGCTCTCCAAATTGCAGTCAACGTCTGCAACATGAGGCACACACACACGCACACATACATGTAGCACATATATATATATCTATATAGCTATATATAAATGCAATGTCTAGTCGAATTTTGAAGTTGGCATCGGTAGAGGGAGACTGCCCAATAAGTGGCAAAAACGGCGCGTGCAACAGCAACAACAGTAGTGACTGTGGCAGCAACAAACAGTGGCAACATAGCCAAGGTCCACTTGCGTAGCGAAAACATAACATATATAACTTTTAAAGTTGCCGCGCGAGTCGAGTCGCAAGTTGGGGAGTTGTTTCATTTATCGGTTTGGGTTTGGGTTTAGGTTTGGGTAGTATCTTCTAACTGGGAATGTCTGCCATTGGCATTGGCTCTGATGCAGCACGAATTAGTCAGCCGCAGCCGCATAAAGTTCATGTTGCGAAACAGTTGCCAGGACACTCTCTGTGGCAAGTACAGAGCGAGCAGCAGCAGCAATGCAAATAGAATCGACAGGACTTCAAGTTTTTATTGTGAACCCAGAGGCGCAAAAATGGCAGCGACCGTTGCAGCAGCATTTATATACAGATATATATATATATATCTGTCTGTATATATATATATACATGCTCGTACGTGTACTATCAACGTCATCGGCCTGTGCTCCAAACTCCGTCTCCTTCTCCGACTCCGTCTCCGACTCCAATTCAAACTTCAGCTCTCTTCGCTCGACGCCGGCAACGTCATCGTTTAAGTGCCGCATCCGGTTGTACCCTCGAAATGGACTCTCATTCATGGACCACAGAGCGAGATGGCATACCCCTTAACACACTCGCACACACACACAATCAAGTCAGGGCCGACATTGGGGCGCTATTGATTTTGGCTACGTTGCGTTTGCTGAATTTGTTTGTTTGTGTGCGATGTGTGTGTGTGTGTGTGTGTGTGTGTGTGTGTGTGTGTGTGTGTGTGTGTGTGTGTGTGTGTGTGTGTGTGTGTGTATGTGTGTGTGTGTGTGTGTATATATGTGTGTATGTGAGTGTGAGCATGTGAGTGTGAATTGGGGTTGGATGTATGAGCATTTTTGGGGACAACACACAGCCACACATTGGACAAATGGGCGTGTGCTGTGGTCAGTTCACATGGCGTATGCGTGATATTTTCTATTTTCAACCAAAAAACGCTCGTAGTCTCGAGCCCAAAACTCCGCCCATAAAACCTTTAAATATGTGTATACATATAGCTGTAAATGTATGTTCACTTTAAATTCAATTCGTTGCTGACATTTCATTACATTTTCACTGGTTCTGTCAGCAAGCTTGATTTAGTTTTCATGTACTCAAATTATTTGTTCAAACACTTTATTTACACACGTTGACTGACCAAACTCAGGAGTTGAATATGTTATGAATGCAACTTATTAGTTGCTGAGTTTTCATACGATTATGTACTCATTATATATAATATTTAATTTTTATCGTTTGTTGTACAAATTACGAGATGAACGAAGAGTGAAAAAAGTTGCAAATCAATTAACTATAATTTAAATCAAGTTGAGTTTATATATAATATTGAATTTTTATCGTTTGTTGTCCAAAATTACAGAGCTGAAAGAATAGTTGAAAAATAAATTTGCAAATTAATTAACTTTAATTTAAATCAAGTTCAGTTTTAGTTATTTTCACAGACTCTGTCATCGGGTTTACGGAAGTTTTTATTGTAATACACTCGAAGATTTTGTAATTTGTAGTCGTTCTTTGCCCAATCTGCAAAGGTTTCTATCGCATGTCTCTACCAACCGCATTTGTCTCTATAAATAGTTATGATTCCGCTTCAATTGCTGAACAACTGTCACCTGTGCTGTGGTTGAAGCCATTTAATTGCCAGTTGGCCTTCTTAAAGATTAGTTCTTCTTCCTGAAGCTAATAGCCAAGCCATAAACAAACGGCCATAAAAGGCAAAAAAAAAAAAGAAAAAAACTTTAAGAAAATATAAAAATAATAACTAAAGCAATTGTATCATGTAACGATAAGTGTAACTGAAACTCAGCCACGGGCCATTTTACCATTTTACCATTTGAACTGGGCGATAACTTTGACTTATTGCAACTGCAACGACAGACAGATACAATTACAAACCCAGACTTGCGGTCAATGGATGAATACATGAATGAATGAATGAACGAATGAATGAATGAATCAATGGATGGCCAGAGAAAAAATCAAGAGAGAGATAGAGAGGGGCAGAGTTAAAGTCTCTTAGCTTTCTCACCTTTGTCGCAAATCGGAAGCGATGCCAATCGCGATTTGTTATCATGACTAAAGATGACAACAAAGTCGAAGTCGAAGTTGAACTCGAAGTCGAATTCAAAGACAAAGTCGTTGGCCAGTTCCTAGTGTCGATAGTCGATCGTCGATCTTAAACAGGGAGCTGTGAGAAACCATATCCGACTTTTGAGCCTAGGATCATCGAACTTTTTGCGGTGGCGTTGTTGTTGTTGTTGCTGCATGCCGCATGTTGCATGCTGTATATGCTGCAAGCTGCATGGTTGCTGTTGCTGTTGGTATTGATGCATTGTCTGCACATCGCTCTGGCTTATTGCGGTTAACCGAAAGCTGTCTATAAATTATTAAAATTGTCTCATTATTCATATAGAATACAATAGATTTCATTTACGTTTCATTTTATTGCAACAACAAGAACAACTGCAACTGCAACAACAACAAGAGGCAACAGCCACAAAGAACCGGTCACAGATCTTTCAATTACCTTTGTTTGTTTTTTTTTGTCTCGCGTTTTCTGGCCAGGCTTAGGTCACCTAGGCGACCATCAGACGACCAGGTTTAAAATGCGTGGGAGATTTTTAATGAAACTACCAAGGCAGACAAATCGACTAACAGACAGACAGACAGACGCACAAACACACCTCAAATATTATACTTGAGAAACAAACCCAAAGATCACAACTTGTATTGCTAAATATGACATTCAATTCCACATAATTTAATTCAAAACTACAACTTACTAATAACTTAACAATTTATCATTTTTCTTTGCAGGTGAGTTAATCAGAGAAACGCTCTTACGAATACATTAAACAAGATGCAAACGTAAAATGATTTTGGCATAGGTAAAGTTATAAATACCTTAACGAATGTGTTAACTCACAAATCGATAGACTTAGTCTATTTATATTTTTTTGGTGATTGAAATTGCAACTTATCTGGTCATAATTAAATTTGGTATTTTCCACAATTTCAATGTTTAACAAAATTCTGTAAAATAACGATTAATTGGAAAATAATTATATATTTTTTTAAACGTCAGAAAATCAATTCTTAATATATAATAAATATATTCGAAAAGAAAAATTTATTAGTTTTCATTTATATTTATATTAAAATGTAAATTTGGGTTAGGCTAAAAGTGAGAATTTTAAAATTATAATAGTCGAAATTTTTAAATATTCTAGGAACCGTCAAAATGTCTTGACGAATAATTTCGAAAACCTATATAATAAGATGCGATATCTAACTAATTCGTGTATTTCACAAATACTTTTCGTCTAATACTTCCTCATTATGTGGCAGAGTGGCACAAAGAACGAAGGGAGGCAAAGACCAAACGAATTTCCCAGCACATTTTTCGTCAGTTTCTTCAATCTAAGTCTCAGAGTCTCAGTCTTCTTCAATCGTGAAGCAAACGTGAACATTGCTCTGATTTCCCATAGAGTGCCCCATAGAGTTGTGTCTAGACGAAGACAGAAGACTGCAGACTGAAGACTGAGAGACCTGGACCTGACTTTGGTCTTGGGTCGCTGGCATTTCAATCAGATCAGGCTGAAGTTTAAGTTGAAGCAACTGCAACTGCAACAAGTTAAGTACATGGCCCATTACATGGCCAACGCGTGTAATCGCAACTTGTTTCGTTGTTGGCCTTTTAATTATGCCAAGAGCATATTCAAAGAGGAGGCGCCCTCTCGGTCAAAAACTCTTCCTTCGACAAGTCAAGCTCGTTAGCCTTAAGCATGGGACAGGGTATGTTATTGGCCATCTCTCTCTCTCTCTCTCTCTCTCTCTCTCTTTTTATACCCTGAGCCCATTAAAAATGGGCAAAAAAGGGTATAATGTGTTTGGCAGAATGTATGTAACAGGCAGAAGGGGGCGTGGCAGACCCCCAAAAGTATATATATTCTTGACCAGGATCAACAGTCGAGTCGATTGAACGCGTCGATCTCAGAAACTATATAAGCTAGAGACTTCAAATTTGGTATGTAGGTTCCTGGATACCATATGCAGATCAAGTTTGTTTTTATTTTTGGATCGGACCACTATATCATATAGCTGCCATAGGAACGATGCATCGAAAATGAAGTTTTAGTATGAAAAAGTTTTTTGTTTTTTGAGATATGTTAACCAAACTGATGGATTATGCATTAATGTTGGTCTTGTACATTCTGACCAGATTTGGTTAAAATCGGCTTCATATATATCATATAGCTGCCATAGGAACAATTGTTCGAAAATAAACTTTTATTGAAGAGTACTTGGGCTCAGGGTATCCTACTGTCGAGCGTGCTCGACTGTAACCGCTTACTTGTTCTCTCTGCACACTCTATATTCTATATAGTTGAACCTCATGGCCCACTCAAATGGCCCATGATCTCTCACATAGACCGCGATGACATCTCAATAGTTGCGGCTTTTTGGCCTAACATGTCAAACCTCTGAGGAAGCATTGTCAATGTCCAAGCTGGGAAGTCAATTCTGCTTCTTCTTCTTCTTGGTCTTCTTGGTCTTGTTCTACTTGTTGTGATTGTTGTAGACTCCCGATTACCGACTCTCGGCTCTGGGAACTGGAATTTTGTGTTTGCCAGAAAACGCAGAATATTTTCATTTCGTGTACGACTCTCGTCGACATTTGATGCAACGTCGCTTAATTAGCATCATGTGGGCCAAAAAGCGGGAGAGACGAGCATTTGCCTAATTAGTAACCTTGACTGTCGCCTGACTAACTGATGGATGGATGGTTGGATGAATGTTTGGATGAATGGACGGATCAGTCAGTTTAGTTGGTTACACGTTAAATGACATTCAACTGACTGACTCTTTGTTAAATGACCGCTAAGCCGCTCTACTAAACACAACTCATGCCGCCAAATAAACAGACTGCAACTCGGACTTCTCTGTTCTCTGATTTTAACTCTGACTCTGACTTTGACTCTGATTTTGACTCTTACTCTTAACTCTGTTGCTGGCCTGTCCAAAGTCAATCTCTGGCGGCACAGCCAGTGCACGTTGCACGTTGCATGGCTTTTGTTTCTCATTATTATCATCATCATCAGCATCATCCTGAAGAGTATAGTATCATCATTGCCAGGAACTGAATTGCACGCGGTAATGTTGCGTGCATGTCTACACAATTCAAATCCCAACGACGCTCTACGCAAATTTTCCAAACGATGACGACGGCGACTAAGTGAAACAAATCGCTGCATGCCACAACCACATGAGTGTAACAGAGAGAGAGAGAGAGAAGAGAGAGAGAGAGAGAGAGAGAGAGAGAGAGAGAGAGAGAGAGAGAGAGAGAGAGAGAGAGAGAGAAAGATACATAGATGGGAAAGGGGATCGTGTTTCAAATTATTGGTAGGTGTCAATGCGTGGCAAGCTAACTGCCCCTTTCTCTGCCCCTTCATCTGCCCCTTCCTCTGCCTCTTTCTCTGCCTCCTGACCGCCTGTATTCACTTCCTTCCGTGCGGCAGCTTAAGCACTCACAGAGCCGCACCATGGGCATTACATGGGATTTTGTGTAACCGATTTGTGATTTAGCTTAACAGTTTTCGCTCAAGTCAACTCGAATCTATTAGTGGTATTCCCGCGAAATTAGTGGTATTCTCTCTAAATTGGTGGTATTCCCACTATCAATTCAAATTCAATTCAAATTACAAACTAAACTAAGATCATCAAAAGTTTCGATAGCGATAAATTTTAATAAAAAAACCAACCAACCAGTTTATCGATATCTTTATTGATTTTATTTATCAATTGATTGATCAATTAAAGATATTACCAGTGTTGCCAGTAATCGACCGCTAAAATAAGCTAGATTTGAAAAAACTAATATGTAGAAAAGAGGTAAAATAAAATAAAAAATTTTAAAATAGGCTAAGGAAATCACAAGGAAATATGTTGGATTTAAATGTTAAGGTATAATTTAAAAAACTTTGAAACCAACCGATAACCGCTAAAATAAGCTAAACTGGCAACAGTGGATATAATCATGTTGAAAAGTTTAAATATTTTATATTTCGTATTCCATAAATCAAGCGATAATTTATTCCATTAATGTGTTTTATATCGACCACTTTGGGTGAATTATTAATTGTATAATTGATATTAGTTAACGAAATTTATAGTCGATCTTCCGCTCGTGTTATTTGCCGATAACATGTTTGATTATGCCATAGTTAAAGCGATTACAACTAAGCTGCCCACTGTGCAACCGCATTTTACCGCAATCCGATTGATATCGAGACACGGACATGGAATCGGAGTCGGAGTTGGAGTTGGAGTTGGAGTTGGAGCCGATACTTGGTTTAGTGGCAAGGATGATGGCAACTGTGTGAGCTTGCGGCATGTTCGACCTGTGGCAAGTGCGTGTAAATGCAAATGTTGTCAATGTGCAGCCGAAAATTGAATTGGGATTGGGTTTGCCTATGGAACTACAGACTACACAGAGAGGTGGGAGCAGGAAGGGAGCTTGGTTTAGTTAAATGCGGTCGCAGAGGAATGGACGACGTTGAAATCCTTAATACAAATTGCAAAGTAACCGCGACGAGTCGTCAATGTAACTGCTGATGTTGTTGCTGTTGTTGTTGCGGTTGACTAAGCCAAAAAGCAAATCAACTCGCTGTCGTTGTTACTCTCTGACTGTCTGGCTTGAAGTGCGGAGTGGGAAGGGGGGAGGGGGAAAGGTTTAGTGTAGGCATTGAATGAATTCAATTGCCGACCGCAGACGACAGACGACAGACCGAGGGCCAAAACTAACACGACGCTTGTTGTTGTTGTTGTTGACGTTGTTGTTGTTGTTGCTGTTGCACTTTCAATGTTATGTGTGCTTGTTTTATTGTTTTTTGTTTCTTTCTACTATTCGATTTATGTATACACTACACTATAGGGTGTTTGCGATTAAAGAAATAAGCTTTTAAATATTTATATCATTAGATTTGTACTTTAAAGAAAATCTAAAAGAGACTGAATTAAGCTTACCTATTTTTTATTTGGGTTAAAAGTTTACTTATTTATGATTAATTAATATTTAAGTACATAAATAATCTACTCTTTAATTTTAAAATAATTAATTTGAGCGATTTTATACTTTATCTTTATAGAAAAGTAATATAAGAATATTTCCCAAAAGTATCTCTTACATGTAGAGTATCTTTAAGTCGTGCTAACTGCACTGTAGAGTTTATTTACTATATATAATATAATTATCAAGGTATCTGTGCGAGCTTGCGTTGTTCAGATGTAAGGCATTATTATTCGATTTTAACTTTATAAAAAATCTAAGAGACTGAATTTAACTAACCTAGTTTTTATTTGATTTAAAAGTTTACCTTTTAATGTTTAGTTCATATTTAAGTACATGAATATACTACTCTGTAATTTTAAAATAATTAATTTTTGCGATTTTATATTTTATCTTTATAGAAAAGTAATATAAGAATATTTAACAAAAGTATCTCTTACATGTAGAGTATCTTTAAGTCGTGCCAACTCCACTGTAGAGTTTATTTACTATATAATATATAATTATCAAGGTATCTGTTCGAGTTTGAGTTGTTCAGATGAAAGGCATTATTAGGTTTAAGCAACTATTGTATATTTAGCAAATCTTTATATAGTAAAGAGTATCTTTAAGTCGTGCCAACTCAAGTGTAGCACTGTATTTCAAAACTGTTTGTTGTTGTTGTTGATTCTATAATGTAGTCTTGAGCTTGGAGGCCTTCAATTGCAACAACGCACTAGGCAGCGCCAAAAGTATCTGCAAGATGCAGTTGCATCTGCATCTGCACTTGTACACATGTATCGCAGTTTTAATCGTGCGCGTTAGCCGTCACATTTTATTTTGGCCACATTGATATGCAAGTGGCGACTGTTGATGGTGATGGTGATGGTGTTGCAGTGTTGCTGGGGGTGTTGGGGGTGTTGCATGTGGCAGTTGCAGGTGCCCGCAGAAATGCAGATACTTTAACTTTTAGTATCTGCAACATGACTTTCAAACGTAATACAAACAGTTCATACATATGGATGGATGCCTGACCTGGCTTGTCTGACACTCTGGCTGTCTGTCTGTCTGACACTCTGGCTGTCTGACTATATGGCATCTGGCTGTCTGGCAGTCTGACTATATGGCATCTGGCAGCTAGGTCGACTCTTCGACAGTCGGTCGATCACGCAGAGCACACAGAGAATGACTTGGCCTGAGTTTTGGTTTTGGTTTTGGTTATTCGGATTTTGAATTTTTGGGCTTGGGCCTCGACTTGCAACTTGCAAGTTGCAACTGCAACAGCAACTGGCGACTGGCCGTTTGGCAGAGCGCATCTTCTGAAGTATCTGGCAGATACTTTTGGCTGACTCAGCTTCAGCTTCAACTTTCAACTTTAGTTTAGAGCGCTAAGTTTTTTGTTGGCTTTATTTGGTTGTCTATTTGGGTTAGTCGTTGTCATTGTACAGTTAGGTTAGGCTCCTTTACCTGTTGCTGTTGTTGCTGTTGTTGTTGTCGCCTGTTGCCGGTCGCACGTCACTTGTCATTGTGTTTACCTTTTGTTTTGTTTGCACATTTCATTCAACGGCTGCCGTTCAAATGATGAAATTGAATTAATGCGATTCCAAGCATATGATTCAAGATTTCAAGTGGTCGACGGCCCCGATTTGCAGGAGCTAAACAAACACTAACAAAGTCCCCCAAACACTAAAAACACTGAACACTAAACAACGTACATCGAACACTACAAACTTGATGACAGCATTGGCAGCTTTTGAAGCCATAGATCATGATCATGATCATGATCATAATTATCATTGTGTTTATGCTTTTGCGAGTATACTCTGATCTTTGTGTGTACTTAATTATTCGATTATTCGCATTAATTGTTAATGCCTGACAACTGTGGTCAAAAACTTTACTTTGCTTATATATTTTATTGAATTAAAAGTTAGTAAAGATTTTGCCTTTATAGGACTTGTTTTTATACCCTGAGCCCATTAAAAATGGGCAAAAAAGGGTATAATGCGTTTGGCAGGATGTATGTAACAGGCAGAAGGAGGCGTGGCAGACCCCACAAAGTATATATATTCTTGATCAGGATCAACAGCCGAGTCGATTGAGCCATGTCCGTCTGTCTGTCCGTCTGACCGTCTGTCTGTCCGTCTGTTTGAACGCGTCAATCTCAGAAACTATAAAAGCTAGAGACTTCAATTTTGGTATGTAGGTTCCTGGATACCGGGCGCAGATCAAGTTTGTTTTTATTTTTGGATCGGACCACTATATCATATAGCTGCCATAGGAACGATACATCGAAAATAAAGTTTTAGTATGAAAAAGTTTTGCGTTTGTTGAGATATCAGAACCAAACTGATAGGTTATGTTTCGGAGCTGGTATTATAGATCCTGATCAAATTTGGTTAAAATCGGATAACTATATCCCATAGCTGCCATAGGAGCGATGCATCGAAAATGAAATTTTAGAATGAAAAAGTTATTTCTTTTTTGAGATATCTTAACCAAACTGATAGAATATGCATTAATGTTAGTTTTGTACATTCTGACCAGATTTGGTTCAAATCGGCTATATATATCATATAGCTGTAATAGGAACAATTGGTCGAAAATAAACTTTTATTGAAGAGTACCTGGTCTCAGGGTATCCAACTGTCGAGCGTGCTCGACTGTAGCCGCTTACTTGTTTATTTTGTTTTTTAACAGATACTACATATATATATATTTAATTAAATCTAGCCAGTAATTAATAATTATAGTATTTCTTAAATTAATGAACTTATTTCAGAAAAGTGTTGCTCTTAAAATTAAAGAACAAGTGCAATGCATATTCTATCAGTTTAGTTAAGATATCTTAAATAACAAAATAGTTTTTCGTACCAAAACTTGATTTTCGACCGATCGGTCCTATGGCAGCTATATGATATAGTGGACAGATTCGAACCGAAATTGTTGAAGATATAAAGGACAACATTAAATACACATTTTGTGAGTTTGGTTAAAATATCTTAGAAAATAAAAAAGTTTTTCATACTAAAGATGGATTTTCGACCGATCGTTCCTATAGCAGCTATAGTGAATAGTCATACGATTTGAATCAAATTTGGTAGGGATATATAACACATTTTTAGATATACAACCTGTGCGATTGCTTGATATATCTCAAGAAATAACACAACTTTTCATACTAAAGATGGATTTTCGACCGATTGTTCCTATATCAGCTAATCAACTGAATGGTGATCCGATTTGAACCAAATTTGGTAGTTATAATAATAGGTTCATAGAAATATTCATTAGGAAAAAAAGTCAAATTTAGATATGTATATTAAATTAATCAAGATATTGTTATTTTAAAATAATAATTGGACTTGTTTTATTTAGCAAAAAAAAAAATAATAATAATATATTTCTTGTTAATTTTTATATAGTTTTTTTTAAGTTTATAATAGCCGCGTTTGGTTTTAAGGACAATTTAAAATAAAGCATGAACGACATCCATTGTGCTTAATATTTTTTTAAAATAGAAATATGTGAATTTTTTATTTTTTTGAAAATAATTACCTGAGTTCAAAGATATCAATTACATACGAAAGCCAATGAGGGACCCCTTTATATACCTAGGTCTATCCCTTTTGGTTTATTTAAGCTCTTCACATGTTTTCTCTCTCATATTCTTTGCTGTTTCTCTTTAGCCTGGATTTCTCAGCTTTAGATATTAGTTAGTTTTTGACTCCCACTCATCAGTGTTGATCTCCATTGGCGACCTTCAGTAGCTGTTGTTGTTGTTGTTGCTTTTCAGTTGCAGTTCAGGTTGAGTGTGTGACCGCGACCCATTTGTTGGGTTCCCATGACACCTGCTCTGCTCTCCTCGCTTAGGTGCCGTTAGATACACTCACACACACACACACATACAGTTTTGGGTGCTCTGTGTGTGACATTCATCAATCAGCTAAGGTCTGAGCGTCATGTTCATGTTCACACAGTTTAACTGGTTCGTCCGGACAGACAGGCGAGTACTCATTCATTTTATTCATATCTCAGTCTCAGTCTCAGTTTGAGTCTCAGTTGCCGCTTTGTGCTGCACAATGGGCTCTGTCGCTGTCGCTGTCGCTGTCTCTGTCGCTGCCTCTGCCGCTGCCTCTGTCTCTGTCGCTGTCTTTGCTGCCGCTACAGTTGTCACCAGAGTCTTGCCTTCCGCTTCGTCCGTCCGCCCGTCTGTCTAACCGTCGAAGAGTGTGGGAATCTGTTACCCTTTCTCTCGCCAAAAAACAAATACTAAATAACTTTTGTGCTACGTTAATACGAACTACGAACTACAAGAACAACAACAGCAACCACAACAACAACGAAAGATGCAACCAAGTGCAGAGCAGAAACAATGCCCCACAATGCTGCGACCAACCACAGCGTCAAAGACGCTTGCAACTTGGACTTGCAACTAGCTAACACTTTCCAGTTGCAAGTTACCAGTTGAAGCTCCGCTTCGTGTCAGGTGCATTTTGCTGTTGCCAGTGCTGCCCATTGTTTTTTAGGCGCGCCCCCGCAAGCAGCGCAGTCGACAGCGCAGTCGACGGCGACTGCGACTGCAATTGCGAATTGGCCCAAAAGGGTGAGCCAACATTTGGGTGAAGGTTGGTGGAGGCAGCAGCAGCAGGCAGCAAGGGGAAAGGGACATAAAGGGGGATGGGGAGGGGGAGGGGGATGGGGGAGGGGAGCAATCACCGCGGCACAGTCAAGTCGAGAGTTGAACGTTGAAGTTGAACGTGTTGTTCGGATTATCCGTGAGATAATTTCTTTTTTCTTCTCCTCCTACTGCTTCTTCTTCTTCTCGCTCCTCTGCTTTAATTTCATCTCAGTCGCTGCTTCTTCTTCTTTACTTTTCGTTGCTTTCTTTCTATTTTTGTTGTTGTTGTTGTTGTTGTTGGTCTATTGTGGGTACAAAACTGTCTTGTTCGCATTTGCTGCCTGTCAACGCTCGGACGCTGAGCTTCTTCTCCTTCTCCACCTCCTCCTTCTTCTTCTCCTCCCCCACTCACTGCCGCCCACTGTTGTGTGTAACTGTGCATGCTCTTGATATGCATGCATGTGTGTGTGTGTGTGTGTGTGTGTGTGTGTGTGTCATGTGCAGGCCATTGCCATTATTCCTAATTTCATTTTAAATCAGATCTCCCAGCAAGCTCTGCTGCTGCTGCTCAGTCGCCGTCGACGTCGCCGTTGACGTCAACGCCAACGCTTGACATTCCTAACAGACTGCCGCATCTCTCCCCTCCCCCTCCCCCTAGATGTCTTCTCCCCCGCGCGACAATTGTTATCGCTTCGAGCCAAGCGCCGGCAAACCAAAAAGCTTGAGCTTCAGTTGCAGCTTGAGATTCGGCTAAAAGGCCAAAATGGTCCAAGCCAAAACCAAATGCTGGCACAGATCAGGCCAGGGCAGGTAGGGCCATTGTTTTTTTTTTTGCTAGCCAACAACAACAACAACAACACCAACAACAACAACGACAGCTACAACAACAATTGCCTCCGTTTCGCTGCTGCAGCCGTTTTATTTTCTATTTGTTATGGCTTTTCTCTTAATTTGAGGTCGTGAGAATCATGGCTAATTAATTGACTCGCTGACTGATGCAAACACACACACATACACACACACACATATGTATGTGTAACATGTGACTTGCTGGACAATTTGACTGTAAACTTTTCAGCACTTAAAACAAGTCTGCTTAAAAAACTTATTCAACTTTCAACTCATAATATAATATAATATAGTCTATAAGCAACTACTCTCTTAAACCAAATTTGACAATTTAAGCTCGGGAAATTTAGATATATTAAAACTGAAAGATCAAAATTTAAAATTATACCTTTAAACAGAAACCGTCTTGTTGACTGTTACTCTAAAAGAATATTTCAAAATCTTTGGATATTTTAATATTTAAATAGCTGAAACAAAATTCACAAACTAAATAAATAATAATCAAATCGCATCTTTAGTTTATTGATTTTTTTAAATTTATTATATTTTATTACAAAAATAAAATACATAATATTCATTAAGAATTATTTAAATTGTAAGTTCCGCGTTTGTTCAAATATTTCTATATAACTAAAATGCTACATAGAAACAAAGATCAAATTTATTTTATTGAAAATTTAAAAAAAAATGTATATTTTAATATTTAAATAGCTTAACCAAATGCACATACTAAATAAATTAAAAATAAACTATTATCTCATGTTTTAGTTATTGAATTTTTGAATATTTTAATTACAAAAGTAAAATACATATAATAATATTAATTAAGTATTATTTAAATTGTAAGTTCAACGTTTGTTCAAATATTTTCAAATATAACTAAAATTATATATAGGAACTAAGATCAACTTTTTTTTATTGATAGTTAAAAAACTTTTATCATTCAAAAAATACACCAATTGTAAAATTAATATTTATTTTAGTCTACGAAGTATTTGAATATTGAAAAAATTGAAACAAAATATAAACCATTCAAAAAAACAAAAAATAATTGTTTTGCATAGTTATGTAATCTCAAATTTATTATTTATTGATTGAATCTGATAATTTAAAAAAACCTTAGCTCTTGTTAAATTTTGTTTTATTATTGATTAATAACAACACATACAATTTATTTAGTCATGCATTGATTATTAATTTTTATAAAATTCTTCAATTCACCTATATATATTATTAATTTTATGCTGTTTAATTTTCTGCAATATCTCAAAACAAAAAAAACAACAAAATCCAGCTACAGTTGTAACGGGAAATTGTATAGAACTTTTAGTTAATTTTCTTTGCTGGCAAAATTGAGATTATTCTCATAATTTCTTAATCTAATTAAAATAATAAATAAGACTAGTTGTTGCTGTTGTTGTTGATGTTGTTCTTTTGTTGCTGTTGCATGTGTGTCAAATTATGCTAATATTGAAAGAAAATCAAATGCAAACAATTGGCCAAAAGTTGAGTTCTCAGATTGTTGAGTGAAATGAAGAAAGCTACCAGTTGTTGTTGTTGTTGTTGTTTTGGTTGTAGTTGCTGTTGTTGTTGTTGTTGTTGCCCATTCGTGTTGCTGCTTCCGCATCGATTTTCACATTGGTCGCTGTTGCAGTTGTTGCAGTTGCTGTTGTTGTTGCTGTTGTTGTTGTTGCTGCTGTTGCTGCTGCTTTGTTGTCTCTTCCTTAAGTTCATTACAATTTATTTTTATGTGTAATGCAATTATTGTTGTTGCCGCTGTTGCTGTTGTTGTTGCTGTTGTTGCTTTTGCCGCTACATTTTTTTGTTTTTGTGTTTTTTAATGTTTATTCGCGCTACTTGGCGCGGGGGCGTTTGCAACGGCAACAGCAGCCAAAAAGGGGGAGGAATGGGTAGGGAAGGGAATGGAAAGGGAAGGGGGGAGGTGAGGGGTTATTCAGCGAGGTCTTTGTTACACTCTCGGACATGACAACGGAGGCACGACCACGACACGTTGCGAATTTGCCACGAACGTTTTGCCAGTTGCTGTTGCTGTTGCTGCTGTGGGGCAGGCAGAAGTGGCAACAGCAACAGCAGCAACAGCAGCGGGCAGTGGGCGGTGGGTTGACCTGCCGTTGCACCAAATACAAATATATACACTCACACACACACACACACAGTCACATACAGTCACACATCTGGCGCTGCAGATCGCGCGATTTCTTAATATGAGAATATTCCCACCATTGTCTTGGCCTGGCCAGGTCTTGGTTTTGGCCTGGTCTGCACTGGGCTTAGTGGTCTGCCCTGGCGCTGTTTGGGGTGAGTGACTCGACGAGAAGTGACGGCGCGACAAACCGACGACGTCAATGTCCACTCCAGCCCATCCTCAGGCATTGCTGTTGCTGCTGTTGTTGCTGCTGCTGTTGCTGCTGTTGTTGCTGTTGCTCCCACTGGCCAGCGGATTCGATTGCATGTGAGCTGAGTTGACTGTGCCCCATTTAGCACTCGCGCTACCCACGAGCGCCGTTTTGAATGTGCCACAGACAGTTGCAGTTGCTGCTGTTGCTGCAGTTGCAGTTATTGCTGATGTTGCTGCTGATGTGTGTGTGGTTTGGGCGCTGCTGTTTTAATTCCAGTTATGCGAACTTCACTTCTTTTGTTTTTGTTTTTGCAGTGCAAATTCCCGAGCGCATTCACATGACTGCCACACCAACTTGCCACTTGCCACAACTGCAACTGCAACTGCAATAGGTGGCCCTTTTGCTTTGAATGCCCCGGTGGGGGTCATTACTGGTCACTGGCAGCTGACGGTTCCCGTTTCTCGTTACCCGTTTCCCCTTTTCCCGACTTCTTCCTCCCACTCGCGTGCAACACGTGGCATTCAACAGTTGCCTCAACAGATCCCAGCACTCAGTCTTCAGGTTCTTCTTCTCACCATTTGCTCTTGTCTTAAGCTAATTTATTTGCATTTGCTGCCGCCGCTAATTAATAATTTATGCTCATTCTCCCTTCTCATTCTCTCTCTTTCTATCTCTCTCTCTTTGCAGGTGAGTCTAACGGTTAACGGTACTGCAATGTGCGTTTTGGAAGCAGGCATTAAATTCAAAAGTTCCCATCACATTACAATTATGTGGCAAGTTGGCAACAAACTGATCACAGGTAGAAGGGCAATCCGTTAAAACCACTTAAGTTCAGAGTTCTTTAAAATCTGTACTAAAATTAACTTATAGAATTATGTATCAGATGATTACTGATCAGTGATCAATTAAATCATTGTGAAACAAAGTTTCAGTCATTTTTTTAAGGATCAGTACATTTTTTGACTTAAAAGCTAGAAAAAGATCAGTAAACAATTTAAATTTTGTTGTGTGATCACTTCGACCATTAACATTATAAAGAGTTCATAAATTTGACAATTTCTAGTTAACTTAGATCTTTAAATCAGTTAGAAACTCTTATTTTAAAGACACTAATGATCCAATTCATTATTAGAAATAGCTTATTAGATCGTAAAAGTCTCAATTATGACGATCATATAAGCACATAAACTGCTAAAGTATAAACCTAATGATTTTTAGCTTTATTTGGTATTGTTAAATATTTATTTATTGATCGTTTCATGTACTCTGAACCCTATGATCTTTAATTACTGAACGATCTGTCTATATTCAATAAATTTCGCAACGATCAGTCGATTGTCTAAATCTAATCCAGATTCACGCTCACACACATACAACTACACCAACTACAGGTCTACTTACAATAGACACCTGCAAAATGTTCGAACAATTGATCAGGCAGGGATTAACATAGATTTTCCCACAATTTTCCCAACATTAAAAATGTTCTTGCTCTTTGCCCGGAACAAGTCTAAAATTTCATTATCGCGCACTTGTATGTGTCTCTCTGTGTGTGTGTGTGTGTGTGAGTGTGTGTGTGTGTGTGTAAGTGCCCCCCACCCTTGGACCGTACTTATCCCATTACACTAAGCGCATATGCAGCAGAGTTGCGAGGGGTCAGAGGTCAGACATAGAGAGACGAAGAGAGAGAGAGAGAGGATGTACACTGAAAAAAAGACCAACTTCTAAAATCAAGAACATTCATCTTAAGTATTATGTTCTTAAAATAATCTTATAACTAAAACAAAGATTATTCATCTTAAAAATCTCAAACTCTTAATATAAGAATAAAAATCTTAAATTGTTAGAAAAGTATAAATAGTAACTATTTCGTATCAAACAAATGGTGGCAGTTGTGATACAGTAGGCGGCGGCTCGAATCCCACTCGTTACAAATTAAAATAAAAATACTAAAACTAAAACAGAATTAAAAATAAATTAATCAAAATTTAAAAATAATAAATATTATAAATATAAAAATAATTTTTATTTATTTTATTTTAATTTAAAGAACATTTGTTCTTAAAATAAGAGCTTGGTCTTATTTAAAATGTTCTTAAAATCAAGATGTGTTCTCTTAATTTAAGAATTTTATGTTTTCGACGCATATTTTAGACCAAAAGTTTTAGTTTTGAGACCAAAATCTTAATTTTAGAACATTTTTTTTTATCAGTGTAGTGTCTTCTTTAGATTCTTGCCACTTTTGCTGGCCGCTTCATGTTTCATCTAGAATATAATGATCGATCCAAGGACATTGTCCTCATGTGCGCTACTTGAGTCGAGAGATGAAGACGAAGGCTGCCCGCTGATACAGGTGCCTCCTTCCCCTTCCCCTGCCCCTCCCGATTAGCCGGCGACCGCGAAAAACCGTTCGCAATAAAATAAAGGAAGAAAATTCCCTATACAAGTATTTTTTGTCATGGGAAAAGCGAGCAGGTGCTGTTATCCTGTACTTGGGCCCCATTTCGCATGTCCTGCATATGAATATCGCATGCACTACATCGCATCGGGGAGTAATTGAATTGATCATGATTTGCCATTGTTGCCGCGAGGAACAAGGACAAGGATGAGGAGAATGAGGATGAGGATGCAGATGTAGTTTTTTTTTTTTTCTCTTTTTTGGCGATGCATTTGTTGTTACTACCTGGGCAGATCTGATATTTGTTGTAGCGAAATCGCCGCTTGTCCAAGGACAATGACAGTGCGCATTTCATTGCTGCCCCTTCTTTTGCTCCTGCCCCTGCCCCTGCCACTTCCCCTGCCTCTGCCTCGGGGCGGATATATTTGCAACGTGTCACCCGGTTGCAAGATGCTTGAGAATATATTTTTACGGGGACTCTTTCATTATTATGATTCGCATTTCTCTCTTCTTCTTTGCATTGCATTTTTTCTTTTTTTTTTATTGGCAGCGAATGTTTTTTGGTGCGTGAGAAAAAGGATTAAGGATTTGTCGCCTAGACGATTAACAAAAGAGGTGTGTGCGAATGTGAGTGTGTGTGTTTGTACATGTGTGTGATAGTAGGGACAGCTGAATCTTATTGACAGAATCTATTGACAGAAAATTGATAAAAGGTATACAGAAGATATTTTTGTTGGTTCTCAAAAAGAAATCAAATGTCGACCTATGTATAACTCAATAAATATTAGAGTTATAATATTGAAATTTTGTATGTGATATTTAATTTGAAAAGCAACTTTAATATCAATTAAAAATCATACGAAACTTGTTCAATGTGTTTTATAGCTGGTTCCAAAATGAGACTTATCAACTTGAAAAAGAATTCTGATATACAGATATCAGATATCTCTTATATAATGGAAAACTAGTTCACATGGGAATATAATCCAATTCAAAATGCACTTAAAACTGGGCTTTGATATTTGTACATATATGATGATTGTTTGGAAATCAAATTTAGAAAACAGTTCAAAATTCATTGAAAACTACTATGAGATTTATTTTTAAAGTAGCTGAAGTGTAATTTAATATTTAATATAAGCTAAATTTCTCACTCTTTCTGTCTCCTTTATAGTTGGTTACATATCTCCAAATGTATCTCGTTCTCTTTCTTTGCTATCTGCGTGGCATACGATTGCTAATCAAAAGAAAATCAATTACCAAATGTCAACTGAATTGGCTTTGCCCCGGGATCTGGTTCTGGTTCTGGTTCGAGTTCTGGTTTTGGCCCTAGCTCTTTTACCTTTAGTTCTAGCTCTGACTCCAAGTTGGACACGCTCCCGCTGCCCATTCGCTGAGGGCAACTTGTGGCAACGTTCTGCCAGAGTTTCGATAAGCATCAAGTTCTCACGAACTTTTATTGTCGTCTTGGAGCTGAAGTTGCAACTGTGGCAAGAGTTGCTTTATTGGGCGCCACAACAGTCACGTGAGCTACGTGGGCAACATTGAGCATATTGTGGAGTCTATAGGAGAGCAATTAATGCACCCAAAAATAGTGGCGACAATTTTATTAAAAGAAAACTTTTAAGTTTTCTGATCAGAATTTGCCAATCAAGCGTGAAATATGAGCAAAAGACACGCCTCGAAAACCTAGCAAACAATAAAGAAGAGCAAGAAAACCTATAAATGTTGGCCGGAAGTCAGTTAGTCAGTCAATCAGTCGTTCAATCAGTCAGTCAATCAATTTTAAGTTGCCACCTTGAAGACCCGAATTTCGTCTAGTTGTCTAACCCAATTAACAAACTTGAACTGAACTAAACTGAATCATGGGGCAGATAAGAAAACGCCGCATGAGTTGCCAACGACTCTGGAGTCCGTTTATTGGGTGGCAACCCTGTGGCTGCTTTTTTAAATTCAAGGCGCATGCGCAGCCCGTGGATAAGAGTTGCCGATGAAGAAGTTGCCGCTTGCCACACGTACATAACATACATACATGCGGGACATGTGGAAATCCAAAACCTAATTAAATTGTAAAATAAAATTAGCTAAATTCACCACTTTGAATTGAGTTTTGAGGTCGAACCCAAAACTGTGTAACCCTTTTTGGCAGCCCGCATCGATTGAATGCCGCCCGTGACATAATAATAATGCATCCGAATATGCATTCCACATTCCAAAATGCCTCGCAATTCGTTGCGCAGATGCATTTCGATAAATCGACGACGATGCGGTTGAGAAACTGCCTCACTTTGGTATATGTTTAATTTTGATTAATTGATGCTCGAAATATTTTAGTCAATCTGCTTCAATTCCCATCGAATGATATCGTCAATAAGTTATTGTTATGAAAACGTTCTATCTATTATTGATCAGTCGAAGCAGCTTATCGATTTCTTATTCGATAAAATGTTATGTTGATAGTTTATTAATCTGCATTATTTTCAGTCAAAGCAGATTATCGATTTCTTATTCGATAATATGTTATGTTGATAGTTTATTATTCTGCATTACTGTATGATCGGTTACTAGATAGTTAAAAAGTTTTTTAACTATAGCAAAACACTTAAATTCTAAATTCATCTCTGTGAATTGGGTTGCATTATTGCTTAGATTATTTAAGCTTATATAATTTAATTTTTATCTCTTTTCTTTATGTTACATTTTTTGGCAAGAGTGTCTGCAATATCATATATAGAAAAGAGGTAATAAAATAATAAATTCTAAAATAGGTTAAGCATTAATGTAATATAAATTACAAAGAAAAATTTTGGATTTCAGTGCTTAGGTATAATTTAAAAAACTTTGAAACTACCGATAACCGATAAAATAAGCTAAGCTGGCAACAGTGGCAATATGTATGCCCCACAACGATTACTTATCGCTTGTAGCAATCGATAGGCATAAGTTAGTTTACTTGAATTGATGTACATAAAAATATTACAGCTGCCACACTTTGCCTTTAATTAGTTGCAAGAGTTTTTGGTCAACAAATGATTTGGACCAGACTCAGACTCAGACACGCCTCTTCCATTTGCTGCTGCCCCTGTGTGGCATCTGTGGCATCTGTGGCCACTTGTTGCGGCTTTTGAAGGCGACACTTCTTCGATTTCCAATTCGATTGCCATCAATTTATATTTATGATTGCGCACAGGATCAAAACAAGAGTGTGTGTGCGTGTGTGTGAGTGTTGTGACTAGTTGCCCTCACCCTCAGCCTACATTTCAACCTCACCCTCACCCTCAACTTCACCCTCGTCCTTGGCCTGGCAACTGAGTCTGAGCCTGTTTAAAGGCAGCCGCAGCTACTGTTGTGGGCGTTGTTATTGTTTGTCGGTTGTCGTTTGTCGTTTGTCCTTAATGTCAGCGCCGTTGTCCTGCCCGCTGGTCAGCAATAATAACAACAACAACAACAACTTATTGCCAGAGTTTTGTGTCCCTCTGTTTATTTGTTTGTCCTTGTTTGTTGCATTTTATTGCGTGTAAATCACAGTTGGCAGTTAAAGACAAAGCAGCCCATTAACTGTGGCTATTCGTTAGCAATTCGAAAGGTAACAAGAATAATAAATTGCAACAGGTATAAGCAAACAACAATTTATAGAACAAAACAAAAAAATATTGTACTTAATTTTGAGTAATTGAATTTGTTTATTTATAAACATAGAAAATATAACTAAAATATTTAGAGTAAAAGAAATAAATCATATATATAATTTTATTATACTTGCTAAAAATTTGTTTTGATTATAATGAATTGTTTAATTTGAATGTTAAAATGTAATGATAATAGTACACAGAATGGATTTTTATTCTAAAAATCAATTTTAAAAAACTTGATTTTAGCTTGAATATTTTAAGTATGTATTCGGGTTATAATTTCTAAATTAAGATAATACGTAGATAAAATGGCAACGATAGTAAAAAATCAACATTAAAAAAGTGAAAGAAGCCTAAATTATTTGATTTAACTCAAAACAAATATTACAGAACCCCAAAAATTAAAAATATTGTTAAGTATTCCATACTTGGTTCATACGAATCGGGAATTACCGCACTTCTGACACCGCACACTGGGGCAGGCGGCCGATATGCGTGGCAAAAATCATTTTTTTGACGAAAGCGTTCGTAAAAAGTAATAAAGGCATTTGATAGAGAAATCTCCAGAGATTACAAATCCAAAAGATTTTTGAAATCAGGTAAAAATTGTGGGCGTGGCAGCCTCTCAAAGTTGACCCTTATTTCAGTGCGCGCACAAATGTGGATTTTTTCCTAAAAATGCAAACTTTAAAACGGTTTTTTTGTCAAGTTACATGACCGATCTTTATGTTTTTGGTTTCATCTGAAAAGTACATTCATTTTTAATTAAATGCCGTAGAATTTTGTTTCTTCACTTGTTGGCTTTTTATCCCAGCAATGTTTAAAAAAAGCACTAAAATAAGGCTATTTTTTGACTTTGATGGAATAGAAAAAAAATTGGACTCCGAAGGACTCGATCCCACTACCACAGGAGTCTTCGTTAATCAATTCTCTAACGAAATAACCCCGGTCTTTCATGCGTCCAGCTGCGTCTGGGAGAGTTATAGGACGAAAACTGATGCAACCTCGCAAAAAAATGGTGATAGAAGAGGAAGAGCGCAGTACAATTACATACGTTTTCGACATGTCAGGCATCGTACAAAAATTATACAAAAAAAAAAATTTTTTTTTTTTTATTAGCGTAACTCAACTATTTAAAATACCAATTATTGTTGCTTAAAGTATGAAAATAGATTAAAATGTATGTTTTGGGCAGCAAAAATTAATTTTTTTTTTATAATTTTACATGTAAAATATGCACTGAAAATATTTTTCAACTTTGACCGAAAACCCTGAATTAACCAGTGGGCACATTAAGCTGACCAAGCACTAATTTTAAAGCTTAAGAAGTTTTCTATCAAATGCTTTTTAAATTTTGAAAATATCTTCACCGGTTCAAAAGATATGATTTTTGCAACGCAAAATGAGGATCTGCCCCACTGTGCACCGCTAGGATTAATTTTAGGCCAGAATCCTGAATTTTTTTTCTGTGTTTCATTCCTTACGTTCCTTAACGTAAATTCCATCGCTAATCATCGCTCTCGAACGATAACTAATCGAAAATGCAGCCCACGTAGAGTTAAGTTGAGGCTGCGCCCAAAAAAAGAAAAAGAGACTGGGGCACGTTCACACTGAACGGAGATGCAGATGAAGATGTGTCACTTGAGTAATTGTTGTTGCCCCAAAATGCGACTGCTTATATTTCCACATTTTCATTTTCATTCTGCCCCAAACAAAAGGTGTCCCGCATTGAATAGGAAGAAGAAAGTTTTGTTTTCTTTACAGTTGACGAAATGGCCAGCACAGTAGAGAGTGGAGTGAAGAAGATAGAGGGGGGAGCAGGGTTAGGGGTATTGCCATTGGCTTGGACATGTGCAGCTTGCCGCTTTTGTTGTTGTTGCCCCGTCCAGTTGCACAATCTGCGTGTCAATGCGTCGTCTGATCTCATCACAACCGACAAACGAGACGCTCCCAAGAGACCAAGATCTCATCTGTGTGTGTCTGTGTGTGTCTGTGTGTGTGTGTGTGTGTGTGTGTGTGTGTGTGTGTGCGTGTGTGTGTGCGGGTGTACGATCGTTTGGCATGTCCAAAACACTGGACGTTGCTCAACGTGCAGCTATTTAAACACTTTGTCTCTGTCTCTCATCTCCTTCACTTCTCTTCTCTTCGCTTCTCTTCTCTGCTCCCTTGGCGATATCTCTGCTCGCATCTTTGTATCTTGTTGTCTTACGTATTTGTATCTGTATCTGTATCTCATGTTTTGTATCTGATTGTCTGCGTCTTCTTCCCATACGTGATCTACTACAGTTGTTGTCCAGTCTGTGAAAGAAAGAAAGAAAGAAAGACCTGTGTCCACGTCCAATGACAACATTTCATCATCGTCATCATGATGATGATAATAATGATGATGATGATGATCGTCGTGTGTTAATTTTCGATGCCGCACATAAAGCAGAAAGGAGCACCTTAACAATAATTGTCAAAAACACATTTGACGAGCCCTGAATAGCATCGGACTTCAGTCTCAGTCTCAGTCCCATTTTTTTTCAGACTCCCTCGCCTTGGTTATTATGCATGAGACTCAGTTACGACTATGACACGTATATTTCATTGTTGTTGTCGTTGTTGCTGGGAATTAGCAATGCGACAAGCACTTAAAAAACAAAAAAAAAAAAAAAAAAAACAAATAAAGAAGAAAATAAACCAAAATGTACTTATCGAGATGAATGTATATATATATAAGAAAGACCTGCCTGATTGATACGCTCGGTTATGACAAGCAGCAACGGGAATCCTTATTCATGTGTCCTGCAACGGTCAAGCAGGTTTCAATTCGATAGAGAACCAAAAATCCAACTCATTAAAGAGCAGCAATAGTCTTATGAGTCTTTTGAATTTTTTAAAAAGCAGCAAAGTCAAAAAAAAAATGTTGGGTTTTTGTTGAGTTATTCAACTTAAAATAGACTGGGACTATATAGTATATAAAATTAGAAGCATCTAATGTAGAATAGAATGCCTTCTTGGTCATCATATCATAAACTATATATTAAATATATGTATAATTTTGATCACTTTTCTTTTGTCAAAACTTTCTTCTTCTTTATGTTAGAATCATTTCTTCTTTTTTTTATTTTATTTTATAGTATATAGAATAAGTAGCATCTAATATAGAATAGAATGCCTTCTTGATCATCATATCATATGCTATATTTAATATATGTATAATTTTGATCACTTTTCTTTTGTCTAAACTTTCTTCTTCTTTATGCTTAATTTATTTCTTCTTTTTTTTTATTTTATCATCTTAAACTAACAATTTTTTTTTTTTGCTAAATCTGAGCAGTTTTGTCTACAAAAGAAACCGTTACATTTTCACATCATCTCAATTGAATAAGGTCTGTTCAGCTTTTTTCCTCACATTTTTTCCTACAATGATCAAATTTCCATAGCATTTTTTTCTAGTTTTTTTTCCTAGATGCATCTTTCAAAGTGCGCAGTTTAAGGGATTCGTATCTTAAATACGCAACGGTAAACCAACTTTCTGATTATTAAACTAACCAGAAATTATGCAAAAAAACTAAGAAAAAAAGACGAAGAAAAGAATTAGAAACTGTTTTGTGTCAGGGGTTAAAGTCTAACCCTTTCGTTAACCCGTTCGAGTACTCATAAATTTTCCGTTAAAAACGAATGCATTTTTTGTAAATTTTCAGAGATTTGCTCATTTAAACGAAAACTGCTGAAATAAAAAATTGAATATCAGCCCAAAATAATCAGGAAAAAACGCATAAAGAACCGGAGACGACAATTGCCCGTCTTGGTGCCTGGCATTGTCCTCCTGCTCCTTCTCCTTGGCCTCGTCCTGTTCCGTCCTTGTCCTGTCAGGGTGTCTCGGCATTATTATTTTTTTTTTTATCGGGCTTTGCACCCAGTCGTAGCATCTCTCTGCCTGCGAGTTTTTTTTTCTTTTCTTATTTTTTATATCATTGTTGAATTGAATTAAAAAAGCGACGGTAATCAATGCGCAAGGACGAGAGCCGAGCACAGCCGGCGAGGGTCCTGATGCTGCTGCCTAAATCAAATGCAAAACCTTGTCTGCCTCACATGTGACAACGGCTACCCTCCCTGCTCTGCCAGCCCTCCCCTCCCCCTTCCCCTCATACCACTGCATATTTGATATCTTGGGAAAATCTTGGCCACCACCCAAGAAACCCACGGCGACTGACAGTCAAAAAACAGCGAAGAACAAAAAAAAACAATAAGAAGCCGCTCACAAAAAAACAACAAGGACACACACACACAAACACACGCAGCACAAACAGGACACGCACGAGGGGCATAAAAAATTAATATAAAAAAATTTGCATAGAAAAAAAAATGCCGTTACACACACACACACACACACACATATGTGGCAAGACGTTACCGTTTTGATAGAAGAGTGGGGGACCTGGGCAGGACGTCGAGCTCAGGGCCTACCTGAGGAGGTAAACGTCACCCTCAGGGCCTTCTGGGTACACAGGACACAGTACACAGGACGCAGGACATACACAAATTTCGCAGGGTTGCAAATCACCGCGGGTCATGTGCAAAAAACATCAACAACAACTACAACAACAACAGCAGAAACTGAAATAATTTTCTTTTTATACACTATTGTTCTTTGGGAAAAACTTAAAGAAGTGGTAAGAGGAAGAGCAGCAAAAAAAACGCAGGCGTCGATCGGCAAATTGCATAAAAAAAATTGCCTGCCCCCTTTTGCAGTAATGCAACGTTTCCTCATTCCCTCTCCCCTGTCCCTATATCGAACCCAGTCACATTTCCATTCGCATTCGCATTCGCTTTCCCCGTTTGCCGTTTGAATGGCATTTGATTAAGCGCACAATGCCGGGACACGTTTTTTTCCCTTCCCTTCATACACATTTTTTGTATTTTGTTTTTTTTATTGTTGCCTGGCAGGACATTAGCAGCATCCTTTTACACGCTCCGCATCTGAGAAGACTGCGTCGTCCTTCGGCGCCTGCGCAGCCGTCGCCTTTGGGTAAGAAGATTGCAAGAAATGCGCGCGCAAAAAAAAATTACTTACCCCCCGAAAAGGATTAAGTTGTAGTAAAAAAAAGAAAACACGCACACTAATACGCTCACAAACATACCGACACACACACACACACACACACACATGGCAGCAACAATTCAATAAGAGAAGTTAAAAAAAAACAACAAAAAACTAGTTTACTCTGAATATTTAATACCCTTACAAAACAATTTTAGTCAATTTTCGACTGATCTGTCATCATAGTAATAACTTGTTTTATTACATTATACTAATTTAATATTCTTACAATTTCTAATAACAACACTTATCCTTATTGATCTGATTGGGTTTTACTGGGTTTTTCCCCATCCTTGCAACAAATGTTGATTCATTTATAATTTTTGCATACCCCAGATCTAATTCTAATTCTAATTGAAATTTTTTCTTTATAGTTCAAATTTATATTTAATTTTATCTTTATTTTTTAATTTTTAATTTCATTTTTATACATGGATTTTTTTGATTCTTGCCCACTGCTTTGAGTCGCGCATAAATATATAAATAAAAAGTACGATTTTAGTCAACTTTTTTCAGGATGTTTAAGACAATAATGCAAAAATTATAAGTTTGCTTAAGTTATCTTAAAAAACAAAACAAACGTTTATGCTAAATCTGAATTGGTTTTTTAGTTAGTTAGATTGATCATATTATGATAGTTACACATTTGGTGTTCAAATTGCAATACCCTGCGCAAGGGTATACAAACTATTACGACATCCGTTCGCTTCTCACTCGCTCTTAGAACACATTGAAATCCAGTGTTAGCATCCATCTATTATTAGAGTCTTTTCAGCTGAAAGGAGTCGCTGTAGGAACAGGGGAAAGGGGGTACGGGTAGGGGGAAGGGGTAGAGAGCAGATGGGAGAAGGGGGCACTGTAAGCCGATAGAAGAGCAACAATATTCGGGGCTGGCCGCCACGCTTATTGCGCAGCTTCCATAAGGACCAAAATTCTTGCTCTTCATTTCAGTCTCTCTCTCTCTCTCTCTCTCTCTCTCTCTCTCTCTCTCTCTTTCCCTCTCTATCTGTTCTCTGTTTAGCTGCGCACATGCCTTAACACTACGCAGGGGGCAACAAACTCTAAAAAGGATGCGCAAGATGCAAGGATTTTGAGCATCTTAACTAACGACCAACCAAGTGAAAGAGATCTTATAAAAATAGATCCCAAAATTGCTTATTGTGTTTTGCCAGAAAGTATATAGCTAAAGAACTATTATAGATATTATAGTTTCTCGTCTATAGTTCTTTAGTTAAAATCTGTTCAATGCTGTCAATCATATTTCATGATGATTCTAGGTGATTTGACAGTTTAAGTTAGCTTAAACTAAGGAAGATTATGTTGCTCAAGCTTAAAAGTAGTATAGTCTGTCAAGATCAATTTTTATATTTAATATGATAATAATATGATTGATAATATGAAATCATAATTTTAAAAACACATTCACCACAAATTTTAAATCTGTAGAGACTAATTTTTATATTTAATATGATAATAATAATATGATTGATAATATCGAATCATAATTGTAAAAACATATTCTCTACAAATTTCAAATCTTTCGCCAGTAAAAATAGTGTTGAAAATGGTTTTTATTTTAAAGCATCTAAAAATTATAAATTTTTTAGTAGCATTTACGTTAAATGTGTGTGAAATGAAGATATAATATTATTGGGCCTTATTAAGGTACAAATTTAAAGCCTTTAATTATATTATTTTATTTTATTATTTATTATTTTCATAGATATGAATAGATAAATCCATACGAGCATAGCTAAATATTTATTAACTTTCCATAGGAAATTTCCTTTAGATAATTCCACTGGCTGATTTTTAAGTAAGTGTAGTTACTGCTTCAGATTTTTTATATTACTATTTTTTTTTTTTTGATAGCATTTTAGGCTTAGCTCAGCCTGTTGCTGTTGACAGAGCCCTAGTTATAATTATCTGCTGCATTTGTATTGTTGTTGTTGTTTTTATTGTTGTTGTCGTAGTTGCAACAACTCAATTTGGTGCGTTTAGCGGCAGGGGCAAGCAAGGGAAAAGGGAGCGGGAGCGGATATGGGAACGGGAGAGCACACAACGTTGTGGTAGGAGCGCCAACAAGACAATCGACGCTGGCAGCGACGTCGACGTCGACAGTGACGTTGACGTTGACGCTGAGAGAGGCAGCGGAGTGGCGGCAGCGTCGCTGGCCAAGGGAGCTGACTGAGTCGCAGTCCAAAGATGTTTTTCATCCCCCTTTTTCTTAGCGACGTCCACTCGCAACACACACACACACACACACACACAGAGAGACACACACACGCATGTGAGTAGTGCGAGCGAGAGGCAAGCAGCAACTACCCTGCACATATGTGTGTGCATACTCACGTTTTTTTTGTCGAATGCTCTGCGTGTTTGTTTGTGTGTGTGTGAGTGTGTGTGTGTGCTTGATGTCCCGCACACGGACCGAGGGCGACCGTCGTCCGACTGAGACTGTGACTGAGGGCAGCGCAGCTAGCGTCGACAGCACAGCCTCAGTCGAGAGTCGAGAGTAACACACAATGGGAGAGTGAAAGAGAGAGAGAGGACAGGGCAGGACCATGGACCGACGACGACCGTCGAGACCGTCGACGACCGTCACAGGAAGACTTTCGATTGTCAGTCCACGTGAAGCCTCTGTGGGGTCAACAACACACGCGCTCTGCCCTGACACAGACACAGATCAACGTAAAAGGATGCGCCTCAAGATCCCGTACTGGCTAAACGTAAAACTATCTAACGAAAACATTCGCACTTCAAAAACATAACCGTTTCAACCGCTTAACCGTTACACGCGTTCTACGTGCATCACGTTTTTTTTTTTGAAATCATTGTTGTTTTTTTTTGGGCCCAGCACACAGCGCAGGACAATTGGATTACCTACGATCGTGTGTGTGCCCTATATATATATATAGATATATATGAAGATCATTCATAAAAACTAATTTTTTTTTTTTAAAAAAAAAACAATTTTGTGATGTGCTAAAAACAAAAAACAAAACTAAAAACAAAGAACAAAACCAAAAAGAAACAATTTTTATATTATTCTAAATGCTACAGTGAATACTCGCTACGAAGCACAACAAAATGTACAACAAAATGCTGTCGATCAGTGAGGATCATGGATTCCGTTCGCTGAGCCGTAAGTTTTATTGGCAAATATATTTTGGATACTCATGTTGTTAAAATAGTGTGGGAGTTGGGAAAGTGTGTGTGATAGTGATAGGAAGGGAAGGAGGAAAATCTTATCAAGGCAATGCTACAAGAATTTGTTGGGACCGTAATAAGCAAGCAGTAAGTTGCTGGGGAGATAGACGATCTCTAGAGATAGTTACAGCATTTCTAAGAATTTTTTACCTTTCCGGTTGTTTTGCGATCTGTTGTTGTTGTTACTGTTGCCTCTTTAATCATTTGCCGTCCTCCACAATAAAGTGAAATTGTGCTCATAGAAATGCGCGTTTCAAGCTGCCCTCTTTAATTTTTTATTTTTTTTGGTTTTTTTTTTTTTTGATAAGCGCTCTGTACCGAGAAAACCACAACAACAACAATCATAACAATCGTAATAAGCCAACGCCCGCACCCACACACACAATCTGAGATACATTTATGTACAGACATATAGATACTTATATGGGAGACCTACCTACCTATATCTATATCTATGGCAGCTATATAGATCGCGGCTATTTACATATGACATGTCCGTTGCCGTTGTTGCCGTTGTTGTTGTTGTTGCTCTCCTTCTTGTTGATATTGTTGTTGTTGGCGTTGACTTTTCGGGGGAAATAAAACAAACCGTCTCACCACACAAAATGCAAACACAAACACAAATACAAATATTTTAGCGACCTGGAAAATAAGAACAAAAATACCCAACATTACAACATTGTCGCAGGCGGACAACGCAACACCAACAACACCAACAACAACTACATTAGTCTCTTATCAACAACAACAACAACAAGAACAATAACAATAGCATTGTCTCATGCCACTCGGGCAAACAGTTGGAGGCCTTTTAGACTTGGCCGCCGCTAAATGGCTGACAAAACATCGGTTCGACCAGCTTTGAGTTAAGCAGTTATCGATTAAGTTATCGAAAAGTGCAATCAGTGGCAGCTTAGATAATTGAACTTACCTAAGAATGAATAAATTTGCTAACGATAAGCTATCTTTCACCTAGGCCTTAATATAATTATAAATATATTTTCCTTAAATTCTTAACTTTATCGATAGATTTTTGAAAAATGTTCCCTTTATAATGCTCACTCGAAAAGTGCAATCAGTGGCAGTTTAGACAATTGAACTTACCTAATTAACACTAAAAATGAATAATTATGCTATCGATAAGTTATCGATATGCAAACTTTCACTTAAGCCTTAAGCCTTTAATACAATTATTTTTATTTTTGCCTTGGCTTGTTTGCTTAATCGATCTTTTTTTTTTAAATCCAGGTTTTAACTCTAGCTTGTTGCGTTTATCGATAACATTGTTTTTCAGTGAAATCAAAATGTAACTGAAAGTTTTCTTTCTGCCTGTTTCGCCTTGTGCTCATTTCCTTTTTTCAAGCAACTTATCAGCACCGTCGGCGTTGTCAACCGTCAACCCCCTTACCCTTCCCCTTCCTCACCCCCTGCCCAACCCAGCAGCAACAACAATTGTTGTTGTCAGTGTGTAGGCGTTGCTTGTGTGTGTCCAGCTTTTGGCTTGCCACGGCGGCATTTTGCAGCTTTACCTCAACTAAACACACACACACACAACATTGCTTAATTTGTTGTTATTGTTGCTAGGCATATAGTATATTGTGTGTGTGTGTGTGTGTGTGTGTAGGGGTGTGTGTGTGAGCACATTTAATGCTCGCTTCCAGGCCGCCTATATTTGCATATGGCTCATTCACTCAACCTGGCGGACTGTTTGTTTGTCCAGATACACACACACACACTGGCACACACACACACACACACACTAGCACACACATGCGGGTGTTATCAGCAGTCAACGGTTTTGGCTTTGGGCTAACCGCCACCCTCAATTTGCTGCAGGCATTGGAGCTGTGCCTTCTCCGCCTCCTCCGACTCCTCCTCCGACTCCTTCTCTGTCTCTGTCTCGTTCCCTACCTGGAACGGAACGGATACCAGGGGCACCTGGGGCACCTGGCCACCAGCAGCAACAGTATGTGCAGTGAGCGGGGGCTCTTGGTAAAAGAGGGGGGGTTAAAAAAAACAACGTAGGCAAATAAAACCAAATTTGTATGCTAAAACACTTTGCGACAACGATGACGACGATGACGACGCGTCGCTGGCCGCCAGTTGCTGATAAGACACCCACACATATACTACAGGCAGAGAGGGGTTAAGAGTAGGAGGCAATTGCATATGTGTTTGTTATAGTTTCAGCTGCTACAAAAAAAAAAGAAACAGAAAAAAGTAAAAAAAAAAAAATAAAACAAAATATGAAACACCTTTAGCTGTTGCTGTTGTTGTAGTTGTTGTTGTTGGTTATCCACGTAATTTGTTTAAACAAATTAAGGCGACCGCTCGACGACGACAACTGCTCCGCTTCCTCTGGCAATCGCTGTCTCTCTCTCTCTTCAATATCTTGCGTGCTTTCCAGCTTTCCAGCTGCCTGACGTCGCTTTGTCACTGTCAAAGCTGTGTGTGTATTGGTAGTGGACAGACACACACACACACACACACACACACACACACATGCATTGGTGTGTGTGTGTGTGTTGTTATCGCGGCAGTAACAAAAATTTTGAATTTGTTTAACCTTTTTTTTTTTTGTGTTGTTTTGTGCCTCAGTCGTCAGCATTTTTAGTTAACTTTTTAAATGAGCTCAAAAGGCAGCCGTTGGCCAAAAACGACAACAACAACAACTACAAACAAAATGTGGCTCAGCATTTTTAAATATTTACACAGCATTTCTTTCTTTTCAACAACAACAACAACAACAACGATAAATGTCTTGTTTTTTAGTACATAATTTATTTGTCTATAGACAACGAAATGGAGCACTTGGTGTCATAATAACATTGTTCTCCCTCCTCCTTTTTCCCCCAACTTCTTCTGACGTCTTTCTTCTTTTTCTATTTCTTCGTTTTTTTTTTTGCTGCCTCCAGCTGAGAAAATTTTGAAATTGAAACTCGAAATATTTAGTTTTAAAATAGAAACATTAAATGGTAATGAATTTAAAATTAAGTTTGAATATTTAAAGTGCGTAGAGCAACAGCTAAAGTAATATTTGTTTATTACTGACGCTTAGTGGCTAATATTAACAGTATTTTCAATTTATATTGAATGTATATATTATATATTAATCTTTTCTTAGTTTATGATATTTATAAACATGTTTCTTGTCAATTTTTAATGGGTTTTTTAGTATTTTTTGTTTTTAACTACTTATTTTGTTGTATTATTATTTATTTTTCATTTTATTATTAATTTTCAATTTTTCAATATATCAAGATTTTTATTATATATTATTCATTTCATTATTATTATTCAATTTTTCAATATATCAAGATTTTTATTATATATTATTCATTTCATTATTATTATTCAATTTTTCAATATATCAAGATTTTTATTATATATTATTCATTTTATTATTATTATACAATTTTTCATGAAATATATCAAGATTTTGCGAACCTAACTTAAATTGTATTTCACTTTAACAGAATTTCTCAAGTTTTCTAGCTGAAATTTTTTAGTATAGCTTTAAAGTTAAACTATTTGTGTGTGTGTGTGCTTGTGTGTGTTTCTGTGTGTGTGTGTGTGTAAGCTGACCTTCCGCTGGCCGCACATCAAAGCTGCAGCTGGCACATTTGGTCCACTGTTTTTCCGCGGTTTTTCGACAATTTTCCGTTGTTTTTCAGTCGCCATTTTTCATTTGCCGTTCGCTCTGTATTTGTATGCTTATATGTGCATGTGTGTGGGTGTGCATGTGTGTGTGTGTGTGTGTGTGTGTGTGTGTATGGCACCTAAAAACAGTCGACCGTGTGGCGCTCGCCTGGTTTTTATGGCCAGCCTTGGTCTAAGTAACCACCGCACCACATTTGCTCAGCCAGCCAACTCGACTGGTCCATAACCTTTTTGGCCATAAAGCGCGTCCTTTGGCTCACATGTGAGTGTATGTGTGTGTGTATGTGTGTATGAGTGTGTGTGGGGGCATAAATTAGCACAATCAACGTATTGTTTTGCTGCCTGTGCCACGCCCCCTCAACAGCAGCAGTGGGGCAGACAAGCAGGAGGCATGTGGCAAGGAGTGAGTGATTTGGTAGTAAGGGGGAAAAGGGAGTGGTAAGGAGGCAGCTGCCGCATCGTGCAGTCAATAACATGAAAATGTTATAAATAACAAAAATACGAGCGAAACAGACACAACCACACACACACACAACATCTATAGATGTATCTATCTATAGTATGTATCTGTATCTGTATTTGTATCTGTATCTTTAGCTGGGCTTTTGGCTTCGAATTTCATATTTGTGTGCGTCTTGATAATTTGCGCAAAAGTCCTATTAATATGTTAATTCTTAATTGTCCTACTTTGCCACGGCACACACACACACACATACACACACATAGATACAGTTATGCGCATATTAATAGCCGCAGAATAGTTTTTCCTGCTTTTTTGCGGAGGGGGAAGAAGAAAACAGCGGCAGCTCGTAAATATTCTTAAGCTGCGCGCTTTACAAATCGACGCACTTCAATTTATTTGTTGTGGGGTGTAGGTGGTAGGGGTTGGGGTTGGTATTGGGGATAGCAGTAGGGGTAGTCAAAGTTAATTGCATACTCGCGATGACATCACAAAAATTCTCGGCCATTTTTGATGTTGGCAATCTTGTGAATTTTTTCGGGCAAAACTATTTACGCCTGTCAGCCCAGCTGGTCAAAAGATGGGGTGGGGGGTGGGGGAACAGTTAGTACATTTTGGGTAGGGTGTAGCAAGTTTGAGTCAATTGTTAGCTGCTTTAATTTTTCGTGGCTCCCCCTTTTGTGCTGTTGCGTTTTGAACCCTTTTGTTGTGTGTGTGTTGTGTGTGTCCTTTTTGCCCTTTTGAGCAGATAATTCAATTTATGAGCTGACTTTATGAAATATTCGCCAGCATACACGTGAACTCTACACACACAAACACACTCATACACACGCATAGAGTCACCTAACTTCTGTTGACACTTGTCAGGCGACTGTCAGCATGTCTGTCTGACATTTGACAGTTTCGGGCACTTTGAACACCCTTTCAATACACCTTTTTGGCCAGCAGCAGCAGCTGCTGCTGTTGCCCCCTCCTCCTCTACTCCTTTGTTGCTGCAACCCTCGCGCAATATTGCAACAACAGACTCTTCTTGGAGCTGTCAATAAGTTGTTTATATTATTTATATTTATATTTACTTTTAGTTTTTGGCAGACGTAAATGCGCTAATCTTCTCTCAGTCTCTTCTCTCTGCCTGCTCTCTCACTTCCTTTCTCCCTTTCTCTTTCTCTGGCGCGAGATCTAATCTAATCGCTTAGTCAAATAACTGGCAACGCCCACGCTTCTACTATTTAACCCTGGCCATAACCAGCTAACGCGTTTTGACTGCCCGGCAACGCCTACAAAAAAAAAGAGGCACTAATAAAATAAAATAAAATACAGGTAATATTGTCGGCTACCTGCTTGCCACATGCCACAGCTGGCCAATGGCAAAGCGACAACAACAACAACAACAATGTGTGCGTGTGTGTGTGTGGCAGCAACACATGTTTAATTCATGAAGGCAAACAGGCGGCTAATTGCGTCCTGCGTCCATTTCACGCCAATGATCGCCAATCAATAAAAAAATATAGCGAATTTTTTCCATAAAAAAAGGCAAAAGTCAATAGGGCAACAAGGGGAGCGAACGGAGGAAGGGAGAAAAAGAGAGAAAAAAAGCGAAAACATATTCTTTTTTTTTATTGTTATTGAAACAGAAACCAAAACGAAGCGACAAACGATGCGTTTGCTCCACCCAAACAATCAAAAAAGGGAAAGCAAAATATATATATAATAATAATATGAGATAAATAAATGCATGTGTGTGTGCGTTGTGTGTGTGTGTGTGTGTGTGTGTTGTCACCCTGTCGCAGGACAATCAATTGATAAAAAAAGCAGTAAACGAGCGGAGGGCGGAGGGCAAATTGAATGGACAAAGGACGTGAAAGTTGAGCAATGCTTCAGGGCACATTAGTAGCTTGTTGTGCGTGTGTGTTAGTGTGTGTGTGGGCAACCGCAAATTGTTGAGAAACTGGACAACAACAACAACAACAATAAACTTGACAAGTGGCAACCGACAGCGCGTCAATAAATTTTTGTTGCTCTCGAGTTCTTTTTTTTTATGGATGTTGCGACAGCTAATTGACAATGCCAGACAAGCTGAAGGCAGTGGGAGGTGAGAGATGAGAGATGGAAAATTATTACGGTTAACGAGAAGACAGAGGTCAGAGGGCAGAGAAAGAGGCAGTGGCTGCGAAAGAGGCGTGACAGCAATGGAAGCTGGACAAAAGCGAAGCTTAAATAAATAAATAATTATTCAAGCACAATCAATAGATATTAAATTTAATATTAAATCTATATAGTATATAAAGTTGTTTGTCTTACTGACTGAGCATTGTACTGACCAAACGGCTTAAGATACAAGCTTGAAATTTTAACACAACACAGATAAGACAAATTCAAGACGTTATTTTTCAAAAATAGTGCTGCAAGTGCATCATAAACTAATAAAAACCAAAATATATAGATAAACTACAATATTCATAATTTTAAGAAAATAGATTTTTAGAAAGAAAGAAATTTATTTGTAAATCTAAATAAAAGCTATATTTTTATTCAGTAAGTGAAGAGAGTAAGCTGAGGCAGCAAAAGGAAAAACTTCTTTAATAAATATGTTGAAAATACAATTTCCATTTGCTCATTTCTTTTTTATTTATTTTTTGGGAAACTGTAAACCTGTGCGCTCTAGAAAATTTCGGTCAATTTTGATTGACCAATTTGCCCAATCAATGGGCAAAAAGAGAAATTTCTTGGTTTCTTTTCTTTTGGGTTTTGTTGCATATCCCTTGGCGCTGTATGGGTGTGTGTGTGTGTGTGTGTATGGATGTGTGTGTGCATTGGTTGTGTGCTACAGCCTTAGGCTGCTTTAGTTGTTCCCAGTTGTTGTTGTTTGTCTATTCATATTTGTTTTGTTTCCTTGGTCAATCAAAATTCATCGATAGATTGACAAAAGTTGCCACAGCTGCGGGGCAATTCCAACTTGCCACATAGCATGTTGTTGTTGTTGTTGTTGCTGTGCGGATAAGCGGCAACAACAACAACTACATACAACAAATTTCCATCACTTCATTGCGATTCGAATTAATTGCAGGCCTCACAACATTTTTCGGCTGGAATTTCTGCTCACATTTTTCTCCCACATTGGACATGCAAATAGCACAGCGAGTGTGGTGGGAAGTGGGAGGGGGTGGGAGGGGGGTGGTGCTTAGATTACACCACTTTGCAGTGAATCCAATGTGTGTGTGTGTGTGTTCGGGGTGTAGTTGTTGCTTTGGTTTTTCGCTGGGCGCACGCAAAATACATAAATTAAAGTGCAAGCGAATCGATACGCGCCCTTTCCCCTTCCCCCTACCCCTACCCCTAGCACAGCCCTTGGCCCTCTTGGCATACAGTTAACTTATCAATGCGCCGAGCTGTGTGTCCATATGTAAATAAGTGGGCTGCCAGGGTTGTCATAGCTGCCAGTTGGTCATGGTTGCCTTTCAATTCGATTGTTACCCGTAAAAACCCAGAACATAAATTGTTGTTGCAAATCAATTGTGACACATCACTCTCTGTATGTGCGTGTGTGTGTGTGCGTGTGTGTGTGTGTTTGCCTATTTAGTTAAGCTCGCTTAATGAATGCCCACACCACACCAAATGACAATTGCGTGGCAAATCACTAGCAATAGCTGATTAGCTAATCGATAAGTTTATCGATAAAGTTCTTTCTATGCCCTTCAAAAAATAAATAAAAACACTCTCTATATCAGTCTGAACTGTAGTGTAGTGTCAATCTTTCAGTTCTTCTATTTATCGATAACCCGCTAATTGCCTAAGCAATAGCTGATTAGCTAATCGATAAGTTTATCGATAAAGCTTTTGCTATACCCTTCAAAAAAAAACACACTCTATGTGTCAGTCTTAACTGTAGTTGTGTCAATCTTTCAGTTCTTCGATTTATCGATATACATTTATCGATAAGCCGCTAATTGCCTTAGCTTCGCCTTTAGTGGGGTTTGACTGTCGCCTGTTCGCCACAAAATTATTCATGGCTGTCGGCTCCGCCAATTGCTGCCATAAAAGTGACAACAACAACAACAACGAATGCAAGATGAAGAAGAAGTAGAAGAATTAGAGGAAGAAGAAGAAACAGTCGAGTAAATTAGACAATGGGACAGCAAAGTGAACCACTAAATGAACCATCGACAGCAACTAGAGTTCATGTGGTTAACTTGGCGCGGCATTAAGCCAAAATTGATGGCCAACATTCGATGGGCCCATAAAAGCGACAACTCGGCAAGCAAATTTATGAACTGCAAGTGCAAAGTGGAAATCCAGGAGAGGCGGGGAAATCGGGGGTAGACAAGAAAATGTGAAAGAGCAAGAAGGGATTCCTATTAAAGACATTTTACTAAAGCGACAAATTCATTTCACTTTATTTTTATTCCTATTTGAATTATAAATAAAGTAAAAGGAAATATTTCCAAAATAACAAATATTTAAATATTTGACATATTTTTATATAAATAAATTATCTCTAAAAAGGACAAAAATGAATGTAACTTTGGTTTTTTTTGAACTAAGTAGATCTCTTTTTGACAAATGAATCTAGTTCGGTTTTAAGGTGTAAAATAAATTGCAAGTTTAAATTTACTTCAAATTAATAATAATATTGTAGTAGTTAATGCATTTAGCAACTGAGTAATCGTTTTTTAAGGTTTATAATTAAATTGTTAATATAATTTTAATTTAAGCTTTTGTTTTATTTAATGCATACTTTAACTTACTGTCAACTGATCTTAGTTGACGTAAATAAATAAATAAAAATAAATAGTGAATAGTGAATTAATTGAATGCATTTTGATTTGTTTAATTGCAGATTCCGACTCCACAGAGAACGATGCTGTCGCCGCACAAGACATTCTCACATGTGGCGCCTGTCAGAAGACCTTTGCACTGTCGGACATTGTCCGGTTCATTCAGCACAAGGTGCTGCAGTGCAACAAGGAGAACTATGGTCAGTGCACGACGCAGGCACCGAGCATGGATCGTGATGCCGACGAGGGTCGTCCATTGAGTTTGGTTAATCGTCGTCCCTCAATATCGGCACCGATCACAGCGGGCCGCAAATCGGCGCCAGTTGCCGTCGGTGGTGCAAGCAGTGGCGCAGCCAATGCGGTGGCAAGTGTCGCCTCAGCAGCAGCGGCTGCAACGGCGGCTGCGGCAGCGGCAGCGGCAGCTGCGGTCGCAAACAGTGCGGCCAGTGGTTCACGCATACACACACCACCGCCAAGTCCGGCGGATTTGTTGGCCGATGGCGCTAGCAGCACGCCCAAAAGATTGGTTGATGGTAAGTTCTTCCCTACTATAACAGACAATTACAATTTAAAAAAATATAAAGATTTGCCAATAAATTCAAATACTTAAATAAATTCAAGTAATAAATTCAATAAAATATTTTTGTATAATTATTTTATATATTTTATTTTTTATTTATATATTTTATATATAACATTCAAATAAGTAATTTAAATAAATATCTCAGATTAACTTAAATTAACTTTTATTAATTTATTAACTACAGAAAATTTCAATTAAAAATATACAAAGATTTGCCAATAAATTCAGAAAAATAATTTAAATAAATATCTCAGATTAACTTAAATTAACTTTAATTAATTTATTAAATACAGAAAATTACAATTAAAAATGTAAGGATTTGCAATAAATTCAAATAAATAATTTAAATAAATATCTCAGATTTACTTAAATTAAATTTTACTTAATTTCATTGAATTTGCAGAGAATGACAATACGACGCCGAAGGCGGATAACGATGCTCTGACCTCGACCACGCCCTTGGAGGCAAGCAACAGCAGTCCACGTGCCCCATCGCAGTCGGAGCTGCCACACATCGATGACTGCGATCTGGACGATGATGGAAAGCCAAAGGTCAAACAGGAGCCCACATATGCCGACGATGATGAGGATGAGCAACTGCAACAACAACAACAACAACTGCCACGCACACAACAACAACATGTCGATCTGGATAGCGAACAACAGCAACAACAACAACAACAACAACAACCCGCCGACGATTGCCAACAGCCGCTGGCCAAAAGACCCAAAATGGAGCTGGTTGATGCCGAGGCCAACACGGTGCATACAGGTGAGTTGTCAAACATGGTCAAAATACACTTTGCGAGAGGGTATTAGAATGTTGTTGTTATTATAACTGATCAGCACAGTCGATTTTAGTCTCACTTTCTAGTCTCACAGCTTATTTGACCCACTGCAGTTGATACTTTTTTTTTGCTTATTAAATTGATTATTAAATTTAAAATAAAATGATACAATTATAAAATTAAATCTAAAATAAATATTTAGCTTAAATTCAAACAATAATTAACAAATATGTGTTTAAATTTGATTTATATAAATTCAATATATATATTATTATTAAAATATAAATTCATGCAACGTTTGTAATATGTTAGAGTAGTGGGTCAAATAAGCTGTGCAAGAGAGCCTTTGTATATATCTGTAAAATGTAGGGCTTCTGATGTTCGGTGTGCTGCAGTTAAGCTTTCTATCTTGTTGGTATTTAATTGTCGCATATTTTGCGCATAATGGAAATTAAAAATCAAAGTCGCCTCTACTCATTTGCCAATAATTTCGCCTTGACCAAAAGCCAAACATCAAACGTGGCTAAAAAATGTGTTTGATGTGTTGCGTGCAATGTGTGTGTGTGTGTGTGTGAGAGTGTGTGTGTGAGTCAAAGGATATGCAGGCAGGATATCCATAAGTCGCCGTTGATCGGGCCGCAGGGCTTTGAAGCGCGATAAGCTGCAGCTGCGGCTGCATTAACACACCATGTGCTGCCTTTAACCCATGCTCACACCCACACTTTCTGACCAATTGCGCTTTGTTTGCCAACTGAGAAAAAAGAACAGGACATGCAGCAAGAGTAGAGAAAAGTAAAGAAGAGGAGTAGAGAGAAGAGAAGAGAAAACATTGGAAGGACATCAAAGCGCGACGCTGACTGATAAACTGAAGTGCAGCAGACAGAGCAGAAGCAGCAAAAAAAAAAAGGACACTCGGACAGCAGCAGAGGGGGGTCAGAAGAGGTCAGAAGGGGTCAGAAGGGGGCGGGGCAGTGGCAGCTTCGATTGTCACGCGGCTGCTGCTCTTTGACTTTGACATTTTTCAATGCAAATGATGACGACGATGAAACTGATGAAAAGCCAAAGCCAAAAGACAACAATAAAAACAACAACAGAAGAGAGAGATGGAGAGACGGAAGAACAAGAAGAAAGCTAGAGCAAAGGGGGTTAAGGGAAAGGAAAAGGAAAAAAAACCAACAGGACATTAAACAAAAGCAAAAAGCTAAAGCAAAAGTCGAGCTGCCCTCGGGGTTAATTTAAAGAGAGAGAGAGGGCAACCAAAGGAATGCGAATGGACACTGAGAGAAAAGAGTGGATGGAGGAAGAGAGAGAGAGATGGAGAGTAGAGACGCGGACAACCACTTGACTGGACAAAAGAAGCAGGACACTCGAAGCTAAAGCTGAATCTGAATCTGAATGTGAATATAAAACTGAACTTGACACACGCACAAAAGCGAAGCAAAAAATAATGCCAAAAAGAGGGTTAAACGGGCTAAAGCGAAACGGAAAAGGGAATGTTAAGAATGTGTGGAGTAGGGGAAAGAAGGAAACGAGGAAAGCAGTAAAAGAAGCGGTCAGTTTTAGTGACTTGACCACGTGCCACGGGGTCAAAGTTCGACTTGAGGTGAGGCGATAACGACAACAACAACAACAACAACGACAGCGACACGTGTCAGCAATTGACAGCTGATTCGTGTGAGTGTTTGAATTGAATGAGTGCATGCAGTGCACACTCATGCTGAGTATATTTACATAAATCATTGCATTTTTTTAACATGCTTAAATGGACTAGTCACTAGTGGGTTAATGAATACACTCACAAATATATTCATACCATTTATGAGTGTATTCACGAGTTTACTTATATGCATCAGCATCTACAATATATTGCAACTATTTGCACTTATTGCATGAATATACTCACACTATTCACGAGTGTACTTATGAGTATATTCATGAATAGTAGCATATAGGACTAGTGGGTAAATGAATACACTCACAAATACAGTCAAAGACCAAATTGCTGCACTTTTAAGTGCACTCATGGATATACTCATAGCATTCATGAATATATTCATACTATTTATGAGTGTATTCACGAGTTCACTTATGCATCTACAATATATTGCAAATATTTGCACTTATATTCATGCAATGAATATACTCACACTATTCACGAGTGTACTCATGAGTATATTCTTAGTACTAATGAATATATTCATACTATTCATGAGTGTATTCACAAGTTTACTTATATGCATCTGCATTTACAATATATTGCAACTATTTGCACTTATTGCATGAATATACTCACACTATTCACGAGTGTACTCATGAGTATATTCATGAATGCAAGGCATCGCATATAGTGCTTGTACTATATATGCGTATGTTGTATGTCGTACTCAATCAAAGCACGATGAATCCTTGTCAGACTTGTCGTTGATTTCTGAGATTCACACACTCACACACACACATTGTCACAATTTAACCCTTGAACTTTGCGCTTTTGACACGCAAAACACGCAAAGCAACAACAAACACAAAGTTGTTTGACTCCTGACAATGCAAAACTGTCAGCAGTCGCAGATAGAGATACAGATACAGATACAGCATGAAGCTGCTGCAGATTCAGCTACAGATACATTTGTATCTGTATCTGTCATGTTAATTACGCATTGTTTTATTTTCTTCGTTTTTTTTCACTGGGTACTTTTTTTATGTATTTTTTTTGTTGTTGTCGTTGTCGTTGTTATTGCTGCTGCCGCGCAACGCATTTGAAAGTTGTTGTCGTTGTTGCTCGCATCCAATTGTTGTCCATTTGGTAATTATAAATATGGAGCGACTGCTGCCATGGCAACTTCTCCACCATTCTCCACCTGTACCTCAACCTCAACCACACCTCCTCACACACTCACACTCACCCTTCTGCCAGTCACCTGTCTGTGAAAAACTGTCAACAAAATGGGGAAAATGAAAATATATATAAATTTGTTGCGTTCGCTTGTCACATTTTTTACTTTCGCTGTTGTCGCTGTCACAGTCACAATTACAGTCACAGTTACAGTCACATGTGAGTAGTACTCACCGATAGGATTGTGAGTGTTTGTGTGAATCATGTTAATTATCAATTTGTTTGGCTCAGCTCGCAGCATGTCGCGACCGCAACGACAATGAAACACCATCAGAAGTTGGCTTAAAGCAGGAGTAGGTGATAAAGGACGGGGGAGGGGGCGAGGTCAGCAAAGGACAACGCCGCTTGAACCCATTTACCCATACCCATTCACAACATTACAGTATTCCGTATTCAGTATTCCGTATTCAGTATTCACCGCACTCGCATACAATTATTGACTCATGCTGGCACTAAGCCAGGCATTAGTGCGTCCCTCTCTCCTATTTCCCTCCCACTCCCACGCAGAGTTGACCCTTGCCCTCGTCCTTGTCCTGGCACATCTTGCAAGCTGAATGTCCTTTTCATTTTCATTTTTCTCTACTCTTTTTTTTGGGCTAACGTTTTAATATCCAAATCAATGGCTAATGCGCTCGATTCATGCAATTTCACGTCCTTCTCGATGCCACAAAAGGATTACGCGCGCCTTTCCTTTCCTTTTGTAAGCGAACGAAAAAAAATAGCAAAAAAAAAAGGTAGATAGAGAGCGGGAAAGGCTTAAGCTAAAGGTCGAGCCATGCAAATCGCCGCAGGAGCCCGCAGGACACTCGACAACAACAAAACATTGCTGCTGTTGCTGCTGCGTTGGCAACAACATGCGGCAGCAAAGGCTGCAACAATTATCCCATTACTGTGTGCAACCCTTTTTAGCTCTATGTCTTCTTGGCCCACACGCTGTGTACTCGCTGCCTCCGCTTCTGCCCCCTTGTCCCCCCTTGCACCCTTTGTTTGCTTTGTTGCATACTCTGTGGCATTGCTCATACGCAACATTGTCCTGGCGCACTTCCTGGCTCCACATTTTTCTGCAGCAGGCGGTCAATTTGGCATTTCCTTGACTCGTCGCAGTTTTGTGTTGCTTCCGTCTGAGCTGATTTCAATGCAGTCACTCGTCTCACTTGAGATTGCCAGCGAGTTGGGAGTCCTCGACTCCCGCAGGACAATGCCAGCAACAGCACAACTGAGAACGCAGCTGAAACGAGCTGCCAAAATCAGAACGTGCCAGTCACAGGACAAAACAGCAGACAGCAGACAGAAGTTAGACAAGAGACAGACAGATCGACAGACAGCAGGACAATAAGGATATGCCTTGGCGCGTGCGCAACGCGCGACAAGAAGCCAGCAACCTCTATTCACAATCCTAACTCCAACATCCTTTCATCCTTGATCACTCGCAGCAAATGCCGCACGTTTTTCGACAACTTTTGCCTCGTTTTTTACGCTGCTGATGATCATTATTATTATTATTATCTGATGAGCAACCCCTAACCCCAAATTCTCTATTCCAGAGTATCAACCCCAACCCCTAAGTCATTGCTTTAACCCTTTGCAAACAAATTTATGGTATGGATAGCAGCTCGTATCTGTCAGATTCATTTGCATTTCCTGCCCGAGGTAGACAACCCGCATCTTGTTGTTGTTATGAGATCCTCCTACCCCTACCCCTTGCTCCTTTACCCCTTAACCCTTCTCCACGGCTGATCAGGCGTTGTCCTTGCGCTCGGGTCGTGACCGAATCATGTTTAGCACGCTTTCACCTTTTGACAGGAAATAAAATAAAAGGAAGCTGCAGCCGCGCGGAACGTCATAAAAATAAAAAAAAAAACAGCTAAAAAACATACGAAACTAAACAAAAGGAAAGCAAAAGTGTACAGATAATTTACATGTGTCTGTGTATGTGTGTGTGTGTGTGTGTGTGTGTGTGTGTGTGTGTGTGTGTGTGTGTGTGTCTATTTTCCGATCAACCTTTTAGGCTCGTGCACAACATGCGTTTCTCCTAACCTTTCCCTTAATTTTCAACCTCAACCTCAACTCATTTTCAATTTCATTTTACTTTTCATTATTTTTGTGTGTTTTTTTTTATTTTAAATTTTGTCCATATTATTATTTGAAAGCGTCATTTAAATGCAGAGTGCGTTTTCAAACTCTCCTCTGTGGGTTTTTTTTTTGTCGCTTTTCCTTTCTGGGGGTAGTTCTTTTCGTATAATAGTTGCGCATTAACACCTTGTTGCCCGCATGGCCTGTTTCTGGTGACATGTGGCAACCTATTCGATTAGCCCTGGACCGCAGTCCGTTTTTATCTATTATCGACGTGTCGCGATACTCTAACAACGAGTATCGAATGCTTAGCATTATCAATGAACCATTTAAAGTTTTTCAATTTCATTTTTTTCTCTGACTCAATATAACTTTACCACAAATTTCTTTCTTTTGCTCTATAGTGTGTATCATAGTCGTTGTCTTTTTGCCCTTAGCTTTTTTTTTATTAATATTTCTTTGTTGCCGTAGCAAATTTGCACATTTTCACATTTTTCATTTTTAAGAAATCGCATCTGTTGCGCTGTCCTCTTTCGTCGCCTCTTTCGTCCCCCTTTTTGTCCAGAGTTCTTCCCTTTCTTTAGCAGTCTGTGTTCTGTGTCCTATCATCAATAGTTATGGACACACACACACACACATATACACACATGTGTGTGGCTTGTAATTTCCTGCCGCAGGACATGTTGTGGGTGGGTTTTGAGCTTACGGTTTTTGGTTTACGGTTTTTGATTTTTGGTTTCCGTGGCAAATTAACAAACGTCGCGACAAACCGCAAAAAATGAGCAACAACAACAACAGCAGCAACAACAAGACGAAGGCAAAACTATTACGACAGACAGGACATGTACATGTGTGGATGTATGGGTGTATAAATGTGTGTATAAATGTGTGTGTAGCTGTTAGCCTGTTTAAGGCACCTGCTGCCGGGATGTTGCCGCTGTGTTTTTTGCGCCCATTTGTATGCAATGCACGCCAGAAACATGGCCAATGTGTCGCTGTGTGTGTGTGTGTGTGTGTGTGAACTTGTGTGTGTGTGTGTGATGTGTGTGTGATGTGTTGGCCAAAATCAATAAATAAATAAATTCGCCGCCGCAGCAAATAGCTGCAACTTCCCCTCACTCTAGCTCTCTCACTCTCTTCCAGTCTTGCTCTCTCTCTCTGCCGCCCCCTGCCACGCCCAGTTGCGCGCAGATTTATTAATAATTAATATGCCAAATTGCTGGCAGTCTCATTTCCTGTCAATTCACATATTTTGACTGACAAAATAACTAATCTACTTTCCCCCTCTCTCTCTCTCTCTGTCTCTCTCTTTTTTAGAGCCCAGCAATTATACGTGCTCGACGTGCAAGACCCGTTACACATCCGCGTGGCGCCTCATCCAGCACGTGCAACATTCGCACGGCGTCAAAATCTACGTGGAGTCAAGCGGTGGCGCCACCTTGACAGTTGCTACGCCCGCCGCCCTCAATGCAGCGGCCACAGCAGCAGCCAACGCCAATGCCAATGCCAGCAATGTCAGCAGCAACAGCAGCAGCGTCAGCCCAAATCGCAGCTTAAGCCCAACAGCAGCAGCAGCAGCAGCAGCAGCGGCGGCAGCAGCAGCAGTTGTTGGTGTGCCGTTGCCGTTGCACGCACTCATGGCGCAGGCAGTTGCCTCCCAATCGCAATCGCCAGCAGCCAAGCGCAACAGCAGCAACCACAACAACAGCAGCAACAACAGCAGCAGCAGCAGCAACAACAACAGCAGCAGCAACAATAATTCTGTAGGAGCAGCAACAGTTGCCAACACAAGCAACAGCAGCAGCATTGCAAGCAGCGGCAATTCGCCAACGCAGCAATTGTTGCAGCAACAGCAGCGTGTGCAACAGCAACATCAGCAGCAGCAGCAGCAACAACAACAGCAGCAACAGCAACAGCAACAGAACATGGCATCAGCAATGGCAGCTGGCATGCGTCATCATCCATTGCTGGCGCCGCCAGAGGCAATGCATGCGAATCCATTTCAATTGCTGCGAATGCCGCTGCCACCAGCATTGGCCCAGAGCAATGTAGTTCCTAGCGTATCGCCACTTTTTGGTAGACCCACGCCCGCCGATCACTATCGGATGGAGCAGCTGGTGAGCGAACAGTTTCGTCATCATGGCTTCAATTTGGCTGCCGCAGCAGCCGCTGCTCAGGCGCAGTTCAACGCGAGCAATCAGCAGCAACAGCAGCAGCAGCAGCAACCTGGTCAAGGTGTTGTCAATGTCAATGTTCCTAATGCCGTCAGCGAGCAGCGTCCGCCGTCGAGCAACAGCAGTCAACGTGGCTCAGTGCCACCTGCCTCCTTGCCACCGCCATCGCTCAGCTCACAGCAGCAACAGCAGCAGCAGCAACAGCAGCAACAACAGCAGCAGCAACAGCAACAGCAGCAACAACAGCAAGCAATTGCTGGTGCTGTGAGTCCTGCAACGGTGAGTTTGGAACCACAGCAGATGGATTTTTACTCGCAGCGATTGCGTCAGCTTGCGGGCACAACAAGCCCTGGAGCTGGCAACATTGTTAACTCGAGCTCGCCGAGTCCACGACAGAAGCAATCGCCGCGTTTCGCGAGCCCCTCGCCCAGCTCCAGCTCCGTGACAACGACGCCAACGCCGCGTCCACATTCGCTGACACCGCCGGAGAAATGTGCCGTAGTCAACTCCGCCGAGAACGGTGCTAACAATCTGGGAATCCATGGTTTACCGAGCACACCTCGCTCGGCCAGCACACCGCCCAACAAGCAACAAACGGATGTGATTGCCACCGAGTTGCTGGAGTCGAATTGCTTTGCCTGCGGCTATTGCGACAAGAAGTTCCGTTTTGAGAACAATCTGATCATACATCAGCGTACGCATACGGGTGAAAAGCCGTACAAGTGTACGGCCTGTGACTTTGAGTGCTCCCATATACAGAAGCTGATGAAGCACATGCGTGTGCATCGCAGTCCCGCCGAGGCTCAAGACGGCAGCAGCAGCAATGGTGGTGACAACAATCAGGATGGTCATGATGGCGGCAGCAATGCGGATTCTTTAGAGACCAACGAGGCGGATGATGATCCCAATCCCGATGAGTCCGATGAGGAGTTAAATGATGAAGATGCCGATGCGGAAGCTGAGGGTGAAGGTGAAGCTGAAGATGATGATGAAGATGAGCTGGATGATTGCAAGGATGTGTATTATGAGGCCGAAGATCTCAGTGTGAACAATCGCATCGATGGCAAGAGTCAAAGTCCCAAGACGACCAGTTCGGGTGCCACCTCCTTGGTGGGTGAACTAATGGACAAGTTTGGACTCTCAAACATTGCCCAATACTCCGAGGCGTACAAGCAGGCATTGCAGGAGTCGGGACGCAAAGAAGCAGCCGCTGTTGCCGCCGCAGCAGCAGCTGCTGCCGCCAACGTCGACAACAACAATCGCAGCACAGCGGCAACAGGCCTTGCTGGAGCGGGTGGACAACCATTAAACGATAAACTGAATGGTTTGCCGGTGGCCGCATTGAGATTACGTGATGAGTTCGCCAAGAATTGCAACATGTTCCAACCACAGCCGCAGGATGCACCCGCCCAGGTGCCGCTCTTCAATCCCTTCCCCAATCCCTTCGAGCTGTCCAAGCGCATGAAAATGGATGGTGGTGATTGGTGGGGCATGTCTGCTCTGCATCGCAATGAGGCACTGTTCGAGAACCTCAAGCTGAAGCCACTGGGACTCGGAGGCGCCAACTCGCTGTTGCAAGGACCGCTGTTGAAGAAGGAGAGTCGTCAGCGCAACGACACCTGCGAGTTCTGCGGCAAGGTCTTCAAGAACTGCTCCAATTTAACCGTGCATCGTCGCAGTCACACCGGCGAGAAGCCGTACAAGTGTGAACTCTGCTCCTATGCCTGCGCCCAGAGCTCCAAGCTCACCCGCCACATGAAGACGCACGGCAGGACCGGCAAGGATGTGTATCGCTGTCGCTTCTGTGACATGCCCTTCAGTGTACCCTCCACGCTCGAGAAGCACATGCGCAAGTGTGTTGTCAATCAAGGCAAAGCTGCCGCTGCTGCCGCCAATGCGGCAAATGCTGTTGCTGCCGCTCAAGCAGCTGCTGCCGCACAGCAATTGCAGGCTGCCGCTGTGCAGGCACAACACCAGCAACATCAGCAACATCAGCAGCAGCAGCAACAACAACAATTGCCCACGCAGTCACAGCTATCGCCTGCCTGCAACATGGGCGTGGCTGTCGGTTTCCCGCCCCAATTTGGACACAATCTATCGCTGCCGGGCAGCGTGAGCGGAGACAATGATTCGAATGCATCTTCCAGCCTGCCAGCGCACTCCATATCGCTCAAGGAGGAGGCATGACTTTTTAGCAGCTGGAGCAGCAGCCACCCGCCACCAACAACAACACTACAACCACCACCAGCAGCACCATCATTACCAGCAACACATGTATTGCAGCTGCGTGGCAGCAATCCATTGTTGTCACCAATGCAACAGCAACTACATCTTCAGCAACAGCAACAGCAGCAGCAACAGCAGCAGCAGCAACAACAGCAACAGCAGCAGCAACATCAGCAATTGGCCAGCAGCCGCAGCCGCCTCATGTCGCGCATCTTCTAAAGATGTTGCACCTGCCCCCGATCCCCTGACCCTTGACCCCTGTCCCCTGTAAATACCACAAGTCCAAATCCCGCCCTGACTGCAACTTTCTAAAAGATTGCCCCCGAGATCACACGACACACGAGCTGCTGTTCTTGCGAATTTGAGAGCTCCTATAAGGCGACTAGACACGACGTGACACGACGTGACACGACGCGACACGACGCGACACGACCAGAGGCATTTAATACCAAAGCAATAACCGTTATGTAATATAATTTTAATGAATTTTTTTCACTCTCTTTTTAATGTCCAGCTAAAAAAACAAAAGAAAAAAAATTAAACAAAAAATATATATACATATATATATATAAATTTAAGTTACAATTTAATCATTTGCACAATAATCTTTTTTTTATATTTTTTTTAAATACATATTTTTACGTAATTTATAAACAAATTGAAAAAGAGAGAAGGAGCAGCAGCTGTAGTCAGGACACTCGTCCTACCAGCGACACATTTTCCAGTGTATTTATAGCAATTAAGCAACAACAATTTGTATAAAAAATAACTAACAAAAATTAAAAAAAAAACAAAAACAAAAACAAAAACAAAAAAACAATAACAACTATGTGAAAGACCCACTTAAAAAAGAAATCGAAAAAGTCAAGGCAAAAAACCACACGAAATTCGCTCCCAGCGAGCAAATTATATGCTAAAGTTTACTATATAAAAAAAACATAAATATAACAATCTATATAAATAATGATATAAATATATATATATGTCTTTTTTTTGTGTGTATTTAAGGTCGTGTATTTGTTAAAAATCGATGTAAATTTTAGTAAATCTAAATCTAGAACTCTAGGCACTAAAGAGCAACACTTGTAAAAATCTTATTAAACTATAATCATAAACAAATACATATATCTACATATATTACAATTATTATTATTATAAATAATTAATATAATTATTATTATTTTGATTTGAAAAACCATTTTTTTGTGTCTTGTTTATGATTTCGATACAGATTTTTTTTTAATAGAAAATAGTTATATTTTTATTAAATGTAACTAAACAAAAAACGAAAATAATCAAATTTTTTACATATATAAATAAATCTATAAATGTAAGACACACATTTTTTTTTAAACAAACAAAAGTTTAGCTTTAAGGATTGCATTAAAATTGCAAAAATAAAAACTAATGGAAAACTGATGAAAATGCAGTCGAAATAAATATTGAAAAAAATGAAATCTGTACGTAAAACTTCAAAGCAATTAAATTTGATAAAAACAACAACAAATAACTAGATTTAGAAGACTGAGGAACTAACGTATGTATTTTGTTTTTCTTATTTTTGTTTTTTAATTTCTTGTTTGGTAAATGAAAAGACAAAAGAGAAGCGCAAGAAAGTGAAGACAAAAAAAGCAAACGAAATGCATTTCTTTTTAAACTGAAATGTTTTTTGCTGTTGATTTTCGTTATTATACTAAACTTAAACTAAAACCCCCATTTTGATTAATGTTTAAAGAATTGTTTTTAGTGCAAATTTATTTGGTGAGCAAAATTCAAAACAAAAACTAAGAAATTAAAAGAAAAACAAAACAAATTATTTAAACTTTCGGTTTTTTTTTTGTTTTTGCTTTGAAATTTTCTTATTCATCCAGTGGAAATTGCCTCTATTATTGCAGCACTGAGACCCACCCCAAAAAAAACACCCTGACCTTTGACCCTCACCCCTCACTCCACACACTAAGCTGCTGCGATAATACACGCAATTTTTGTTTATTTTCTAAGCCAACTATTGAAGTTTATCGTGCATAATTTATTAGAAACAAGTTGAAAGAGATATAGAAATGGAGAGAGAGGGGAGAAGTTAAGATATGCATATGAAAAGGTTTTGTTAAATAAAGTTCTAAAATAGAGCGAAAATGCATTGTGTTTCAGAAGACAAGACATAAAATACATATATAAAAATAATATATATGTATAGATAAAGTATATATATATCTATATACCTATATATAGTTCATATATCAAATGAAGAAAACTGAATAAAAAAACAAATATTAAACAATTATACAAAATTTATGTTTTATTTCATCACCAATATCATCAGTATTTTGTTTTAATATTATTTTCCTTAATTTTTAGATTTTATTTTATTTTTTTTTTTGGAAAACAGCAAACAAACCGAAGGCGAAATGAATCTGAAATCGAAATTGAGAAGGAAAAACACAAAACCATACTAAAAACTATCATAAAAATTTAGAAAATTTAATATAGCTATAAAAAAGAATAAAAGAAATGACAAAAATTTATATTACTAAAAAGCACAAAATAAACTAAGAAAAATACTTGAAACAAAAACTAACGAAATTGTTGTAAATTGGCCGTAAATTAGTTAAAAAACGGAAACTCAAAAAAATATGAAAAAAATGTGTAAGCAAATTGCGAGAAAATTGAAAAAAAAAATCCAACAAAAAACCAAAAATATTTTGAAGTGTGTGTAATTTTTTGAACATAAACAATAACAAAAATACAAAAGCGTAAAATAATAATTAATAAAAATAGTTGTCTGTGTTACAAAATACAAATACAAAAATACATACAAATTGCAAAAACTGTAGAAAATGCATTTTTTTATTTTACAGGAACAATCACTTGCTATAAAAATTTTATGGCAACGCCCAAAAGTAGGCAGCTAAATATCAAACGATCGCTAGCTAGAAACGAACAACAATTATTGCATACTTTTCAGCGATCTACAAATTAGTACGCCAGGTGTCGCTAGCGTGCAAATGTTTGGCATTCAAATTGAGTACAAGTCCACTCACACATGCAAACATACACACACATACGTGATACACACATGTGTGAGAGAGAAAGCGAGAAATGGCGCCTCTCGTAGCGTGCTGATTTTATTGCTGTTGGCTGTCCAGTGTGTGTGTGGACCCCATTGGCCACTGGCCATGTGTCCGACCCTTGCTGGACCCCAATTTCCCCCCCACATCGCACACAACTCGACCGGCAGTGACCAATCCAACATTACTGGCCGCCCCAATTGGCAGACAGCAACTTCAATTGGCATTGGAATCTAACCATCGCACATGTGGCCGGCGCATGTGTGGGCCAACGTCAGCCAACGCCAACGTCAACGTCGACGCCGACGTCAACGCCAGTAGCGCTGCCTACGTCGCTGTCCAAGCGAACGTTGCCACCCCATTGCCCAAGGTTGCGACTCGCTTGTGGCCGGTTCGAACATGTTTGACAGTCAACGCAACATCATCGAACATGCTCGCTCTCCACAATAGTTGATTCCTGTGCTCGGTCCACTTCCCTTTATTTCAGAGAGAAACATAATAACAATTAACTTTTACTTTATTTATGCATCTCAAATAGGAATATCAGTTTAAAAAAATATTGAACCTGAAAAAAATATTCTGGAAGAGCAGGAAAATCCAAGATACTTGTATATTATTTTTAAATGGGGTATCCTGGAAACAGGACACACTTTTTTAAATTTTATTTTATATTGAACTTAAACTTTTAGTTTTGATCTGAATGCATTTAAATTTAAAAAAGGAAAATTAATCAATTTCATTCTATCATAGTTTAAATATATATATTTACAAATTATAAATAGTTGTGAAATTAATTATTTTCATCCTATCATAGTTTATATATATATAATTAAAAATTATTAACAGTCTTTAAGTCTTTTTATCTAAATTTGCAGATAATTTAGTTTTTATTATATATCTTTTAAAAATTACAATATTTATGGTCCCTGCAATATTTTTTATTTATTCCTCGTCTTTCTGTTAATATTGATCTTTGGTTAAGAACATTGTATCTTTCTCTACGACATTACGGGAATGAAAAAGAGTTTCCTTTATAGTTTTTAGTTAAGCCATATGCCATTAAGGGATGTATATATTTTCTATAGGTATATAGAAACAAAATTTTTGACAATCATCAGAGCAAGGCAACTGCCAGTATTAAGTTTTTGAATCGAGCAATTTATTAAATTGGATTCCAAGATAACGTAAATAATGTGAAATGGGTGAGAAGAAAACTGCTGCAAGCTAATTTTTAAACTGTTGAGATTAATTATAAATTTGATGTTCATTGATAAACAGATTTCGTCACTAGCGCGAACTGCCATCTGCAGTGAAAGCTTAATACTCTATTTGAATTACAAATTTTATAAAAATTCCTTTAGGATATAGAGCAACATTTATTTTAATGTATAATTATGTAGAAAAATTAAAATTTATTTAATTTTTATTAAGGTATTAGTCGATATCTATATAAATTTTTCATATATTCTGAATCTGCTAACCGGACAGAAGTATAATACAAACCCTAGACACAAATTAACAAAAAAAAAAAAATGTATTTCAGATTAAGCATAATATGATAAATAAAAATACATTAAACATTTTTTGTTTAATGATAGAAAGAGTAAAATTTTTCATGAAAGAAATAAGCTATTTAAAGTCATAAAAGCTTAAAATTTTATTAAAATTTTTTATTATTAATAATGTACAAAGGCGTAGTCTGCTTTTGAAAATAATTTGTTAATATTTCAACTGAATTTATGGCAACCGATTTTTGGGTATTTGCAATTGTGTCCAAAAAATTAAAGCTCCAAAATTTCTGTATCTTTTATATACTTATATTAATAGTACCACAGCTTGATTTCATTCTCAATGTGCTTCAAGCAATAAAAGATACAGAGTTTTAAATGTTTTTTTTTTTATATATGATGTGATGTAATACATTGTACTCTGCGTAGATTTATGTTAAACTATAATTGTCTTTTTATAAATATAATGGTATCATTATTTTATGCACCGAGTTTATAATTTTGAGTCAAAATAGTTGGTTAGTTAAGTACTAACTTGATTAATCTAAAATCTTTAATTAATTGTAATTCCATAAATAACATGGATTTCGAAATTAACTTAAAACAGCAGTGAATATTTTATAAGTACATCTAGTAAAAACCAACATTTGCTAATAGTGGGAAAGATTGGGCTAGCAGTTTCCAATTGGCATTTGCTGGCTAATATGGACTTGGTCTGTCTTTGAAAGGCATGATATGAAGGTAGAAATGGGGAATCGGAATTTAGGAAATTCTGGGAGGTAACTTTATCCCACTCGGTGCAAGGAATTCAAGTGTGTGTGAATGATACTCGAATATATATAACGGGTAACCTACACTAAATGTCTCCATATATATGTGTGTGTGTGTGTGTGTGTGTGTGTGAGTGTGTGTGGCCATAAGGGTGAAACTTTTGCTGCTTGCTTACAGAGATTCTTTTCTGATGATAAATTAATTTATTATGTTCGAATTGAAGCACTCTGCGAGCCAGAACGAGAATTCCAAACCGGAGTCAGAACCGTACACGGACCCAAGACTACCGAGCTACCAATGCCGAGCTGTTAATGCGAGCGGATGTAACAGCCATTGCCGGGACAGTATACACATACAGACACACACACACACACTCTAACACACACACATTTATATATAAATATGTATAGAAAGAGATATGTACGTGTAAACTGCCTTAAGTTTGGACTCAGCTCAGAGATGCAGGTTCAGAAGCATTCACATACGTGTGTGTGTGTCTGTGTGAGTGTGTGTGTGTGTCTGTGTGTGTGTGTGGGTTTCAACCCTATCGCAAGTGTGTAAGCAATTACAACAACAACAACTACTACTACAGAAATAATGAACAACACCATCTGACCACTTGAATAATTTGAGAGTGTCGAATGGAAGGAGAGTGTAGATGGGAGAAGACGGTTGATGTTTTAATTGAATGCATTGCCAGCCAGCATGGCGGCATAAACCGACCACCCACCCGTGCCACATACCACATGCCACATGCCACATGAAGGCAGACAGTTAGCCAAACATGGCCGCGAGTCCAGGGAACATGCGTTGATTACACAATTCCCAGACCCCAAAGACTGTTGTACATACTATATATGCGTATGTATGTTAATGTATTCTTTTTCTTTAGGCACACGTTAGCGAATCGCGAAACTGGCCAGGTGAAATATATAACTTCTTCACTTTTATCATTGCGCGAGACGGAAAACAATAAAAAGAAGCCGCAAGCGCAAAATAAAACGGCCAAAAACCGAACTTCAATGTTGAATTGGATTTTACCATGGCCATTGTCACGGTAGCGCCAACTTTTGCTCACACACATACAGTGACTAGAGGGGGTGAGCTAAGGGGAAGAGGGAGGAAGGGGAGGGAGGAAGGAGAAAGAAGTCTGGCAACCCGGAAAGCAAAGAGAGTCAAAGAACAAATGCCGTCGACGTCGCCATCGCCCACATGGACACACAAAACATTCGTAAAAGCAAACACGAGCAGTAACAGAGGGTATACACGACTACAGAATACCGTGTACGTAAGAAGAACTGTGTTATAGCCTATTTTCACGACAGCACATTTGGCTCATTCGACGCCATTTTCATCATTCATTTCTTCATTTCAGTATTAAATCCGAATGATCATTTTGGCTCATTCATAATGAATGTGCAGATTTCTTGCCATTCGCCCCGGCGAATTTAAGTATTTTCTTTTTATCGAACACGCGATGTTTATCGATAACTTCGTGAAAAAAAGCAATTATCATTTTAACCAGCTGTTTTGTTCAATAAAAAAAATTTGCACGAATTATAATTGCAAAATAAAAATGAAAATGTTCATTATTTCAACTTTATATAATTTTTGCACAGAAATCGAACAACTGATTTTTTTCGGACGAATGACAAATGCTTTGACAATTGCACATTTGGTCGTGGAAGCTCACAAATGAGCCCACATTCAAATGTGACCAAATGAGCCAAATGTGAGTGATCGTGGAAATAGGCTATAAAACTAAGTAAATTTATTTAATTATCAAATTGTACATTTCTTAAAGCTCTTAAATTTGGTTTTTTTTTTAATTTATGTGGATTTTAGTTATGAGTCATAATTTTTTTTTAATTGCCGCTTATAAAACATCTATTAACATTTTTATTTAATAACAAATTTATATGTAAGATACCCTATTTTTTTGAGTGCAGGGTATAGAAACAGCCGCAAAGTAAACCAACTGCACGAATCCAAGCCAAACCGAAGCGACCCGGAGCCAGCTCCATCTTCAGCTGCGGCTCCAGCTCCTGCTCCTGCTCCTCCTGCCACCCAAACAGGACTCCAGTCGGCATATAGGACATGTGTGTGTGTGTGTGTGTGTTTGTGTGTTGGTTGTGGTACGTCCTAGCGCTGGATATCGTGCTCTAGAGACCAAATGGAAACTTAAGCCTTTCTTTTGTGCCAGGCTAAGGACTCTCATACTGTCCATGAACCTTTGTGGCGCTTTGGCTTTGGCTCCGCCGGCTCTATAGAATGGGCAAGAGAGATGGTGTAATAGAAAGAGAGAGAGAGAGAGAGAGAGAGAGAGAGAGAGAGAGAGAGAGAGAGGCGGAGAGTGGGCAAAGGGTGGAGTAACATGGAGACAGAGAGAAACCGTCGCATCCTTTCAATGCATCCTTTTTGGCGCGCACAAAATTCGTGTTGTTCCTCGACCATCTGCATGTGTGTGTGAGTTCGAGTGTGTGTGCGTGTGTGTGTGTGTGTGTGTGGTTGAAAATAGCATGTGGAGTGCACTGTCCGTACATTGTCTTCTGCTCGCACTGACACTGCAAAGAGAGACGCAAACAGAAAAATAGATAGAGATAGAGAAAAAACAATACGAATGCTATAGTCGAGTTACCGACTATAAGATACCCGTTTTTCTATAAATAATATTTTTTTTGCTATCTTTATTTGATTAAGCGTTGAATGCATACAATACAAAAAGAGTAACATAATAACATAAATATGGTAATAATAATAGGACCAAACCTCAAAAACTAATTGTATTTATAAATTTATACATCAACTGCATTTAAATTACTGCATACATTTAGGCTGTCACGTGGCTTAAGAACTCTAAGAGTCTTAACTATATTTATGGTTTTTTCGATCTTGATGCGATTATAATTAGTGATGTAAAGCCAAACTTTGAGTCGAGTTTAATACCGAAATAATATATCGAAAATAAAAGTAATTGTAGTAATCGATAAAATTGGGTTGTGGATATTTCGATTAATTTGTACAATGCTATTAAGAATAAAAAGTAGTGTACTCTATTAGAATAGACTCGGACACTGATGCTGACTAAGAATATATCGAATTATATTTGCAAAAATAAAGTAATCGACAGCTTTCTAAAAAAATTTTGATATGCAAATGTGTTGATAAGTAACAACAGCATCTGCACCCAAAATATTGTATTTTAAATGTATATATTTGCGGAGATATTGGCCCGTCAATTATAACGTAAGCGACACACGATAATTATAAGAACTCTCTCCTGCAAGATAATTATTATTATTATTTTTTTTATTATTATCTTACATCCTAGCGCTACAAGTATTTTCTTATAAATGAATGCACTAGTCACAGCTACATTTTACATTTCCATTCTTATGATAAACATGTATATATTTATTTAAGTATTAAATCTATTTTATTTTATTTTGATACTTGAATATTAAGTGGTTTTTCAATGACAATAACTATAGTTTTTTTATGAATTGAATTATATTTTTTTATTTTGTATATTTATGTTATAAACTTTATAATTTTCTTTTTTCATTTTATTTTGGGTTTTTGTTGTAAACAAATTGTCTTTTAAGTTTCATTGAGAAATATTTTTAATTTGTCCCTAAATATGGCTGCGCTACTTATTTTAGTATAGATTTGTATTGATTTGCTCCATTATATACCCATTTGCTCAACGAGTAACAGGTACAAAAGCAGACCGAGACACAGAAAGAGTGTGTGAGATAGAGGGAGAAAGATAGGAAGGAAGAGAGAGAGAGAGAGCAACGGGAGTGATGCGTGGTTAGCAGGAGGTAGTTGCATTGGCCAGAACACAGAACACAGCGAGTTCGCTCGCTGGCTCGTTAATAAGAGCCCCATAGCCCCATTGCCCCCCTTAACTGCTCCACTCCCCTGTCAGGGGTTGGGGGAGTTACCTCCCAGCGTTTCCCTGGCGCACTTCAAGCCGCTTTCGTTCTGGCTAAATGCGCGCCGCTGTCCAAAGCTCATGCGATATATGTGGAAAAAAGAAGGGAAAATAATGAATAAAAGAATCATTAAGCCGGGGCGAATGTGAGCGAATGTGTGCGAATGTTGGCGAATGTGTGCTGTGGACGCAAGGATGCAAGGATGCATGCATGCATATACATATACATATACAAGGATATGCACAGGGTACTGTGGCTGTCCCTGCCCCTCCCTCGTACCCCCTCCCCTCTGCCACTTTTGCGAGGGATGGGAGGGGGGAGGTAAGGGAGGGGGGAGGTAAGGGAGGGTGAGGGGCAACTGGTGCCTGGTTGGGTCCGAGGCTCCTCGGGCCGTCGCTTGCTGCATGGCTGACATTCAATGACTTCTCTAACTTTTCAGTGGGGTTTACTACTGTGCTGCATGCTTCTGCTGCTTGCCACAATTTGTTGCTGTTGCTGTTGCTCTTGTTGTTGTTTTTCTCTCTGTGTGTGTGTGTTTTTTTGTTGTTCTTTCGACTTTTTCAAACAAATGCGAATGCGAATGCGAATGCAATTCTGACTTGTTTTTTGCCACTGCTCACTCCCTCTACACACTCCTCCCCCGACCTCTAGCCACACCCACACCCCTCACCCCATCTCTCTCTAACCCGCTTCGTTTATTTGGAAAATCCATTTGTCCACCTTGGCAAAAGCAAACATCCTCTCGCCGCCCGCAACTTGGTCTTAAATGTCAGACGGACTTTTGCTTTGTTGCCTGCATCGTGCTTGCCACGTTTTGTTGCACAATTGCAGCCGGCTTGGCAGAGCACTATCAGCCCCAAGAAGGAGGAGGCGGGGGAACTTGCCACCAACTGTCGCTGGCATCTTTAATGACCCTCGCTGTATTTGCCACTAACAGTTGCAACAGCAGCAACAACAATGAAATCATCATCTTACTGCAACTTGACTCGTTTACTTGCAACAGGATTACCGCTTATAATATTCCAACTCTTATTCACATTTCCATTTCAATATTGCTATTAGATCTCAACTATTTTGCAGGAATTATTTGAAATGTTGAATGGAATTTAAAAAAAGGACATTAGACAATCTTCACTTCGAGCAGTGTTGGTAAATGTGTGTCAACAAGTGTTGAAAACATCTTGATACCTTGCTACTCGAGATGTAGAATCGCTATTATATAACGTTTTTGAACTGTAATCTGTAATTTCTACATTAAAAAAAGGCCAAATTTTAGAATCAAGTACATTCAACTTAATAGTTTATTCTTGAAAAAAGAGCATTTGAAGCCCATATTACTAATTCTATGAGTATTATTTTAAGAAATCGAAGTTTTTACTACAAGAATACAAATCTTAAATTGTTAGGAATGTATAAATAGAAATTTTAGAAATTTTTTTTTATCAGTGTAAGTGTATCTCAAGTGACTGCTGCTTTTGCACAGACCTTGGAACTATTTAATAAAATAAAATAATTTCAATATCACAATTATTTACATCTGTCCTAGATTTTTAGTTTATTTATATGTTAATGAATCTAAATTAAAATTATTAATTTTAAAATATTTTTCCGAATACAGTTTCAAGACATCAACCACCTTAACTCTTAGTACAGACTGCAGTTTCGACAAAAACTTCCTGCTTTGTGTAAGTATTTTCAGTATAAACGTAAAGTATTAAACTGCCCCTGCAACGTGTGGCAAGTCAAGACGTGGGCTAATTTAATTAAATTTTAAATCGCAGTGCCGCCCATTTAATTTCACTTTGCACAAATTTATGCGGGGCGTGCTCATTGCTCGGACACCGCCGACAGAGTCAGTTAAAATCCCCGACCCAGTCCCAGTATAAGTTCTGAATTCGAACTTCCAAAAAAACCGAGTCCCGTGGCAGTTGCAGGCTCAGTTTGGCACATGTTGTCATTTTAAGAGCTTGCGAAAGAGTTGTGCGGCATGTAGCATGTAACATTGTTGCACGTTCAGGTGAAGTAGGAAGTGGCAAGGGATAGAGCTACACAGAAAAAAAATTCGGAATTCCGGGCTAAAATTAATCCCAGCGGTGTCAGAAGTGCGGTAATTTCCGATTCTTAGGAACCAAGTATGAAATACTTAAATTGAGCCCGCTTTTCCACAACAATATTTTAAATTTTTGAAACTGTAATATTTATTTTGAGTTAGATCAAATGATTTAGGCTTCTTTTACTTTTTCAATGTTGATTTTTTTTTAAATCGTTGCCTTTTTATCTACGTATTATCTTAATTTAGGAGCTATATCCCGAATACATAATTGAAAAATTCAAGCTAAAATCCAGTTTTTTAAACTTGATTTTTAGAATAGATTTTTTCTCTGTGTATATTGTGTTGGAATTGAGAACTATTTAAGTGACGGACGAACCTTGTCGAATGCTGACACAGCTCCTTATTTTTTTTGTTTCTAATTATATTCGCTGACAAAAGCTAATTACGAGTTAAACAGCAAACGCATTTGAATGCTGCATGAATCTCATTCTCAACAGAGGTCAACAGGTCAAGAAGCTAACAAGCGGTTAAGCCCCTAAAAAAAAGAGAACTCATTCAAAAAAAGCCCCTTCAAAATGATGTTAAAAAACTTGATTTTTATTTTGAAAATAAATCATGCTCACAGCATCCCAGAGAAAAAAATGAGAGATAATCGAGATCAACAAAAGGTTAATTGTCACATTTGCCGACTTAAACTGACCAATGGACCAGTGAAAGGGGTAGGGGTAGGGGTAGGAGTAGGGGTAGGGGCTGTGTCAGGGTCAGGGGGCAGGAATATGATCTCTCAATGGATTCATGGACTGATGCTGTAAAACGGCCTGTGAAATTTGCCCTTTTCAGCCCGAAAAAAGTAAATAGAAACAACAACAACCCTTGCACTCTCTACCCCCTTATTTCTCTCTCCCTCTCTCACTACATATGTCGCGCTCTCTCTCTCTCTCTGTCTCGCTATCTCGCATTAACCGGTTCCACATCCGCTTCCCATGTGGAAGCTGCTCTGTGGTTCGTTCTGTTTTAATGTCGCACACACTATTTATTAGCCTTAGGATTAATAAATCTATTTGGTCACCGTCCTAATGAAATCACCAACCTAGCCTACTCCGTCCACCATTCAAGCTGCTCACAATCAGCCGCAGGACGAGACTTAGATCCCTGTCCCTGGTTCAGTCAGTATCCCCAAAATTCCCGATCTCTAGACAAATGCCTCAAGGAGCATTGTGTGTGTGTGTGTGTGTGTGTGTTTGTTTGTTTGCTGCTGCGGCTAACGCAACGCCAAAAGATATGTATCTTCACACTCACATGCTTTACACACACTCACACACACACACACGCACACACACACACCCCTCTTTAACCCCCCTCCGTCTACCCAGAAAGCGTCAGCGGCCAGCAAATGAGCTCAGATTGTGGGGCAGGGAGTGGAGAAAGAGAGGGAGAGAGTGTGAGGGAGAGAGAGTGAGAACTCGAGGCCAGCTCAGAAGTTGCCAATTTGCCTTTTTGAATTTACGCATAGCTAAAAGTATCCTTTCGGAAACCACAAATATTTACCCAGCTCAAGGCTCAGGTCTGCGGTCGCCTCGAGTCCTACCAACAGCTCTCTCACTCACTCTCTCTCGCTCTCTCTCTCTCTCTCTCTCTCTCTCTCTGCAGCCTCCGCCATTGCGGTCGTCGCCTGTTTCCTCTCTCTTTCCCACTCTCTATTTTGCCCTGAAGCCACTTGCAACGCCTGCCTGGCGGCTGTCTGGCAGTTCTCCCCCTGCTCCATCCCTCCTCCCATCCCTCCCATCCCTTGCTGCCTGTCGACTGGCAATTTTCAAAATCTGTCGGACCATCATTTTCAATCCCATGTCTCCCACATTCCTCCTCCTCCATCAGAATCCAAAAAGCCCTCGACCAGAACTTATTTTTCCATCTGACACTAGCCAAGTTGGACCAATACTCATATTTACACCACATGCACACACACACACACACACACACACACATATGTGTGTGTGTGCGTTGCCTGGAAAGGACTTTTGAAATGAGATTAAAAACGGTAAATTCCTGCAAGGGTTACACATCCTTTGGCTAAGAGTAATGAATGCGGTTTTTGCCCAAAGTCAAATTTTAGAAAGTGTTTTATTTGACTAGGTTAGCGGCAGAAACCCCCCCCCCCCTCCCTCCCCCAGCAATCCCCCTCTCTCCACTCGGCAATCACTCTTGCAAGTCTCATATAAAGTCTGCTAGAAGAAGAAGAAGAAGAGAGCTGCATACGAAGTCTGATAAATTTGGAGAATTGTAAACTATGTTTGAGAACAGCAAAATCAACTCTAATTGTAGTCTTGGCAAATACCTAAGAATACTCCTATTAAACTTCGAAAATGGAAAATATATTAGATATAAGAGTAAAATTTATTTACACAAAATCTAAATTAAGCACATATTACCTCTTATATTAAATATGAGAGCTATTGGTCGGAGAATAGTATCTATTTTAAAAAAAATTAACATTTTAATAGAATTTTTCGATATTTAGCATTTTTTTAAAGATGTTTTTCTAATCAGCTAGTCAGTGACAGTTACAGAACTTTTACATCTTTTAGAACGTATTGAACTCTATTTTAAGTTTGAATGTTATGGAATACAAATATTTACAAACTTAAGGAATCCTACTTAAAATAAGATCAACTTACTCAAATTTTGTAATATCATATTTAGTAAGCAATAAAGTTTGAAATGTATGCGATTGAAATATAAAATTATTGTCTTCCTTTTTCCCTGTATATAATTACATTTAATATATATAATATAACATAATAAAAAACACTGTACATATAACGCCAAGATCAATCCATATATATTTAATATATAAGAGATAGTTTTTCTTGATAATAGCAGAATTAAAAATTATTACAAATGAATGATGTTCATAAATTTTTGTAGGATCTCTCAGCTATTTTCAATGTTATCACTGCGGACGACAGTTCGCGCTAGTGACGAAAGCAGCACGGAGGGTGCGAAAGGCGACTAACAATATATACAGCCAAGTTGGAAAATTTGCTATGACTGTCCGATTAGATTATATACCGATCGAAATGTTTGGTTCTAACTTACAAAATGGCATACCAAAACTTTTTCTAACTCACAAACTTTTCGAAAATTTGGGGCTAGAAATTGCTTTCGTCACTAGACTTTTACCTCGTGTAGGGGTTTTTTTGTGCAATAAAAAGCACAAGCAACTTGGCGAATTCTTCCAGTTCCAGTTTAAAATCTCTCTACAGAAAAATGCATTTCTCTCTTTCGCTTTTTCCGTGTTGTAAAATAAGACAAAATACTATTTTCGAAGATTAACATGCAACATAATCAGGAATTTGGCAAATCAACACCAAGTTACAAGGAGTTCTCGCTCTTTCACTCTCTCTCTCTCTCTCTCTCTTTCTCTCTGTCTGGCTTTCTCTCGCTCTCTATGTGATTCTTTTGGTTCTCCGCTCAAGTTGTAGCTATATTCAAGGAGTGCTTGTGGCAGGTCCTTTGGCTAAATTGGCTGTACAAATGTTTATTGCCTACTTTCAGATCTCAACGAGTCGCGTAGGCCGCAAAATTCGAAAACATTGAAACATTTTGTAGGCATTTATGCAACTCATTTGATTTACGATTCGCTTTAATGGGTTGGCCGGCTTTACTCGCACTGTGTGTGGCAGAAACAACAACGAGCACGTACATGCCACAAGCTGCTTTGCTTTGCCAAGCTGCCACACAACAGTCGAGCCCAGAGTCACAGAGAGCCCCTCATCGGGGCTCTTGCCTCATGGCAAGGTCGCGAGTGGTAACCTTTAATCTCTCTCCCTGTCGTGCGTGCCTGTCCAACTGGCTGGGAGAGTCGCCTCCCCTGTCCCTCCCTCTCCCTCCCTCCTCCCTTCCTTCTGTTCCTGTTCCTATTCCTATTCCTACACAGAGAAAAAAGACCAACTTCTAAAATCAAGAACATTCATCTTAAATAATTTGTTCTTAAAATAAGATTATTTTAAGACCAAATTACTAAAACTAACATTATTAATCTAAAAAATCTTAAAATCTTAATATAAGAATAAAGATCCTAAATTGTCAGATAGGTATAAATAGGTACAATTTCGTATAAAACAATTGGTGGCACCGTGGCGCTCTGGTTAGAGAGGCCGTTTCAGTTGTGAAGCAGTAGGCGGCGGTTCAAACCCCACTCGTAACAAATTAAATTAACATTTAAAAAATTACTAAAACAGAATAAAATGCTAATAAATCAAAAAAAAAATTAAAAAAAATATAAATATATAAAATAATTTTTATTTATTTTATTTTTTAGTTTTAATTTTAAGAACATTTATTCTTAAAATAAGAGCTTGATCTTAATTGAAATGTTCTTAAAATCAAGATGTGTTCTCTTAATTTAAGATTTTTATGTTCTCGACGCATTTTTTAGACCAAAAATCTTAGTTCTGAGACCAAAATCTTGATTTTAGAACATTTTTTTTATCAGTGTATTCGATGTTGCCGTCTGTTGCCAGCTGAGCTGTGCGATTTGAACGTGCAACTCCCGTTCCAAAATCCAGTTGCTCGACCAGATGCAATGGCTGCGTCTCCCGTTACTTTTACCGTTCCCAGATACAAGTTTATCGCTTATCAAGGGTTGAAATACACACAGACACAGAGACATTTGTATATTGCCATGTCCCGCATTTGAAGCTCAACAAATTACCAAAGGCCAACACCGTTACTGACCAGTGTCCTGTGTCCTTTCCTTACCATATATTCCAGCCCCGGCCTCGGCCTCGGCCCATTGTGTGTAAATATTTTGAGGCACGCGTGTGTTCCTTGCTCTCATTATAAAGTTTAGCAAATCAACCCTCAAAAGGGAATAACACACACACACACACACATACATACAAACCAACGGACTCACATAATTGAAACTTATGTACATTTGGTATTAGAATAAGAATTGAATATTTATATACATACCTTAATGCTTATATAGTACATCGACGTATGCAAAGCTCTACTCTTCATGACTGAACATCAAAGAAGACTTTTATCGGTCTACTTAGTTTAATGACATGCCTGATAAATATCCAACCATCACCCTCCCCATTTTCCTTTTGAATCATATTCGTCTCGAATTCAGATTGAGACTCTTTGCTTTTCTATTCCCATACTTTCATACTTTCACCTTATTACACATTCGACAAAACTAACTTTGTCCTGTGACTATATTTTCTCTATCAATTTTATGCATTTTTGGAAGTTGGACAATAGACAGAAAGTCAACTGAGAAGTTAATATACCAACAGCAGTGTTAGTTCTCTGCAACTTTTCAACTTCCTGCAAGTTTTAGGACAATTTTCCTGATCGAATAAGATCTTGTAAAATCGAAATATTTGCAGTTGTATTTATTTTTTTAAGGTCGACAAAGACCAGTCAATGGGAAGTAAAAATTATGCATAAAATGTTACAAAATTTAAAAAATTAGGATTAAATAATATAAGTTTTGCCTTATTCCTTTCGTTTGGTAAAATTATGATTAAAAATGTTTGTCTCCGATATTTCTATATTTTGTCAAGTTTGGCATAAGTATTTCCAAGAAAATTAAAGGTCAAGTTTTAAGTGTTGTTTTATACTAATTAAGATATATTAAAAGTTGGTTTAAATTAAAAAAATTAGACTTAAAACTTTACATTTTTTTAAATTCCAAAGTTTACATTCCGCATGGAAATCGGTTACGATTTGACAAATTTATGCTAGTGTAAAGTTTGTAATAGAGGGTTAAGCTGAGTATAGACATAAGATTTGACACTAGCGAAGGAAAAGTGCTCAATATTTATCTGTCGGCGAGCGAAAACAGTGTATCGAAATCAATACAAAAAAAAAACCGAAAATTTTAATGGTTACTTTGTTACGTCAGCTGTGTTTTGCGTACCTTTTAAACACGCACAACTGATTAGATTTCATTGAGGGGACATAGGGAATGGAAAATGACGACAGTTAAGGATATTTAGTGTGTTATTATTTAAGTAGGAAGAATATGCAAAGCAACATAAAAGTTATGTGTGTATTTTTCTATTTTATTAATAAAAATTTATAATTTATATAATTTGGGCCGACAGATTGTTTCAGTTTTAGATAATATTCTTTCAATTTTGTCCTGGTTAAAAAACTTCAGACGTCTATGTTTTGTCTTCAAATGAATAACGGCCATTTTTAGCTTGTCAGACATACAATGTTTGCACAATTCCACATTTTCGCAGTCACCCGAGCTAAAAGCTGGCAGTGTTGAAAAACGATAAATTCTTGATCTGGCAAGTTTGTGTTATCCGTTCTCCGAACAAATCAGCTAAAACGCTGGCAAAATTTCAATCTAGCTAATTTAGCAACTGCTTTTTTTTTATATGGATTTGATATTTAGCGCACAGCTTTTATCTTATGTCCATACCTAGCTTTAATGAGAAAGTATGGAGCAAATTGACAGATCTTTTTTTCTTTATCATATTAAACAGTTATAAACATAATTGAAAAAAGTAGTATTTATTTTTTTGCAAATATAAATTTATAAGGCCAGTTTAACCAAATCATTGTAAGTCATTGATTAATAAAATTGACCAATTAACTGATAGATCCCAAATAGAAGCCTGATCATTATATGGTGGCAATAACATTAATTTTGTAGACTAGTACAACGATTTAAATATTTCATTTACAATAATTGCAAATTCCAATGGACTTGAATACCAAAAAGTTGAAAAGCGTTACAAACTTCGACTAACTTTTCGGGCTATTTGCTAATTGTTCACATGGAATTTTGCAGGGCTGGACATTTTGAAACTTGAAACTAATGCACACACATACAAGGCAGACAGAGAGACAGACAGAGAGACGGAGAGACGGAGAGACAGAGAGACAGACATATAAAATAGCGAGTTGGTCGTTTGAGAAATACAGTTACACCGGCAATGGCAATGTCAATGGATGCTCATTGTAATGGCGGCGTTGTTGTTCTCGTTGTTGTTGTTGTCGACTGCGGGTGGATTTACGGCTGGATGGTCCGTTAGCAGAGGCAGAGGCAGCGGCAGCGGCAGAGGGAGTCGACAGTTGGTTGTTGCCTCTGTTGGCAAAGTTGTGTCCGCTGTCCGTTGTCCGTTGTCCACACAGTGTGGAATAGCCGGTGGTGTTTACTTGCCGCCAGCAATAACCCTTTATGTTGTACACACACACACACACACACACACACACACATAGATACAGATACGTGTAGATTGTGTGTGTGGTCGCCCACTCTAGTTAGATTTGGACGCAGTGCGCCTGCCTGTCCGCCATCGTCATTGCCATTGCCATCGCCATCGCCATTGTCGGCAACAACCCGGCGCCAATCCACCTTAAAACTCATCTCATTAAAAGTATCTGACCATTTGAAAGCGAATTTAACCTTTTTGTTCTCGCCGAAATCGAATGAACGAGTCCAAGAACGAGAACGAGTCCAAGAAAAGAAAGAGAGCTGAGAATGAGACTTGAGACTTGAGAGTATTTCGAGTCAGCCAAGTGAATCTGCACACTCCTACACTGATAAAAAAAAGTGTTCTAAAATCAGATTTTTGGTCTCAGAACTAAGATTTATGGTCTAAAAAATGCGTCGAGAACATAAAATTCTTAAATTAAGAGAACACATCTTGATTTTAAGAACATTTCAATTTAGACCAAGTTCTAATTTTGGGAATAAATGTTCTTAAAATTAAAACTAAAAAATAAAATAAATACAAATTATTATATATATAAATACTTTTTTTTTTTAATTTTTGATTCATTTACATTTTATTCTGTTTTAGTAAATTTTTAAATGTTGTTTTAATTTGATACGAGTGGGGTTTGATCCGCCGCCTACTGCTTCACAACTGAAGCGGCCTCTCTAACCAGAGCGCCACGGTGCCACCATTTGTTTGACACGAAATAGTACCTATTTATACTTTTCTAACAATTTAAGATTTTTATTCTTATATTAAGATTTTAAGATTTTTTAGATTAAGAATCTTAGTTTTAGTAATTTGGTCTTAAAATAATGATATTTTAAGAACAAAATATTTAAGATGATTGTTCTTGATTTTAGAACTTGGTCTTTTTTTTGAGTATAGAGGTATAAAAAACAGCAACTCAATGCTACACACATGAAAATACACACACACACACATACACATACTCAAGCTATGTCGAAGAAATGAAAGAAAAGCGACGCTGGTTCCTTTTGTGCTCTCTTTGACGACTTGGCTTCGTTTTTTGGCTTCTAATTGTTGTTGTTGTTGTTGTTAACTGAAGCCGCCCACTTGCCACACACATGCACACACACACACACACACACACACACCACACTCACACGTACGCACACACATGTGTGTGACACATGTGTGTGTATTGGGTGTAGATTAATTTGAGACCATTCGAAAGATATTTAAATGCGCGTTTGTATGTACAAGTATGTGTGCGTGTGTGTGTGTGTGTGTGTGTGTGTGTGTGTGTGTGTGTGTGCGTGTGTGTGTGGGTGTGCCGTCATGTGTGTGTATGCTTGTGTACCTTAGAAAAGTATTTTAAACAAATCACAAACAGATATTCGACATTCATTGTTTTTAGGTCTAGACGAGTCGACTTGACTTGACAAACCCCCCAATAACCTCCAACCCATTCCATCCCTGACAGAAGCTGGCCTATTCAAATTACTGAAGTCAAGCCCAACCCTGAACAACAACAACTACACACATTCCAAATTCGTCAGGCAAAATAATTTGCTTATGATAAACATTCCATGAACAACTTGTGAATTACTCACAAACGATCAACGTGCAAGTGTTAATGCTCTATGTTAATCCCCCAAAAAGTAGGCAATGCAAATTTATGCGCCACTTGAAATGATTTTCAAAGATTAATTAAACAAATAAATATAATTTCATTGATACATTTTTATTTATTTTTTTTAATATTTTCGAAGAAAATTAAAACAGATATAGGAAAGGCAGAGCTCTGCAATTATTACTATATCTTTTCCAATCACCCATTTTTTATTTCTTTAATCGGTTTCTCGACTATTAGGTACTATATACTTAAATTGTAATTCTTTATTGTACACTCAGAAAAAAATCTAGTCGAAACGTTAGAAAATGTACCCCAAAACAGCATAGCTCTATTTTTTCATTGTTAATGATCGTTGGTTTCTTGAAATGTTATAGGCTTTGGGCCTATTCTTACGACGGATCGGAATAACTCAGGAACATATTCAGTTGTGGAATCCATGTGGAACAGTCCTTAATCGCCAGGAAATCCTTGAGGACATTGTATGAAAAACGTTGTAGACTTTAACATTGTGAGTTCTTAGGAACGAGGACAGAGGAAACCTTTCTAGGTATTCCCTAAGGGTTTCCTCACATAAAACGTTAGGGACTCCTCAACGAACTCTGCCGAAAAATCACCAAGTATTAAATAAAAAAAAAATATTTCAATGTTTTTATTTTATACAATTTTTTTTCGCTTTTTTTTATTTTAGAGTTTATACTACATACTATATGTGGGATATTGATATTCCTTAAGGTTTTCCACACACAAACGTGGAGTTCCTCGTGGAACTCTGCCGAAAAATTCCCAGGCATTAAGCTGAAAAATAAACATTTTTTTTATTTTGAATTTTAGAATTTTAAACTACATACTATAATATATGAGTATGATACTTTGATGGGTGTATATTAATTAAATTTTGTTTATTCATGGCTGTTCAATTAATTAGTTAAATTTTGCCAATTATTTAAAATTCGATCTATTCGAAATCACAAAACATCTACACAATATAATGTTTTCTTTGCTCTTAATTCTCGCGGCTCTCTCCTCTCTTTTATATCTATCTCTTTTGCTCTTCAGCCAAATCTAGCAACAGAAACGAAAACTGTTTGTTAGGGGTTGACTCTTAGTTGAGATCGCAAACTACCCTCAAAAATTCAGAAAATTATCCCGATTGGGTGAAATAAAATTCTAATCAGATCGGGGAGGTGCCAGTTGTGTGACCTTTGTTATGCCGGTTGTATCAATATTTTGGACATGACTGTAGTTTTAGGCGATGCAGAGGATCGCAGTCAATTTAACGCGTTAGTGTTTGAGATTCCTTTGCCAGACAAGCTGCTTGTTCAATTTGATCGTGATTAGAAATTGTTGTAGAGATTTATCAAGAGGAAGAGAAATTGAAAATTGAAATATAATACAAATAATTTAAAGAATGTTTTAAAAATCAATAAATAAACGTGAAAGATGGAAAGAAATATTATAGAGATTTACTACGAGGAAGAGAAATAGAAAACTGAGAGATAATACAAATAATTTACAGAATGTTTAAAAAAATAAAAAATAATCGTGAAAGATGGAAGGGAATATAAAAAAGTATAAAGTTGATTAAAATCTCAAAACAATTCCGATAATAATAATTATATAATTCTGTAATTTAGAAATAAATGTTTATAACAATTAATATTAGAGTAAATCTTAACTTACTAAAACTAATAAAAGCTATCTATATCATATCATAATACTATATATCAATTCAAATGATTCGTTTTGAGTGTATACAAAACAATTTTTAAAAAACAAATATTAGAATAAATCTTAACTTACTGAAACTAATAAAAGCTATCTTTATCATATCATAATACTATACATCAATTCAAATGATTCATTTTGAGTGTAAACAAAACACATTTAAAAAAAAATTAATGTACAACAATAATATTAGAATAAATCTTAACTTACTAAAACCTATAAAAGCTATCTATATCATATCATAATACTATATATCAATTCAAATGTTTCGTTTTGAGTGTATACATAAAAAAATTATAAACCACCAACAGCTGAAAATAAAAGACAGATTTTCAAAGGGTTTGTCCATCTTCAAATTATTCTCATTCATATAACATATTTATTTCATCAATCGTGTCACAACCACAATGATGATATTCTTAATGACTCAACGGTCTAATCAATTTGAACTTTGCCGGAGTGTTGTGACTTATGTGACTCTCAGTGGCAATCAAGATGCACGCAAAAGGTGATCGAGCAAATGCCAAAGGACCGAAAGCTGGACTAAAGGAGACCAGTCCAAGTCCAAGTAGTCCGGTTCAGGTCGAGATGAGCGTCTTTCAAATCAACCCCAGCGAAGAGAACCCGTTTGCACGCGAAGAAGAAGGACCTTCTTGGCCAATGGTCAAATGTTCAAATGTCCGACGACTTGACGAAAAGTGCGGTCAGGTTAAATGCCAGGCAACCCCAATTAGATGCATGTTTTGTAGGGATTTTCCATGGAAAGTCGTCGCTTGCAAGGAAAAGTGTGTGTAAATGATTGATTTGATTTTCGCTGTCGCTTTCTTTGACAACTTTACAACAACAACAACATCAACAAAAGCCGTCGGACAGACAAACAACTGCGCTGAAAGTGCATAAAATATTAATCATGTTTGTCCGTCAAAATTTTGGAAAGTGAAGCGACCTTGCCGCATTTTCAGGGGGAGAGAAAGGGGAAGAAATGGGCCAAGCAGAGGTATCGGTATCGGTATCGATGTCAGTGTCGTTGTCGTTGTCGGTGTCGGATTACAACTTCGGACGTAGAAGTTCGCCTTCATTGTTGTTATTGGTTTTTTATAAGCCATAAAAAGTTGCAAATTTGGTCCGCTGTCCATTTGCCATTTGCCAGATGGGCAATTTGACGTGTCTATGCATGCCATTTACGTGTAGCGTGTTACAGGGTATTCCGCCGGGAGCTGTGGCCAAACTTGTTCCATAACTCTCTCCCCCTCCCCCTTCCCACTCGCTCACACACACTCACTCGATCTCTCTCACACATCAAGTAATTGACAGATTGCAATTAGAAATGAATGCAAAGGTCCAGTCGCATTTCACTCTGAACCAAAAAAGTATCGTATTACCAATGAAAAGTGCTTTTTCCTGCCATCGAACTTAGACATTTTCCGGTGTTTAGGTTAAGTTATGGTCCAGCTATTTGGAACATTTAAGGATTTTATTTTTCATTTTATTTTTATTTATTTATTTATGCACGACAAAAAGCAGTTGGCAAGAAACAAAAAAAAAATCCATATATAGAAATTAAATTAAAGAGTAAAAAATAAAAATAAAATTAAATATAAATTTAAACTGTAAAGAAAAGATTTAAATTAGAATTAGACTTAGATCTGGGGTATGCAAAAAAAAATTATAAATGATCCAAAACTACAAACTAACCATCAAATTTGATCACAGAATAAGTCGATAAAAATGAGCTTTATTATAAAACAAAGTCAGCTCTTTTGGAAATTTCAACTCATTTACAGTCGGACAAAATGCAAGAAATATTTATAGAAGTGAAAAAGAAGAGATCATTGGAAATATCTAGAAGATAGAAAATTAGAACGTGTTATATCGTAGAAATATTATAAGTAAAATTAATTTTTAAAATTCTTGAAGAGAATGGGAGTGTATAAATATTTGTAGAAGAGAAAAAGAAGAGCTCATTCGATATATCTAGAAAATAGAAAATAAGATCGTATTATATCGTAGAAATATTATAAATAAAATTAATTTTTACAATTCTCGAAGAGTATGAATAGAAGATAGAAAATAAGATCGTGTTTTATCGTAGAAATATTATAAATAAAATTATTTTTATAATTCTTGAATGGTATGGGAGCTGGCTGTTAGAGTATTTACTAGTCTTAAAGGGCGTAACTCTGGCTTGGGTTCAAATTGAGTGCAGGAACTGCTTCTAATATATGGAAGGTTACTATTCAAATTTGAGGGGGGCGAGCTGTCGCTTTGGTCAGAACGACCGAACGACCGTCTACCGATGTCAAAAGGCGCAAAAGAAAAAATTTCTTCTTTTGTGGCCATAAAATACACGAGCTTCAAGCCAAAACCCCCAAAGAAACACACACATGCAAACAGTGAAAGAGAGAGGGGGAGAGGGAGAGAGAGACCCATGGTTACACACATGTATGCAAATAGCCCTTTTACGCAAGGACGAAGGACATTTGACGCCTGGCAACGTCCCACGTCCCAAGTCCACACAAAAGTGACCGTCGAAATCGTAAAACGTAAGACGAAAACGAGCTGGAAAATAAAAACACATTAGACACAAGCAAATATCCTTTCTCCTTAACACAGCGTTGAAGGACATGCTACTTCGCTTTTCCTATATATGTATGCATATGTGTGACCACACCATTCACACACACACACTCACACACACGCATACACACACAAATTTATCTCCATTTGACCCTCTTCAAAGTGCTTTTTATAGTCATTTAGTGTTTTGGCCCTCCCGTCAAGTACTTTTATTATACACGTATAAATCCAATTCGGCATTCGGCGGACCCGCAAAGCACACACACACACACACACACACACAGACACATAGAAATATATACACAGACATGTATATATTTATACACATACAGACATACTACACACGTATATAGATACAGCTACAAGGTGAACGAAACGACAGTCCAACTAATGAAACGGAACCGCTTCTGGACCCTGCCACCCAAAAGTGTCCACAATGTACACACACATACACACACATACGCATACATACATACATACACACGTGGACATGTGTGTATACATATATTTACATATAGTGCATACACTGCTAAAAAAAAAATGTTTTAAAATCAAGATTTTAGTCTCAGAACTAAGATTTTTGGCTTAAAAAATGCATCGAGAAATTAAAATTCTTAAATTAAGAGAGCACATCTTGATTTTAAGTACATTTAAAAATAAGGCCAAGTTCTTATTTTAAGAATAGAAGTTCTTAAAATTAAAAAATAAAATAATTAAAAATTATTATTATTTTTTATATTTATATTTTTTATTTTGATTTATTTACATTTTATTCTGTTTTAGTAATTTTATTACTAACCTGTTACTAGTGGGACTCGAACCGCCTACTGCTTCACAACTAAAGCGGTTTTTCTCTTAAATTAAGAGAACACATCTTGATTTTAAGAACCTTTTTAAAATAAGACCAAGCTCTTATTTTAAGAATATAAGTTCTTAAAATTAAAAAATAAAAAAAATAAAAATTATTATTATTTTCTATATTTTAATTTTTTTATTTATTTACATTTTATTCTGTTTTAGTAATTTTATTACTAATCTGTTACTAGTGGGATTCGAACCGCCGCCTACTGCTTCACAACTGAAAGGGCTTCTACAACCAAAGCGCCTCGGGGTCACCATTTGTTTGATACGAAATAGTTCCTATTTATACTTTCCAAACAATTAAAGATTTTTATTCTTATATTAAGATTATAAGATTTTTTAGATAAATAATCTTAGTTTCAGTAATTTGTTCTTAAAATAATCTGATTTTACGAACAAAATATTTAAGATGAATGTTCTTGATTTTAGAAGTTGGTCTTTTCTTTCAGTGTACATATTGAGAAACAGAGCAAACTTTTTGGCCCCAATGCTCGTTGTCAAAACTACACCCAAAAAGCTCGTATGCAAAGCAGATGCCAAGGTCCTTTTTGGTCGAGTCGCGTCGCTTCGCGTCGCGTCGCCTGGTCGACGGTTGTATCCTTTTTAAAATTTTAAGACATGTAAATATAAAAGGTCCTGCGCTGTCCTGCTTCATATCGTATCCATTGCGAAGCCACCCCAAACAAAAAGTCCGAGCAGCATGTCCCGTGTGCGCTTTGGGATCTCAATGTTATATCACTCCATTCGATCTATGTTACTCTGTGTGTGTGTGTGTGTGTGTGTGTGTGTCTGTTTATGGCGCTGTATGTGTGTATATGTATGTCTGTGGGGGGCGGGGGGTCCTGTGCGTGTCCTGACCGGTCCGTTTTGCCATATGCCATTTCCCCCAATTCAGGCCAAGAACTGCCAAGAACTTTACCCACAGCAACCACCCAGCAGAAAAACGAGAAATATCTGCAAATGTTGTTTTCCTTTGGGTTGTTATTGTTTTAAATTTTTTGCATATGCTTGTTTCTTTGTCTCCATTCTTTCGTATATCTTCTCCTTCTTCTTCTATGTGCTCCTCCCTCTACTTAGCTGTTTATCTTTCTGTCTGTTTGTGCCATCTTGTGGCTCCGCGTTTTGTCTGAATTTCAATTTCTTGGCCACTTTTTGTCATGTTTTCCCAATCTCACATTTATTTGCAAGCTTTCAATTAACCTACAGATATCAATTATCTCAGGTGGAGCTTTGAGATGGAAGTTAGAAGTTATTTTTTACTGATTTCAGTCAGTAAAAAAGTTAGTACTCGGTTATCTTGATTGTTTATCGAATGAATTCATACAAGAAATTCGATTTACCTATTACCTAATTAATCAATTTTTTAATTAATGCTGTGAAATGGTTTCTTTCCCTTCATTTAATAAAAAAGTATCTATTACCATTTAAGTAAATAAATATATGTAGATCTCATAAGTCATTTCGATTGTTAAGATAAATTGTACTTTAGTTCTGTCGATAACTAACACTTAATAACTAACCTCATCAATCAGGGCTGTTCCGATTTTCACTTTCGGCAAGATTTGTTGGAAGTGAAAATCTTTAGCCTGTTCTTATATCAATATGGAAATATTTAACGTATTGAAAGCCACTGACCACTTTGAGTTGGTAAATTTAATTCCAATAAAGTGCTAAAATATAGTTTTAAAATGTTAAATGAAAAATTACATTTTTCGAAATTCGATCAAATCGGAAGTAAAAACCAAAACCGGCCTGAATAATTTAAAATTAATATATATGATTTGTTTTGTTAAAAAATGTATAGAGAGTTACTCTGATATAATAATTGTAATAATATTATAATATTTTTTTTAATATTTTATATTTTTTATATATTCTAAGAAAATTCTAAAACTTTGTATAATTCTTAGCCATATAAAAACTCATCTTAACTTTAATCTGCTACCTTAAATAATTTGTTTAATTGAAGCAGATTAATTTGAAATTTAATTAATTTTTGTGTTCTCATTTCTTTTACAGTCTTTTGTAAACTACAGGACAAAACTTCTTAGGTTGAGAACAAATTCATCCAATCGGATATCAAACAAATTTCAAATTAATGAGCAAACAAGTTTCGAAAATAGCAAGTTAGCCAATAATCCATAAATATAGTTTGTAATGAAGGCCACAAGAATGCAGACGAATTCCACTCATGATACACACATACACACACACATACACATATTACCGCCCACAAAACGCCTCCTATCAGTCAGACGGAAAATAAGAAAACATGTTAAAAGGAAGTAAAAAAAAAAAATGGAAATGAAAGGAAAAACCCTTTAAAAAACAATACACGAGCCGTAACAGGGCCATTAATTTCCCAATTTACAGTCTATTCGCAAGCCGTTGCCGAAATTGTTTAAGGTTTTTAAAACCCACATGGAGATAACCGCATACGCACACACACACACACATATGCACTGATAAATGTGGGTCCAGGACTTGGGTTTGGGTGTGGGTTTGGGTTCGGGCATGCCAATGGCCATATGTCCATTTTGGAAAGGAAAAAACAACACAGAACAAAAAAAAAAAGAAAAGATACAACAAGAACAACAACATTAACTTGAAGAATTTCACAGCCAAAGGTGTATGAGTGTGTGTCCATGTGTGTGTGTGTGTGTGGGGGTTGCCAGCCTGTGAATGGGGTGGTAAATGCTGCCCAAGGGACTTGTAGCCGGATACCAACAAACTTTTCAAAATAAACGAAAAACCAGAAGCTCTACGAGAAGAGAATGAAACAGAAAATAAAAGTGGAGAAATGTAGAAAGCCTTTTTTTTTGGTGAGACTTCACATATCTCTTGGCCAAATACGCTGCCCCACATACATGTACTAACATATACACGTATATATGAGTCTGTCTGTCTGTTTGTCGGTCGTTTTTTGCCGCAATTTTAGCTCGCTTGGCCAGCGGCAGCTGAAAACTCAAAAGGAACCGTCACCGCATGGTTTTATTATATTGTGAATGTGATTACCTTAAGGATATGCAATAAGCACACACACACAAAAGGTGTGTGTGTGTGTGAAGTTATCTGTTGAACCACCCTATGGGCCATGGCCTGTGGTTGGCGGCTGAGTGTCAGACATTTGGACAGTCGGACAATGTATCTTACAGATACTTTTTACTAGTGATGTTAATCCAAACTTGAGATCGAGTTTTATATTGAAATAAGAAATTGCCAAAAATATGTAGCGAGTTGTCGATATATCGGAAAATAGTAGATCGAGATATCGGAAAATAGTAGATCGAGTTGCAAATATCGAGTTTTCAAAAAAAAATGTATCTTACAGATAATTTTTACGAGTGATGTTAATGCAAACTTTAGATCGAGTTTAATATTGAAATAAGAAATTGCCAAAAATATGTATCGAGTTGTCGATATATCGGAAAATTGTAGATCGAATTGCAAATATCGAGTTTTCAAAAAAAAAATGTATCTTACAGATCATATTTACTAGTGATGTTTATCCAAACTTTTGATTGAGTTTTATATTCAAATCAGAAACTGCCAAAAATATGTATCGAGTTGTCGATAAATCGGAAAATAGTAGATCGAGTTGCAAATATCGAGTTTTCAAAACAAAAAATTTTTTTATTTGAAAACGCAATTGTAATCAAAAAATACATGCATACTTTTATTAGAAATATTTTAGCCAAAACTTAAAACTTTATCTGGAGGAACTTTAATTTGTCTCACAATTCAATTAAGTACTTGGAGTATTTATTCATACAGTTTTCAGAGCTGAGCTCATTCCAACGCATTATAATTATCAATTTATTTGATATATATCAATTATATAATATATAATTTGCAATACGATAAGTTCATATATATTTCTTTAAATCTTTTTTATAAGCTTTCTTTATATTCTTAATTTTTTTAAACTTCACTATTAAAATCGATTAAAAATAAAAGACGAGAGAAAACCTTTTGATTGTAAGATCAATTCTTTCTGCATTTTTACATTATTTATTTCTTATAATCGGATGTTTTCGGATTGTTTTTTACAAGCCGTTCTTCTTTCTTAGTGTTTGCATAGTTTACATATTGATTTGAATTCATTATTGATAAAGTGTTTAAACTGCCCTCGCCACATTCTGTGAGTTGTGTGTGTGATATGCTGATACCTTGCCAAGCAGATGCAATGTCATGTAGGCCATGTGCATCACGTGGCATGCAACATGCACATGCATACATACATACAAACATATATGTATAGATATCTCAATGTGTGTGTGTGTGTGTTTGCGAATCTTTTGCTGTGGAAAATGACTCAAAAGGGTAAAAACCAAAAATCGAGGATAAGAACGGATAATCTAATGTCGCAGTGAAGTATGTTAGGTAAAGTTACTTCCATGCTTCCCATGCACGGACGTCACTTCAATGAGGCGTCGAGTCACGGACTCACAACACACAGACGGACAGACAGACAGACGGACAGACAGACAGACAGTTTTGGCTGGTGGCAGTTGAAGGCCTATAAATAACTGCAAATAAATCAAAATCTATCAATGCGAACAATTCGATGTGTTACAATTGACTTCACCGATCAAAGCCAGTTGCTCCTCTTGTTGTTGTTGCTGTTGTTGTTGTTGTTGTATTTCATCCTGTTTTTCATACCTTTTGTATGAAGTGCACGACCAGAAAGTATCCTTTGTGTCAATATTATTAGCAACAGCAGCAGCGGCAATCGAACAGGATAATGGCGAAAGGGTGAAACGGACACGGACAAGGAGCAGAAGAGTAGAAAAAGAGGCAGCAACAACCACTGTGCGTGAGTGTGCGAAATTTTACAGTAATTTAAAAAAAAAAAAAAAAAAAGTTTCACCAATTTAATCAATATTACACAACCCATTCAGTCGAACCATAGATACGAGCAAGAGATACAGATACAGATACATTTACACACACACACACAGACACCAGGCGTATCTGATAGGACCTAATGGACAGAGGAGAGAGGAGAGAGAGAAAGGCTGCGGCAGAGGCAGAGACAGAGACAGCGCTGCTCTGCTCTGGTCTAATTTTATTTATGATCTAATGTGCTGCCAATGATGACGGACCAGGACGATGGCAAGGACAATGTCGAGGCTGCTCAAAGGGGCGCTCCGATAACGCGGTGTGAAAGGGCATGTTTCTGCGGATTGATATCCCGTAGTCCTCTCACACGACAGCAACAACAACAACAGCAACAACAACAACAATTGCAATGTTGTTGCAATTTCTATTTAATTCTTTTTTCTTTTTTTTTTTGACACAAGTTATGCGCTACATTTTGGCATTTGCTGTCCTGACACATCCTGGCACATTTTTAAAAAATTTCTGTTAGGCGTTTACCGCAAAAGCATCGCCGTGCAAACAAACGACAAACTCAACAGCAGCAATTAGAGATGGCAATAGGAGGAATAGGGATGGCAAATGGCAATGGGAATGGAAATGGGAATGGGACTTCAACTGAAATAAAAATGAAAATAGAAATGCCATGAGAGGCGGCTAGTCAAAGGTCAATGATATTAAATAATTTAAGAATTATTGGTTGGGATACATGGAGAAAGTTAGGAAAAAAAAGATAGTGAAAGCGAGAAAAATGGGTGAGAGAATTGCTAGTTTAAATAATGAGTGAGATTTCCCTTAATATGTTAGTTTCAATTATATAAATTGAGTTAAACTACAAATTTAATTATTCAGAAACTAAGATTGAAATATTTTAAGGTAGAGAATACCCTTCATAAATAGCTTTATCATGTCATATATCATGTTAGTGCCATTAGAGTCTAGTCAAAGGTCAAAGATATTAAATAATTCAAGAATTATTAGTTGGGATACATGGAGAAAGTTGAAAAAAATAAATAGTGAAAGAGAGAAAAATGGGTGAGAGGGAATCGCTAGTTTAAAAAAATGAGTGAGATTTCCCTTAATATGTTAGTTTTAATCATACAACAAATTGAGTTAAACTACAAATTTAATTATTCAGAAACTGAGATTGAGATATTTGAAGGAATATCCTTCATAAATAGCTTTAAGAATATCATGTTAGTGCAAGCGAAGTCAATAAATAAGAAAACAACTATTTATTAAGAACATAAAATATCAAACAAAATTTTAAAGAAATACTTTTTTACTGTGAAATAAAAGTATAAGGTCAAGCGAATTAGGAATTAGGAATTTACGAATCCCTCTTAACAAACTTGTTTAAATAGAAGTTAAATATTCTATAATGAAAGATTTATCTATGTTTCCTATGTTTAAACTAAATAACTATTGATATTTCTATAGTATAACGATAATTATAGATATGCGCTATTATCATGATATCAAGCTAAAATAAATAAACACTCCAATGTCTAGAAATGAACCCAACTTCCTCATGGTTATTTTGCCGTGTACAGTTGACCACTCGGCAATCAGTTTAACTCTTTAATCAAAAGTCCACAGAAGCCCAGCTAAGGACACAGAAGCAAGCACCCAGAACCCTGGAAACGGGGGCCTGAGGGGAGGACTATGGACTGAGGGGAGCTGAGCACTGAAACGGTCCCCCAAGGGCCGTTTTGCACTAATTAATAAGAGCAAATTCCCCAAACGAGCGTCAGACAAGCGTAGAGCGAGTAGTCAAATCATTTCTGGTGTGGTTTGCATCCTGTAGCATCCTTAACACACACGCACACACACACACACATGAATATATATACAAATATGTGTGCATGTATATGTACTTGTAATGGGCGAACAACTTCTGGCGACTGCACAAAACTGACAGTTAAAAATGTTGCATAGTTTTTTACGTCTTTACGAGTGTCAACCACCCAGTTGGGCAGCCCTTCTTCTACTTGATACCGCTTGACTCACGTGGCCAGCTGCTTTTATATCCTTAAGGATGCGTTACAACATGTCCTATGTGTGTGTGTGCGTGTGTGTGTGTGTGTGTGTGTGTGTGTGTGTGTGTGTGTGGTCCACTGTTGAGATACAATCGCAACGTTTCCCTTTTTGCTAAATTGGCAAAATTCTTGTCTATTCTTCCATTCAGCCACGTTGTCCTTTGAATGACCCCCAATCCCAATCCCAGACCAAATCAAGGACTCAGGACCCAGGTCCCAGGTTCAACCACATGCCACCCACCCAGTCGAATGTGGCACATTTTGGACATTCAAATGCGAAACGATGCTAATTCATATTCAAATGAATGCGAAATAAACCCCAATCACAATTATTATGAGACATGTTAAATGGACCAAAAGTCCTGTATAGCGACAACAACAATAAAGGAATCACATTCACATATATATATATATATATTTACATACACAACCAAAACATATATGTGAATGAGTATGTTTTCATATGAGAATAGATGGGCGATGGGCAAATGGACGCATCCAACCAAAGGACATATGAATGTATATGTGTAAGTGTGAGTGTTAGTTTGAGTGCGAGTGTGAGTGTGAGTGCGAGTATGAGTGTCTGTGAGTGCAATATCGCGCATGTCCCAAAATCGGACATATGGCGGACAAGTGAGTGGACGGGCGAATGTACTCGTACTCGTGTGAATGTACTCGTTGCTGAATGCAGTGTAATGAAGTCCATCTGAATAGAAACATTCGACAAATAAATAAATGTATTCAAATTATTCATACATAAGTTTTCAAAGGTTCAAGCATCAACAGACAGTTCAATTTCGTAAGAAATATTTTCGAATGATTTTTTTGAATGTATGCACTTTATTCACATGTAATATTTTATACACTCAAATATATTTTTGCTCATTAGTTAGTGTCAAATTAAACCTATTCACTGTACTCTTATTCCAGCAGCATAAATACATTTTTTTTATGAAGTTACGAGTTTTTTTTAAGCTTACACTTTTGAGGCAAGAACATTTCGTCAACAATCAGTTAAATTTGTTAATGGGCGTGTTTGAAATTTGTTATGTTTGTTTTAAATGCGAAAACTATTGGCAACTTAAATAAAATCACTCAAGACTCATTATCAAATTGCTTGAAAATTTAGATACAATTGAATTTTAAGGAAGTGATTATAAATGAATATATGAATTGTATTTAAGCACAATATAAATATTGACTTATATGTACAATACTTTTTATTACATTAAATATAATCGTATATGAATGCATTTAAAGCAGCATGAATGCTCTGATTTATTTGAAAACATATTCACAAAATTAGGATAAAATTGAATTTCAAGGAAGTGAACATAAATGAATAAATGGACTGTATTTAAACACAATATAAATATAAAATTATATTTTCAATACTTTATATTGCATTAAATATACTCGTATATGAATGCATTTAAAGCAGCATGAATGCTCTGCCTTTTTTTGAATACATATTCACAAAATTAAGATAAAATTGAATTTTAAGAAAGTGAATATAAATGAATATATGGATTGTATTTAAGCACAATATAAATATAGACTTATATTTACAATACTTTATATTCCATTAAATATACAGGATGAATGCTCTGATTTATTTGAAAACATATTCACAAAATTAAGAAAAAATTGACTTTTAAGAATGTGAATATAATATATAATTATAGACTTAAATTTACAATACTTTATATTACATTAAATATAATCGTATATAAATGCATTTAAAGCAGCATGAATGCTCTGATTTATTTGAATACATATTCACATTCACCAAGTTGTAAGCCGCATCATCATCAACTGGCCCCGTAATGAGAGCCAAAAATACAAAAAAAGCAAAAAAAAAAAATGAAATGTGGACTCAAGTTGGACGCTCAGATTGACACTGGCTACATTCAGGCCCCAAAGGAATGGGGGCAGTGGTGTGGGCGGGGTCAAGGGAGGAAAAGGAGGGAAAAGGGAGGAGTTCGGTATGCAGAGGAAAACAAATAAACATGCTGTCAACTGCCGTCTGACACCGTCACACACACACACGTCACATCGCCGAGCTGCGTACCCGAGACTGAACTCCCATCTGAAGCCACATTTGCATACGTGCGGCCAATGTCCCAGGACACACACGCACACACACACACACGCACACACACACTCGTTTATACACACTCATATAGACTTATTCGAGTGCCGGCCTGCGTTATACGAATATGCAAAAAGCGGTAGGAAAAGTTTTTTGGTAAAGAACTTTCATTAAACAATGCGACCAACTCGGTACATTTGTGCCCGGCCCATTCATCTCTCGTCCAGTTTGAGTGTGAGTGTGTGTGTGTGTGTATGTGTATGTGCGTGATTGTTGGTTGTTTCTGTCGTCGGCGGGTCTGGGGCGAGTTTTGGGGTTTGAGTTTTTTGGGGGGGATTTTGAACATACAGCAGCCATTCAGTCTGACAAAAAATAATTTTAATATAAGCTAATGGATAACGCGCCAACACAAACACAACTCGCACACACACACACACACACACACACACTTATGCATGTACTTACACGCACACTCACTACATATATTCATATAAAAGAACTCATGTCCCGCATCATGGTATGATATTTCAAATGCTTAATAATAGCACTCAAAAATAAGAAATGACACAGCTATTTTATTCCATTTTATTTCCCATTCTCCCTTCCCTCTCTCTCTCTATATTTCTCCCTCTCCCTCTCTCTTATGCTGCTTACAGCTTCTCTTTTTTTTTGTTATTTCACAGTTTGGCGTTTTGAGTAGTCATATGTATATTCACATTAGTTACTTGTTATTATTTATTTTTCATTTCTGCTTTTTTTTTTCGTTATTCACTTTCTGTCCTGTTCCCTCTGTTCCCCTATGTCAGCAGTATGTTACCCCTTAACTGCCAAATTGGTACCCCAATGTGGGCCAATTAGGTTGAAATTGTCTGCAAAATGTAAACGTTTATTTTTAATGAGTGCCCGCCTCGTGACACACCCATTTATGAGTGGGTGGTGTCAACCAGTTATATAATACAGATATTCATTCTATACTACACATCGAATGCATATATGCATACTCATATTTGAACAAGTTTTTGCCAAATCGATGCTGATATACAATTTAATGATTTAAAATGATTTTATGTGAATAAAATTGTATTCAATTGCAGAAAATTAGTTTTCAGTTTAACACGGATTTACAAATTATACTGTATAATATTATTAGTATAAGTAATTATGTATTATCTGTTAAACCAGACAGCCAAAATTCATGAGCATAATCTAAAAATCATAGGATAGAGGAAGAGAGCATGACAAATAAAAGTATTTAAGAGAGAGATAGAAAAAGCACAAGAAAGAGAGCGAGTATGAGTATTCAGATTGATCTTAAGTCTTAAGTACTTAATTTTTTAAGAGAAAAGTACAAACTATACATTATAGTATGATCTTTCAATCATTTTATTTTATGTATTTTTACAAATTTTTTAGTTTATGAAGAAATTGTTAAACGAAAGTTCTAAAATTAAAATATTACTTAAATTTTATTAAATATAAATAAATAAATTGAATTCTCAAAAAACTGAATGCTAATAAAACCCCAAAAAAAATTTACCCTTTAATTGTATTACATTTTAATTTATAGATTTTCCAGGTGAACTTGAGTTAAGTTTTTATATTTCACTTAATAATTCAGCATGACTCTATACAATTGTCCAATATTTACATATTTCCAATAATTGAACTAAAACTCAACAGAGACAAGCTTGATAAACTTTGACACCTGCACATTGACCCGGCATGGAGCAAGGACCGTAAATAATCCGTCGGAAGTATGTGCAAACCAATCGACCGTATGAATTATGAGTATGTCAGGCCAAAGCAAAGATCGTATGTTGGGGTCATTCAAGGGGAGAAGCAGTCAGTAGCTCAGAGTATGCTGAGCAAACACTCAATCATGGTCAAATCTTGACAAAAGTATTTACTTGAATGCCCGGAATTATGTTTATCCACATGCATATTTTATGAATCTAATAGTCGAGGGTATCAGGTATGAATAGTACAAACAAAGCAAACGACACTCACACGTTGAAAGGAGCAAGGAGCAAGGACCAAGGACCGAGGACACAGGACACAGGATATAGAGCGAGAGGACAATGGGCCAACTTATTTCAAATGCTAAATCGTTCGAATCCTTTTGCCGACACACTTAAGAGGACAGGAGGAAAAGTCAGAGCCAGGACCTGGCCCTGGACCTGGACAAGAACTCAAGGACTCGAAACTGGACTGAGTTACTGTTGTAGACTATCTCGGCCTTTCGACAGCTATAGCCATTTGAGGTATCCTAAGCTCCTGTTTAAGTCCCTGGACACATGTCCCATCCATCATCACACAATCACAAAATGAGTATCATGTTCCTTCTGCCAGGACCGAGCTCCTCCTCAATGGGTTATAGCCATGGCCCAGTCAGCGAGTCAACCACACACACATTCAGCATTCGAAAGGCATCAAACGTACTTATCAGCTTTTCCCCCCAAGAGCTCAGCCTAAGCGAAAACCCAAACTAAACTCAACAGAACCAAGAACCAAGAACTTCAGCTGAGCTCTGAGCTGCTTAAAATACCACACCAAAAATCTCGAATGTCCATTAGCATACGTATCCAGCCAGTTCTCAGTTCTCTCAGTCCCTAAGTTCTGGTTGTCTCCTGCTTTTGGCCACGTCTCTGGTCTTTCCTTGCCTTTCCTTCTATTCTTTTGGCACACACACACACAGAGAGAAAGTGAGACAATGGAAGCATCCACGCAGGACAAGCGTTGAGTCCGCATCGCTCGAGTTACGGCTAACGCTATATCCCAATCCCCTTACTCCTTATTCCTTACATCTTACCCATGACCCTTTACCCCCTTTTGTTCATAGACGCTCCTCTTCAAAAAGCACGCACACACACACACGACCAGGCCAAAATCCACACCATCTGCTACACCTTACGCCTAACAATCCAATTCAGAGCCAACAATATGCTTGGAGGCGCACTTTTGAGCCTGTCAGAGCGAGAGAAAGAAACAGAGACAGAGACAGAGATGTGACTCGGGGGGAAAAGGGGGATTTTCTGGCTGGCCACATTGCAATGTATGACCAAGGCACATGGAGCACGCATAGAGAACGTGATGCTCAAAGCCGTCTACCAGCCTACCAACTGCCTCTCTTCTCTCTTCACCTCCCATTTCAAATTTAAATTTAACCTTTTGTCTTAATACGCCAATGGGGTTGCATGTGTGTTGAGATAAGTACGAGTAAAGAGATGTGCAGAGGACCAAAAGGATTGTCTCTAGTCTCTATCAAGGCATAGGCCAGTTGGAAAATCTCCTTCTCTCTCTCACTCTCTCTTTCTCTCCCTCTCTTTCTCTGGAGAATCATGTGTGCGGCAGCATTTGATGCGTGTAATGGATTTGGCATACTCTCAGGACTTGGACACCAACTTAGTACCGTCTTATTGTGCGGCTTATTAGAGGCAACACATGTATGTGGCAAGTGGACCAGGTTAAGCCGAAACGGCTTTATAGTTGACCCCTTAAAACTGTCGTATAAGTGTAATTTGTTGAGTTGTCAAGTGAAATTGACCCATTGCATTTTGGGGACTTAGACGTTATTGTTCTCTCACAATGTTTGCAGAGCGGCAAAAACATTAAATCGAGAAGGGGAAAGCTGACCAGAAACAGATGCAGTAGATTTTCGTAGGATTTGTGCTAAAAGGGTTACCCCAACCTGAACTTGTATATAGGACAAAAACTGTCAACGAACAATAACTGATTTGGAGGTGAAACACTTTTAGATTATAAGATATATTCCTTTAAAGACTGCTGCTAACTGGACAATGATTAAGAATTTGTGCTTATCCTGGCAAAAACTTTCAACGAACAATTAGAAGAGTAACATCTTTAAGTTATTAGAAATATTACCATAAAGACTGCTGCTGACTGGACAATGAAGGGTTGTCCACCCTCTAAATGCGCGATGAATAATGGAACATGTCTTGAGAATCAAGAAAAATATTGATAAAATGATACTAATTCTTAAGCATTATCTTTTAGTTAAAGAAGTAGAGGTAAACACTTAAAGTCGATTTGTAATTCGTTCCATTCTTAAAGGAACGACCTCTTTGTCGCTTAAGCTGTCTATTCAGAATCCAAGCAGCTTTCTGTTTGTTCTTAGACAATTTTATAGTAGTCAAACATGGTTAAATGATTCCGCTGTTTAACTGAAAAAAGAAGCTTACTTCGAAATGAGAAAGTCCCCTTTTTTCCTAAGGTGTATTTTCAGCATTTAGCTTGTTCTTAGACAATTCCTTAGCTGAAGTTGGTCAAAAGCTGCCACTCCGTTATTAAAATCAATTGTTAAGCCACGGAAGATGTAACACGGTCCCTGATAAAATTCAAAATGGCCACTAAAAGGGGTGGGAAGAGGATAACTGCGTCGTAGTGGACACACACAAACAAAATACGGACACAATTCGCAAGCCAAACCGTTAAATGCGGGAGCAAAATGAGGTGGAAGGGAAGCACTCACACACAGAGAGAGTTACCAACATAGAAGTCAATCTGTCCGAGGGGGTTGAATGTGTACAATATCTAAATCGAACAGGACAGAACTGAACTAAACTGAACAGACCAGACCAACAAGCTCTGCTCTATACGCATTGACCCTTTTGTTTGGAGCGAGAATCGGACAGTAAAAGAGAGAGAGGAGGAGAGAATATTAAAGGGGAAGGGTAGGGGGAGGGAGGAACAGGAGCTAACCACCCTCACACCGTGCTCAAACTCAAACTCGATTGTTCCATTGAGTCGAAGCTGGCTGCTCGTTAGTCCAAGTGATGGACGGCACTGTATTCAGAGTCCTTTGCCTCCTGAGTCCTGAGTCTTGTGTTCTGTCTGCTGAAGTGGCTCGGACTTGGACTCGGCACAACGACATTATGGAGAGTCAACATTGGTGGCGAGTGGTGGTGGGAGTTTTTGGGTAGTCTGAACTGAACTGACTGAAGTGGATTGAAATTGTACAATATATTTGAGCTGGCTTTTGCCTCTCGCTTGCTCTCGCCGCAATGTCTCTGGTCATATTTTTATTGCGATTCGAATCGAATCGAAAGTCCACCCCTAATGGCTAACGGGCAGCGTAAACGGGCAGCGGCAGCGGCCATTACCCATTCAACCCTATGATGAAAGCTTCTTCGGCCTTAGCTTCATCATACAACAGCCCACTCCGACCACTCCGCCCACTCCTTTGGGCTGAATATTGGCATAAGCAGCCCACTTATACAATTACATTTATAAATGTTTCGCTCTGATATCAAACAGACAAACATACAAACAAACAATCGGAGAGACAGACAAAACACATTTGCCATATTATTAAACAAATACCCAGACCAAAGAACACAATTGAATTTCTCGAATGTCCTTTGACAGTAAGTTTTTTGACAACTCGTTTCCCACTCGTTCCCTTTTTCCATTTCCCTTTTTCCTTTACAGTACCGCCCCCCAGTCTATCAACCAATTTGAAACTGTATAAATTGCCCATAATCAGCTTGTATGCGACCCCATCCATAAGAAAAAAGGTTTTCTTTGAGCTTAAAGCTGTTGATTCACCTTGACAAAGCAAGAAAAAAATAAGTCTTCTTTAATAAAAGACAATGTCATTGCAGAGGTTTCGCGATATAATATAATATTGCTCATAGAGAATAAATAAATTATAGGATATATACAATTTTTGTTGAGGAAATCTATTTACGTTGGGCGCCAAAACAATTAGAATTCTAAAAATATGAATTTTTTAGATGTTTTGCTCAATATATTAAAATTCTTTAAATACTTTAGGCTTAGTTCTCAATCAGATTCTAGTATAGTTCCCTAAAGAAGCATTTTAACTCGCCAACGCAACGAAATATCAATTTTATATTGATAAAAAACTTTCGTAAAAAGTAATATATGTATCCGACATATATAACAGCCTCTCAAAGTTGTCCCATAATTGGATTTTTTCGGAAAAATATATCTTCAAAAGATATGATTTTTACCTACGTTGGGCGCCACTTAAACACCATTTTTTGAAATAATACCTCTAATCGTTCGATCTACAGCGAAAAGCACAGTCTATTACGGAATGGAACAATGGGAATGGGATTGTCTAATTGATGGTACTTTGTGGCGGACACTTGACTTAATCGCTGCGTCCGATCGGATCATTGAAGTTGTTCGGCCGTAAAATAACGGCCCGAGTAGTTGCCGTACCCTGATAAGAGCTGTAAAATGCGCAGATCCGATGTGGCAAATGCGATAAGAACGTCGAGTATAAGTGCGAGAGTGAGTGTAAATAATTGACGAGTGCTGATTAGAACACAACCCGTTGGGTCGACAGACGTTCGATCTCTAAGCGAGCTCTCTAAGAGTCTTTGGTCTTTGGTCGTTGGTCTCTGATCGTGACAATACACATTTGCCTATGTCGACAGGGTTAATTCACTTTTGCGTAATTTGTAAGCACTTCTCCTACCCCCGTTCAGGCTCTCAAAGGAGCTACGCTTTTTGCACGTTCATTCCGCATTATTCACATTCCCAAACAGGACACGAAAGGGAGAGAGAAAGAGAGAGAGCATACTACAGACTACCTGGCTGAATTTCGAAATGGGAACGGGAGAAGGGAACTGCACATTAAACACATTGGCATATTTTGTTATTGGGATGCATGCATAACCCTTTCGTAAATCGAGTTAATCCCGTAAACGTAATGCATATACTGCTGACGTTCAGGGATCCTCAACCCAAATCCCAATCCCAATGCCAGGTAAGTAACGATAAAACATGCACACACACACACACACACACACCACGTCTATAATTGCGTCAATGGAAATTATCATTTTTCATTTTTACTTTTTAGTTCCTCTTGGGTTTTTTTTTTGGGTTGGGCATGGGTCGAGGTTTCTACCTTCTTCGCTGAGATCGTTGCCCGGCCGACAGACTGGCTTCCTGAAGTGCCAGTGACAAGTTGTCAAAAGACGGAATTACGGAATTAGGGGCGACCCGCAGATCGCGAACAATAACCCGAAATGTCACCGCGAGTAGAGGAAATGGAAATGAAAATGTAAGTTCCACTTAGAGGGCAAACCAAAAGAGAGATCGAGTGTGTATAGCAAGTAAAACCAGAAGTAGTTTCAAGAGTAGAGGCCATACACAAGGTGAGCATGTCAATTTCGAAACCAAAACTGACTTCATTCATTAAATCAAGAACCTAAGGACATAAGAGTAGCCCATTGAGGTTCAAAGTACGACAGACAATTGAATAATTAATCTAGATAAGAAATAATAAATTTGACAAAGTTTTTTTAATAAGAATTCTTTATGTTTCAATAGAGGCTTGAAATAAGGAGCTCAACCAATTGAATAATTAATTCGAAATAAAAGAATAGGCACTTTATCTCTCTCTTGAACAATTTTTTTTTATAATAGTTTTTAATGCTATCTGAAACAATCCCATCAGAAGTAGTGTATGCAGAATTCGTTGTGATTGCGCATGCTTTTTGCTGATTGTCTTTATTAATTGAGCCCACAAATCGTGACTTGTTCACAAAGCTTTAGTTGGTTGTCACCGGTCATGATTGAAAGGGAACCTATTCCCCCATCTCTGTCTCCCTCTCAAATATTCTGGCGCATTGTTTTACCTTTCCCATTTGTGAATAAGGGAACAAAGCGCAACGTGTCAATACTGGGAAGTACGGCATGTCACATGTCACCAAAACAATGGAACCC